>CM062478.1:43297126-43303341 GCA_031479575.1 Coregonus ussuriensis | reverse complement strand
GCAGGTGTCAGTGAAGGCCAAGGTGATTCATTATGTTACACTTCCTGTGGTAGTATGCCAGTGAGAGAGATACCAAAGACTTTGTGGAGATACTCTGGCATCCTCGGATGGGGTTTACCACAAGGCTTATCTGTGACTGTTAATCACACACTGTACACACACACACTTCCTTGAGATGATACCGTCTTTTGTTTAAAACTGATGTCTATGAGGACAATATTTATTGTATTGTGATAGTCAGACAATGCAACAAAACCAACGCTCTGTTGACTTGTAAAACCAGATTATGACCACATGAGTCATCACTCATCAGGCTCTTGTTTTCGCTGAAACCTGACTTCAGGGATGTTCAGTTTTTTCCTGATGTGTGTGTACAGTACACAGACACACGCGCGCATTTAAGCAAGAGCGATGTGGAGATAATATCCCTATATAACATCTTGAACCTATTGACCCTCCTCAGTGAATTGATTTCTGATACAAGGCCATGAGAAGGAAATTGCTCATATCCTATTCGGAGCTGTGGAACAAGTCTCTTGTGACACATGGAATTCTGTGCCTGTGATATGTTAATGTCTCTGGCTGTGTGTTTGTGGTGTGTGGTGTGTGTGGCTGTAGTGCCTGTCTGTATGGTGTGATGTGTAGTGCCTGTGGCTGTGTCTCTGTGTAAATGGTCTCCTGTGTTGTGTGTCTCTGTGTAATTGGTCTCCTGTGTTGTGTGTCTCTGTGTAATTGGTCTCCTGTGTTGTGTGTCTCTGTGTAATTGGTCTCCTGTGTTGTGTGTGTCTGTGTAAATGGTCTCCTGTGTGGGGTATCTCTGTGTAAATGGTCTCCAATCTCGGGGACCCCAGCGTTGACAGGAAGGAAGGGCGTCTCCGTCTGAGACTTCCTGTCCTGCTGGCTGACTCCGTGTGGAGCTCCCTTTCTTTTCTCTCCCTCAATCTCTTACACCCTCTTTGTCTGCTGTGTTCCTTAGGCTCTCCTTTATACCTGTTCCTTCTCTCTCTCTCTCTCTCTCTCTCTCTCTCTCTCTGTCTCTGTCTCTGTCTCTGTCTCTGTCTCTGTCTCTCTCTCTCTCTCTCTCTCTCGCTCTCCATGTCTCTTGCTCTTCGTCTCTCTCTGTCTCTCCCTCGCTCTCTCTTGCCCCTCCCTCTCTCCCCCTCTCCCTTTCTCCATCTCTCTTGCCCTCCCTTTCTCTGTCTCTCTTGCTCTCCCTCTCTCCATCTCTCTTGCTCTCCCTCTCTCTCTCTTGCTCTCCCTCTCTCTGTCACTCTTGCTCCTCCATTGTCATCCATTCTCCTCTCTCGCCCTTCCTCTCCAGCTTCTCACCCTCAACCACAGCCTTTCCCCAGGGTACCTAAGGACATTTTGACTAGTTGGGATGTGTTGCAGGTCAAAGTTCAGGTCATCTCAGCAGTAGCAGCTGTGTTGTTGGGTATTGTTGTCTGGCTCTGTTAGATATAGCTGTCTGGATCCTGTCGGGTCAAACATGTCAACAGTGTAAGACAATGTGGAGAAAATGCATGGAGCACGTCCAATACAAGCACCTTTGTGTTGCTGAAACTGGCCTGTAAGTCAGTGACCAGCTAAAACAAACCTTTCCTTCCCTAATGAATGTAATGAGTCTGTCTCCACCAGTCACTAGTCTCCATGTCCTGTAATTAGTCAGAGGGTGAATGTAAAGGGTAAATGTTTCTAGACTTGTTGGGGCACACAGGAACTTGTGAGTGAAGTGATTCAGATGTGATTGATCAGAGTGTGAATGTAAAGGGTAAAGGCTTGGATGCCATCTTTGGAATGTGTATTGCAGAGGTGAATGGAAGCATAGAAGCATATGAGAGAGAGAGAGAACAGAGAACAGACAGCAAGAAGGAAATAATGAAGGAGAGGAGAGGAGAGGAGAGGAGAGGAGAGGAGAGGAGAGAGAGGGGGCGTGCGACTGGTTTGATATCCCTCTCCTCTCTCAGGCAGGCTAATGTCATTAGCATCACTGTGCAGGCAGATCATATGACACAGTTATTATTACTTGTCTTTATTTATTTACACTGACACACACACACACACACACACACAGTCAGAGTGCTCTTGGTAACTTCAAACAAACCCCAACCCTTTCCCACACTACACACATACAAGGCTCTCCCATGCTACAAACACACACATACAACCCCGGACCACACACATACAACCCCGGACCACACACATACAACCCACGACCACATACAACCCTCGACCACACACTTACAACCCCCGACCATAATTACCTCTCCCTCTCTCCAGCCCCCAGGCTTGCCTTCTGATACTGTCTTTCTGCTTAAGTTTCCGGACCATATGGGCACTGAGGGGCTTAGTGGACCTCCAGCCAGCCCCCCTTATAGTGCAAACCTGTCCCCAGCCTCGGGGGGCTTCTGCTGGGAAGAGACAGGAGGGGAGTGGGGGTAAGGTGGAAGTTTGGGACTTTACTTTTGGATCAGCTGCTTCATACTTCCTGTCTAAGGAATGACTGATTGTCCTGAGGTTTTTATTGTGTGTGTTTGTAGGCCTGTGTACTATAAATCGTAAGTGATGTCTGTTTCTAAAGTTTGATGTGCTGAGTGTGTGTGTTTCTGGTAAAGATGCTAGTCTGCCTGTGAGTCTCCAGGACAGAGCATGGGAAGCAGATGGCTCCTCCTCATGTACACACACACACACATACACTCACACACGCACACGCACCAGTTGGGATGAGGAAGTTCTGTCTGCATGGTGCTGCAGCAAGAGCGCAGAAGGTGGTGTGTGTGTGTGTGTGTGTGTGTGTGGAGTTTCAGGAATCTCTAAGGACCATATGGTCCAACATTGCCTGCTGGGCAAAGATGAATCCCACACACAAGAGACAGCCAGACGCCAGTACGTCTGTCACACATGCCTGTACTCCCTGTGTACATCATTGCCTCTACTCTGTGCCTATCTATTGAACTATATACCTGTGTTCTAAACTCTATACCCTCTTACCTGCTTAGCTCAGGTCAATTCTTACAACAACAAAATAGCTAACTCCTCACCAATCCACCTCCCTGCTTGCCTGTGTGTCTGCTAGGCAGTCATACCCCTGTGTCTTCTCTCTGTGTTTTCTCTGTGTTATCTCTAGAGTCTCTCTAGAGTCTCTCTATAGTCTCTCTATAGTCTATAGACTCTTTATAGTATCTCTATAGTCTATAGTATCTCTATTGTCTCTCTATAGTCTCTTAACATATTCTCTCTATAGTCTGTAGTCTATCTATAGAATATAGTCTCTCTATAGTCTCTCTATAGTAATAATAAAAATAATAATAATATGCCATTTAGCAGACGCTTTTATCCAAAGCGACTTACAGTCGTGCGTGCATACATTTTTTTTCCATTTTTTTCCATAGTCTTTCCATAGTGTCTCTATAGTCTATTCTCTCTATAGTATCTCTAAAGTTTAGTCTCTCTATAGTATGTTTATTGTATCTATATTGTCTCTCTGTAGTCTATAGTCTCTCAATATATTCTCTCTATAGTCTATAGTCTCTCTATAGTCTATAGTCTCTCTATATTCTCTCTATAGTATCTCTATAGTCTATAGTCTCTCTATAGTCTATAGTCTCTCTATAGTATCTCTATAGTCTATAGTCTCTCTATAGTCTATAGCCTCTATAGTATCTCTATAGTCTATAGTCTCTCTATAGTCTCTCTATAGTATCTCTATAGTCTATAGTCTCTCTATAGTCTATAGTCTCTATAGTATCTCTATAGTCTATAGTCTCTCTATAGTATCTCTATAGTCTACAGTCTCTGTAGTATCTCTATAGTCTATAGTCTCTCTATAGTCTCTCTATAGTCTATAGTCTCTATAGTCTCTCTATAGTATCTCTATAGTCTATAGTCTCTATAGTATCTCTATAGTCTATAGTCTCTCTATAGTATCTCTATAGTCTATAGTCTCTCTATAGTCCCTCTATAGTCTCTCTATAGTCTATAGTCTCTTTATAGTCTATATTCTCTCTATAGTTTATAGTCTCTCTATAGTCTCTCTATAGTATCTATATAGTCTATAGTCTCTCTATAGTATCTCTGTAGTCTATAGTCTCTCTATAGTCTATTATCTCTATAGTCTCTTTATAGTCTCTCTATGGTCTATAGTCTCTTTATAGTCTATAGTCTCTTTATAGTCTCTCTATAGACTATTATCTCTATAGTATATGTATAGTGTCTCTATAGTATCTCTATAGTCTATAGTCTCTCTATAGTCTATAGTCTCTCTATAGTCTATAGTCTCTCTATAGTCTCTCTATAGTCTATAGTCTCTTTATAGTCTATATTCTCTCTATAGTCTCTCTATAGTATCTCTGTTGTCTAAAGTCTCTCTATAGTCTATTATCTCTATAGTATCTCTGTAGTCTAAAGTCTCTCTATAGTCTATTACCTCTATAGTATCTCTATAGTCTATAGTCTATAGTATATCTGTAGTCTATAGTCTCTCTATAGTAGCTCTGTAGTCTAAAGTCTCTCTATAGTCTATTATCTCTATAGTATCTCTATAGTCTATAGTCTATAGTATCTCTGTAGTCTATAGTCTCTTTATAGTATCTCTGTAGTCTAAAGTATCTCCATAGTCTATTACCTCTATAGTATCTCTATAGTCTATAGTCTATAGTATCTCTGTAGTCTATAGTCTCTCTATAGTATCTCTGTAGTCTAAAGTCTCTCTATAGTCTCTTTATAGTCTCTCTATAGTCTATTATCTCTATAGTATATGTATAGTGTATCTATAGTATCTCTATAGTCTCTCTATAGTCTATAGTCTCTCTATAGTCTATAGTCTCTCTATAGTATCTCTGTAGTCTAAAGTCTCTTTATAGTCTCGCTATAGTCTATTATCTCTATAGTATATGTATAGTGTCTCTATAGTATCTCTATAGTCTAAAGTATCTCCATAGTCTATTATCTCTATAGTATCTCTATAGTCTCTCTATAGTATATTGTCTCTATAGTATCTCTATAGTCTATAGTCTGTCTACAGTCTCTCTATAGTATCTCTGTAGTCTATCTATAGTATCTCTGTAGTCTAAAGTATCTCCATAGTCTATTATCTCTATAGTATCTCTATAGTCTCTCTATAGTATATTGTCTCTATAGTATCTCTATAGTCTATAGTCTGTCTACAGTCTCTCTATAGTATCTCTATAGTCTCTCTATAGTGTATAGCCTCTCTATAGTATCTCTATATTATATGGTCTCTCTTTAGTCTATTCTCTCTATAGTATATCTATAGCCTATAGTCTCTGTATAGTATATTCTCTCTATAGTATATTCTCTCTATAGTATATCTATAGTCTATAGTCTCTCTATAGTCTATTTTCTCTATAGTATCTCCATAGTCATTCAATTGTCTCTCTTTAGTCTATAGTCTCTCTATAGTCTATAATCTCTCTATAGCCTATTCTCTCTATAGTATCTCTATAGTTTATAGTATCTCTATAGTCTCTCTATAGTCTATAGTATTTATTTTGTCTCTCTATAGTCTATAGTCTCTCTATCGTCTATATTCTCTATGGTATCTCTATAGTCTCTTTGTAGTCTCTCTATATTCTCTCTAGTGTCTCTATAGTCTATATTCTCTCTATAGTATCTCCATAGTCTCTCTATAGTCTCTCTATAGTCTCTGAATCGTCACTCTATAGTCTATAGTCTCTCTGTAGTCTATGTTATCTCTATAGTATCTCCATAGTCTCTCTGTAGTCTTTCTAGGGCGTCTGTAGTCTCTCTAAAGTCCATAGTCTCTCTGTAGTCTCTCTATTGTCTCTCTATAGTCTATTTTCTCCATATATTCTCTCTATAGTCTATAGTCTCTCTAAAGACTGTAGTCACTCTACAGTCACACTATAGTTTCTCTACAGTCTCTCTGTAGTCTATATTATCTCTATAGTATCTCCATAGTCTCTATAGTCTCTCTATATTCTCTCTTTCTATAGTCTCTCTATAGTCTATATTCCCTATAGTATCTGTATAGTCTACAGTATCATTATAGTCAATAGTCTCTCTATAGTCTATAGTCTCTCTATAGTATCTGTATAGTCTACAGTATCATTATAGTCAATAGTCTCTCTATAGTCTATAGTCTCTCTATAGTATCTGTATAGTCTACAGTATCATTATAGTCAATAGTCTCTCTATAGTCTATAGTCTCTCTATAGTCTATAGTCTCTCTATAG
>CM062478.1:43204626-43292126 GCA_031479575.1 Coregonus ussuriensis | reverse complement strand
ACCTCATAAAGCTGGTTGAGAGAATGTCAAAATTGTGCAAAGCTGTCATCAAGGCAAAGGGTGGCTATTTGAAGAATCTCAAATATAAAATATATTTTGATTTGTTTAACACTTTTTTGGTTACTACATGATTCCATGTGTGTTATTTCATAGTTTTGATGTCATCAATATTATTCTACAATGTAGAAATAAAGAAAAACCTGGTAGTGTGTGTATATAGAGAGAGAGAGAGAGAGAGAGAGAGAGAGAGAGAGAGAGAGAGAGAGAGAGAGAGAGAGAGAGAGAGAGAGAGAGAGAGAGAGAGAGAGAGAGAGAGAGAGAGAGAGAGAGAGAGGAGGAGAGAGAGAGAGAGAGAGAGAGAGAGAGAGAGAGAGAGAGAGAGAGAGAGAGAGAGAGAGAGAGAGAGAGAGAGAGAGAGAGAGAGAGAGAGAGAGAGAGAGAGAGAGAGAGAGAGAGAGAGAGAGAGAGAGAGAGAGAGAGAGAGAGAGAGAGAGAGAGAGAGAGAGAGAGAGAGAGAGAGAGAGAGAGAGAGAGAGAGAGAGAGAGAGAGAGAGAGAGAGAGAGAGAGAGAGAGAGAGAGAGAGAGAGAGAGAGAGAGACAGAGAGAGAGAAACAGCTTTTATAACATTTAATATGAAACAGCATTTCAGAAGGTGATAGCTCAGTTTCTATGACAACGACAAACTCAAACAGTGTTTAAATGGGGGTTTCTGCACCACTGTTTTAACAGCATGAGTGTTTCTGTGCATGTGGGTGGGTGTGTGAATGTGTCCATGTCTATGGTGTGTGTGAGTGTGCATGTCTACGATGTTTGTCTGTGGGTGTGTGCATGTCTATGGTGTGTGTCTGTGGGTGTGTGCATGTCTATGGTGTGTGTCTGTGGGTGTGTGCATGTCTATGGTGTGTGTCTGTGGGTGTGTGCATGTCTATGGTGTGTGTCTGTGGGTGTGTGCATGTCTATGGTGTGTGTGTGTGCATGTCTATGGTGTGTGTCTGTGGGTGTGTGCATGTCTATGGTGTGTGTCTGTGGGTGTGTGCATGTCTATGGTGTGTGTCTGTGGGTGTGTGCATGTCTATGGTGTGTGTCTGTGGGTGTGTGCATGTCTATGGTGTGTGTCTGTGGGTGTGTGCATGTCTATGGTGTGTGTCTGTGGGTGTGTGCATGTCTATGGTGTGTGTCTGTGGGTGTGTGCATGTCTATGGTGTGTGTCTGTGGGTGTGTGCATGTCTATGGTGTGTGTCTGTGAGTGTGTGATGTTTGTTCCTAGACCTACAGTGTGTCTGACAGTCAGATGGTCTGGTCTAGTGTTGAGGGCTATCCAGATGTCACCTCCATGCAGCAGCACTCGTTAACTCTTAAGTCATGAGGTCAGACTCCGGTCACAGAGAGAGGTTTACTGCTCCCACTCAAAAGTCACAAAGTGCTTATACAGAAACTCAGCCTAAAACCCCAAACAGCAAGCAATGATGATGTAGAACTCACGGTGGCTAGGAAAAACTCCCTAGAAAGGCAGGAACCTAGGAAGAAACCTACGGAGGAACCAGGCTCTGAGGGGTGGCCAGTCCTCTTCTGGCTGTGCTGGGTGGAGATTATAAGAGTACATGGCCATTAAGGCCAGATCGTTCTTCAAGATGTTCAAACGTTCATATATGACCAGCTGGGTCAAATAATAATCACAGTGGTTGTAAGGGGTGCAACAGGTCAGCACCTTAGGAGTAAATGTCAGTTGGCTTTTCATAGCCGAGCATCTCGAGGTCGAAACAGCAGGTGCGGTAGAGAGAGAGAGAGGGTCGAAAACAGCAGGTCCGGGACAAGGTGGCACGTCCGGTGAACAGGTCAGGGTTCCATAGCCGCAGGCAAAACAGCAGAAACTGGATCAGCAGCACGACCAGGTGGACTTGGGACGGGGACAGCAAGGAGTCATCAGGTCAGGTAGTCCTAGAATTAGGTCCTAGAGTTAGAGGGAGCATACTTAAATTCCCACCAGATAAGATAGGAGAATTTCACCAGATAGGACAGACTGACCCTAGACCCCCCCCCAGCACATAGACTATTGCAGCATAGACTGTCCCACTGTGTCAACCGGTCAGAGAACAGACCACTGTCCAGACACCACAACACTTCAGACAGAACAGCCCATGGTTGGTTTACTACCATCGTGGTAGAAAAGGCTACAGACAATATGTCAGCTGATAGACACGTCATTTAACTTTTCTGGGAATGTTCAACTGATTTGGCACTCGGCAGTGAGCTGTGGTAAGGGCTAGACGTAGGGTTAGGGTAAGGTAGCTCGCACAAACTCACAAGCATGCACACACACACACACACACACACACACGAGCACACTATGGAGATGATAAGTGGCTAGATATAAGAGGAGTTGTCTCATTGTGATGCTTTGAGATAGCGGTGGACTCTGAAGACAGAGATCTGTCTTTAGAACGCTTATCTCCTCTGATAAACATATTTATTCACCCTCAAATGCAAAGATTACTGGCTCCTGAGTGGCGCAGTGGTCTAAGGCACTGCATCGCAGTGCTAACTGTGCCACTAGAGATCCTGGTTCGAATCCAGGCTCTGTCGCAGCCGGCCGCGACCGGGAGACTCATGGGCGGCGCACAATTGGTCCAGGGTAGGGGAGGGAATGGCCGGCTGGGATGTAGCTCAGTTGATAGATCATGGTGTTTGCAATGCCAGGGTTGTGGGTTTGATTCCCACGGGGGCCAGTATAAAAAAATGTATTCACTAACTGTAAGTCGCTCTGGATAAGAGCGTCTGCTAAATGACTTAAATGTAAGGCCTACACCGCTTCTGTTAGTGAAGAAACATGGAACACACTCCTGCCGATAGATATGTATTTTGTAACAGGAATGACAAAAAAGTGTTGCTCTGACACACTGTGTTTGGAAAGTAGACTGGTGCACGCACACACACACACACACACACACACACACACACACAGTCAGTCTCAGCTGTGATTAACTGTGGGGTGAATTCATTAACGTGTCTCCTGAGTAGTAGTCTGGAAGACACATGAACAGTGAACCTGCTACTGATAAGACATGGTTGGGTTGGAACCTGCTACTGATAAGACATGGTTGGGGTTGAACCTGCTACTGATAAGATATGGTTGGGTTTGAACCTGCTACTGATAAGACATGGTTGGGGTTGAACCTGCTACTGATAAGACATGGTTGGGTTTGAACCTGCTACTGATAAGACATGGTTGGGTTTGAACCTGCTACTGATAAGACATGGTTGGGGTTGAACCTGCTACTGATAAGACATGGTTGGGTTTGAACCTGCTGCTACTGATAAGACATGGTTGGGTTTGAACCTGCTACTGATAAGACATGGTTGGGTTTGAACCTGCTACTGATAAGACATGGTTGGGGTTGAACCTGCTACTGATAAGACATGGTTGGGTTTGAACCTGCTACTGATAAGACATGGTTGGGTTTGAACCTGCTACTGATAAGACATGGTTGGGTTGCACGGCAGCATGCTGATACCATTGTTACCGTTGACAGGAAACTGAATTTGGGCTTGTGTGTGTGTGTACTGCCTGTTCTTCTCGGTGTGTGTGTGTGTGGGTACTGCCTGTTCTTGTGTGTGTGTGTGTGTGTGTGTGTGTGTGTGTGTGTGTGTGATTGTCACACTCTGAGTTTGTTTGTTTGACATTATGCAAGTTCTAAGTAAGCTATGTAAAGTTTACAGTCAACTCCATTTTGATTTCTCCTTCTCCGAGTCCCTCCTCACACTACCGTACTGAGAAGGCCCTTGTGCTCTGTGTGAATGAGAGGAGTGCTTCTCCATAGGGAGAGCAGAGAGAGGAGGCGTACATGCACTCTGCTGCTGGGCCAATAGAATGGACAGTGGGGGAACGGTACTGCCTGGCACCATTTGTATGGAGCTGAACAAAGACTCCTGTTTTAGCCCTCTCCTCTACATCTCTGCTCTACACACCGGAGCTCAACAATACATTAGCCTTGGTTAGGGACAAAGAAAAACTAAGATGCTTCAATTACGGTAATCAATTATAGTGATTTTTATTTAACTTTTGAGTCAATCTTTCATTGCAGTTGTTACTTTTCTGTTTGTCTTAGTCACAACTAGCTTTCCGGAGGCTGGAGGAAGCAGAGAACCCTGGGACAAATGACATGATGGTTTTCTACGAGTGAGTGAGTGAGTGAGTGAGTGAGTGAGTGAGTGAGTGAGAGTGTGAGTGTGAGAGAGAGTGAAAGAGAGAGAAATGTGCGGAGGGACAAAATCAACAGTATTTAGACTGAACAAAAATATAAACGCAACCATTTTAATCTATGGATTTCACATCCATGTCTCTGTCGGTAATAATGTCCATGTCTCTATTAGTAATAATGTCCATGTCTCTATCAGTAATAATGTCCATGTCTCTATCAGTAATAATGTCCATGTCTCTATCAATAATAATGCCCAAGTCTCTATCAGTAATAATGTCCATGTCTCTATCAGTAATTATGTCCATGTCTCTATCAATAATAATGTCCATGTCTCTGTCAGTAATAATGTCCATGTCTCTATCAATAATAATGTCCATGTCTCTATCAATAATAATGTACATGTCTCTATTAGTAATAATGTCCATGTCTCTATCAGTAATAATGTCCATGTCTCTATCAATAATAATGTCCATGTCTCTATCAATAATAATGTCCATGTCTCTATCAATAATAATGTGCATGTCTCGATCAATAATAATGTGCATGTCTCGATCAATAATAATGTGCATGTCTCGATCAATAATAATGTCCATGTCTCTATTAGTAATAATGCCCATGTCTCTATCAATAATAATGTCCATGTCTCTGTCAGTAATAATGTCCATGTCTCTATCAGTAATAATGTCCATGTCTCTATCAGTAATAATGCCCATGTCTCTATCAATAATAATGTCCATGTCTCTATCAGTAATAATGTCCATGTCTCTATCAATAATAATGTCCATGTCTCTATCAGTAATAATGTCCATGTCTCTATCAGTAACAATGTCCATGTCTCTATCAGTAATAATGTCCATGTAGGCAGCTGTTTCCAAAAAGAAGAAGAAAGAAAGCCATTGTTCCAGCAGTGAAATGTGTAACAGTCATGAGTGCAGGTCAAGGGTCACATGGTACTGGTTTTGGGCTTTGTAATCTTCCTCCTGCTCTTTTCCCTACACAGTGCCTTCGGAAAGTATTCAGACCCCTGGACTTTTTCCACGTTTTGTTACGTTACAAACTTGTTCTAAAATTGATTAAAGGTTTTTTTCCCCCTCATCAATCTACACACAACATCCTATAGTGATGAAACAAAAACAGGTTTTTAGACATTTTTGGCTTCCGTCTGGCCACTCTACCATAAAGGCCTGATTGGTGGAGTGCTGCAGAGATGGTTGTCCTTCTGGAAGTTTCTCCCATCTCCACAGAGGAACTCTGTCAGAGTGACCATCAGGTTCTTGGTCACCTCCCTGACCAAGGCCCTTCTCCCCTGATTGCTCAGTTTGGCTGGGCGGCCAGCTTTCTCTAGGAAGAGTGTTGGTGGTACCCTTCCCCAGATCTGTGTCTCGACACAATCTTGTCTCGGAGCTCTACAGACAATTATTTCGACCTCATGGCTTGGTTTGTCCTCTGACATGCACTGTCAACTGTGGGACCTAAAATAGACAGGTGTGTGCCTTTCCAAATCATGTCCAATCAATTGAATTTACCACAGGTGGACTCCAATCAATTTGTATCTCAAGGTGGACTTCAATCTCAAGGATGATCAATGGAAACAGGATGCACCTGAGCTCAATTTCGAGTCTCATAGCAAAGGGTCTGAATACTTATGTAAATAAGGTATTTATTTATTTTATTTTTTATAAATGAGCAAACATTTATAAAAACCTGTTTTCGCTTTGTCATTATGGGGTATTGTGTGTAGATTGCTGAGATTTGTATTTATTCAACCCATTTTAGAATACCGGCTGTAACGTAACAAAATGTGAAAAAAAGTCAAGGGGTCTGAATACTTTCCGAAGGCACTGTACATGCTGTTGTAACAATTAGTAATAAGTCTTATAGTCAACAGTGTCTTGGCTTGTATGAGATGACTTGTTCATCAGCAGAAAGCCAGGTCAGGTCAGGTTTCAGGAACTAAAATGACAGAACACACAGTAGAGGAGGATATGATTGGAGAGGAGAGGCCAAATAGAGAGCACTGTAGACACAGTAGAGAGCGAGGAGGGGTGAAGAGGGGTCAGGAGGGGTCAGGAAGGGTCAGGAAGGTGAAGAGGGGTCAGGAGGGGTCAGGAGGGGTGAAGAGGGGTCAGCAGGGGTGAAGAGGGGTCAGGAGGGGTGAAGAGGGGTCAGGAGGGGTCAGGAGGGGTCAGGAGGGGTGAAGAGGGGTCAGCAGGGGTGAAGAGGGGTCAGCAGGGTGAAGAGGGGTCAGGAGGGGTCAGGAGGGGTCAGGAGGGTGAAGAGGGGTCAGCAGGGTGAAGAGGGGTCAGCAGGGGTGAAGAGGGGTCAGGAAGGTGAAGATGGGTCAGGAAGGTGAAGAGGGGTCAGCAGGGGTGAAGAGGGGTCAGGAAGGGGTGAAGAGGGGTCAGGAGGGGTGAAGAGGGGTCAGGAAGGTGAAGAGGGGTCAGGAGGGTGAAGAGGGGTCAGGAGGGGTGAAGAGGGGTCAGGAGGGGTGAAGAGGGGTCAGGAGGGTGAAGAGGGGTCAGGAGGGGTGAAGAGGGGTCAGGAAGGTGAAGAGGGGTCAGCAGGGGTGAAGAGGGGTCGTCAGGAGGGGTCAGGAGGGGTCAGGAGGGGTCAGGAGGGGTCAGCAGGGGTGAAGAGGGGTCAGAAAGGTTAAGAGGGGTCAGCAGGGGTGAAGAGGGGTCAGAAAGGTGAAGAGGGGTCAGCAGGGGTGAATAGGGGTCAGGAAGGTGAAGAGGGGTCAGGAAGGTGAAGAGGGGTCAGGAAGGTGAAGAGGGGTCAGGAGGGTGAATAGGGGTCAGGAAGGTGAAGAGGGGTCAGGAGGGTGAATAGGGGTCAGGAAGGTGAAGATGGGTCAGGAAGGTGAAGAGGGGTCAGGAGGGTGAAGAGGGGTCAGGAAGGTGAAGAGGGGTCAGCAGGGGTGAATAGGGGTCAGGAAGGTGAAGAGGGGTCAGGAGGGTGAAGAGGGGTCAGAAAGGTGAAGAGGGGTCAGGAGGGGTGAAGAGGGGTCAGGAAGGTGAAGAGGGGTCAGCAGGGGTGAATAGGGGTCAGGAAGGTGAAGAGGGGTCAGCAGGGGTGAATAGGGGTCAGAAAGGTGAAGAGGGGTCAGGAGGGGTGAATAGGGGTCAGGAAGGTGAAGAGGGGTCAGCAGGGGTGAAGAGGGGTCAGGAAGGTGAAGAGGGGTCAGGAGGGGTGAATAGGGGTCAGGAAGGTGAAGAGGGGTCAGGAGGGGTGAAGAGGGGTCAGGAAGGTGAAGATGGGTCAGGAAGGTGAAGAGGGGTCAGGAAGGTGAAGAGGGGTCAGCAGGGGTGAAGAGGGGTCAGGAAGGTGAAGATGGGTCAGCAGGGGTGAAGAGGGGTCAGGAAGGTGAAGAGAGGTCATGAGGGGTGAATAGGGGTCAGGAAGGTTAAGAGGGGCCAGGAAGGTGAAGAGGTGTCAGAAAGGTGAAAAGGGGTCAGCAGGGGTGAAGAGGGGTCAGGGGGGGGGGGGGGGGGGGGGGGCTGCTTACCCGATGCACACCTTTCTGACCCTCAGCCCCCACTCCTACAGATGTGTGGCCCTTGCTCTGCCTCTTTAAACTTCACTTGACTGATTCACTTGAGAACAGTTGCACACAAAAACATCAACAACGCGCATGCACACACAAACTCCCGGGTGGCACAGCGGTCTAAGGCACTGCATCTCAGTGCTTGAGGCGTCACTACAGACCCCCTGGTTCGATTCCAGGCTGTATCACAACCGGCCGTGATTGGGAGTCCCATAGGGCAACGCACAATTGGCCCAGCGTCGTCCGGGTTTGGCCGGTGTAGGCCGTCATTGTAAATAAGAATTTGTTCTTAACTGACTTGCCTAGTTAAATAAAGATTAAAAATAAAAAATTAACTCTTACTCACACAGCTGTTACCGTGACAACCCTTGGCACGAAACCCAGTGTCGTGCGTCAATCACAATCAGCCTCATAACAGAACTCATGCTTGACCTCCAACCCTCTCTCTTCTTGTTATCGCTCAGATACTCTCTCTCTCTCTCCCGCTCCTTGTCCTGCTCTGCCCTCTGTGGAATTAGCAGCCCAGGGCAGAGCTCTCTCTCTCTTCTCTCTCTCTCTCTCTATCTATCTTCCCTCCCTCTCTCTCTTTTAGTCTGACTCACATAGGAGTCGTGATGAGGACAGGGTGTAGGTTATTTTGAGTGTGTATGAGTATGTTACTGTGCTTATCTAAGTTCTCTCTCTGTCTGTTTGTGTGTGTGTGTGTGTGTGTGTGTGTGTGTGTGTGTGTGTGTGTGTGTGTGTGTGTGTGTGTGTGTGAGTTTTTTGTTGTTGCTGCATACTCTTGGGGTGAGCGTGTGAAAGCTTCCCTGAGTATACAATATGGTTGTAATAGCCAGAGACATGTCTGGGGACTGATGGTTAGGCTGCAGGGTTCCACATAGGGAAGCAATTAGCCTTAATGAGAATACTGACTATTAACACTGAGCTAATAGGACTGGTTTAATAATACTGGTCTAATAATACTGGTCTAATATGACTGGTTTAATAGGACTGGTCTAATAATACTGGTCTAATAATACTGGTCTAATAGGACTGGTCTAATAGGACTGGTCTAATAGGACTGGTCTAATAGTACTGGTCTAATAGGACTGGTCTAATAATACTGGTCTAATAATACTGGTCTAATATGACTGGTCTAATAGGACTGGTCTAATAATACTGGTCTAATAATACTGGTCTAATAGGACTGGTCTAATAATACTGGTCTAATAGGACTGGTCTAATAATACTGGTCTAATAATACTGGTCTAATAATACTGGTCTAATAATACTGGTCTAATAATACTGGTCTAATATGACTGGTCTAATAGGACTGGTCTAATAATACTGGTATAATAATACTGGTCTAATATGACTGGTTTAATAATACTGGTCTAATAATACTGGTCTAATATGACTGGTTTAATAGGACTGGTCTAATAATACTGGTCTAATAATACTGGTCTAATAGGACTGGTCTAATAATACTGGTCTAATAATACTGGTCTAATAGGACTGGTCTAATAGGACTGGTCTAATAGGACTGGTCTAATAATACTGGTCTAATAGGACTGGTCTAATAATACTGGTCTAATAATACTGGTCTAATAATACTGGTCTAATATGACTGGTCTAATAGGACTGGTCTAATAATACTGGTCTAATAATACTGGTCTAATAGGACTGGTCTAATAATACTGGTCTAATAGGACTGGTCTAATAATACTGGTCTAATAATACTGGTCTAATAATACTGGTCTAATATGACTGGTCTAATAGGACTGGTCTAATAATACTGGTCTAATAATACTGGTCTAATATGACTGGTCTAATATGACTGGTCTAATAATACTGGTCTAATAGGACTGGTCTAATATGACTGGTTTAATAATACTGGTCTAATAATACTGGTCTAATAGGACTGGTTTAATAATACTGGTCTAATAATACTGGTCTAATAGGACTGGTCTAATATGACTGGTTTAATAATACTGGTCTAATAATACTGGTCTAATATGACTGGTCTAATAATATGACTGGTCTAATAATACTGGTCTAATAGGACTGGTCTAATATGACTGGTTTAATAATACTGGTCTAATAATACTGGTCTAATATGACTGGTTTAATAATACTGGTTTAATAATACTGGTCTAATATGACTGGTTTAATAATACTGGTCTAATAATACTGGTCTAATATGACTGGTTTAATAATACTGGTCTAATAATACTGGTCTAATAGGACTGGTCTAATAATACTGGTCTAATAGGACTGGTCTAATAATACTGGTCTAATATGACTGGTCTAATATGACTGGTTTAATAATACTGGTCTAATAATACTGGTCTAATAGGACTGGTCTAATAGGACTGGTCTAATAATACTGGTCTAATAATACTGGTCTAATAGGACTGGTCTAATAATACTGGTCTAATATGACTGGTCTAATAATACTGGTCTAATATGACTGGTCTAATAATACTGGTCTAATATGACTGGTCTAATAGGACTGGTCTAATATGACTGTCTAATAGGACTGGTCTAATATGACTGGTCTAATAGTACTGGTCTAATAGGACTGGTCTAATAGGACTGGTCTAATATGACTGGTCTAATAGTACTGGTCTAATATGACTGGTCTAATATGACTGGTCTAATAGGACTGGTCTAATATGACTGTGTCATTACAACTGTTATGTGGCTATTGAAATTCAAAGGGGACTGATGGATGAGAGGGGGTTGCACATTGATGATTCAGTGGTCTTAGGTACTGAATCACACACACACACACCACACACACACACACACACACCCAACTGATCCCAAATGTATTCATTCATTCTTTCTTTATTGACTCTGAACTTGTCTGCTATTCTTTTCTTCACTCCTTCATTCTGGAAGTTGATCATGCTGCCCTCTGATTCCTCATTCACCCTGACCCAGAACAGTAACCAATCATGTGGTCACATTGGCCTGGTCCAGAACATTAACTCACAACTGACCATAGATCAGTGGCTACTGACAATGTAAGTGGTAGATTTTGCCCATGAGGGTCTGCTTTCACTGTTGTCAGGCTTTGACTTTTGACCTCACTGTCTGACAGACTGACAGATTTTCCAATTCTCTAGATTTTTATTCTTCCAGAGCAGTTGTTGACCTCCAGAGTAATTGTTGACCCTGTGTGTGTGTGTGTGTGTGTGTGTGTGTGTGTGTGTGAGATGGGAGTGAGAGCAGGACAGCAAAGGGTTCTCTACCACTCACTTCCCCCTCTCCCTTCCCCAAAATACACACACACTCCCCTGAATTCTAATTAACACCAATGACACAGCATGCTGCATTGTTCAAGCACCCCCTTGCTCACCCTCTCTCCCCTCCACCCCTCTCCCCCCTCCGCCGCCTCCCCCCTCGACCCCCTCCCTCCCCTATGTGATCACCATGTGCAGACAGTAGGATAAGTGACAGGTCTCCCTCCCCTCTGTGATCAGACAGTAGGATAAGTGACAGGTCTCCCTCCCCTATGTGATCAGACAGTAGGATAAGTGACAGGTCTCCCTCCCCTCTGTGATCAGACAGTAGGATAAGTGACAGGTCTCCCTCCCCTCTGTGATCAGACAGTAGGATAAGTGACAGGTCTCCCTCCCCTCTGTGATCAGACAGTAGGATAAGTGACAGGTCTCCCTCCCCTCTGTGATCAGACAGTAGGATAAGTGACAGGTCTCCCTCCCCTCTGTGATCAGACAGTAGGATAAGTGATAGATTTACTTCTGCTGACATCTGGGAGTGATAAAAAGTGTTCCTCTTCTTACATGAACAGCACCCATTTCCCCATGCTAATCATCAATCAATGATCAATCCATCAATTTGGATAATGTAGTGCTTTTTACAAATACATGTTTAAAAAAATGTGTAACAGCAACCCAGGCCTAAATGAAAACAAAAAAGATAATGCAGAGGTGTTGGCGGTCAAGAGAACTTCCTTGAGAGGAACCAAACTAAGCAACCTGGACTCAGGGGTAGACGTAACATAGTAAACGAAAATCCACCCTGACCATCCACACTCCTTTCGTTTTTGCCATAAGTAACCTTCTGTCTTATGTAACCATCCCAAACGCAACATATCACATTCATTTGAATGTCCCGGATTTTCGTTTGCTATGTTACATCTAGTCTACACTCATAGAAAAAAGGGTTCCAAAAGGGTTCTTCGGCTGTCCCCATTGGAGAACCCTTATTGGTTCCAGGTAGAATCCTTTTTGGTTTCAAGTAGAACCCTTTTGGGTTCCATGTAGAACCCTCTGTTTTTACCTGGAACCAAAACGATTCTACCTGGAATCAATAAGGGTTCTTCAAAGGGTTCTCCTCTGGGGACAGCCGAAGAACCCTTTTCGGTTCTAGATAGCAGCTTTAAGTGTATGCGACCAGGCTGAACTAAGGGAACATCGAGCGTTAACCGTCATGGTAGAACACTCCAGCTCTCTCCTCACACATTAGGTTCAGTCTTTATATATCCCTGTTAAAAGGTCAGCCAGTTCACTGTCCCATGACTGACTGGTAGAACCAGACCCTTCTCTGTTGTCACATTTCCTCCTCTCATATTTGTTTTCCAGTCAGTAATGAAGTGGTGCAGTAGAAGGTCGTGAAACAATTGAGGTGATGATATTATCTTTGAAACGTCAAAGACTAAACATGTCTAATTTCCTCTTGAAAGACAAAAAAATAATTCCTTCATTAATGAATTAGTATATTCATTCATTCATTCATTAATTCCCACTGTTCTGATCCAGCATCCGGAGATCACAATTCATAAGTCCTGCTGTGTGTTGAAGGCTGAGGGGATCCCAGGGCTCGTCACAGACAGGCTGGTGACCCCAGAGGAGGGGGGCTGGGAGCGGTTTAGGGGAGAAGTTGGCCCTTAGGTACAGATCTAGGATCTGCTTAGCCTCTCCCAATCCTCTCTTAAACCATAAGGGGTGGAAATGCAAAAACTGAACTAAGATCATTGTCTAGGGGGTCGATTCACCGGGCGACAGACGATTTCAGTTGGTAATTAAGCGGTTGGTTAAGCAGCTTTGAGAAGAGTAATTAGTTGACTTGATGGGTTCAGCAGAGTGGATGGGGGGGGGGGGGGGAGGACAGTAGGCGACAAGGGGAGACAGTAGGCGACCCTCTCACGGTGAGGGGGTCACACCAATAAACACAAGCTGGGCAGCCATGTTGGTGAGGGAATGAATCCTGTCATTGCTGTGTGAGAGTGTGGCCCCTTCTGTCAGCCATGCTGGGAAGGGAAACAGAGACTTGATGAAGATACAGTAGGTAGGTTTTTAGTTATGAGGGTTATCCACTTGGCGGAACAGTATTGAATGTGTTTGAACTTGATTTAAAAAACCAAAAACAATTGATCCCAAATGTATCCAAAAAATGCAGCCAGTCTACCTTGAACTTTGAATTATTTAGTATTTTGCTGCCTAGTATAATTTAGTTACATATTGTTGAATGGTATTTTGTGTAGTTGTGTTGGGATGCATTGTCTAGTTATTCAGTTTCGTATGTCTGCCGTGACTGAAGCTGTTTAAAGGTATAAATGAAATGGAATGTGAAGCATGAACAAGAAGTGTCATGTCACTGATATTGGCATGGTACTGCAAGTGAACTCTGCCCTTCTCTTTCTCTCTCTCTCTCTCTCTCTCTCTCTCTCTCTCTCTCTGTCTCTCTGTCTCTCGCTCTCTCTCTCTCTCTCTCTCTCTCTCTCTCTCTCTCTCTCTCTCTCTCTCTCTCTCTCTGTGTCTCTCTCTCTCTCTCTCTCTCTCTCTCTGTGTCTCTCTCTCTCTCTCTCTCTCTCTCTCTGTCTCTCTCTCTCTCTCTCTCTCTCTCTCTCTCTCTCTCTCTCTCTCTCTCTCTCTCTCTCTCTCTCTCTCTCTCTCTCTCTCCCTCCCTCCCTCCACTTCTGTGAATTGCTACAGAGCTAAATGTAAACGTCTTCTCTTCAAAGAGGAACTGAAAAGGCTCAAAGCAAACCCATTATTGTGCAATACACGCACACACACAAAAACAATTAAAAATAAGAATTAAAATCTAACTAATGAGTAACTGTCTGACACTCTGTTCCATTGTCAGGGACACCGTAGGTGCTGTTGGTGTGCAAAAACGTATTACCTCTCAGAAATGACATTTGTGACACAACACTTTCTGTGTTTGTGTGTGTGTGTCTCAGCATTTTTTGTACAAAGTCTCACACACGCCCCCTACTGGTTCCAATAGAGAATTAAGAAATTGACTCCCATTCTATTTCAATGAGGGCAACAGGCCATTTCCCTCCTATCTACGTTCTTAGAGTGGAGGAAATGTATCACTATAAAGCAATAGAAATGTGTGTAAACAGTGCTTGTAGCACGAGGCCATTCGCCCCCATCAACGAATCACCACTGACGATGTCCTATTGATCCTGTTTCCTCCGGAGTGAGCGTGTGAGTGGGCCCTGCTCGGACCAACACCTTCATTGGGGAGGACGGGCTCGTGGTAATGGCTTAACCGGAATAAGTGGAATGGTATCAAATACATCAAACAAATGGTTTCCATGTGTTTGATGCCATTCCATTGGCTCCGATCCAGCCATTTATTATGAGCCGTCCTCCCCTCAGCAGCCTCCACTGCAGCATACATAACCTAACTGATCATTTCAACATGGGTGAATCTCAATGTTCTGAAGTGGCCTCTTCTCCTTGTACCCTTTCCTTTATTGGCACTGATCTAGAAGACCTGGACAGGTGGAAGCACACCCGTCATACAGTAACTAGACTTCCACTCATTCCACTCTCATCCATCCTGTCTTTTTCAGATCAATGCATTATAACCCTAGGAGACAAGGAGACAAGGAAAAATAATCCACTTTAAGATTATTGACATGCGCACTTTGGTAATGAATGCAGAACTTGGGTCAAGAACTGCATTGGACGGACCGCGTGTGGGGGAAGTGACATCCATTCCCTGAGCGCCCAACCAGTAGGAGACCCTGTGTGAGGAGTCAATCGCAGGTCACTGCGCTGAGGTCAGCCAATCAGCAGACAGCCCAGGGACGGTAACCATGGTGACGAGCTGGGGTTCAAATCTGCATGTGTGCAGCAGATGCCCCCCTGCATGTGCTCCATATGCACTCATGTGAATACGTGGATGTGCTGTAGCAGGCTACTGTAGCACTGTGCTATACTGTGGGTGAGTTTGATATGCATGAGAGGGTTTAGTATAGGAGTATAGCAGAGGCAGCAGCTGGGAGAGGACTCCAGAACAAAATGCAGTGTGTACTACTGTGGCATTCTGGGACTGTGAGGGTATGACCAGAGACCAATGCATAGAATTAACCGTTTACACAAAGGAAGGGTGTATTATATGTAATACTTCTCGGTAATACAAAAATACTGTTTGATACTCTCTACGTGTAACTAAATAGAGACAATTTATATAATCCTCTGCTGTGCTCTCTCTCTCTCTCTCTCTCTCTCTCCCTCTCTCTCTCTCTCTCTCTCTCCGAGGAAGAGGGGAGATAAGGACGGAGGCAAACAGCAGTGTTGAGTCAGGAGGAATACAATGAGGAGTGAGTCAGAGTACAGAAGGAAAGAACAGGGGGAAGAGGGAGAGGAGGAGATTGAGGGGGTGGATAAAGGTTATAATTGGAGGTAGAGAGAGAGAGAGTTGTTGTACAGAAGGAGAGAGAATAACTACTACTAGCAGAGACACCCAGAACCAGTGTGGTGAATCATACACTCCCCCTCCAAGAGAGTTGAATCACTGGGTAGGTGAATCATACACTCCACCTCCAAGAGAGTTGAATCACTGGGTAGGTGAATCATACACTCCACCTCCAAGAGAGTTGAATCACTGGGTAGGTGAATCATACACTCCACCTCCAAGAGAGTTGAATCACTGGGTAGGTGAATCATACACTCCGCCTCCAAGAGAGTTGAATCACTGGGTAGGTGAATCATACACTCCGCCTCCAAGAGAGTTGAATCACTGGGTAGGTGAATCATACACTCCACCTCCAAGAGAGTTGAATCACTGGGTAGGTGAATCATACACTCCACCTCCAAGAGAGTTGAATCACTGGGTAGGTGAGTCATACACTCCACCTCCAAGAGAGTTGAATCACTGGGTAAGTGAATCATACACTCCACCTCCAAGAGAGTTGAATCACTTGGTAGGTGAGTCATACACTCCACCTCCAAGAGAGTTGAATCACTGGGTAAGTGAATCATACACTCCACCTCCAAGAGAGTTGAATCACTGGGTAGGTGAATCATACACTCCGCCTTCAAGATAGTTGAATCACTGGGTAGCTGAATCATACACTCCACCTCCAAGAGAGTTGAATCACTGGGTAAGTGAATCATACACTCCCCCTCCAAGAGGGTTGAATCACTGGGTAAGTAAATCATACACTCCACCTCCAAGAGAGTTGAATCACTTGGTAGGTGAGTCATACACTCCACCTCCAAGAGAGTTGAATCACTGGGTAAGTGAATCATACACTCCACCTCCAAGAGAGTTGAATCACTGGGTAGGTGAATCATACACTCCACCTTCAAGATAGTTGAATCACTGGGTAGCTGAATCATACACTCCACCTCCAAGAGAGTTGAATCACTGGGTAAGTGAATCATACACTCCCCCTCCAAGAGGGTTGAATCACTGGGTAGGTGAATCATACACTCCCCCTCCAAGAGAGTTGAATCACTGGGTAGGTGAATCATACACTCCCCCTCCAAGAGAGTTGAATCACTGGGTAGGTGAATCATACACTCCCCCTCCAAGAGAGTTGAATCACTGGGTAGGTGAATCATACACTCCCCCTCCAAGAGAGTTGAATCACTGGGTAGGTGAATCATACACTCCCCCTCCAAGAGAGTTGAATCACTGGGTAGGTGAATCATACACTCCCCCTCCAAGAGAGTTGAATCACTGGGTAGGTGAATCATACACTCCCCCTCCAAGAGAGTTGAATCACTGGGTAGGTGAATCATACACTCCACCTCCAAGAGAGTTGAATCACTGGGTAGGTGAATCAAACACTCCACCTCCAAGAGAGTTGAATCACTGGGTAGGTGAATCATACACTCCACCTCCAAGAGAGTTGAATCACTGGATAGGTGAATCAAACACTCCCCCTCCAAGAGAGTTGAATCACTGAGTAGGTGAATCATACACTCCCCCTCCAAGAGAGTTGAATCACTGGGTAGGTGAATCATACACAGGTGAGTCACTCACTGCAGAAAGAGGAAGGGAGAAAAAGACATATAATGAGAAGAAATAAGAAATAGACAGAAAAGTTAGTGAGACCGGAAATAAGTGATAGAGATCTCTCATATACTGTATATACTGAATATATATATATATATATATATGTATATATATATATATATATATATATATATATATATATATACACTACCAGTCAAAAGTTTGGACACACCTGTTCATTCTAGGGTTTTTCATAATTTTTTACTAATTTTTACATTGTAGAATAATAGTGAAGACATCAAAACTAGAAATAACACATAAGGAATCATGTCATAACCAAAAAAGTGTTAAACAAATCAAAATATATTTAATATTTGAGATTCTTCAAATAGCCACCTTTGCCTTGATGACAGCTTTGCACACTATTGGCATTCTCTCAACCAGCTTCATGAGGTAGTCACCTGGAATGCATTTCAATTAACAGGTGTGCCTTCTTAAAAGTTAATTTGTGGAATTTCTTTCCTTAATGCGTTTGAAACAATCAGTTGTTTTGTGACAAGGTATACAGACGATATCCCTATTTGGTAAAAGTCCATATTATGGCAAAAACAGCTCAAATAAGCAAAGAGAAACGAGAGCTTTAAGAAATGAAGGTCAGTCAATACAGAACATTTCAAGAACTTTGAAAGTTTATTCAAGTACAGTCGCAAAAACCATCAAGCGCTATGATGAAACTGGCTCTCATGAGGACCGCCACTGGAATGGAAGACCCAGAGTTACCTCTGCAGCAGAGGATAAGTTCGTTAGCGTTACCAGCCTCAGAAATTGCAGCCCAAATAAATGCTTCACAGATTTCAAGTCACAGACACATCACAACATCAACTGTTCAGAGGCGACTGTGTGAATCAGGCCTTCATGGTTGAATTGCTGTAAAAGAAACCACTACTAAAGGACACCAATAAGAAGAAGATACCTTCTTGAGCAATGGACATTAGAACAGTGGAAATGTGTCCTTTGGTCTGGAGTCCAAATTTGAGATTTTTGGTTCCAACCGCCGTGTCTTTGTAACTGGATGTGCCACCTTTAGCTGCAATGATTCAATGATGCAAGTCGTCCAGGCCCCGAGGCAGCAAAGCATCCCCAAACCATCACACCACCACCACCATGCTTGACCTTTGGTATGAATTCTGCTCTGTATCAGAGAATTCTACAGGAGAATGTCAGACCATCCGTCTGTGAGCTGAAGCTGAAGCGCAGCTGGGTCATGCAGCAAGACAATGATCCAAAACACACAATCAAGTCTTCATGAAAATTGCTAAAAAGCAACAAATTGGAAGTTTTGGAATGGCCTAGTCAAAGTCCAGACCTAATCCCAATTGAGATGTTGTGGCAGGACTTGAAACGAGCAATTCATGCTTGAAAACCCACACGTCACTGAGTTAAAGCAGTTCTGCATGGAAGAATGGGCCAAAATTCCTCCACAGTGACGTGAGAGACTCATCAACAACTGCAGGAAGCATTTAGTTGGAATCATTGCAGCTAAATGTGGCACATCCAGCTATTGAGTGTAAGGGGGCAATTACTTTTTCACACAGGGGAATTGGGTGTTTCATTACTTTGTTTATGAAATAAATGAAATAAATATGTAATTGTTGTGTTATTTGTCCACTTATGTTCCCTTTATCTAATATTAGGTTTTGGTTGAAGATCTGATTAATATTCAGTATCACAAATATGCAAAAGTAGAGAAAATTAGAAAGGGGGGCAAATACTTTTTCATAGCACTGTAACTGATAATACTGGGAATTGAAGAATGTGCAACTCTATCATCTATCAAACTAAGTGGAGTACACTCATTCTGAGGACTTACAGGACAGCTGATCATTGGGGCTGAATTTTTCCATCAGCGTTACAATCTGTACAGAGGAGTGGGTAGAGTCTCTCAGTGAATGTGCAGCCGATGAAAGAGTAGATATGGGACCTGGCATCCACATTGTAAAAGGAGAACCTCCCCTTCTTCATAACCCATAAACACCCCCACGTCCTGGGGCTTCTCTCTCAGGAAGAGGGTGACACGAGGTTCCATGTAAGCCTTGTATTTATCCTCATTCCACATGTCCAATGTCCAATCACAGGACTTGGTGCTGTGACCCCTTTTCTGTTGATGGACTCTAACCACTCCTAAGGGCACACCAAGTCTTCATAGTAGAATCTCCCTGAGGGAGGACCCCTTCTTTCCTGAAGCACTGAGCTGTATCAAACCTCTCTGGGCATTCCAGAATGTTTTTTTGCATTCCGTCTTCATACCTCACTTGTTTCCCGTCTTCATACAGGCTCCAGAGTCACATCTATTGCACTATGCTGCATCCACCAAAGGTCATCACACAACTTCTTAATCTCTTCATTTGAGTGTCTCCTTCGGCGGAAGAGGTGAAGGTGGTCATTAGTGAGCGAGAGCTGCTCCAGCTCAGTGCTTCTCCTCTGTAGCTCAGTGATTTCCTGCTCCAGCTTTCCTATCAGCCATCCAGCCTGCCTCTCCTACTTGGTTCTGTTTCTCTTCAACCTCCTCAATGAGCTCAGCCTGGCTTGTCTGAATGGAGAAAACACACACTGACCCCCCACACTGTCTGCTATCTCCTTCTCTTCCTCTTCTTGATGAGCTCTACTGATCTGTTCTTCTTGATGAGCTCTACTGATCTGTTCTTCTTGATGAGCTCTACTGATCTGTTCTTCTAAATGAGCTCTACTGATCTGTTCTTCTAGATGAGCTCTACTGATCTGTTCTTCTAGATGAGCTCTACTGATCTGTTCTTCTAGATGAGCTCTACTGATCTGTTCTTATTGATGAGCTCTACTGAAAGAAAATAAAAAAATATACTCTAAATATAAAAAATATAAAATTTAGAAAAATATAAAATAAATAAATTGTAAATTGGTTGTCCCACTGGCTATCATAAGGTGAATGCACCAATTTGTATGTCGCTCTGGATAAGAGCGTCTGCTAAATGACGTAAATGTAAATCTGTTCTTCATGATGAGCTCTACTGATCTGTTCTTCATGATGAGCTCTACTGATCTGTTCTTCTAGGAGACAGTCTTGTGGTCTGTCTAAGTGCAGATCGGACACACATCCGTCTACTTACTCCTACAGAATAGCTCAAGGGGTTTCAAATGCTTCTTAAACAGTCAGTCTTCCAGGTTCCACCAGCGTGTGTTTCCTGAAAGAAGCCACGATCTGACGAGGCTCCAGGGGAGTCTGACAATAAGAGTCCAGACCCACCAGGCAGGACTTCAGGGCCAGGAGCTTCATCCCAGGGCAGACGTCACAGCGTATTTCTCCACATGGGATGGAGACTGGGTCAGTGAATGGAGCACTGGAACTGCTCTTCAGACAGGAGACTGCTGGAGGAAGCCATAGCAGCTAAGAGCAGTTCCAGTGCTCTATCTGTCTGGATGTGTTCACTGACCCTGTCTCTCTCTCTCTCTCTCTCTCTCTCTCTCTCTCTCTCTCTCTCTCTCTCTCTCTCTCTCTCTCTCTCTCTCTCTCTCTCTCTCTCTCTCTCTCGCTCTCGCTCTCGCTCTCGCTCTCGCTCTCTATCTTCGTCCGACCAGAAAAAGGGTCCCCAGTGACTGTAGACGTGGTTCAGCTATGCAGAAAAATATCCTGTTGATCCTGTTTATGATATTTATCTTTCCAGTTTCAGTTCAGCAAAGTGCCTTTATTAAGCTCCTCCCTGCCCTTAGCTAGCAGCCAAACAGTCATTTTGCCTGTCATTTGTTTTACCCACCTTTCAAATAGCAGCCACTGTCAGATCACCCCACCATATGGAAAAATGAATAAAAAGAAGGAGTCTTGAGTACCTTCATCTGTGAGGATAGAGAATAGAGTCTATTTACCTTCATCTGTGAGGATAGAGAATTGAGTCTGTTTATCTTCATCTGTGAGGATAGAGAATAGAGTATGTTTACCTTCATCTGTGGTAATAGAGAATAGAGTCTATTTACCTTTGTCAGTGAGGTTAGAGAATAGAGTCTATTTACCTTCGTCTGTGAGAATAGAGTCTATTTACCTTCATCTGTGAGGATAGAGAATAGAGTCTATTTACCTTCATCTGTGGTAATAGAGAATAGAGTCTATTTACCTTCATCTGTGAGGATAGAGAATAGAGTCTATTTACCTTAATCTGTGAGGATAGAGAATAGAGTCTATTTACCTTCATCAGAGAGGATAGAGAATAGTCTATTTACCTTAATCTGTGAGGATAGGGAATAGAGTCTATTTACCTTCATCAGAGAGGATAGAGAATAGAGTCTATTTACCTTAATCTGTGAGGATAGAGAATAGAGTATATTTGCCTTCGTCTGTGAGAATAGAGTCTATTTACCTTCATCTGTGAGGATAGAGAATAGAGTCTATTTACCTTCATCTGTGGTAATAGAGAATATAGTCTATTTACCTTCATCTGTGAGGATAGAGAATATAGTCTATTTACCTTAATCTGTGAGGATAGGGAATAGAGTCTATTTACCTTCATCAGAGAGGATAGAGAATAGAGTCTATTTACCTTCATCTGTGAGGATAGAGAATAGAGTCTATTTACCTTCATCAGAGAGGATAGAGAATAGAGTCTATTTACCTTGATCTGTGAGGATAGAGAATAGAGTATATTTGCCTTCATCTGTGAGGATAGAGCATAGAGTTATTTGGGTCTGTCACAGAGTAAAGATGCAGAAATTGCTGAAAAAAAATGTTGTGTGTGTGTGTGCTCATACAGTACGTGGGTGCATGATGTGTGTTTTTCCTGGATCTACATGCAGTGCGCTCACATCGGCTTGGCTGAAAGGAGTCATATGAAACACCTATGGAGGAGATGTTTGTTGTATTAAGCATAGGACATGTACAGTATAGGGCCTCACCCAATTGAGCAGGACGGACAACACTGTACTTCCCTCTGCATGGGTTCCACTGGTGACTCATACTGATGCAACTATATAGTATATGGCCTCTAAAGACACTATCAAGATATGGCATTATTGATGATGATGATGATGATGAATATTATGATGGTGGTGGTGCTGCTGCTGCTTTTTATAATGATGATGATGATGATGGTGGTTAAACACAGATTTTATTTTGATTTTAATTGACAATGAGAACGTTATTACACAATGTCGTAACAGGGTTGATTGAGAGAACTGGCATTGTGATTGTCTGATGTATGAAAATCTCACTGAAAGAGCATTGACATTAGAAACACTAAATAAACCAATAGCAAAACACTTCACTCAGCATCAAACATCTCTGTAACCGGTTCCTCTCCTGTCTCAGTCTGTATGTGGCTCCTCTCCTGTCTCTCTGTGTCTGGCTCCTCTCCTGTCTCAGTCTGTATCTGGCTCCTCTCCTGTCTCAGTCTGTGTCTGGCTCCTCTCCTGTCTCAGTCTGTGTCTGGCTCCTCTCCTGTCTCTCTGTGTCTGGCTCCTCTCCTGTCTCTCTGTGTCTGGCTCCTCTCCTGTCTCAGTCTGTATGTGGCTCCTCTCCTGTCTCAGTCTGTGTCTGGCTCCTCTCCTGTCTCAGTGTGTGTCTGGCTCCTTTCCTGTCTCAGTCTGTGTCTGGCTCCTCTCCTGTCTCAGTCTGTATCTGGTTCCTCTCCTGTCTGTCTGTGTCTGGCTCCTCTCCTGTCTCAGTGTGTATCTGGCTCCTCTCCTGTCTCAGTCTGTATGTGGCTCCTCTCCTGTCTCAGTCTGTGTCTGCCTCCTCTCCTGTCTCAGTGTGTATCTGGCTCCTCTCCTGTCTCAGTCTGTATGTGGCTCCTCTCCTGTCTCAGTCTGTGTCTGCCTCCTCTCCTGTCTCAATGTGTGTCTGGCTCCTTTCCTGTCTCAGTCTGTGTCTGGCTCCTCTCCTGTCTCAGTCGGTGTCTGGCTCCTCTCCTGTCTCTATGTGTCTGGCTCCTCTCCTGTCTCAGTCTGTGTCTGGCTCCTCTCCTGTCTCAGTCTGTATGTGGCTCCTCTCCTGTCTCTCTGTGTCTGGCTCCTCTCCTGTCTCAGTCTGTGTCTGGCTCCTCTCCTGTCTCAGTCTGTGTCTGGCTCCTCTCCTGTCTCAGTCTGTATGTGGCTCCTCTCCTGTCTGTCTGTGTCTGGCTCCTCTCCTGTCTCAGTCTGTATGTGGCTCCTCTCCTGTCTCTCTGTGTCTGGCTCCTCTCCTGTCTCAGTCTGTGTCTGGCTCCTCTCCTGTCTCAGTCTGTATCTGGCTCCTCTCCTGTCTCAGTCTGTATCTGTCTCCTCTCCTGTCTCAGTCTGTGTCTGGCTCCTCTCCTGTCTCAGTCTGTATCTGACTCCTCTCCTGTCTCTCTGTGTCTGGCTCCTCTCCTGTCTCAGTCTGTATCTGACTCCTCTCCTGTCTGTCTGTGTCTGGCTCTTCTCCTGTCTCAGTCTGTATCTGACTCCTCTCCTGTCTGTCTGTGTCTGGCTCCTCTCCTGTCTCAGTCTGTGTCTGGCTCCTCTCCTGTCTGTGTCTGGCTCCTCTCCTGTCTCAGTCTGTATGCGGCTCCTCTCCTGTCTGTCTGTGTCTGGCTCCTCTCCTGTCTCAGTCTGTATGTGGCTCCTCTCCTGTCTCTCTGTGTCTGGCTCCTCTCCTGTCTCAGTCTGTATCTGACTCCTCTCCTGTCTCAGTCTGTATGCGGCTCCTCTCCTGTCTGTCTGTGTCTGGCTCCTCTCCTGTCTCAGTCTGTATGTGGCTCCTCTCCTGTCTCTCTGTGTCTGGCTCCTCTCCTGTCTCAGTCTGTGTCTGGCTCCTCTCCTGTCTCAGTCTGTGTCTGGCTCCTCTCCTGTCTCAGTCTGTATGTGGCTCCTCTCCTGTCTGTCTGTGTCTGGCTCCTCTCCTGTCTCAGTCTGTATGTGGCTCCTCTCCTGTCTCTCTGTGTCTGGCTCCTCTCCTGTCTCAGTCTGTGTCTGGCTCCTCTCCTGTCTCAGTCTGTATCTGGCTCCTCTCCTGTCTCAGTCTGTATCTGTCTCCTCTCCTGTCTCAGTCTGTGTCTGGCTCCTCTCCTGTCTCAGTCTGTATCTGACTCCTCTCCTGTCTCTCTGTGTCTGGCTCCTCTCCTGTCTCAGTCTGTATCTGACTCCTCTCCTGTCTGTCTGTGTCTGGCTCTTCTCCTGTCTCAGTCTGTATCTGACTCCTCTCCTGTCTGTCTGTGTCTGGCTCCTCTCCTGTCTCAGTCTGTGTCTGGCTCCTCTCCTGTCTGTGTCTGGCTCCTCTCCTGTCTCAGTCTGTATGTGGCTCCTCTCCTGTCTCAGTCTGTGTCTGGCTCCTCTCCTGTCTCAGTCTGTGTCTGGCTCCTCTCCTGTCTCAGTCTGTATCTGGCTCCTCTCCTGTCTCAGTCTGTGTCTGGCTCCTCTCCTGTCTCAGTCTGTGTCTGGCTCCTCTCCTGTCTCAGTCTGTGTCTGGCTCCTCTCCTGTCTCAGTCTGTGTCTGGCTCCTGTCCTGTCTCAGTCTGTATGTGGCTCCTCTCCTGTCTCAGTCTGTGTCTGACACCTCTCCTGTCTCAATCTGTATCTGGCTCCTCTCCTGTGTCAGTCTGTATGTGGCTCCTCTCCTGTCTCAGTCTGTATCTGGCTCCTCTCCTGTCTCAGTCTGTATTTGGCTCTTCTCCTGTCTCAGTCTGTGTCTGGCTCCTCTCCTGTCTCAGTCTGTGTCTGGCTCCTCTCCTGTCTCAGTCTGTATCTGGTTCCTCTCCTGTCTCAGTCTGTGTCTGGCTCCTCTCCTGTCTCCGTCTGTGTCTGGCTCCTCTCCTGTCTGTGTCTGGCTCCTCTCCTGTCTCAGTCTGTATCTGGCTCCTCTCCTGTCTCTCTGTGTCTGGCTCCTCTCCTGTCTCTCTGTGTCTGGCTCCTCTCCTGTCTCAGTCTGTATCTGGCTCCTCTCCTGTCTCAGTCTGTGTCTGGCTCCTCTCCTGTCTGTGTCTGGCTCCTCTCCTGTCTCAGTCTGTAACCGGCTCCTCTCCTGTCTCCGTCTGTATCTGGCTCCTCTCCTATCTCAGTCTGTATCTGGCTCTTCTCCTGTCTCAGTCTGTGTCTGGCTCCTCTCCTGTCTCAGTGTGTGTCTGGCTCCTCTCCTGTCTCAGTGTGTGTCTGGCTCCTCTCCTGTCTCAGTCTGTGTCTGGCTCCTCTCCTGTCTCAGTCTGTATGTGGCTCCTCTCCTGTCTCAGTCTGTATGTGGCTCCTCTCCTGTCTCAGTCTGTGTCTGGCTCCTCTCCTGTCTGTGTCTGGCTCCTCTCCTATCTCAGTCTGTGTCTGGCTCTTCTCCTGTCTCAGTCTGTATGTGGCTCCTCTCCTGTCTCAGTCTGTGTCTGGCTCCTCTCCTGCTCCTCTCCTATCTCAGTCTGTATCTGGCTCTTCTCCTGTCTCAGTCTGTGTCTGGCCCCTCTCCTGTCTCCGTCTGTGTCTGGCTCCTCTCCTGTCTCTCTGTGTCTGGCTCCTCTCCTGTCTCAGTCTGTGTCTGGCTCTTCTCCTGTCTCAGTCTGTGTCTGGCTCCTCTCCTGTCTCAGTCTGTGTCTGGCTCCTCTCCTGTCTCAGTCTGTATGTGGCTCCTCTCCTGTCTCTCTGTGTCTGGCTCCTCTCCTGTCTCAGTCTGTGTCTGGCTCCTCTCCTGTCTCAGTCTGTAACCGGCTCCTCTCCTGTCTCAGTCTGTGTCTGGCTCTTCTCCTGTCTCAGTCTGTGTCTGGCTCCTCTCCTGACTCAGCCTGTAAGTGGCTCCTCTCCTGTCTCTCTGTGTCTGGCTCCTCTCCTGTCTCAGTCTGTGTCTGGCTCCTCTCCTGTCTCAGTCTGTATCTGGCTCCTCTCCTGTCTCAGTCTGTGTCTGGCTCCTCTCCTGTCTCAGTCTGTAACCGGCTCCTCTCCTGTCTCAGTCTGTGTCTGGCTCTTCTCCTGTCTCAGTCTGTGTCTGGCTCCTCTCCTGACTCAGTCTGTATGTGGCTCCTCTCCTGTCTCTCTGTGTCTGGCTCCTCTCCTGTCTCAGTCTGTGTCTGGCTCCTCTCCTGTCTCAGTCTGTATCTGGCTCCTCTCCTGTCTCAGTCTGTGTCTGGCTCCTCTCCTGTCTCAGTGTGTATCTGGCTCCTCTTCTGTCTCAGTCTGTATGTGGCTCCTCTCCTGTCTCAGTCTGTAACCGGCTCCTCTCCTGTCTCTCTGTGTCTGGCTCCTCTCCTGTCTCTATGTGTCTGGCTCCTCTCCTGTCTCAGTCTGTGTCTGGCTCCTCTCCTGTCTCAGTCTGTGTCTGGCTCTTCCCCTTGTCTCAGTCTGTATGTGGCTCCTCTCCTGTCTCAGTCTGTGTCTGGCTCCTCTCCTGTCTCAGTCTGTATGTGGCTCCTCTCCTGTCTCTCTGTGTCTGGCTCCTCTCCTGTCTCAGTCTGTATCTGGCTCCTCTCCTGTCTCTATGTGTCTGGCTCCTCTCCTGTCTCAGTCTGTGTCTGGCTCCTCTCCTGTCTCAGTGTGTGTCTGGCTCCTCTCCTGTCTCAGTCTGTGTCTGGCTTCTCTCCTGTCTCAGTGTGTATCTGGCTCCTCTCCTGTCTCAGTCTGTATCTGGCTCCTCTCCTGTCTGTGTCTGGCTCCTCTCCTGTCTCAGTCTGTATGTGGCTCCTCTCCTGTCTCAGTGTGTATCTGGCTCCTCTCCTGTCTCAGTCTGTATCTGGCTCCTCTCCTGTCTCAGTCTGTATCTGGCTCCTCTCCTGTCTGTGTCTGGCTCCTCTCCTGTCTCAGTCTGTATGTGGCTCCTCTCCTGTCTCAGTCTGTGTCTGGCTCTTCTCCTGTCTCACTTCACAGGGTTTCCTTTCCCTCTCTACCTCCTGTGCCGGTGGGAAAACACTATAGGCCTCTTTTGAAAAGCTGTCAGCTGAACAGAAGCCTTGACATTGCTTAACGATCAGAGCTGTTACACAAGCTCCCTTTCGTGTGCGTGTGTCTCCCTCGTCAACTCCCACACGTATACATTCATGACCCGTTTCCGCTTTCACACACCTACACACACAGAAAGGTGTGGGCCTACAGCTAAAAATAATGGCACTCTCTAGAGCCCACTTCAGCCATTTCAGGAGCTGTTTCTATGACAGGAAGGGTCCTACAACATAACAAGTGCTTCTGATGTCTTAGGGCTGGACATTGTAGAGAGAGAGAGTAAGTGAGGTGAAGAGGACATTAAGTATCCTCCTCTTTCCTTTTGATCCCTCTCTCTCACGATGAAGAGTCACAACCTTCATCAACCTGTGTGTGGGATCATCTGTCTCTATAACCCCTCCCTCTGTCCCCCTGGTCTTCTCTCTTCTTCAAAGTTATCTGCCCCTCCCCATGTTCCCTCTCCTCTTCCCAGATACCTGCCCCCTGCACCCCACCACATCTAAAGCCCCAGCTTGTCCTGAGGGTGACTGCTGGAAGAAGGCAGGTGGACTGGACCTGGGGGTGGGTGAGGAGGGAGGGACAGGTGCTTATCACAATACACGGAAATGAGTTACTTTTGTGGTATAATTCAAGTCAATAATTTTGTCTGGTAATGTATGTATTTTTTTTTTTTATATGTTTGTTGTTCACCATGCTCCTGTGTGTCCACCTATCACTCAATGGAGAGGTAGAGGTGATGTTTAACAATAGACAAGACAAATGGCGCCACTTAGTGGATATATGAAAGGCTACAGCAAAACAGTCTGGCATGTAGGGTCAAAGACAATTCAACTGTGGCGCGTTCAGCTGGACGCAAGGTTTTGGAACGTTCAGATAGAACAGGGTATGTAGAGCATGCCTTTCTAAAATGTAGAATAATGGACCACATCGGCTCTATGCATGGCATTTATACACTGGACAAAAATATAAACGCAACATGCAACAATTTCAGCGAGTTATAGTCAGTTGAAATAAATTCATTAGGCCCTAATCTATGGTTTTCACATGACTGGGCAGGGGCGCAGCCATGGGTGGGCCTGGGAGGGCATAGGCCCACCCACTTGGGAGCCAGGCCCACCCACTGGGAAGCCAGGCCCAGTCAATCAGAATTAGTTTTTCCCCACAAAAGGGCTTTATTACAGACAGAAATACTCCTCAGTTTCATCAGCTGTCCGGGTGGCTGGGCTCAGATGATCCCACAGGTGAAGAAGTCGGATGTGGAGGTCCTGGGCTGGCGTGGTTACACGTGGTCTGCGGTTGTGAGGCCAGTTGGACGTACTGCCAAATTCTCTAAAACGACATTGGAGGTGGTAGAGAAATGAACATTAAATTCTATGGCAATAGCTCTGGTGGACATTCCTACAGTCAGCATGCCCATTGCAAGCTCCCTCAAAACTTGAGACATCTGTGGCATTGTGTTGTGTGACAAAACTGCACATTTTAGATTGGCCTTTTATTGTCCCTAGCACAAGGTTCACCTGGGTAATGATCATGCTGTTTAATCAGCTTCTTTATATGCTACACCTGTCAGGTGGATGGATTATCTTGGCAAATGAGAAATGCTCACTAACAAGGATGTACAGTTGAAGTCGGAAGTTTACATACACCTTAGCCAAATACATTTAAACTCAGTTTTTCACAATTCCTGACATTTAATCCTAGTAAATATTCCCTGTCTTAGGTCAGTTAGGATCACCACTTTATTCTAAGAATGTGAAATGTCAGAATAATAGTAGAGAGAATTATTTATTTCAGCTTCTTTTTCTTTCATCACATTCCAAGTGGGTCAGAAGTTTACATACTCTCAATTAGTATTTGGTAGCATTGCCTTTAAATTGTTTAACTTGGGTCAACCTTGGGGCCTTCCAGAAGCTTCCCACAATAAGTTGGGTGAATTTGGGCCAATTCCTCCTGACAGAGCTGGTGTAACTGAGTCAGGTTTGTAGGCCTCCTTGCTCAAACACGCTTTTTCAGTTCTACCCAAAAAAATGTTCTATAGGATTGAAGTCAGGGCTTTATGATGGCCACTCCAATACCTTGACTTTGTTGTCCTTAAGCCATTTTGCCACAGCTTTGGAAGTATGCTTGGGGTCATTGTCCATTTGGAAGACCCATTTTCGACCAAGCTATAACTTCCTGACTGATGTTGTTTCAATATATCCACATAATTTTCCTTCCTCATGATGCCATCTATTTTGTGAAGTGCACCACTCCCTCCTGCAGCAAAGCACCCCCACAGCATGATGGTGCCACCCCCGTGCTTCACAGTTGGGATGGTGTTCTTCGGCTTGCAAGCAACCCCATTTTTCCTCCAAACATAACGATGGTCATTAAAGCCAAACTGTTCTATTTTTGTTTCATCAGACCAGAGTACATTTCTCAAAAAAGTACAATCTTTGTTCCCATGTGCAGTTGCAAATCGTAGTCTGGCTTTTTTATGGTGGTTTTGGAGCAGTGGCTTCTTCCTTGCTGAGTGGCCTTTCAGGTTATGTCGATATAGGACTCGTTTTACTGTGGATATAGATACTTTTGTACCTGTTTCCTCCAGCATCTTCACAATGTCGTTTGCTGTTGTTCTGGTATTGATTTGCACTTTTCGCACCAAAGTACATTAATATCTAGGAAACAGAATGCGTCTCCTTCCTGAGCGGTATGATGGCTGCGTGGTCCCATGGTGTTTATACTTGCGTACTATTGTTTGTACAGATGAACGTGATACCTTCAGGCGTTTGGAGATTGCTCCCAAGGATGAACCAGACTTGTGGAGGTCTACCATTTTTTTTCTAAAGTCTTGGCTGATTTCTTTGGATTTTCCCATGATGTCAAGCAAAGAGGCACTGAGTTTGAAGGTAGGCCTTGAAATACACTGCTCAAAAAAATAAAGGGAACACTAAAATAACACATCCTAGATCTGAATGAATGAAATAATCTTATTAAATACTTTTTTCTTTACATAGTTGAATGTGCTGACAACAGAATCACACAAAAATTATCAATTGAAATCAAATGTATCAACCCATGGAGGTCTGGATTTGGAGTCAACCTCAAAATTAAAGTGGAAAACCACACTACAGGCTGATCCAACTTTGATGTAATGTCCTTAAAACAAGTCAAAATGACGCTCAGTAGTGTGTGTGGCCTCCACGTGCCTGTATGACCTCCCTACAACGCCTGGGCATGCTCCTGATGAGGTGGCGGATGGTCTCCTAAGGGATCTCCTCCCAGACCTGGACTAAAGCATCCGCCAACTCCTTGACAGTCTGTGGTGCAACGTGGCGTTGGTGGATGGAGCGAGACATGATATCCCAGATGTGCTCAATTGGATTCAGGTCTGGTGAACGGGCGGGCCAGTCCATAGCATCAATGCCTTCCTCTTGCAGGAACTGCTGACACACTCCAGCCACATGAGGTCTAGCATTGTCTTGCATTAGGAGGAACCCAGGGCCAACCGCACCAGCATATGGTCTCACAAGGAGTCTGAGGATCTCATCTCGGTACCTAATGGCAGTCAGGCTACCTCTGGCGAGCACATGGAGGGCTGTGCGGCCCCCCAAAGAAATGCCACCCCACACCATGACTGACCCACCGCCAAACCGGTCATGCTGGAGGATGTTGCAGGCAGCAGAACGTTCTCCACAGCGTCTCCAGACTCTGTCACGTCTGTCACATGTGCTCAGTGTGAACCTGCTTTCATCTGTGAAGAGCACAGGGCGCCAGTGGCGAATTTGCCAATCTTGGTGTTCTCTGGCAAATGCCAAACGTCCTGCACGGTGTTGGGCTGTAAGCACAACCCCCACATGTGGACGTTGGGCCCTCATACCACCCTCATGGAGTCTGTTTCTGACCATTTGAGCAGACACATGCACATTCGTGGCCTGCTGGAGGTCATTTTGCAGGGCTCTGGCAGTGCTCCTCCTGCTCCTCATTGCACAAAGGCGGAGGTAGCAGTCCTGCTGCTGGGTTGTTGCCCTCCTACGGCCTCCTCCACGTCTCCTGATGTACTGGCCTGTCTCCTGGTAGCGCCTCCATGCTCTGGACACTACGCTGACAGACACAGCAAACCTTCTTGCCACAGCTCGCATTGATGTGCCATCCTGGATGAGCTGCACTACCTGAGGCACTTGTGTGGGTTGTAGACTCCGTCTCATGCTACCACTAGAGTGAAAGCACCGTCAGCATTCAAAAGTCACCAAAACATCAGCCAGAAAGCATAGGAACTGAGAAGTGGTCTGTGGTCACCACCTGCAGAACCACTCCTTTATTGGAGGTGTCTTGCTAATTGCCTATAATTTCCACCTGTTGTCTATTCCATTTGCACAACAGCATGTGACATTCATTGTCAATCAGTGTTGCTTCCTAAGTGGACAGTTTGATTTCACAGAAGTGTGATTGACTTGGAGTTACATTGTGTTGTTTAAGTGTTCCCCCAAAAATTTTGAGCACCTTCAATTGACTCAAATGATGTCAATTAGCCTATCAGAAGCTTCTAAAGCCATGACATCATTTTCTGGAATTTTCCAAGCTGTTTAAAGGCACAGTCAACTTAGTGTATGTAAACTTCTGACCCACTGGAATTGTGATACATTGATTTATAAGTGAAATAATCTGTCTTTAAACAATTGTTGGAAAAATGACTTGTGTCATGCACAAAGTAGATGTCCTAAAGGACTTGCCAAAACTATAGTTTGTTAACAAGACATTTGTGGAGTAGTTGAAAAACGAGTTTTAATGACTCCAACCTAAGTGTATGTAAACTTCCGACTTCAACTGTAAACAAATGTGTGCACAACATTTTCGAGAAATAAGCTTTTTGTTCATATGGAAAATTTCCGGGATGTTTTATTTCAGCTCATGAAACATGGACCAACATTTTACATGTTACGTTTATATTTTTGTTCAGTATATTTACAACTTTCGATATCTTTTGGAAACTGAACATGGCCTTGGAAGGGTTACAAATTCATAAATGTCATATTATAACGGGACTGGGAAGCAGATAAATAATTTACAGTGCGACAAAATATGCTTTGTTGTCTAGAGCTCTGCTTATTTTAAAACCATAAATTGATTTGTTTTGTTTTGAGTCTGTTTTGGAAGGGACTGGTAAAACATGAGAGCACATCGCGCAATATCACTATGATAAGGCGTTCCATGAATTTAGACCGCAACCGCACAAAACTGAAGAGAGCTTGCGTGCAATCGGCTACTGCCTGTAGGGTGCTGCAAATCATTAGAGTTCTCCACCATTAGAGGAAAGTTTTGTTTTCCACACACGTTCTGGTTATGTCATGGCAAATATTCAAGCCATTAAAACAGCAAATGTTGATTTCAGGTAGCCTAGTCTACAAAAAAAAAAGTTTTTGTAGGCATATTGTCGTTCAGTGTAGGTGCAACCCTTATTCATAGAGACATTGGATGTCCCCTTGTATGAGAAATGGCCCGATGAAGCTCAACGCCGACCAAATGCTTTTTCTAAACACAAAATGCCTCGCACATGATACAGTTTTGAAACATTTGAAACTTAACTTTCATATTAAAAAAATGAATAAATATATCATATAAAAGACACACTTAATGTATGACGTTTACACTCTAAAAAGAAAAGGTTCCTGGAGGATCCTTTAGGGGTTCTTCTAATTGAAACTGTGGGGGAACCCCTATAAGTTCTTCAAAAAATCCCTTTTAATGGATCCTCGAAGAACCTTTTGAAGAACCCTTTGGGGTAAAAAATTTTAACTACCCCCCCTCCCCTCTGCTTTGCCACTAAAATCATAATAACCACTGTGAACTCAAATATTGTGTTATTGTTATACATATTATTATTATTATTGTTAATAATAATAATAATATGTATAACAATAACAATAACACAATATTTGAGTTCACAGTGGTTATTATGATTTTAGTGGCAAAGCAGAAAGAAAAATCAAAATATGAGGTAAACTCCCAGCAGAGCCCCACCTCCAATGGGTATATCCTCTGGAGTGTTGATGTTAATGTGTTGATGTTCTCCGTATCCACAGCCAGAATGATTTTGCAGTGCATCGAACAGGTTTCCTGTTTTATCCTGTTTTATCCATCAGAGGTGTAAGGAGGGTGAAATCTGTGAAACCCCAAAAACAGTAATTATGCAGATGATTAACAAAAAATGTTCCCGACAGAATTCATACCTTGGTGTTGTGGTGAATGTGGATGGAAAAAAAAAACTGTTTTGATCATGGTTTTCATACACATACCTAGTCCATAATGTAGAGGCCTATGGGATATTCATGGAAGAGGTAAGGGAGGAGGATGGTACATGTGATCTGCATAACATACCAATACCAATTGACATACCTTTGTATGCCTCCTCGTCTGTATACCTGCAGACAACAGACACAAAAGTGAGCAGTTCAGTCATCTGCACCCAATACAGCTAGCTTTCAACATATTCTCATAGCCTACATATTCTTACCTCTTTGTTGATTGATATCCATTGAATTGTGTAAATTTTCGGTTTTAGACAGATTTGCACAAATATGAAAATATAGATGGGTATCATCATAAAACAATATGAATTTAGATCATACAAGGGACAAAGCTTACCTTAAATTGAGGAGATCTTTACATTTTTCAGTTAAGTACCTGCACCTGCTGTCCTTTCAAATGGAAACGTTTCAGTTGGGCAGTTAGGTTCCTGCAAGAACCCCCACCAACTAAGGAGGTTCCTCGATGAACCCCACCTCCTATGGGGTTTTTGGAAGAACCTTTTGGGGGCCATTTTCAGTGCCAAGAACCCTAAGGTTATTCAAAGAACTTTGAGGATCTTAGAAGAACCCTTGTTGAACCCCTATTTTTTAGTGTGTAGGAATGTTGCACCCGGCTGTAGTTTGAGAAACAGACAGAAATGTGGAAAGGAATGGTCCAATGGAAATGCAAGGTGAGAGGATGTCAGCTGAGGCAGTGTGCGGTAGAGCATGGCGCTTGCAACGCCAGGGTTGTGGGTTCGATTCCCACAGGGTGCCAGTATGAAAAAAAAAATACATATGCACTCACTAACTGTAAGCCGCTCTGGATAGGAGCGTCTGCTAAATGACTAAAATGTAAAATGTAAAAAAAAAAAAGGAAAACAGCTGGGTGCACTTTTGCAAAACTGAGCAGAGTAAGTATATTTTGTATTTGAAAGATTCTTTCTCGCTTATATGAAAGTTAAGTTCCAAAGGTTTCCAAATCAGTATAGTTAGCGAAGATGAATAACATTTCTAAACGTTAAAAAAGAGCGTTGGGATCGTAGCTCACATGGAGCCAGCTGTCCTCCAAACCATCAGCTGAGAACCGAAGACGGGGGACTGGCTGGAAGCCACCTTGGGCCCCCTTGGGTTCTCGAGAGCTAGTGTAGGTCTAGCCTACTGTATTTCAAAAACATATTGGATAAGATTGTAACATTTGTCACTCAGAAGTCTTGAGTTTCCACTGTCATTGGAATCTGTGTAGGCAAAGTGTTGTATTTATGTATTAGCAAATGTTTAATCTAGACTTCATGTAGTCTACTGTGGCTGTACTCTAAAGAACCACAGTGTGGCGCTAAATCACTGAACATTTCTAGATGGTGAACTAGTCCCATACTTCACTTTCCAAAGTGGTCCCAAATGTAAATAATTTTTCTCCAAATGGACACTGTGATTTTGTTGACTATATGCCTACATTATTTAGGACATTTTATTTTCACTTTTGTCTTATAATGTTTAGGTGCAGGGCTTTCATTCTCTTTAGTTTACGAAATAAAAGTTCAACTCGGTCGAATTGTAGTGCACATGACGTCACGTGAACCTGGGAAGGCTTCTGTCCTGTTTGGCAATAGGCATTCCCCCTGCTCAGTCCGCTCCTCCTGAACACACGACCCGGGTCACTCTCGGAGATAACACACCGACATATAGGACTTCGAGACACGGTGAACACAGCCGATGGTCCCCGGATTACTGCACAAAGGAATAGTTTACCCCAAGCATAAATAAGATCTCAAACAACAAGAAAACTTTGCCTATTATATTGAGCACTGCAGGACACCATGACGAGGTTTTGCAGGGAAACGACGAGTCAATAGAAAGGTAGGTCTAGTTTATCCCTCACGGGTTACTGGAAGACAACGCTCGCCGTTCGGCGTTGGAACTGTTCTTTTTTAGCTCAATGGTGGGAACTCTCACTCGTAACATTGTTTCCCCGTCTTTCTGTGGCTACAATAGCCATCCTACTTCTCTGCATAGACGATATTCGCATGTGTTGTCTGAAAGTGTTCTGCTGCATAGTTTTGAACTACTCCTTAACTCATTTAGAGCGTTATAATTGAGGGTAAACTTTCCTCCGCTGACTGCATGCCTGTCTGTCACTGTCAAGCAGTGGTCCTCTACTGTATCAGGGTTCTATTGTGGTCCAATGCTCTTCATGGATATTAGGCTGTTGGTGCAGTGGTAAAGGAATTACATTACACTAAGTCATTGGACGAAGGCGTCTTCTTTAGGGGGGAGTTTTGGTAAAATCTCCAACGCTCGGTGTGAACATTAACATGCATGGCTTGCAGTACGGTTTTGGAAGCATATCAGCGAGATATCATTTTCAAAAAACAAACGGTTAAATTGTTAGGGTTAGTGTTCACACAAGGCAATATCTCCATGTTACAGCGCTTGTGTACGGAAAACAGATGGAAGACAAGAGGCGATCACCTGTGCTAATGATCTATCTAGCATGCTCCTAACACCTGTGCTAATGATCTATCTAGCATGCTCCTAACACCTGTGCTAATGATCTATCTAGCATGCTCCTAACACCTGTGCTAATGATCTATCTAGCATGCTCCTAACACCTGTGTTAATGATCTATCTAGCATGCTCCTAACACCTGTGTTAATGATCTATCTAGCATGCTCCTAACACCTGTGCTAATGATCTATCTAGCATGCTCCTAACACCTGTGCTAATGATCTATCTAGCATGCTCCTAACACCTGTGTATAAGCATAACTCAAGCGTAACACGGGAATGTGGCGGAAGTGTAGTTTCATGGGATGGAGGCGCCCATATCTGTATGGATCTTTAACTGCTACAGTAAGTGTATATTTATTTATTTGAAGGATTCTTTCTTGCTGATTTAAAGATAAGGGCCATATGTTTTGAATGCCATATTCCAAGCGATGATTATTGACGTTTCTAAACGTTTAAACAGCGTTGGGATTGTAGTTTACATGAGGCAGTCGTGGGCGAAGCTACTGGCTGAGAACTGTAAGGAGAAGGCAGAATGACCCAACTTGTGACCTCACAGACAGCCCTAACCCTGAAAAATAAGGACTCACTCTGCTCCCACTCCAGCTTTGATTTTGATTGATCTCTCTTTGTGTTTACCACCAGGGGTTATTGCAGTTCTCAGTGGGGATGGGATGTTTGCACAGTGACCAGTCAGGTCGGACGAGACTCCAGCTCCGCAGTGAGAAAGAAAAGACAAGAGTGATTGAGCACCATGGAGGGCGGGAATGAGGTAGATCTGTCCAACAATAACATCACCCCGCTGTGGAAGCGTCACTCAGCCAACCACACTGGCCCCAGCAAGACAAAGGCCCGGCCCCTCAGCTACCAGATAGACAGACTTCACATGACAGACTTCCCCGTAGAGGACAACAAGTGCAGCTTTACACTGAGCCAGCCCGCAGAGAGACTGGTGGCTATGCCGGGAGGAGGGATGGTCATTCTGAAGCACCTTCTCAACCAACCCACCAGGAAAACACGGGTGGTCAGGAGTATAAGCATCGGACATCTGCCCAAAGGACGTTTCTCTCTGTCTAAGTTCAAGTCGAAGGATGATAAGTCGCCGTCATTGGACAATAAGGCATACCACGGTGGGAGTGTTGGTAAAATCGGTAACGGGGAGAAGGTGTGGTCGGACCAGGCCTCCCCTTCTTCCTACCACCCCTTAAACCCTCGTCCTTCTCCCCCTAACCCCAGCCCCTCTCCCCCTAGTCTCCACACCCCTACCCCATCTCACAGCTCCACCTCCAGTATCTCCTCCCTCACCTCCACCTTCTCCCCTTCTGACCCCCCCACACCCCGCAGCCCCTCCCCTGCTGACATGTCTGCCCCCTCTCCTTCTCCCACTCCCTCCCTCTCTCCTCCTCCCTCCATTGTCCTCAGCACCCACAGTGCCGCTGCCCTGAAGACGGGCACCCAGCAGCTTATCCCCAAAGGCCTGGCGTCCCTGAGCAAGGTCTCTCCTGCTGGGGTACAGAGCCAGGCCCTGGGGGTTCTGCTGGGCCTGAATCCTACCAAGCGGGCCCTGCGAGCCCTCAGCATGGTGGAGACTGGAACCTTCTTCTCCACGGACGGAGGGTCCAGGGGAGGGGGAGAGGGGACAGACCAAGATGAGAGCCCTGGGACTCTGAAGAGAGGGTTGAGATCTACCTCGTACAGGAGAGCAGTGGTGAGTGGAGTGGAAATGGAAGTACCGTCTGTAGACCCCAAGACCCATCGCCTGTCTCAGCCTGTAGTCCCCAAGATCCATCGTCTGTCTCAGCCTGTACTCAAAGGACTACAGGCTGTCAAGGAGAGCCCTACCAGCCCTGGGAAGAAGAACAAGGTATCGAAGAGATGTATTCAGTTATTATTTTTCCAGGAAATTGTCATTACTGTTAACTGCTATGTCATGGGAACCGTTCTCCCCTTGCTTTGGCCTGTGTGCCTGGATATTATTACTGTCTGTTACCCTGCAGAGTCACACTACAGTTTACTAACACTACTCTGCCTGATGGGTTCATGTTGTTGTTCTACTGAAGTTCAGATCAGGACCAAAGTCCACAGCTAGCTTAAAGTTGTAACAATGTCAGGAGGAGCTTGTGTTGAAGTGAGGCTAATAGTGAAAACGTATGATTGCAATATACACGCGCACGCATGCACGCACGCACGCACGCACGCACGCACGCACCACACACACACACACACTCCATTCCACTGCTCTGTAATTAGGCGGGGTCAGGTTGACAGGTCAGTGCAGAGGTCAGGGGTCAAGAGCAGGTGACAGGGGACCTACTTACACCCGTCATTTAGAATGTGACAGGTGTGGGGGGGAGAGGATTAGACGTGGGCTAATTTGAAGGCATTTGTAAGGTAACCAACTTGGTACAATAATGTAATTCGTAACCAGATTTGGCTAATAAAGCATCATTTAGGATATTGTGCTGATACTCACAGGCACATGATAACAGATCTAGTGACAGTTTTATTTCTCAGTTCATAATGGTAATATAAGGGTGGGTCAGGGAGAGCTGATCCTGGGCCTGTTGTTAATAGTGACATAGCCATGGGGTCTTCTTCTCTCAGAGTCCTGATAAGAAGACAGGACTGATCACACAGAGGACATTTGACAGTGAAGGTGAGTGCCACTTCTCCGTCTTAGTCATTTATATGAACTAGTTATGACTGTGACTTTCTATCCATGTTTGATGTCTTGCTCTCATTGGGAACTGTACTATTGTGATGCGCCCTCAACCTGTCTGTCTGTCAGTGGTGTGATCCAACCTGTCTGTGTATCTGTGGTGCGATCCGCCCTCAACCTGTCTCTCTGTCAGTGGTGTGATCCACCCTCAACCTGTCTCTCTGTCAGTGGTGTGATCCAACCTGTCTGTGTATCTGTGGTGCGATCCGCCCTCAACCTGTCTGTCTGTCAGTGGTGTGATCCAACCTGTCTGTGTATCTGTGGTGCGATCCGCCCTCAACCTGTCTGTCTGTCAGTGGTGTGATCCACCCTCAACCTGTCTCTCTGTCAGTGGTGTGATCCACCCTCAACCTGTCTCTCTGTCAGTGGTGTGATCCACCCTCAACCTGTCTCTCTGTCAGTGGTGTGATCCACCCTCAACCTGTCTCTCTGTCAGTGGTGTGATCCACCCTCAACCTGTCTCTCTGTCAGTGGTGTGATCCACCCTCAACCTGTCTCTCTGTCAGTGGTGTGATCCGCCCTCAACCTGTCTCTCTGTCAGTGGTGTGATCCGCCCTCAACCTGTCTGTCTGTCAGTGGTGTGATCCGCCCCCAACCTGTCTGTCAGTGGTGTGATCCACCCCCAACCTGTCTGTCAGTGGTGTGATCCACCCCCAACCTGTCTGTCTGTCAGTGGTGTGATCCACCCCCAACCTGTCTGTCTGTCAGTGGTGTTATCCACCCCCAACCTGTCTGTCTGTCAGTGGTGTGATCCACCCCCAACCTGTCTGTCTGTCAGTGGTGTGATCCACCCCCAACCTGTCTGTCTGTCAGTGGTGTGATCCACCCCCAACCTGTCTGTCAGTGGTGTGATCCACCCCCAACCTGTCTGTCTATGGTGTGATCCACCCTCAACCTGTCTGTCTGTCAGTGGTGTGATCCACCATCAACCTGTCTGTCTATGGTGTGTTCTAGAGGAGGAACTGTATCAGAACTACCAGGAGAAAGCTCTTCACAATGACTCTGATGAGGACCAGTTCAAAGAGGCCCAAACCTGCCGACCGCATCGTGGTGCAGTACAGGCCCATACGCACCTCCTGGAGCCAACTCAGTGTGGTGAGACACATTCACACACATAGACACAGTGCATCATGGTGCAGTTCCTGTCTGCTCATACAGTACAGCAGGGTTCTTCAATTCCGGTCCTGGAGGGCCGAAACACTTCTGTTTTTTATTTCTACCTGGTAGTTAATTGCACTCACCTGGTGTCCCAGGTCTGAATTAGCCCCTGATTAGAAGGAGAGGATGAAAAACAGAGGTGTTTCGGCCCTCCAGGACCGGAATTGAAGAATCCTGCAGTACAGAGACAAACACAGTGTCTGGTTGGAAGATGGAATGCCGGTGCTGTGCAGGATGTTGTCCCATCTGGTCTGGATGCAGTCCTTACCCACTCTCTATACTGAGTGTCTGTCTGTTTCTCCCTGTCTACATCTGTCTCTCTCTCTCTCTCTCTCTCTCTCTCTTAATTTCTCTCTGTAAAGAGAGAGAGCGGGATATGATACAAAGATGGCAGTCACCAGTGTGGTGACTCCGATTTTATGACATTATGTAATCCAGTTTGGACCCAGGATGGTAGGATAGAGAGAGAGAGAGAGAGAGAGTTTTCTGATGTGCACTGCAGACGGTACAGGACACTTAGTTCTGATGGAGATATTCATACTTATTGTTTCCAATGTGTGGAGGAGGATAAAGGGGTAGACGATACCACTAATCTGTACTGTCCTGTGTTTGATGCCAGATGGAAGGTCTGTGGGCCGTGACTTCTGTGACAGGCTGTAGTGTTTTATAGTAGTTGGATGTGCTGCTGTTTCCACTGTGACAGGGCAGGCTTTAGTGTTTTTATAGTAGTTGGATGGAGGCTTGGGCGGTATCCAGATTGTCATACCTTCATACCGACCTTGTGCCATACCGGGATATAAAGAAATAGCGGCACTGAACACAAGGGGCGCTGTTTCCAAACATCACTGATAATCTGTAATCCGAAGGTTAGCAATGCTAACAAGTAGATGTAAAATCCCGTAGAGAATGCTAACGAGCGCATTGCAAACATTTTGTACAGTTTCTGACCTAAACTATACAAGTAACTCAAAAATGCTACTCACAGTTTGCTGCACGCACAAAACAAATGTTAGACAGCAAGGCTCTTGATCCAGGAGGGGATTCTCTGCTGTTACCAAACGACTGCTTGATTTGGAAGAAGCTAACCACTTAGCTAGATGGCTAACTAGCTACTAAATTAGCAAACCAAATGCACAACTGCAAAGCATTTAGCACATTTTAGACAGTTAACCTAATCGTTATAAGATATCATCGCCAGGGTTGTGGGTTCGATTCCCACGAGGGACCAGTACGAACAAATATGAAAATGTATGCACTTTGGATAAGAGCGTCTACAAAATAACGTTTCCAGTTAACAGTAACATCTGTAGAGTCAGACTCTTCTCTGTTTCCTAGAAGTCTCTAGTTTCCAGTAACATTAGGGACAGGAGGAAGTGGTGTATCTAAGAGTGTTTGTTGACCCCCCCCCCCCCCCTCCGGGTTAAGGATAGGACAGGGGAGGGTAAGATGATGCTAGATTTGTGCCTACAGCCAACCTCTACCCCAAGCACTCCCTATTGACTGACTACCGAGTTTCGGTTGTCACAGTTACGCCTGTCTCTGTGTTCTCAGGGAAACTCCAAAAGCAGGGCAAAGTTCAGTTGTTGTGGCGGGAAGGTGGTTACTAGGACACTAAAGACATGCGAGGCCATAGATACAGTAGATAAATATAAGTTAATTGCCCTTAAAAGGGAATTTGTCTTGCAAATTAAAACAATCTTGACAAGCTTTTGGCAGTCTGGCTGTAGTGGTGTGTGTGTGTGTGTGTGTGTGCCCCCTAGTCTGGCTGTGTTTGCAAAGGTCTCCGTTACGGTTGTCACAATATCAGTACCGCGATACTCAGAGGTATCATGGCAAGGACACAAGAACATGAAGCGGACATCATTTCCTGAGGAAAACAGTCCTAATGTTAGAAACAAACAGCCTGATGTTGTCACCCAGAATCACGTTTCTTTTCCAAACCATATCACACTGTGTTACATACAGTAGGTTTTAAATGACCAAAGGAGTTAGACCTGCTTTGTGTTTTCCGTTTTTTGCCATGGAAAATCGGGTATTGTAGGATCACCATACTGGTATAGTGAAAACCCTAGTCTCCATGTCAAATATCTTCATGTCTGGGACTAAGGAGCAGGGAGATTCATATAGCAGCAGTATCACTTCCTTGGATCAGTTGGAGTTGGACAGGAGTTTTCAGGTTGCTTGTATGGCGGAGTGGGGTGCTGAAGAAGGACTGTGTGTGGAGAGATCAGCCAGTCAGTATTTCAAGTCCAGTATTCTAAACCGGCCACTAGGGGCAACAGTGAACCTTAACCCTCACCTTAAAAAAAAACCTAACCAAACCAGACATTTTGTATCTCTTTGGTATTACAGTGAGATACATTCGAGGCTTTTTATGCTCCCATCAGCTGTTCAGAACCCTGGTGTGGCTCGGCCTGTGACCCTGGAAAAACACTAGTGGGTGTATATATTAGTACACTGTGGGATTTAACCTAAGCAGGCTGAGGTGAGGGTGAGACCTGGTTAGGCATTAACAGAAAATGCTCCAGGTATCTTAAATGCTTTATTTGAATCCACCAATCCAATATACAAAAAAATGATCCAAAGGTCCCTGTATGCATGGCACTCAAGGGTACAGAAAGCACCTCCTCCTCCCAACAGCGAGGCTGCCCACGACATCTGAAACAGAGCAGTACCTCGCCAACTGCTTTGCCCTAGTTTTTTGTCAGGCCCGCAATCTGGAGGCAACGTACTGCTAGGCTGTGTACGTGGCCAATACTGCCAAATATCAGCGCCACCAGCTTGCACCTACACCCGAGGCTGTCCAAGCATGCCACGAGAGGCTGGTACTTAAGCAGCTTCTCAGCAAAGTCCTGCTCCATGTAGCGTCAAATGAGCCGCCCACTTCCAAAATGAGCACCTCCCCCTGGCCTCCCCCCACAACAACAATATCTGGCGTATTTGGCACACAGGAAAACACATCATCAACATCACATCAGCTTCCCCTTACACAATAATGTTTCTGCATGTGTGCTGTTGGTGAGACCACTTCTCTCACCTCGCTGGCTATCAGGTCAACAAGGCGGTCATGTCTAGCAATGTACAAATCCTTGTATGTACAGCAGCCGTTCACAACATGGGCAATGGACTCCATTACATTTGACTCATGTAGAATACAAAATGGGTCATGGTTTGCAGGGTACCAGAGTGCTACATTATATTTTGTTGGTAGAACTTGCAGCCTTGCCTTAACAGTAATGGTGAGAATGTCCTGGCCAACGGCAGCATTCTGGTACATGGAATGGGAGACAGAGTGGACAGCACAGTCCAGAGCAGTGAGTTTCCCCTGCAGCCTCAGGCCAGTCCAGTTTCCCCTGCAGCCTCAGGCCAGTCCAGTTTCCCCTGCAGCCTCAGGCCAGTCCAGTTTCCCCTGCAGCCTCAGGCCAGTCCAGTTTCCCCTGCAGCCTCAGGCCAGTCCAGTTTCCCCTGCAGCCCCTCAGGCCAGTCCAGTTTCCCCTGCAGCCTCAGGCCAGTCCAGTTTCCCCTGCAGCCTCAGGCCAGTCCAGTTTCCCCTGCAGCCTCAGGCCAGTCCAGTTTCCCCTGCAGCCTCAGGCCAGTCCAGTTTCCCCTGCAGCCTCAGGCCAGTCCAGTTTCCCCTGCAGCCTCAGGCCAGTCCAGTTTCCCCTGCAGCCTCAGGCCAGTCCAGTTTCCCCCTGCAGCCTCAGGCCAGTCCAGTGTTGCAGTAGCTGCATCCGTCTGATACCAAGGAGTGTTGTCCCGAATGTAGGATGAGATGTTCCATCATGGGTGACAGAAGCCTCCACAAAAACACCGCGATCTGCCACAACTGCATCAGAGGCTGTCACTGGCTCAGTTTGCATATCAGTCCGTGTCCACCTGAGCTCCATTCCAGTCCGGTTGCACAGGTCGTTGAGGTCCGGCCAGTCTGACCAGACTCCAAAGTCCGCAGCACGAGTGTCTTAATTTTCCATTGGCCTTCCTCCTGAAGCCCAGGAAGTTATCCTCAGTGTCTGTGGCCAGTGTAACCTTCCTCCTGAAGCCCAGGAAGTTATCCTCAGTGTCTGTGGCCAGTGTAACCTTCCTCCTGAAGCCCAGGAAGTTATCCTCAGTGTCTGTGGCCAGTGTAACCTTCCTCCTGAAGCCCAGGAAGTTATCCTCAGTGTCTGTGGCCAGTGTAACCTTCCTCCCGAAGCCCAGGAAGTTATCCTCAGTGTCTGTGGCCAGTGTAACCTTCCTCCTCCCTAGGTCCAGAAGGATGGAGGCTCTGGCTAACTCCTTAACAGTGTAAATCCACTCAATATTCAGGACACCTAAACCCCCCCTCCCCTTGGCTCAGGAAGACAACGTTACGTGTGCTGTGTGTTTAAACATAGCCACTTTCTCACCACTTGAACAGTTTTCTTATTAATTTCCCTCAGAACCTTCTGTGGGATATGCACATTTGCAAGCAGATGTTGGATCTTTGCTAGGGCTCTCCTCTCTCACAGCTTCTAGCTTCATGACCACAGGCAGAGGGGAAATGTCAATCATATCAAGCCTGGTTGAATACCAACTTGTTCCCCCCACTCACCAGCAACATTAAACTTATGACCAAGATACTGGGCAGGGGTCTGGAGTATGCACTATTGTTCAGAATAATGTCAATCTCTTTAGATTTACGATGTTGCCATAAGTATGCCAATTTCTCCCTGCATACCTTTTATCTGTCCTCTTTCGTGTTTGAGTCCCACTGCCACCGAGTGATGGTTGAATGGTATCCCGAATAAAGCACAGCTGTGCCTTGATCCAGTCAGTGAGGGAGGTCACGGTCACCTCCGCTGGAGGCAATCCAAGCTTGTAGGAAACTTTCTCAGGATCCGTACAACATATTTCAGGAGTGGAGCACCAAAGGGTCTCCCGTCCCGATGTTTAGGCAGAAAAGATGCCGTTCCTGTAGAACGCTCCATTCAGAATAGCCGCCACTCTATTCCATTTCCCTGGATCTCCGGAGGAGACAAACTTTGTTTTCTCCTGGAGCAGTTTAGTGTCTAGGCATTTTCTGAAGGCTCTCTCATGAGTCTGGAATTGTTTCCATTCATGTTGCGACAGTCGATGTTCATCCTCGGAGAAAAGCGGCCAGGTATCCCCGCCCACCAGATTAACTGGGGATGGTTCGCTCCATTGCTGCTGGTAGACTCGGCCACTGAGATGGGCTTGTTTGCAAGTCGATTTTAGCGTTGCGATAAGGCACATCTGTACCAAAGGTGTCCAAAAAATAATTGAACCTTTACTGCATTAACGGCGGCAGTTACAATGGGTGTGCTTAAGTTATGTTAGTAGATAACCATGTTTTGGTACAGGGCTAAAGCACTCACGTCTGGTTCCTACAGGTCTATATTCAGCTCCTACAGGTCTTTATTCAGCTCCTACAGGTCTTTATTCAGCTCCTACAGGTCTTTATTCAGCTCCTATAGGTCTTTATTCAGCTCCTACAGGTCTTTATTCAGCTGCTACAGGTCTTTATTCAGCTCCTACAGGTCTTTATTCAGCTCCTACAGGTCTTTATTCAGCTGCTACAGGTCTTTATTCAGCTGCTACAGGTCTTTATTCAGCTCCTACAGGTCTTTATTCAGCTCCTACAGGTCTTTATACAGCTCCTACAGGTCTTTATTCAGCTCCTACAGGTCTTTATTCAGCTCCTACAGGTCTTTATTCAGCTCCTACAGGTCTTTATTCAGGTCCTACAGGTCTTTATTCAGCTCCTATAGGTCTTTATTCAGCTGCTACAGGTCTTTATTCAGCTCCTACAGCTCTATATTCAGCTCCTACAGCTCTATATTCAGCTCCTACAGGTCTTTATTCAGCTCCTACAGGTATTTGTTCAGCTCCTACAGGTATTTATTCAGCTCCTACAGGTATTTATTCAGCTCCTACAGGTCTTTATTCAGCTCCTACAGGTCTTTATTCAGCTCCTACAGGTCTTTATTCAGCTCCTACAGGTCTTTATTCAGCTCCTACAGGTCTTTATTCAGCTCCTACAGGTCTTTATTCAGCTGCTACAGGTCTTTATTCAGCTCCTACAGGTCTTTATTCAGCTGCTACAGGTCTGGTATGAGAACTACTCCTTTTGTTGCAGTTATTGGAGTCATGAACATTGTGTGTGTGTCTGTCTTGCTGCTTTCACTGACAGACTTAATAAATGTGTGCTGCCACAGACAGCTGAACGCACAGTAGCCTTCATTTCTCTAAACGCAGACACCTGAGGCCTGAGAGTTAGGATTACCTGTGATGGATACAGATAGAGACAACCTTGACTGACAGAGGTATGCCTCACCTCTAAACAATTCCTTTCATTCCTTAAGGTACAGAATGTAACTGGTTATGGCTAACTGGTGGCATATAACCAGTAGGCCTGTGTTGTTAGAGATTACATTTTCTTCCTAATGTGTTACTAAAACGTATGATCTAAACCAGGGTTCTTCAATTCCGGTCCTGGAGGACCGAAACACTTCTGTTTTTTATTTCTACCTGGTAGTTAATTGCACTCACCTGGTGTCCCAGGTCTGAATTAGCCCCTGATTAGAAGGAGAGGATGAAAAACAGAGGTGTTTCGGCCCTCCAGGACCGGAATTGAAGAACCCTGATCTAAACTGTTTTTCCTGCAGGTAAAGAAAAGTGGAGTTTCTGATAAGCTCAGCCAGGAGGAGCGGAAAAGACAAGAGGTAACAGCCTTATTCAGTGTGTGTGTGTGTGTGTGTGTGAGAGATGGTGTGTGTATGTGCGTGCATGTAACCCTTTCCCTTTAGACATGGACAGTTCCTACAAAGGGTAAAGCAGACTGGCTCCAGAGGGTTTAGGATGCGTGCGTACACACACACACACACACACACACACACACACACACACACACACACACACACACACACACACACACACACAGACACAGACAGACAGACACACACACACACACAGGAAATGTAATATTACGGTGCCTGAACTCCTCTTCCTGTAACCTCTCCATAGCAATAATAAACCCTTCTTAAAGGGGAGGGCTAGAAAATATGGACCATAGACTAGTAAACCAGTTTATATTGAGGGACACATTATTTAATAGCACGGATGTCTAAGCAAATAAATGTCTAGAGGACAGAAATGTAGGAAAGTACAGTTTGATGAAATGTACAGAGGCATAACACAACAGTGTTTCCCCTATTAATAATAATAATAATAATAATAATAATAATAATAATAATAATAATAATAATAATAATAATAATAATAATAATATGCCATTTAGCAGACGCTTTTATCCAAAGCGACTTACAGTCATGTGTGCATATATTTTTACGTATGGGTGGTCCCGGGGATCGAACCCACTACCCTGGCGTTACAAGCGCCATGCTCTACCAATTGAGCTACAGAGGACCATTAACATATGGCCTTTTAAATGGAAGTTTTATTTGAATGCCGTCTTGAATGTTGCCTGTGGGCCTTTGTGCCCTGCCAAGACACGATCTAGCCTGCATGCATCATAACTCACACACACATTATTGCTCAATGACATGCCAGAGATATTAGGACAGTGCACAGATGTTAGGTACGTTAATGATTTTCATTTACGCCCACATTTACACCCACTTCATTTATATTGAGTCATAACCTGCTGTGGAAATCTGCATGTTCTGATCTGCTGTTGAGGTTATTGGGGAGAATTCCAATTCTAAGGATACACATTACATTTTGTGGGAGGTCTCTCTCTACCGGATGTGTCTTAAGAGTTCGTAACTTAACATTTTTTAAAGTTTTGTCACTAATACTCTCTCTTTCTTCCTCGCTCTCTTTATTTCTCTGTCAGGCCATATTTGAGTTGATATCGTCAGAGCACTCCTACCTCCACAGTCTGGAGATTCTGATCCGGATGTTTAAGAACTCAGCGGAGCTCAGTGACACCATGACCAAGACACCACCACCTCTTCTCCAACATCACAGACGTGTGTGAGGCCAGCAAGAAGTAGGTCCTGTGTGTGTATATGCTTGCCTTAGCTAGAGAAAGGGGGATTGTGGGTACTGTAGTTAATGTTCCAGTGGGGTATGAGGTCAGTGTGAGAACTAGGGCTGTCCCCGACTGGAGAAAAAAAAAAATCTTGGTCTACCTAAAGTCGTCTGTCCTTTCGACCAATCCCAAAAATGTTAACGTGTATTTTTCCATATATAGACACACCCTATGTGTTTTAATAAAATCAACTGTATATGCAATGAGCTTGACTGATGCTTTAAGCTCACTGTTTGATTAAATCAGACACAAATGACTCAAGAGGGAGCCAGAGATAAAGATAACCAGAAGAAAAAGATAAACTTAACCTGTCCCGACCATCCTCCTCCCGCTCCTGCTGGCTTTCACAGATTCTGCCATTACTCTCCTGAAGTTGCCGGTGATAGGCTACACTAGGAGTCTGCAACCTTTCTCATGTGGAATGCTAATGTATCTTACCATTTCTACCGATCTGTGTGCCAGTTATGGTTTTCACATGCACATTTTCGTGGGAACAATTTCATTTCATTTATAATAACGTCAAAATCATTGTCATGTGGTTCATCAAAATTATATCCAAATCTAAATGAAAATGATACAAACCTAAAAAGTAACTTCTATTGCCATTGCCAACTATGTAAAAATAGCCTCCATAAAGCCAACAAATAAAAACAGTGCAGCCTGCAGGTAGAAAATATCCTGATAAAAATAGATATCCTATAAATCACATTGGCTACACATGGCATGTCTGCAACGTACTTGAAACATTGTATCAACTATTAACTTGGGTCTGGCCAAGCTTGCACTAGCGAACTTGCAACATTGTATAAAATATTCTGGGCCCTCAGAGTTTCCCTCGCCGGTGAGCTCGGGACAGACACAGCTGTAGGCTATTTGCACAAGGGATAAGAAGCAGTGCTTGACTTGGGAAGGAGCTCACTGGAGCTGAGTACCGACACCTCAAATGTTCTGCTGCTTGAGCTCCTGTTGCTCTTATATAATATTTACATTTACATTTACATCATTTAGCAGATGCTCTTATCCAGAGCGACTTACAAATTGGTGCATTCAATTTATGATAGCCAGTGGGACAACAACTATTATTATTATTATTATTATTATTATTATTATTTTTTTTAATGGGTGGAGGGGGGTAGAAGGATTACTGTTATACTATTCCAGGTATTCCTTAAAGAGGTAGGATTTCAAGTGTCTCCGGAAGGTGGTCAGTGACTCCGCTGTCCTGGCGTCGTGGGGGAGCTTGTTACACCATTGGGGTGCCAAAACAGCGAATAGCTTTGACTGGGCTGAGCGGGAACTGTGCTTCCGTAGAGGTAGGGGAGATAGCAGGCCAGAGGTGGATGACATGCCCTCGTTTGGGTGTAGGGTCTGATCAGAGCCTGAAGGTAAGGAGGTGCCGTTCCCCTCACAGCTCCGTAGGCAAGCACCATGATCTTGTAGTAGATGCGAGCCTCAACTGGAAGCCAGTGGAGTGTGCGGAGGAGCGGGGTGACATGAGAGAACTTGGGAAGGTCGAACACCAGACGGGCTGCGGCGTTCTGGATAAGTTGTAGGGGTTTAATGGCACAGGCAGGGAGCCCAGCCAACAGCGAGTTGCAGTAATCCAGACGGGAGATGACATGTGCCTGGATTAGGACCTGTGCCACTTTCTGTGTAAGGTAGGGTTGTACTCTGCGAATGTTGAAGAGCATGAACCTGCAGGATCGGGTCACCGCTTTGATGTTAGCGGAGAACGACAGGGTGTTGTCCAGGGTCACGCCAAGGTTCCTTGCACTCTGGGAGGAGGACACAATGGAGTTGTCAACCGTGATGGCGAGATCATGGAGCGGGCAGTCCTTCCCTGGGAGGAAGAGCAGCTCCATCTTGCCAAGGTTCAGCTTGAGGTGGTGATCCGACATCCACACTGATATGTCTGCCAGACATGCAGAGATGCGATTCGCCACCTGTTTATCAGAAGGGGGGAAAGGAGAAATTAATTGTGTGTCGTCTGCGTAGCAATGATAGGAGAGACCATGTGAGGATATGACAGAGCCAAGTGACTTGATGTATAGAGAGAATAGGAGAGGGCCTAGAACTGAGCCCTGGGGGACACCAGTGGTGAGAGCACGTGGTGCGGAGACAGATTGTCGCCACGCCACCTAGTAGGAGCGACCTGTCAGGTAGGACGCAATCCAAGAGTGAGCAGCGCCGGAAATGACCAACTCGGAGAGGGTGGAGAGGAGGATCTGATGGTTCACAGTATCAAAGGCAGCGGATAGGTCTAGAAGGATAAGAGCAGAGGAGAGAGAGAGAGTTAGCTTTAGCAGTGCGGAGAGCCTCCATGACACAGAGAAGAGCAGTCTCAGTTGAATGACCAGTCTTGAAACCTGACTGGTTTAGATCAAGAAGGTCATTCTGAGAGAGATAGCAGGAGAGTTGGCTAGAGACGGCACACTCAAGAGTTTTGGAGAGAAAAGAAAGAAGGGATACTGGTCTGTAGTTGTTGACATCGGTGGGATCGAGTGTAGGTTTTTTGAGGAGGGGTGCAACTCTCGCTCTCTTGAAGACGGAAGGGACATGGCCAGCGGTCAAGGATGAGTTGATGAGCGAGGTGAGGTAAGGGAGAAGGTCTCCGGAAATGGTCTGGAGAAGAGAGGAGGGGATAGGGTCAAGCGGGCAAGATTTCATCTGGAGAGAGAGGGGAGAAAGAAGTCAAAGCCTAGGGTAGGGCAGTGTGAGCAGGACCAGCGGTGTCATTTGACTTAATAAATGAGGATCGGATGTCGTCAACCTTCTTTTCAAAATGGTTGACGAAGTCATCCACAGAGAGGGATGAGGGAGGGGGAGGAGGAGGGGGATTCAGTAAGGAGGAGAAGGTGGCAAAGAGCTTCCTAGGGTTAGAGGCAGAGGCTTGAAATATAGAGTGGTAGAAAGTGGCTTTAGCAGCGGAAACAGAGGAAGAGAATGTAGAGAGGAGGGAGTGAAAAGATGACAGGTCCGCAGGGAGTCTAGTTTTCCTCCATTTCCGCTCTGCTGCCCGGAGCCCTCTTCTGTGAGCTCGCAATGAGTCGTCAAGCCACGGAGCAGGAGGAGGATAGGGGACATAGAGAGTCAGAAAGGAAGGAGAGGAGGGTTGAGAAGGCAGAATCAGGAGATCGGAGGGAGAAGGATTTAGCAGAGGGAAGAGATGATAGGATGGAAGAGGAGAGAGTAGCGGGAGAGAGAGAGCGAAGGTTGCGACGGCACATTACCATCTGAGTAGGGGCAGAGTGAGTAGTGTCGGAGGAGAGCGAGAGAGAAAAGGATACAAAGTAGTGGTCTTGGAGGGGAGTTGCAGTGAGATTAGTAGAAGAACAGCATCTAGTAAAGATGAGGTCAAGCGTATTGCCTGCCTTGTGAGTAGGGGGGGACAGTGAGAGGGTGAGGTCAAAAGAGGAAAGGAGTGGAAAGGAGGAGGCAGAGAGAAATGAGTCAAAGGCAGACGTAGGGAGGTTAAAGTCACCCAGAACTGTGAGGGGTGAGCCATCCTCAGGAAAGGAACTTATCAAGGCGTCAAGCTCATTGATGAACTCTCCAAGGGAACCTGGAGAGCGATAAATGACAATGATGTTAAGCTTGAATGGGCTAGTGACTGTGACAGCATGGAATTCAAATGAGGAGATAGACAGATGGGTCAGGGGATAAAGAGAGAATGTCCACTTGGGAGAGATGAGGATTCCTGTGCCACCGCCGCGCTGACCAGATGCTCTCGGGTATGCGAGAACAAATGGTTAGACGAGGAAAGAGCAGTAGGAGTAGTAGTGTTGTCTGTGGTAATCCATGTTTCCGTCAGCGCCAAGAAGTCGAGGGACTGGAGGGTAGCTGAGATGAACTCTGCCTTGTTGGCCGCAGAACGGCAGTTCCAGAGGCTGCCGGAGACCTGGAACTCCACGTGGGTCGTGCGTGCAGGGACCACCAGATTAGTGGCAACAGCCACGTGGTGTGAAGCGTTTGTATGGTCTGTGCAGAGAGGAGAGAACAGGGATAGACAGACACACAGTTGACAGGCTACAGAAAATGGCTACAATAATGCAAAGGGGATCGGAATGAAATGAACTAAACATCTGGGAAAGTGAGAGAGCGGGGCCTCCCTCACTTACATTTCACTGAAACCCTCAAATATCACCGGGCTCAGCCGAGTACAATACTTACCTACAATAATTACCTACAATAACCTACAATAACTACCTAGATAAACTACCTACAATACCTAACTACAATACCTACCTACATACACTCTAAATACGTGTAACCTCACCCTACTGACACGTGTAACCTCATCCTACTGACACGTGTAACCTCACCCTACAGACATGTGTAACCTCACCCTACAGACACGTGTAACCTCACACTACAGACCCGTGTAACCTCACCCTACAGACCCGTGTAACCTCACCCTACAGACATGTGTAACCTCATCCTACAGACATGTGTAACCTCACCCTACAGACACGTGTAACCTCATCCTACTTACACGTGTAACCTCATCCTACTTACACGTGTAACCTCACCCTACTGACACGTGTAACCTCACCCTACTGACACGTGTAACCTCATCCTACTGGCACGTGTAACCTCATCCTACTGGCACGTGTAACCTACCCTACTGACATGTGTAACTTCGCCTCACATACATGTGTAACTTCGCCTCACAGACACGTGTAACCTCGCCCCACAGACACACGTAACCTCACCCCACAGACACACGTAACTTCACCCCACAGACACAAGTAACTTCACCCCACAGACACAAGTAACTTCACCCCACAGACACACGTAACTTCACCCCACAAACATAAGAACCTTCACCCCACAGACACAAGTAACTTCAAATGATTGTAAATGCCCATCCCTAGTGTGTGTGTGTGTGTGAAATGGGGATGGTCACTATAAGGTGGCTCTGCAGATGAGTTGGATTAAGCCCCAACTTGTTGAAGTCAACTTCCTGTGGCTCTGTGACAGTTTCCTGTATGTCACTGTGGGGACCAGATTTGTCGTTAAAGCGGCCATGCAAACAGGAAGAGGAAGCCCTGTGTGTTACCTGCTAATGGTTCCCCCAGTCTATTTTAAGGGGTCAAGGAGGTTCTCTCCAGTGATGGTATGGCGAAGCTGGGACAGAGGTGTCAGATGTACTTCCTGAGTTTGTGTGTGCGTGCGATGACTAAACCAGGCAGATCATCCTGACTCAGTCCATTGTCATGTATGGCATCTCTGACATGCTAGTCCTTCCTGAGACGTGTAGAAGGAGAACTGATCTCATGTTAAATCCTCTAGTGTGCTTGTTGGTTTCCCACTGAGTTCAATGTGTACATGCAGACCTCTGATTGCACAACTAAGCATTATCAAAACTCTATCGCTCTCCCCCCTCCATCTTCCTCTTTATCTCTCTCTCTCCATCTCTCTCTCTCTCTCTCTCTCTCTCTCTCTCCCTCTCTCTCCCTCTCTCTCTCTCTGCTCTTTCTCTCTGTCTCTCTCTCCATCTCTCTCTCTGCTCTCTCTCTCTCGCTCTCTCCCTCTCTATCTATCTATCTATCTATCTATCTATCTATCTATCTATCTATCTATCTCTCTCTCTCTCTCTCTCTCTCTGTCACTCTGCTCTCTCTCTCTCGCTCTCTCTCTCCCTCTCTCTGTCTCTCTCTGTCTCTCTCTCTCTCTCTCTCTCTGTCTCTCTCTCCGTCTCTCGTTAGGTTCTTTAAAGAGTTAGAGGACAAGCACCAGCAGAACATTGTTATAGATGACATCAGTGACATAGTGTTCAGACACGCCCAGTCCAACTTTGACCCCTACATCACCTACTGCTCCAATGAGGTTTACCAGCAGAGGACCCTACAGAGGCTAGTGTGAGTACACACACACACTCACCACACACACACACACACTCACCACACACACAACTTTGAACTGTGACTGATAACTGCCCCTCTCCCCCCCTCTCTCTCTGTGTCCCAGAAGTAGTAAGAATCCAGTGTTTAAGGAGGTGTTGACTCGTATTGAGGCCCACCCAGACTGCAGGAACCTCCCTATGATCTCCTTCCTAATCCTGCCAATGCAGAGAGTCACCCGCCTGCCTCTGCTGATGGACGTGAGCAAACACACAACACACATATACTGGACACACATCTAACACTCTTATACCCTCACCGGCCAGTTGATTAGGTACACCAAAATGGTTCGCTCCTACAGACAGTGAGTCACGTGGCCGTGGCTTGCTATATAAAGCAGGCATCGAGGCATTCAGTTACTGTTCGATTGAATGTTAGAATAGGCAAAACAAGTGACCTAAGCGACTTTGAGCGTGGTATAATGGTCGGATACAGTATCTCAGAAACGGGGGGGGGGTAGAAGGATTACTTTATTCAAATGTCTCCGGAAGGTGGTGAGTGACTCCGCTGTCCTGGCGTCGTGAGGTAGCTTGTTCCACCATTGGGGTGCCAGAGCAGCGAACAGTTTTGACTGGGCTGAGCGGGAACTATGCTTCCGCAGAGGTAGGGGAGCCAGCAGGCCAGAGGTGGATGAACGCAGTGCCCTCGTTTGGGTGTAGGGACTGATCAGAGCCTGAAGGTACGGAGGTGCCGTTCCCCTCACAGCTCCGTAGGCAAGCACCATGGACTTGTAGCAGATGCGAGCTTCAACTGGAAGCCAGTGGAGTGTGCGGAGGAGGGGGGTGACGTGAGAGAACTTGGGAAGGTTGAACACCAGACGGGCTGCGGCATTCTGGATGAGTTGTAGGGGTTTAATGGCATGGCACAGGCAGGGAGCCCAGCCAACAGCGAGTTGCAGTAATCCAGACGGGAGATGACAAGTGCCTGGATTAGGACCTGTGCCGCTTCTGTGTAAGGCAGGGTCGTACTCTCCGAATGTTGTAGAGCATGAACCTACAGGATCGGGTCACCGCTTTGATGTTAGCGGAGAACGACAGGGTGTTGTCCAGGGTCACGCCAAGGCTCTTCGCACTCTGGGAGGAGGACACAACGGAGTTGTCAACCGTGATGGCGAGATCATGGAACGGGCAGTCCTTCCCCGGGAGGAAGAGCAGCTCCGTCTTGCCGAGGTTCAGCTTGAGGTGGTGATCCCTCATCCATACTGATATGTCTGCCAGACATGCAGAGATGCGATTCGCCACCTGGTTATCAGAAGGGGGAAAGGAGAAGATTAGTTGTGTGTCGTCAGCGTAGCAATGATAGGAGAGGCCATGTGAGGATATGACAGAGCCAAGTGACTTGGTGTATAGCATAGCGAGAATAGGAGAGGGCCTAGAACTGAGCCCTGGGGGACACCAGTGGTGAGAGCACGTGGTGCGGAGACAGCTTCTCGCCACGCCACGTGGTAGGAGCGACCGGTCAGGTAGGACGCAATCCAAGAGTGAGCCGCGCCGGAGATGCCCAGCTCGGAGAGGGTGGAGAGGAGGATCTGATGGTTCACAGTATCAAAGGCAGCAGACAGGTCTAGAAGGACAAGAGCAGAGGAGAGAGAGTTAGCTTTAGCAGTGCGGAGAGCCTCCGTGACACAGAGAAGAGTAGTCTCAGTTGAATGACCAGTCTTGAAACCTGACTGGTTTGGATCAAGAAGGTCATTCTGAGAGAGATAGCAAGAGAGTTGGCCAAAGACGGCACGCTCAATAGTTTTGGAGAGAAAAGAAAGAAGGGATACTGGTCTGTAGTTGTTGACATCAGAGGGATCGAGTGTTGGTTTTTTGAGAAGGGGTGCAACTCTCGCTCTCTTGTCTTGAAGACGGAAGGGACATAGCCAGCGGTCAAGGATGAGTTGATCAGCGAGGTGAGGTAGGGGAGAAGGTCACCGGAGATGGTCTGGAGAAGAGAGGAGGGGATAGGGTCAAGCGGGCAGGTTGTTGGGCGGCCTGCAGTCACAAGTCGCAAGATTTTATCTGGAGAGAGAGGGGAGAAAGAAGTCAAAGCGTAGGGTAGGGCAGTGTGAGCAGGACCAGCAGTGTCATTTGACTTAACAAACGAGGATCGGATGTCGTCAACCTTCTTTTCAAAGTGGTTGACGAAGTCATCCACAGAGAGGGGGGGGGGGGATTCAGCAGGGAGGAGAATGTGGCAAAGAGCTTCCTAGGGTTAGAGGCAGATGCTTGGAATTTAGAGTAGTAGAAAGTGGCCTTAGCAGCAGAAACAGATGAAGAAAATGTAGAGAGGAGGGAGTGAAAAGATGCCAGGTCCGCAGGGAGTCTAGTTTTCTTCCATTTCCGCTCAGCTGCCCGGAGCTCTGTTCTGTGAGCTCGCAATGAGTCATCAAGCCACAGAGCTGGAGAGGAGGACCGAGCCGGCCGGGAGGATAGGGGACATAGAGAGTCAAATGATGCAGAAAGGGAGGAGAGGAGGGTTGAGGAGGCAGAATCAGGAGATTGTAGGGAGAAGGATTGAGCAGAGGGAAGAGATGATAGGATGGAAGAGGAGAGAGTAGCGGGAGAGAGAGAGCGAAGGTTGCGACGGTGCATTACCATCTGTGTAGGGGCAGAGTGAGTAGTGTTGGAGGAGAGCGAGAGAGAAAAGGATACAAAGTAGTGGTCGGAGACATGGAGGGGAGTTGCAGTGAGATTAGTAGAAGAACAGCATCTAGTAAAGATGAGGTCAAGCGTATTGCCTGCCTTGTGAGTAGGGGGGGACGGTGAGAGGGTGAGGTCAACAGAGGAGAGGAGAGGAGTGGAAAGAAGGAGGCAGAGAGAAATGAGTCAAATGTAGACGTAGGGAGGTTGAAATCCCCCAGAACTGTGAGGGGTGAGCCATCCTCAGGAAAGGAACTTATCAAGGCGTCAAGCTCATTGATGAACTCTCCAAGGGAACCTGGAGGGCGATAGATGACAAGGATATTAAGCTTAAATGGGCTAGTGACTGTGACAGCATGGAATTCAAATGAGGAGATAGACAGATGGGTTAGGGGAAAAATTGAGAATGTCCACTTGGGAGAGATGAGGATTCCTGTGCCACCACCCCGCTGACCAGATGCTCTCGGGGTATGCGAGAACACATGGTCAGACGAGGAGAGAGCAGTAGGAGTAGCAGTGTTTTCAGTGGTAATCCATGTTTCCGTCAGCGCCAAGAAGTCGAGGGACTGGAGGGTAGCATAGGCTGGGATGAACTCTGCCTTGTTGGCAGGCAGCAGAACGGCAGTTCCAGAGGCTGCCTGAGACCTGGAACTCCAGGTGGGTGGTGCGTGCAGGGACCACCAGGTTAGAGAGGCAGCAGCCACGCGGTGTGAGGTGTTTGTGCAGCCTGTGCGGAGAGGAGAGAACAGGGATAGGCAGAGGCATAGTTGACAGGCTGCAGCAAATGGCTACAATAATGCAGAGGAGATCGGAATGAAATGAACTAAACATCTGGGAAAGGAGAGAGCGGGGCCTCCCTCAGCACAACTCCCAAATATAACTCTTCCAACTTCCACCTCAGAAACTATAATTGTTGTAAACTACAGCGGTTCAATGTTTCTAGGAATAGACTAACTCAGTTTATTCAGCTAGCTAACTAGGTGCAGTATTATTCCGTGAAAATCGTCCTGGCATCAAGTCATATGACGCCACAGCCAGCTAGCATGCCGGACTCCAGCAACACATTTTAGCGCCAATACTCTGCCACAACAAACCACCAGTGTATCAACACGCAAGCAGATCGTTCGTGTCCGGCTTCAGCTATTGTATCCTTCAGTTATAGTAGGCTTCAGCTATAGTAGGCTTCAGCTATTGTAGCCTTCGTCTATAGTAGCCTTCAGCTATTGTAGCCTTCAGTTATAGTAGCCTTCATCTACTGCAGCCTTCATGTATAGTAGCCTTCATCTATAGTAGCCTTCATCTACAGTAGCCTTCATCTACTGTAGCCTTCATCTATATTAGCCTTCATCTACAGTAGCCTTCATCTACAGTAGCCTTCATCTATATTAGCCTTCATCTATAGTAGCCTTCATCTATAGTAGCCTTCATCTACTGTAGCCTTCATCTACTGTAGCCTTCATGTATAGTAGACTTCATGTATAGTAGACTTCATCTATAGTAGACTTCATCTACAGTAGCCTTCATCTACTGTAGCCTTCATCTATATTAGCCTTCACCTACAGTAGCCTTCACCTACTGTAGCCTTCACCAACAGTAGCCTTCATCTACAGTAGCCTTCATCTACAGTAGCCTTCATCTATATTAGCCTTCATCTATATTAGCCTTCATCTATAGTAGCCTTCATCTACTGTAGCCTTCATCTATAGTAGCCTTCATCTATAGTAGCCTTCATCTATAGTAGCCTTCATCTACAGTAGCCTTCATCTACAGTAGCCTTCATCTACTGTAGCCTTCATCTATAGTAGCCTTCATCTATAGTAGCCTTCATCTATAGTAGCCTTCATCTATAGTAGCCTTCATCTACTGTAGCCTTCATCTATAGTAGCCTTCATCTATAGTAGCCTTCATCTATAGTAGCCTTCATCTACAGTAGCCTTCATCTACAGTAGCCTTCATCTACTGTAGCCTTCATCTATAGTAGCCTTCATCTATAGAAGCCTTCATCTACAGTAGCCTTCATCTATAGTAGCCTTCATCTACTGTAGCCTTCATCTACTGTAGCCTTCATCTATAGTAGCCTTCATCTATAGAAGCCTTCATCTTAACTGGCCTCCAAGAGCTCAGCTCCTAACTATTGACCTAGAAATGTTTGTCCATTCATTGGTCCTTTGGTTTCACTTACTGTTCTATCGCTCTCCTCTTCTCTCTCTTTCCCTGTTCTAGTTGTTCCCTTGAGGTTGAAGGAAGTATACTAGGCCATGAAGTAGGAGACTTTTGAGCCCTGAGAAAGTTTTGGTTACACTTAATGCTTCCAACCGCTGTGCGTGTGCGTGTGCGTGTGCGCGTGCGTGCGTGCGTGCGTGCGTGCGTGCGTGCGTGCGTGTGTGTGTGTGTGTGTGTGTGTGTGTGTGCGTGTGTTCATGACAGCAGCGTTAGAGAGAGGTGTTCTGGAAGCCTCTCCCAGGAATAACATCATACTCTACTGTGTACACAGACTTTATTACATCATACTCTACTGTGTACACAGACTTTATTACATCATACTCTACTGTGTACACAGACTTTATTACATCATACTCTACTGTGTACACAGACTTTATTACATCATACTCTACTGTGTACACAGACTTTATTACATCATACTCTACTGTGTATACAGACTTTATTACATCATACTCTACTGTGTATACAGACTTTATTACATCATACTCTACTGTGTATACAGACTTTATTACATCATACTCTACTGTGTACACAGACTTTATTACATCATACTCTACTGTGTACACAGACTTTATTACATCAGCCCTTTGATAAAGAACACACTGTCCTGGCTCCCAGCCACTGTGTGTGCGTGATCTGCTCTGACCTCTGACCCCTCTTTCTGTTTCAGGTCATTTGTCAGAAGGCTTCTAAAGACTCAGCTCAGTATGAGGCCTGTAAGAAAGCCCTCCAATCAGTCAGCAAGGTGAGAGGTCAACTGGGGTCAAAACCAAACTGATGCCAGATCAAAGGTCAAAGCCCATCTCAACATGACATCAAGGAAGAGCCTGTGTTTTCCTGTGGTCTTTGTATGTGAGCCTGCATGCAACTGCACGTTCGTGTCCGTGCGTCTGTGTGTGCTTGTAACTCTGTGTGTGTGTGTGTGTGTGTGTGTGTGTGTGTGTGTGTGTTAGGTGGTGCGTAAGTGTAACGAAGGGGCCCGTACCATGGAGAGAACAGAGATGATGTACACCATCAACTCCCAACTGGAGTTTAAGATCAAGGTAAGGAGATGGGCTTGGAATTATGTAGTACAGTATGGTAACTCTATTAACCCCAGTGGTGCCTGTAGCTGGGCTTGGTGACTGTCTCTATTAACCCCAGTGGTGCCTGTAGCTGGGCTTGGTGACTGTCTCTATTAACCCCAGTGGTGCCTGTAGCTGGGCTTGGTGACTGTCTCTATTAACCCCAGTGGTGCCTGTAGCTGGGCTTGGTGACTGTCTCTATTAACCCCAGTGGTGCCTGTAGCTGGGCTTGGTGACTGTCTCTATTAACCCCAGTGGTGCCTGTAGCTGGGCTTGGTGACTGTCTCAATTAACCCCAGTGGTGCCTGTAGCTGGGCTTGGTGACTGTCTCTATTAACCCCAGTGGTGCCTGTAGCTGGGCTTGGTGACTGTCTCAATTAACCCCAGTGGTGCCTTTAGCTGGGCTTGGTGACTGTCTCTATTAACCCCAGTGGTGCCTGTAGCTGGGCTTGGTGACTGTCTCTATTAACCCCAGTGGTGCCTGTAGCTGGGCTTGGTGACTGTCTCTATTAACCCCAGTGGTGCCTGTAGCTGGGCTTGGTGACTGTCTCAATTAACCCCAGTGGTGCCTGTAGCTGGGCTTGGTGACTGTCTCAATTAACCCCAGTGGTGCCTGTAGCTGGGCTTGGTGACTGTCTCTATTAACCCCAGTGGTGCCTGTAGCTGGGCTTGGTGACTGTCTCTATTAACCCCAGTGGTGCCTGTAGCTGGGCTTGGTGACTGTCTCTATTAACCCCAGTGTGCCTGTAGCTGGGCTTGGTGACTGTCTCTATTAACCCCAGTGGTGCCTGTAGCTGGGCTTGGTGACTGTCTCTATTAACCCCAGTGGTGCCTGTAGCTGGGCTTGATGACTGTCAAAATTAACCCCAGTGAGGCCTATATCTGTTAACCTACTGTATATCCTGAAGAGCTGTTAAGGTCACTATAAGATGCTATGGACCAGGACACTCCAACCCTGTTCCTGGAGAGCTAGAATCCTTAAACCTGGAATCCTTAATGGTGAAACTGCCACGTACGTTTTGGGATATTGCAACAACAAAGACCTAACTCTGTTCCCCCTCTGACATCACTGCATGCGCGATAGAACATCAGAATATGTACTGCACATAAGGTTTTTAACATGCTGCGCAACGCTCCTGACCTCCTGACCTCCGTTGGTCAACAAAACAAAGGCGGTGGGCGCTTGGTAAAAAGCTGAGGGATGGGCCTGGAAGAAACTTTCAAATTCGTAGACAGAGCTATGGATGCAAGGACTGACCATCCATGATATCAAGATGATAGTTTTAAGCACGTTTTTTGAGGCTGTGCAGTGTTTGTTTACATGTACGTTGTTTACTAACGTTGGAGTAAAACAAGCTTCTATGTTGGGGTACGACAGTTAAACTAAGCTCATGAGACGTAAGTCATTCTTTTAAGAATCAATGGCTATATATCATTTAATTTATAAGAAAGAAAATGTATGTAGCAACTAAGGATTCTAGCTTTAAAGCCCGTACCATGAGGTACTGCGAAGGGATTACCATTAGCTGTCCCCCTCTGCTTTTGAGGAACATTTGGGGGTGTTCCTGGTCATACCTGACATTTCCCAGGCGGTCTCCCAGGGGAGAGACACACAGGGAGGCATCATGAAGTTTCTCTACTGGTGTGAAATGGAGAGGAGTCATGGTCCTATATAACTGTTGCTGCTGCAATACAAAGTAAAACACGCACACACACACTCATAAACACACACACATGGTGTTATGTTCTGTGCATATGTTCACAGGGTCATTTCCCAGCAGCCTCTTTGAATCACACCCCATTTCTTCATCTGTTGATTTGGACAAGTGTGTTTTGAACAGTGTGTTAGAGATGTTCACATTTTTCTCTCACACATACAGAACGCGTAGACACACACACACACACACACAGAGATGTATATTCAAACAGATGTACTGTACACACATTACCAGTCAAAAGTTTGGACGCACCTACTCATTCAAGGGTTTTTCTTTATTTTTACTATTTTCTACATTGTAGAATAATAGTGAAGACATCAAAACTATGAAATAACACATATGGAATCATGTAGTAACCACAAAAGTGTTAAACAAATCAAAATATATGTTATATTTGAGATTCTTCAAATAGCCACCCTTTGCCTTGATGACAGCTTTGCACACTCTTGGCATTCTCTCACCAGCTTCATGAGGTAGTCACCTGGAATGCATTTCAACTAAAAGTTAATTTGTGGAATGTCTTTCATTCTTAATGCGTTTGAGCCAATCAGTTGTGTTGTGTTGTGTTGTGACAAGGTAGGGGGGTATACAGAAGATAGCCCTATTTGGTAAAAGACCAAGTCCATATTATGGCAAGAACAGCTCAAATAAGCAAAGAGAAACGACAGTCCATCATTACTTTAAGACATGAATGTCAGTCAATACGGAGAATGTCTTTGAACGTTTCTTCAAGTGCAGTCGCAAAAACCATCAAGCGCTATGATGGAAGACCCAGAGTTACCTCTGCTGCAGAGGATAAGTTCATTAGAGTTACCAGCCCCAAATAAATGATTCACAGAGTTCAAGTCACAGACACATCTCAACATCAACTGTTCAGAGGAGACAGTGTGAATCAGGCCTTCATGGTTGAATTGCTGCAAAGAAACCAATACTAAAGGACACCAATAAGAAGAAGAGACTTGCTTGGACCACGAAACATGAGCAATGGACATTAGACCGGTGGAAATTTGTCCTTTGGTCTGGAGATTTTTGGTTCCAACCGCCGTGTCTTTGTGAGACGCGGTGTGGGTGAACAGATGATCTCCGCATGTGTAGTTCCTTTGCTGGTGACACTGTCTGTGATTTATTTATAATTCAAGGCACACTTATCCAGCATGGCTACCACAGCATTCTACAGCGATACGCCATCCCATCTGGTTTGGGCTTAGTGGGACTATCATTTGTTTTTCAACAGGACAATGATCCAACACACCTCCAGGCTGTGTAAGGGCTATTTTACCAAGAAGGAGAGTGATGGAGAGCTGCATCAGATGACCTGGCCTCCACAATCCCCTGACCTCAACCCAATTGAGATTGTTTGGGATGAGTCGGACGGCAGAGTCAAGGAAAAGCAGCCAACAAGTGCTCAGCATATGTGGGAACTCCTTCAAGATTGTTGGAATAGCATTCCTGGTGAAGCTGGTTGAGAGAATGCCACGAGTGTGCAAAGCTGTCATCAAGGCAAAGGGTGGCTATTTGAAAAATCTCAAATATATTTTGATTTGTTTAACACTTTTTTTGGTTACTACATGATTCCATATGTGTTATTTCATAATTTTTGAAGTCTTCACTATTATTCTACAATGTAAAAAATAGAACTTTTGACTGGTACTCTCTATACACACTCACATGCACACACTTGTGTACACAAACACACACACACACTTCGGCAGGCACAAGTGTGATAACGGTGTGGGAAAGTGCTGTTGTAACATATGGGCCTAACAGATGTCTGCAGGGCTGTTGTTCACACACACACACACACACACACAGGAATGTCTGGAGCACATTCCATTTTGTAAGCCTTGGTATTGATAATCTCTGTGTCTCTCTCTCTCTCTCTCCTCTGTCCTCTCTCTCTCTCTCTCCCCCCTCTCTCTCTGTCTCCCCCCCCCCCCCCCCCCCCCCCCCGCCGCCCCCCAGCCCTTCCCACTGGTGTCGTCCTCTAGGTGGATGGTGAAGCGAGGGGAGCTCACAGCCTTCGTGGAGGAGAATGGTATCTTCTCCAAGAGGACGTCACGACAGCAGGTCTACTTCTTCCTCTTCAATGACGTCCTCATCCTCACCAGGAAGAAGAGGTGGGTCCACAGTCTCTCATTTTATATTTGAGATTCGTTTCTTGTAGTTGGCCACCAGCTTTGCACACATCTCAGGAGGGATTTTGTCCCACTCTTTGCAGATCTTCTCCAAGTCATTAAGGTTTCGAGGCTGACGTTTGGCAACTCGAACCTTCAGCTCTCTCCACAGATTTTCTATGGAATTAAGGTCTGGAGACTGGCTAGGCCACTCCAGGACCTTAATGTGCTTCTTCTTGAGCCACTCCTTTGTTGCCTTGGCCGTGTGTTTTTGGTCATTGTCATGCTGGAATACCCATCCATGACCCATTTCCAATGCCCTGGCTGAGGGAAGGAGGTTCTCACCCAAGATTTGACGGTACATGGCCCCGTCCATTGTCCCTTTGATGCGGTCAAGTTGTCCTGTCCCCTTTGCAGAAAAACACCCCAAAAGCATAATGTTTCCACATCCATGTTTGACGATGGGGATGGTGTTCTTGGGGTCATAGGCAGCATTCCTCCTCCTCCAAACACCGCGAGTTGAGTTGATGCCAAAGAGCTCGATTTTGGTCTCATCTGACCACAACACTTTCACTCAGTTCTCCTCTGAATCATTCAGATGTTCATTGGCAAACTTCAGACGGGCATGTATATGTGCTTTCTTGAGCAAGGGGACCTTGCGGGTGCTGCAGGATTTCAGTCCTTCACGGCGTTGTGTGTTACCAATTGTTTTCTTGGTGACTATGGTCTCAGCTGCCTTGAGATCATTGACAAGATCCTCCCGTGTAGTTCTGGGCTGATTCCTCACCGTTCCCGTGTAGTTCTGGGCTGATTCCTCACCGTTCTCATGATCATTGCAACTCCACGAGGTGAGATCTTGCATGGAGCCCCAGGCCGAGGGAGATTGACAGTTCTTTTATGTTTCTTCCATTTGAGATTCTTCAAATAGCCACCCTTTGCCTTGATGACAGCTTTGCACACTCTTGGCATTCTCTCAACCAGCTTCACCTGGAATGCTTTCCCAACAGTCTTGAAGGAGTTCCCACATATGCTGAGCACTCGTTGGCTGCTTTTCCTTCACTCTGCTGTCCGACTCATCCCAAACCATTTCAATTAGGTTGAGGCCAGGTCATCTAATGCAGCACTCCATCACTCTCCTTCTTGGTAAAATAGCCCTTACACAGCCTGTGTCATTGTCCCCATTGTGTATGCCTCCCGAGTGGCGCAGTGGTCTAAGGCACTGCATCGCAGTGCTAGCTGTGCCACTAGAGATCCTGGTTTGAATCCAGGCTCTGTCGTAGCCGGCCGCGACCGGGAGACCCATGGGGCGGTGCACAATTTGCCCAGCGTCGTCCAGGGTAGGGGAGGGAATGGCCGGCAGGGATGTAGCTCAGTTGTGGGTTCGATTCCCACAGGGGGTATGAAAAAAATAAAATAAATGTATGCATGTATGTAAGTCGCTCTGGATAAGAGCGTCTGCTAAATGACTAAAATGTAAAAATTGTCCTGTTGCTGTGGTAGCCATGCTGGTTAAGTGTGCCTTGAATCACTGACTGTGTCCCCAGCAAAGCACCGCCACCATAACACCTCCTCCTCCATGCTTTACGATGGGAACTACACATGCGGACACGGCACAAGACACGGCAGTTGGAACCAAAAATCTCAAATTTGGACTCCAGATCAAAGGACCTGATTCACACAGTCCCCTCTGAACAGTTGATGCTGAGATGTGTCTGTGACGTGAACTTTGTGAAACATTTATTTGTGCTGCAATTTCTGAGGCTGGTAACTCTAATGAACTTATCCTCTGCAGCAGAGGTAACTCTGGGTCCTCCATTCCTGTGGCGGTCCTCATGAGAGCCAGTTACGTCATAGCGCTTGATGGTTTTTGCGACTACACTTGAAGAAACTTCCAAAGTTATTGACATTTTCCGGATTTACTGACCTTCATTTCTTAAGGAAATGATGGACTGTCATTTCTCTTTGCTTATTTGAGCTGTTCTTGCCACAATATGGACTTGGTATTTTACCAAGTAGGGCTATCTTCTGTATACCTTGTCACAACACAACTGATTGGCTTAAGAAGGAAAGAAATTCTTCAAATTAACTTTTAAGAAGGCATTCCAGGTAACTACCTCATGAAGCTGGTTGAGAGAATGCCAAGAGTGTGCAAAGCTGTCATCAAGGCAAAGGGTGGCTAACACATATTTCGATTTTTGGTTACTACATGATTCCATATGTGTTATTTCATAGTTTTGATCTCTTCACTGTCAGCATGTTGGGACATGGTGGTGAGGTGTGATCTGGGAAAACGGGCCACACCCCAATGTTGTAGGCTCGGCCCTAATATATGTGCTCTCTGTTACCTGGAGCTGCATGGCAAATGATCCAGGAACACAAGGATAGCACAAAGGACAATGCCCAAGGACTAGTCAGCCCTCCCCTTCTGAGAAGCCAACATGGATCTCTGTTACAGTACCCAGAGGACTATTGTGACAGAATAATGCTATAGTATCCATGTCTGGTATCTATCTGAAAGTTGTTCACTGAGGACAACTCTGAAGCTTTCTATATGAATGTGTGATCTCTGTGGTAACTTGTATCTGTACAGGGTGAACTCTGAATTACTCAAAGGGGTGTTATGTTCCTCCCAGGAACTCTGTCTTATTTACATCGGCCTCATCCCCCACACAAGCCTTTAGATGCTGTGACACCCTGTGGAGGTTGGGTCTTGGTGGTCAGGTTACTGTCAACTTGGTATCGTTTAATTGGTCAATGGTGGTTGGTTTTGGTTTGAGAAGGTTACACCTTCAGATGTTATACATGTAATTAAATGCTTTTGTTCTCTCTCGCTTATCCTGTATCCGGTTCACTGAGGAAGGTTGTATGGTACATTCTAATTTCCTTGAGCTTCCAGGCCTCTGGCCTAGTACACAGCTCTGTGTTCATGTTTTGAACACAGGTCAACTACTTGAAGAAGCAGAGGAACCTTTAGCAGGTCAACTACTTGAAGAACCTTTAGCAGGTCAACGACATGAAGAAGCAGAATAACCTTTTAGCAGGTCAACGACTTGAAGAAGCAGAATAACCTTTTAGCAGGTCAACGACTTGAAGAAGCAGAATAACCTTTTAGCAGGTCAACTACTTGAAGAAGCAGAGGAACCTTTAGCAGGTCAACTACTTGAAGAAGCAGAAGAACCTTTAGCAGGTCAACTGCTTGAAGAAGCAGAAGAACCTTTAGCAGGTCAACTACTTGAAGAAGCAGAGGAACCTTTAGCAGGTCAACTACTTGAAGAAGCAGAGGAACCTTTAGCAGGTCAACTACTTGAAGAAGCAGAGGAACCTTTAGCAGGTCAACTACTTGAAGAAGCAGAGGAACCTTTAGCAGGTCAACTACTTGAAGAAGCAGAGGAACCTTTAGCAGGTCAACTACTTGAAGAAGCAGAGGAACCTTTAGCAGGTCAACTGCTTGAAGAAGCAGAGGAACCTTTAGCAGGTCAACTGCTTGAAGAAGCAGAAGAACCTTTAGCAGGTCAACTACTTGAAGAAGCAGAGGAACCTTTAGCAGGTCAACTACTTGAAGAAGCAGAGGAACCTTTAGCACAGGTATGTATTAGCAGGTGTAAAACTACATCAAATGGCCTGGCTAAACATACAAACCTGTCTCTTGGTGTCCTCAGAATCAGGGTGTCTGGAGTGTATTGAAGTGTGTGTCTGGTGTATTTCGTCTGTGTGTCTGTACATATGTGTGTCTGTGCTGAGCCCATGGACCTGCACATTGTCAGCGGGATCAGAATGGAAGCTTGTTTTTTCACCAAAAAAATTCAGGACCATTCTGCACACTATGAATAAAGTATGACTTCCTGGAAACCATCTGGCTCTTATTCATGTGTGTGTGCATGCTTCTCATTTCCCCCAAAATCTCCAGCTGTGTCTGAGACGGATCGCCATGCCGCTCTCTCTCCAAATTCCTCAAACCTTCTTTCTTTCTGGGAATTTGATCCAAAGCAGCAGGCTCCAGCAGTATGCTGCCGCTGGCGTGTGTTCAGGACTGGGAGTGTTTGGGTTTGTTCTGTGGAGGCACGGGAGCCCTGCTGTGGCACGCTACTCTCTCTCTCGCTCTCTCTCGCTCTCTCGCTCTCTCGCTCTCTCTCGCTCTCTCGCGCTCTCTCTCTCTGTGTGTGTGTCTCTGTGTCTCTTTCTCTGTGTGTTTCTCTCTCTGTGTTTCTCTGTGTGTTTCTCTCTCTCTCTGTGTGTTTCTCTCTCTGTTTCGCTCTCTCTGTTTCCCTCTCTCTCTCGCTGTTTCTCTCTCTCTCTCTTTCTCGCTCTCTCTTTCTCGCTCTCTCTGTTTCTCTCTCGGTTTCTCTCTCTCTCTCTCTCTCTCTCTCTCTCTCTCTCTCTCTGTCAGTCTCTCTCTGTCAGTCTCTCTGTCTTTGCATGAACATAAATAAAAGCACTGGCTAGACAAATTGTAGGCTAGGTCACAGTACATTAGGCCAACAGTAGAGCTTGATAGAGAGTTTAGCCAACGTTAACCCTGGACGCCATGCTGCTGGCCAGTCTCTCTTGGACTACGTCTGGTCATAGCCTTGTCTGCCAGAGTGATTCTACTGCTATTGACCAGGAGTGGAGATGGCTCTGATGTGTGGTTCACCTGCCCATCTACCTCTTCTCAGGAGATGGCTCTGATGTGTGGTTCACCTGCCCATCTACTGATTACAGTGGGGGAAAAAAGTATTTAGTCAGCCACCAATTGTGCAAGTTCTCCCACTTAAAAAGATGAGAGGCCACAGTGGTGTTGTATGTCTTCCATTTCCTAATAATTGCTCCCACAGTTGATTTCTTCAAACCAAGCTGCTTACCTATTGCAGATTCAGTCTTCCCAGCCTGGTGCAGGTCTACAATTTTGTTTCTGATGTCCTTTGACAGCTCTTTGGTCTTGGCCATAGTGGAGTTTGGAGTGTGACTGTTTGAGGTTGTGGACAGGTGTATTTTATACTGATAACAAGTTCAAACAGGTGCCATTAATACAGGTAACGAGGGGAGGACAGAGGAGCCTCTTAAAGAAGAAGTTACAGGTCTGTGAGAGCCAGAAATCTTGCTTGTTTGTAGGTGACCAAATACTTATTTTCCACCATAATTTGCAAATGAATTCATTAAAAATCCTACAATGTGATTTTCTGGAGAAAAATTTTTCTCAATTTGTCTGTCATTACAGGCATCACTCATCTTTTTAAGTGGGAGAACTTGCACAATTGGTGGCTGACTAAATACTTTTTTTCCCCCACTGTATGTGTATTGTTGATTAGAAACAACTAAGAGCATCTGTTAAATGACTAAAATGTAAAAATGTAACAAATGAACAGTTGCCTCCTTTTACAACAATCATGATCTTGTGAAGTCAGGCATGGGGTGAATCTCTGTTTTTCTTTTTCATTTCTATAATTGTAAAGCGACTTTGGGTCCTTGAAAAGCGCAATGTAAGTCCCATGTTTTATTAATTATTATTATTAGTTAAATGCTTGCTTGCCTTATCAAGTTAAAAAGTTACCTTAACTTTGAGAGCCCACTTCGAGGGACCAATCAGATGGCAGGATTTTAAACCCGAAGCAGAGAATGCCACCCACACAAGTGTTGTGGAGAGATACATGGCAGAGAGTGACTGTTCAGGAAAACCAGACACTAGACCCACAGGAACACCACTACTACACACAAGCTGGCCTCCCCTCTTCCGCTCACGCTCTTGTCTTTTTCTCTCTCACTTTTCCCTCCTCCCTCTTTTTTTTTGTTTCCCTCTGTCTTCTCTCTTCCAAGCTGATCTCCCGTCTGTGTTTGTTTGAGTGGGCCCCGATCTCCCCAGGAAATTCTTCTCTCTCTCTCTCTCTCTGTCTGTGTCTGTCTCTCTGTGTGAGTGACTAAGCTAGTGTCTCAGTACTCTCTCTCCCTGCTGTAAACATCCTCTCTTCCCCCCCTCCATCTCTATCTCTCTTTCTCTCCTTCCATCAAAGATTGGTAACTGGTCGAACAGTTAATATTCTGATGTCTGTTCAGTCACCAAGGAGGAGAAGCCTTTGTTATCACAAACAGCCTGTATCAAAGGACAACATGTTTCTCATTCTGTGTTTGTACATATTGCAGCTCTTTTCTCTCTTTGTACGACAGCTAAGTCCTCCTCTACTGTTCTCATTCAGTATTACATTTACATTATTTGGCAGACGCTCTTATCCAGAGCGACTTACAGGAGCAATTAGGGTTAAGTGCCTTGCTCAAGGGCACATCGACAGATTTTTCACCTAGTTGGCTCTGGGATTAGAACCAGCGACCTTTCGGTTACTGGCACAACGCTCTTAACCACTAAGCTACCTGCCGCCAGTACTTCTGCATTCTATCCATCCCCCCTCCGCCCCCACCCCCCCACTCCCATTCCACAGAGGAATGTAAATGGAATTCCACACATTGTAGCAGGAGGGGATTCTGGGAAAGGTTAGAATTCTTTACTGACACCTTACACACCAGACACTTCCTCCTCTTTCTGATCCTCCATTTTAACCTCTCCTCCTCGTCCTCTGAGCTGTCAGACTGGTTGTCGTTGGTTGCCGTGTGGATTCAGTGATAGAGTGTAGGGTGATGGGTACCAGAAGACCCTGCCTCCAACCTCTCAACCATGACAGGTATTCTCAACCAGCTGTAGGAAAGGGCCCCCACTGAATTGGCGTGTGTGTGTTTGTGCATGTGTAGGTTCGCATGCAGGGAATTAAATCTCTAGAAAGTAGTCCCTTGGCTGTCATTCCACATCTCAATTAGACGTACTATGCTATAGGCTTTGTGTGTGTCTGTGTGTGTGTGTGTGTGTGTGTGTGTGGTGCTGCTGAGTTCAGGCCCCAGCAGACCCCTAACTCAGCTTCCCTGTGTGAGATTGGGCTCTAGAATGAGTTCCATATGGCTCCAACTAACAGCAGGAAGTGTCAAACATAATGAGGCTCGGGTGCTCATGGGAAATGTAGGCACTAAGCACACAAATGTTGAGCAGTCATATATATATATATATATATATATAGTGAGGGAAAAAAGTATTTGATCCCCTGCTGATTTTGTACGTTTGCCCACTGACAAAGAAATGATCAGTCTATAATTTTAATGGTAGGTTTATTTGAACAGTGAGAGACAGAATAACAACAAAAAAATCAGGAAAAATGCATGTCAAAAATGTTATAAATTGATTTGCATTTAAATGAGGGAAATAAGTATTTGACCCACCTGCAAAACATGACTTAGTACTTGGTGGCAAAACCATTGTTGGCAATCACAGAGGTCACAGAGGTACAGTGGGGAAAAAAAGTATTTAGTCAGCCACCAATTGTGCAAGTTCTCCCACTTAAAAAGATGAGAGAGGCCTGTAATTTTCATCATAGGTACACGTCAACTATGACAGACAAATTGAGGGAAAAAAAATCCAGAAAATCACATTGTAGGATTTTTAATGAATTTATTTGCAAATTATGGTGGAAAATAAGTATTTGGTCACCTACAAACAAGCAAGATTTCTGGCTCTCACAGACCTGTAACTTCTTCTTTAAGAGGCTCCTCAGTCCTCCACTCGTTACCTGTATTAATGGCACCTGTTTGAACTTGTTATCAGTATAAAAGACACCTGTCCACAACCTCAAACAGTCACACTCCAAACTCCACTATGGCCAAGACCAAAGAGCTGTCAAAGGACACCAGAAACAAAATTGTAGACCTGCACCAGGCTGGGAAGACTGAATCTGCAATAGGTAAGCAGCTTGGTTTGAAGAAATCAACTGTGGGAGCAATTATTAGGAAATGGAAGACATACAAGACCACTGATAATCTCCCTCGATCTGGGGCTCCACGCAAGATCTCACCCCGTGGGGTCAAAATGATCACAAGAACGGTGAGCAAAAATCCCAGAACCACACGGGGGGACCTAGTGAATGACCTGCAGAGAGCTGGGACCAAAGTAACAAAGCCTACCATCAGTAACACACTACGCCGCCAGGGGCTCAAATCCTGCAGTGCCAGACGTGTCCCCCTGCTTTAGCCAGTACATGTCCAGGCCCGTCTGAAGTTTGCTAGAGTGCATGTGGATGATCCAGAAGAGGATTGGGAGAATGTCATATGGTCAGATGAAACCAAAATAGAACTTTTTGGTAAAAACTCAACTCGTCGTGTTTGGAGGACAAAGAATGCTGAGTTGCATCCAAAGAACACCATACCTACTGTGAAGCATGGGGGTGGAAACATCATGCTTTGGGGCTGTTTTTCTGCAAAGGGACCAGGACGACTGATCCGTGTAAAGGAAAGAATGAATGGGGCCATGTATCGTGAGATTTTGAGTGAAAACCTCCTTCCATCAGCAAGGGCATTGAAGATGAAACGTGGCTGGGTCTTTCAGCATGACAATGATCCCAAACACACCGCCCGGGCAACGAAGGAGTGGCTTCGTAAGAAGCATTTCAAGGTCCTGGAGTGGCCTAGCCAGTCTCCAGATCTCAACCCCATAGAAAATCTTTGGAGGGAGTTGAAAGTCCGTGTTGCCCAGCGACAGCCCCAAAACATCACTGCTCTAGAGGAGATCTGCATGGAGGAATGGGCCAAAATACCAGCAACAGTGTGTGAAAACCTTGTGAAGACTTACAGAAAACGTTTGACCTGTGTCATTGCCAACAAAGGGTATATAACAAAGTATTGAGAAACTTTTGTTATTGACCAAATACTTATTTTCCACCATAATTTGCAAATAAATTCATTAAAAATCCTACAATGTGATTTTCTGGATTTTTTTTCCTTCATTTTGTCTGTCATAGTTGACGTGTACCTATGATGAAAATTACAGGACGCTCTCATCTTTTTAAGTGGGAGAACTTGCACAATTGGTGGCTGACTAAATACTTTTTTTCTCCACTGTACATGGCCCCGTCCATCGTCGCTTTGATGCGGTGAAGTTGTCCTGTCCCCTTAGCAGAAAAACACCCCCAAAGCATAATGTTTCCACATCCATGTTTGACGATGGGGTTTGTGTTCTTGGGGTCATAGGCAGCATTCCTCCTCCTCCAAACACGGCGAGTTGAGTTGATGCCAAAGAGCTCGATTTTGGTCTCATCTGACCACAACACTTTCATCCAGTTCTCCTCTGAATCATTCAGATGTTCATTGGCAAACTTCAGACGGGCATGTATATGTGCTTTCTTGAGCAAGGGGACCTTGCGGGTGCTGCAGGATTTCAGTCCTTCACGGCGTAGTGTGTTACCAATTGTTTTCTTGGTGACTATGGTCCCAGCTGCCTTGAGATCATTGACAAGATCCTCCCGTGTAGTTCTGGGCTGATTCCTCACCGTTCCCGTGTAGTTCTGGGCTGATTCCTCACCGTTCTCATGATCATTGCAACTCCACGAGGTGAGATCTTGCATGGAGCCCCAGGCCGAGGGAGATTGACAGTTCTTTTGTGTTTCTTCCATTTGTGAATAATCGCACCAACTGTTGTCACCTTCTCACCAAGCTGCTTGGCGATGGTCTTGTAGCCCATTCCAGCCTTGTGTGGGTCTACAATCTTGTCCCTGACATCCTTGGAGAGCTCTTTGGTCTTGGCCATGGTGGAGAGTTTGGAATCTGATTGATTGATTGCTTCTGTGGACAGGTGTCTTTTATACAGGTAACAAGCTGAGATTAGGAGCACTCCCTTTAAGAGTGTGCTCCTAATCTCAGCTCGTTACCTGTATAAAAGACACCTGGGAGCCAGAAATCTTTCTGATTGAGAGGGGGTAAAATACTCATTAAAATGCAAATCAATTTATAACATTTTTGATATGCGTTTTTCTTTTTCTGTCTCTCACTGTTCAAATAAACCTTATTATATTGATATTTGACTCCAAGTATCGATTTGTAAAGTCTATAAGCAGCGTTAGCTAGTGCTAGTTGGCTGTACCTGTGACAAAACCAGTATTTTTCATCTTTTTAAATAGTGACCCAACATATTTTCAGCACTTTTATTTCCCTGACTGATCAAAACTCATTTTCTCATGTCTCGCTCTCGTCTCTCTGCAGCAGACATATGGTGAGTAATATGATTGGAACATCAAATCGCAGTGAAATCGCAGTATCGAATCGCAATACATATTGAATCGCGAGAATCACAGTACATATTTAATCAGCACCTAAGTATCGTGATAATATCGTATCATGAGGTCCCTGGCAATTCCCAGCCCTACAGCAAACACTACCTAATTACTACAAGGTAATAAAGAATGGAGTTAATTGTGGTAGAGGTGTTGCAGTTGTGGGTCACTCACTCTCTCTTTCTCTCCCTTTCTCTCTCCCTCTCTCTCCACCTCAGTGAGGACAGCTATGCAGTGATAGACTATGCTCTGAGGGACCATATCTGGGTGGGACCCTGCCAGGCCGAGGATATCAACCTATCACCCGTCAGAACCACCGCTGGAATGCTGACGTCACGGCAGCCCGGGGCCAGCCATCTCTTCCGCCTGCGTTTCCGTAGCAACCACTCCGGAGACAAGGTGCCCATGGTCCTGGGTGTGGAGCTAATGTAAGTGTCACCGTCTAGTGTGCGACCCTTAACCTTTGCATCTATGTTTGTCTTCCTCTCTATCTCTCCCTCTCTTAGCTGGGTCCTATCTGGGTCCTTCTCTCTGAGCTGGGTCCTATCTGGGTCCTTCTCTCTGAGCTGGGTCCTTCTCTCTGAGCTGGGTCCTATCTGGGTCCTTCTCTCTGAGCTGGGTCCTTCTCTCTGAGCTGGGTCCTATCTGGGTCCTTCTCTCTGAGCTGGGTCCTATCTGGGTCCTTCTCTCTGAGCTGGGTCCTATCTGGGTCCTTCTCTCTGAGCTGGGTCCGATCTGGGTCCTTCTCTCTGAGCTGGGTCCTTCTCTCTGAGCTGGGTCCTATCTGGGTTCTTCTCTCTGAGCTGGGTCCTATCTGGGTCCTTCTCTCTGAGCTGGGTCCTAGCTGGGTCCTTCTCTCTGAGCTGGGTCCTATCTGGGTCCTTCTCTCTGAGCTGGGTCCTATCTGGGTCCTTCTCTCTGAGCTGGGTCCTAGCTGGGTCCTTCTCTCTGAGCTGGGTCCTAGCTGGGTCCTTCTCTCTGAGCTGGGTCCTATCTGGGTCCTTCTCTCTGAGCTGGGTCCTAGCTGGGTCCTTCTCTCTGAGCTGGGTCCTAGCTGGGTCCTTCTCTCTGAGCTGGGTCCTTCTCTCTGAGCTGGGTCCTATCTGGGTTCTTCTCTCTGAGCTGGGTCCTATCTGGGTCCTTCTCTCTGAGCTGGGTCCTTCTCTCTGAGCTGGGTCCTAGCTGGGTCCTTCTCTCTGAGCTGGGTCCTTCTCTCTGAGCTGGGTCCTATCTGGGTCCTTCTCTCTGAGCTGGGTCCTTCTCTCTGAGCTGGGTCCTATCTGGGTCCTTCTCTCTGAGCTGGGTCCTATCTGGGTCCTTCTCTCTGAGCTGGGTCCTATCTGGGTCCTTCTCTCTGAGCTGGGTCCTATCTGGGTCCTTCTCTCTGAGCTGGGTCCTATCTGGGTCCTTCTCTCTGAGCTGGGTCATATATGGGTCCTTCTCTCTGAGCTGGGTCCTATCTGGGTCCTTCTCTCTGAGCTGGGTCCTATCTGGGTCCTTCTCTCTGAGCTGGGTCCTATCTGGGTCCTTCTCTCTGAGCTGGGTCCTATCTGGGTCCTTCTCTCTGAGCTGGGTCCTAGCTGGGTCCTTCTCTCTGAGCTGGGTCCTAGCTGGGTCCTTCTCTCTGAGCTGGGTCCTAGCTGGGTCCTTCTCTCTGAGCTGGGTCCTAGCTGGGTCCTTCTCTCTGAGCTGGGTCCTAGCTGGGTCCTTCTCTCTGAGCTGGGTCCTAGCTGGGTCCTTCTCTCTGAGCTGGGTCCTATCTGGGTCCTTCTCTCTGAGCTGGGTCCTTCTCTCTGAGCTGGGTCCTATCTGGGTTCTTCTCTCTGAGCTGGGTCCTAGCTTGGTCCGTCTCTCTGAGCTGGGTCCTTCTCTCTGAGCTGGGTCCTATCTGGGTCCTTCTCTCTGAGCTGGGTCCTTCTCTCTGAGCTGGGTCCTTCTCTCTGAGCTGGGTCCTATCTGGGTCCTTCTCTCTGAGCTGGGTCCTAGCTGGGTCCTTCTCTCTGAGCTGGGTCCTATCTGGGTCCTTCTCTCTGAGCTGGGTCCTAGCTGGGTCCTTCTCTCTGAGCTGGGTCCTATCTGGGTCCTTCTCTCTGAGCTGGGTCCTAGCTGGGTCCTTCTCTCTGAGCTGGATCGTATCTGGGTCCATCTCTCTGAGCTGGGTCATATATGGGTCCTTCTCTCTGAGCTGGGTCCTATCTGGGTCCTTCTCTCTGAGCTGGGTCCTTCTCTCTGAGCTGGGTCCTTCTCTCTGAGCTGGGTCCTATCTGGGTCCTTCTCTCTGAGCTGGGTCATATCTGGGTCCTTCTCTCTGAGCTGGGTCCTATCTGGGTCCTTCTCTCTGAGCTGGGTCCTATCTGGGTCGTTCTCTCTGAGCTGGGTCCTTCTCTCTGAGCTGGATCCTATCTGGGTCCATCTCTCTGAGCTGGGTCCTATCTGGGTCCTTCTCTCTGAGCTGGATCCTATCTGGGTCCATCTCTCTGAGCTGGGTCATATATGGGTCCTTCTCTCTGAGCTGGGTCCTATCTGGGTCCTTCTCTCTGAGCTGGGTCCTTCTCTCTGAGCTGGGTCCTTCTCTCTGAGCTGGGTCCTTCTCTCTGAGCTGGGTCCTTCTCTCTGAGCTGGTCCTATCTGGGTCCTTCTCTCTGAGCTGGGTCCTATCTGGGTCCTTCTCTCTGAGCTGGGTCCTTCTCTCTGAGCTGGGTCCTTCTCTCTGAGCTGGGTCCTTCTCTCTGAGCTGGGCATTTTCTCTGAGCTGGGTCCTATCTGGGTCCTTCTCTCTGAGCTGGGTCCTTCTCTCTGAGCTGGGTCCTTCTCTCTGAGCTGGGTCCTATCTCTCTGAGCTGGGTCCTATCTCTCTGAGCTGGGTCCTATCTCTCTGAGCTGGGTCCTATCTCTCTGAGCTGGGTCCTATCTCTCTGAGCTGGGTCCTATCTCTCTGAGCTGGGTCCTATCTCTCTGAGCTGGGTCCTATCTCTCTGAGCTGGGTCCTATCTCTCTGAGCTGGGTCCTTCTCTCTGAGCTGGGTCCTTCTCTCTGAGCTGGGTCCTTCTCTCTGAGCTGGGCATTTTCTCTGAGCTGGGTCCTTCTCTCTGAGCTGGGTCCTATCTGGGTTCTTCTCTCTGAGCTGGGTCCTATCTCTCTGAGCTGGGTCCTATCTCTCTGAGCTGGGTCCTTCTCTCTGAGCTGGGTCCTTCTCTCTGAGCTGGGTCCTTCTCTCTGAGCTGGGTCCTTCTCTCTGAGCTGGGTCCTTCTCTCTGAGCTGGGTCCTATCTGGGTTATTCTCCATCTGTCTCTTATGTCTTCACCTTCTGAAGCCACTGAGGTTCTATTCTGCTGTCTATCTCTCCTGTCTCTCTTTTCTACATATCTTCCTGTTATCACTTCATCGTTCTGTCAGTTGGGTCAAATATGATGTGCCCTGGGAGTGTGTGGGCATGTGTGTGTTCCATCAGGAACATGTTTGTTTATGTCCCTCAGTACATCTGATGGGATGGGCATCTTTAATCCCACAATGCCTCTGAGACAACTCACTCAGATCAAAGTCTATATAGAGTTTATAGAGACCCATTTTCTCTCTCTCTATTCAATTCAAGGGGCTCTCTCTCTCTCTCTCTCACACACGCACACTGATCAAAGTCCCCTGGTATCAGCATGTATAGCCTTATCTCCCCACAGCCTATCATTAACCCCCTCCACTCTGCGGTCTCTCCCCACAGCCTATCATTAACCCCCTCCACTCTGCGGTCTCTCCCCACAGCCTATCATTAACCCCCTCCACTCTGCGGTCTCTCCCCACAGCCTATCATTAACCCCCTCCACTCTGCGGTTTCTCCCCACAGCCTATCATTAACCCCCTCCACTCTGCGGTTTCTCCCCACAGCCTATCATTAACCCCCTCCACTCTGCGGTCTCTCCCCACAGCCTATCATTAACCCCCTCCACTCTGCGGTCTCTCCCCACAGCCTATCATTAACCCCCTCCACTCTGCGGTCTCTCCCCACAGCCTGTCATTAACCCCCTCCACTCTGCGGTCTCTCCCCACAGCCTGTCATTAACCCCCTCCACTCTGCGGTCTCTCCCCACAGCCTATCATTAACCCCCTCCACTCTGTGGTCTCTCCCCACATCCTATCATTAACCCCCTCCACTCTGCGGTCTCTCCCCACAGCCTATCATTAACCCCCTCCATTCTGCGGTCTCTCCCCACAGCCTGTTAATTAACCCCCTCCACTCTGCGGTCTCTCCCCACAGCCTGTTAATTAACCCCGTCCACTCTGCGGTCTCTCCCCACAGCCTATCATTAACCCCCTCCACTCTGTGGTCTCTCCCCACAGCCTGTTAATTAACCCCCTCCACTCTGCGGTCTCTCCCCACAGCCTATCATTAACCCCCTCCACTCTGTGGTCTCTCCCCACATCCTATCATTAACCCCCTCCACTCTGCGGTCTCTCCCCACAGCCTATCATTAACCCCCTCCATTCTGCGGTCTCTCCCCACAGCCTGTTAATTAACCCCCTCCAATCTGCGGTCTCTCCCCACAGCCTGTTAATTAACCCCCTCCACTCTGCGGTCTCTCCCCACAGCCTATCATTAACCCCCTCCACTCTGCGGTCTCTCCCCACAGCCTATCATTAACCCCCTCCACTCTGCGGTCTCTCCCCACAGCCTATCATTAACCCCCTCCACTCTGCGGTCTCTCCCCACAGCCTATCATTAACCCCCTCCACTCTGCGGTCTCTCCCCACAGCCTATCATTAACCCCCTCCACTCTGCGGTCTCTCCCCACAGCCTATCATTAACCCCCTCCACTCTGTGGTCTCTCCCCACATCCTATCATTAACCCCCTCCACTCTGCGGTCTCTCCCCACAGCCTGTCATTAACCCCCTCCACTCTGCGGTCTCTCCCCACATCCTATCATTAACCCCCTCCACTCTGCGGTCTCTCCCCACAGCCTATCATTAACCCCCTCCATTCTGCGGTCTCTCCCCACAGCCTGTTAATTAACCCCCTCCACTCTGCGGTCTCTCCCCACAGCCTGTTAATTAACCCCCTCCACTCTGCGGTCTCTCCCCACAGCCTATCATTAACCCCCTCCACTCTGTGGTCTCTCCCCACATCCTATCATTAACCCCCTCCACTCTGCGGTCTCTCCCCACAGCCTATCATTAACCCCCTCCATTCTGCGGTCTCTCCCCACAGCCTGTTAATTAACCCCCTCCAATCTGCGGTCTCTCCCCACAGCCTGTTAATTAACCCCCTCCACTCTGCGGTCTCTCCCCACAGCCTATCATTAACCCCCTCCACTCTGCGGTCTCTCCCCACAGCCTATCATTAACCCCCTCCACTCTGCGGTCTCTCCCCACAGCCTATCATTAACCCCCTCCACTCTGCGGTCTCTCCCCACAGCCTATCATTAACCCCCTCCACTCTGCGGTCTCTCCCCACAGCCTATCATTAACCCCCTCCACTCTGCGGTCTCTCCCCACAGCCTATCATTAACCCCCTCCACTCTGCGGTCTCTCCCCACAGCCTATCATTAACCCCCTCCACTCTGCGGTCTCTCCCCACAGCCTATCATTTACCCCGTCCACTCTGCGGTCTCTCCCCACAGCCTATCATTAACCCCCTCCACTCTGCGGTCTCTCCCCACAGCCTGTCATTAACCCCCTCCACTCTGCGGTCTCTCCCCACAGCCTGTTAATTAACCCCCTCCACTCTGCGGTCTCTCCCCACAGCCTATCATTAACCCCCTCCACTCTGCGGTCTCTCCCCACAGCCTGTTAATTAACCCCCTCCACTCTGCGGTCTCTCCCCACAGCCTGTTAATTAACCCCCTCCAATCTGCGGTCTCTCCCCACAGCCTGTTAATTAACCCCCTCCACTCTGCGGTCTCTCCCCACAGCCTGTTAATTAACCCCCTCCACTCTGCGGTCTCTCCCCACAGCCTGTTAATTAACCCCCTCCACTCTGCGGTCTCTCCCCACAGCCTGTTAATTAACCCCCTCCACTCTGCGGTCTCTCCCCACAGCCTGTTAATTAACCCCCTCCACTCTGCGGTCTCTCCCCACAGCCTGTTAATTAACCCCCTCCACTCTGCGGTCTCTCCCCACAGCCTATCATTAACCCCGTCCACTCTGCGGTCTCTCCCCACAGCCTATCATTAACCCCCTCCACTCTGCGGTCTCTCCCCACAGCCTGTCATTAACCCCCTCCACTCTGCGGTCTCTCCCCACAGCCTGTTAATTAACCCCCTCCACTCTGCGGTCTCTCCCCACAGCCTATCATTAACCCCCCTCCACTCTGCGGTCTCTCCCCACAGCCTGTTAATTAACCCCCTCCACTCTGCGGTCTCTCCCCACAGCCTGTTAATTAACCCCCTCCAATCTGCGGTCTCTCCCCACAGCCTGTTAATTAACCCCCTCCACTCTGCGGTCTCTCCCCACAGCCTGTTAATTAACCCCCTCCACTCTGCGGTCTCTCCCCACAGCCTGTTAATTAACCCCCTCCACTCTGCGGTCTCTCCCCACAGCCTGTTAATTAACCCCCTCCACTCTGCGGTCTCTCCCCACAGCCTGTTAATTAACCCCCTCCACTCTGCGGTCTCTCCCCACAGCCTGTTAATTAACCCCCTCCACTCTGCGGTCTCTCCCCACAGCCTGTTAATTAACCCCCTCCACTCTGCGGTCTCTCCCCACAGCCTGTTAATTAACCCCCTCCACTCTGCGGTCTCTCCCCACAGCCTATCATTAACCCCCTCCACTCTGCGGTCTCTCCCCACAGCCTGTTAATTAACCCCCTCCACTCTGCGGTCTCTCCCCACAGCCTGTTAATTAACCCCCTCCACTCTGCGGTCTCTCCCCACAGCCTGTTAATTAACCCCCTCCACTCTGCGGTCTCTCCCCACAGCCTGTTAATTAAATCCCTCCACTCTGCGGTCTCTCCCCACAGCCTGTTAATTAACCCCCTCCACTCTGCGGTCTCTCCCCACAGCCTGTTAATTGACCCCCTCCAATCTGCGGTCTCTCCCCACAGCCTGTTAATTAACCCCCTCCACTCTGCGGTCTCTCCCCACAGCCTATCATTAACCCCCTCCACTCTGCGGTCTCTCCCCACAGCCTGTCATTATCCCCCTCCACTCTGCGGTCTCTCCCCACAGCCTATCATTACCCCCTCCACTCTGCGGTCTCTCCCCACAGTCTATCATTAACCCCCTCCACTCTGCGGTCTCTCCCCACAGCCTATCATTAACCCCCTCCACTCTGCGGTCTCTCCCCACAGCCTATCATTAACCCCCTCCACTCTGCGGTCTCTCCCCACAGCCTATCATTAACCCCCTCCACTCTGCAGGTCTCTCCCCACAGCCTATCATTAACCCCCTCCACTCTGCGGTCTCTCCCCACAGCCTATCATTAACCCCCGTCCACTCTGCGGTCTCTCCCCACAGCCTGTCATTAACCCCGTCCACTCTGCGGTCTCTCCCCACAGCCTGTTAATTAACCCCCTCCACTCTGCGGTCTCTCCCCACAGCCTATCATTAACCCCCTCCACTCTGCGGTCTCTCCCCACAGCCTGTTAATTAACCCCCTCCACTCTGCGGTCTCTCCCCACAGCCTGTTAATTAACCCCCTCCAATCTGCGGGTCTCTCCCCACAGCCTGTTAATTAACCCCCTCCACTCTGCGGTCTCTCCCCACAGCCTGTTAATTAACCCCCTCCACTCTGCGGTCTCTCCCCACAGCCTGTTAATTAACCCCCTCCACTCTGCGGTCTCTCCCCACAGCCTGTTAATTAACCCCCTCCACTCTGCGGTCTCTCCCCACAGCCTGTTAATTAACCCCCTCCACTCTGCGGTCTCTCCCCACAGCCTGTTAATTAACCCCCTCCACTCTGCGGTCTCTCCCCACAGCCTGTTAATTAACCCCCTCCACTCTGCGGTCTCTCCCCACAGTCTGTTAATTAACCCCCTCCACTCTGCGGTCTCTCCCCACAGCCTGTTAATTAACCCCCTCCACTCTGCGGTCTCTCCCCACAGCCTGTCATTATCCCCCTCCACTCTGCGGTCTCTCCCCACAGCCTGTTAATTAACCCCCTCCACTCTGCGGTCTCTCCCCACAGCCTATCATTACCCCCTCCACTCTGCGGTCTCTCCCCACAGCCTATCATTAACCCCCTCCACTCTGCGTTCTCTCCCCACTGCCTATCATTAACCCCCTCCACTCTGCAGTCTCTCCCCACAGCCTATCATTACCCCCTCCACTCTGCGGTCTCTCCCCACAGTCTATCATTAACCCCCTCCACTCTGCGGTCTCTCCCCACAGCCTATCATTAACCCCCTCCACTCTGCGGTCTCTCCCCACAGCCTGTCATTAACCCCCTCCACTCTGCGGTCTCTCCCCACAGCCTATCATTAACCCCCTCCACTCTGCGGTCTCTCCCCACAGCCTATCATTAACCCCCTCCACTCTGCGGTCTCTCCCCACAGCCTATCATTAACCCCCTCCACTCTGCGGTCTCTCCCCACAGCCTGTCATTAACCCCGTCCACTCTGCGGTCTCTCCCCACAGCCTATCATTAACCCCCTCCACTCTGCGGTCTCTCCCCACAGCCTATCATTAACCCCCTCCACTCTGCGGTCTCTCCCCACAGCCTATCATTAACCCCCTCCACTCTGCGGTCTCTCCCCACAGCCTATCATTAACCCCCTCCACTCTGCGGTCTCTCCCCACAGCCTGTTCATTAACCCCCTCCACTCTGCGGTCTCTCCCCACATCCTGTTAATTAACCCCCTCCACTCTGCGGTCTCTCCCCACAGCCTATCAATAACCCCCTCCACTCTGCGGTCTCTCCCCACAGCCTATCATTAACCCCCTCCACTCTGCGGTCTCTCCCCACAGCCTATCATTAACCCCCTCCACTCTGCGGTCTCTCCCCACAGCCTGTCATTAACCCCCTCCACTCTGCGGTCTCTCCCCACAGCCTGTTAATTAACCCCCTCCACTCTGCGGTCTCTCCCCACAGCCTATCATTAACCCCCTCCACTCTGCGGTCTCTCCCCACAGCCTGTTAATTAACCCCCTCCACTCTGCGGTCTCTCCCCACAGCCTGTTAATTAACCCCCTCCACTCTGCGGTCTCTCCCCACAGCCTGTTAATTAACCCCCTCCACTCTGCGGTCTCTCCCCACAGCCTGTTAATTAACCCCCTCCACTCTGCGGTCTCTCCCCACAGCCTGTTAATTAACCCCCTCCACTCTGCGGTCTCTCCCCACAGCCTGTTAATTAACCCCCTCCACTCTGCGGTCTCTCCCCACAGCCTGTTAATTAACCCCCTCCACTCTGCGGTCTCTCCCCACAGCCTGTTAATTAACCCCCTCCACTCTGCGGTCTCTCCCCACAGCCTGTTAATTAACCCCCTCCACTCTGCGGTCTCTCCCCACAGCCTGTCATTAACCCCCTCCACTCTGCGGTCTCTCCCCACAGCCTGTCATGAACCCCCTCCACTCTGCGGTCTCTCCCCACAGCCTGTTAATTAACCCCCTCCACTCTGCGGTCTCTCCCCACAGCCTATCATTAACCCCCTCCACTCTGCGGTCTCTCCCCACAGCCTGTCATTAACCCCCTCCACTCTGCGGTCTCTCCCCACAGCCTGTTAATTAACCCCCTCCACTCTGCGGTCTCTCCCCACAGCCTATCATTAACCCCCTCCACTCTGCGGTCTCTCCCCACAGCCTGTTAATTAACCCCCTCCACTCTGCGGTCTCTCCCCACAGCCTATCATTAACCCCCTCCACTCTGCGGTCTCTCCCCACAGCCTGTTAATTAACCCCCTCCACTCTGCGGTCTCTCCCCACAGCCTATCATTAACCCCCTCCACTCTGCGGTCTCTCCCCACAGCCTATCATTAACCCCCTCCACTCTGCGGTCTCTCCCCACAGCCTATCATTAACCCCCTCCACTCTGCGGTCTCTCCCCACAGCCTATCATTAACCCCCTCCACTCTGCGGTCTCTCCCCACAGCCTGTCATTAAACCCCTCCACTCTGCGGTCTCTCCCCACAGCCTATCATTAACCCCCTCCACTCTGCGGTCTCTCCCCACAGCCTATCATTAACCCCCTCCACTCTGCGGTCTCTCCCCACAGCCTATCATTAACCCCCTCCACTCTGCGGTCTCTCCCCACAGCCTATCATTAACCCCCTCCACTCTGCGGTCTCTCCCCACAGCCTATCATTAACCCCCTCCACTCTGCGGTCTCTCCCCACAGCCTGTTCATTAACCCCCTCCACTCTGCGGTCTCTCCCCACAGCCTGTTAATTAACCCCCTCCACTCTGCGGTCTCTCCCCACAGCCTGTTAATTAACCCCCTCCACTCTGCGGTCTCTCCCCACAGCCTGTTAATTAACCCCCTCCACTCTGCGGTCTCTCCCCACAGCCTGTTAATTAACCCCCTCCACTCTGCGGTCTCTCCCCACAGCCTGTTAATTAACCCCCTCCACTCTGCGGTCTCTCCCCACAGCCTGTTAATTAACCCCCTCCACTCTGCGGTCTCTCCCCACAGCCTGTTAATTAACCCCCTCCACTCTGCGGTCTCTCCCCACAGCCTGTTAATTAACCCCCTCCACTCTGCGGTCTCTCCCCACAGCCTGTTAATTAACCCCCTCCACTCTGCGGTCTCTCCCCACAGCCTGTTAATTAACCCCCTCCACTCTGCGGTCTCTCCCCACAGCCTGTTAATTAACCCCCTCCACTCTGCGGTCTCTCCCCACAGCCTGTTAATTAACCCCCTCCACTCTGCGGTCTCTCCCCACAGCCTGTTAATTAACCCCCTCCACTCTGCGGTCTCTCCCCACAGCCTGTTAATTAACCCCCTCCACTCTGCGGTCTCTCCCCACAGCCTGTTAATTAACCCCCTCCACTCTGCGGTCTCTCCCCACAGCCTGTTAATTAACCCCCTCCACTCTGCGGTCTCTCCCCACAGCCTGTCATTAACCCCCTCCACTCTGCGGTCTCTCCCCACAGCCTGTTAATTAACCCCCTCCACTCTGCAGTCTCTCCCCACAGCCTATCATTAACCCCCTCCACTCTGCGGTCTCTCCCCACAGCCTATCATTAACCCCCTCCACTCTGCGGTCTCTCCCCACTGCCTATCATTAACCCCCTCCACTCTGCGGTCTCTCCCCACAGCCTATCATTAACCCCCTCCACTCTGCGGTCTCTCCCCACAGCCTGTCATTAACCCCCTCCACTCTGCGGTCTCTCCCCACAGCCTGTCATGAACCCCCTCCACTCTGCGGTCTCTCCCCACAGCCTGTTAATTAACCCCCTCCACTCTGCGGTCTCTCCCCACAGCCTATCATTAACCCCCTCCACTCTGCGGTCTCTCCCCACAGCCTGTCATTAACCCCCCTCCACTCTGCGGTCTCTCCCCACAGCCTGTTAATTAACCCCCTCCACTCTGCGGTCTCTCCCCACAGCCTATCATTAACCCCCTCCACTCTGCGGTCTCTCCCCACAGCCTGTTAATTAACCCCCTCCACTCTGCGGTCTCTCCCCACAGCCTATCATTAACCCCCTCCACTCTGCGGTCTCTCCCCACAGCCTGTTAATTAACCCCCTCCACTCTGCGGTCTCTCCCCACAGCCTATCATTAACCCCCTCCACTCTGCGGTCTCTCCCCACAGCCTATCATTAACCCCCTCCACTCTGCGGTCTCTCCCCACAGCCTATCATTAACCCCCTCCACTCTGCGGTCTCTCCCCACAGCCTATCATTAACCCCCTCCACTCTGCGGTCTCTCCCCACAGCCTATCATTAACCCCCTCCACTCTGCGGTCTCTCCCCACAGCCTATCATTAACCCCCTCCACTCTGCGGTCTCTCCCCACAGCCTATCATTAAGCCCCCTCCACTCTGCGGTCTCTCCCCACATCCTATCATTAACCCCCTCCACTCTGCGGTCTCTCCCCACAGCCTATCATTAACCCCCTCCACTCTGCGGTCTCTCCCCACAGCCTATCATTAACCCCCTCCACTCTGCGGTCTCTCCCCACAGCCTGTTAATTAACCCCCTCCACTCTGCGGTCTCTCCCCACAGCCTGTTAATTAACCCCCTCCACTCTGCGGTCTCTCCCCACAGCCTGTTAATTAACCCCCTCCACTCTGCGGTCTCTCCCCACAGCCTGTTAATTAACCCCCTCCACTCTGCGGTCTCTCCCCACAGCCTGTTAATTAACCCCCTCCACTCTGCGGTCTCTCCCCACAGCCTGTTAATTAACCCCCTCCACTCTGCGGTCTCTCCCCACAGCCTGTTAATTAACCCCCTCCACTCTGCGGTCTCTCCCCACAGCCTATAATTAACCCCCTCCACTCTGCGGTCTCTCCCCACAGCCTGTTAATTAACCCCCTCCACTCTGCGGTCTCTCCCCACAGCCTGTTAATTAACCCCCTCCACTCTGCGGTCTCTCCCCACAGCCTGTTAATTAACCCCCTCCACTCTGCGGTCTCTCCCCACAGCCTGTTAATTAACCCCCTCCACTCTGCGGTCTCTCCCCACAGCCTGTTAATTAACCCCCTCCACTCTGCGGTCTCTCCCCACAGCCTGTTAATTAACCCCCTCCACTCTGCGGTCTCTCCCCACAGCCTGTTAATTAACCCCCTCCACTCTGCGGTCTCTCCCCACAGCCTGTTAATTAACCCCCTCCACCTCTGCGGTCTCTCCCCACAGCCTGTTAATTAACCCCCTCCACTCTGCGGTCTCTCCCCACAGCCTGTTAATTAACCCCCTCCACTCTGCGGTCTCTCCCCACAGCCTGTTAATTAACCCCCTCCACTCTGCGGTCTCTCCCCACAGCCTGTTAATTAACCCCCTCCACTCTGCGGTCTCTCCCCACAGCCTATCATTAACCCCCTCCACTCTGCGGTCTCTCCCCACAGCCTGTCATTAACCCCCTCCACTCTGCGGTCTCTCCCCACAGCCTGTTAATTAACCCCCTCCACTCTGCAGTCTCTCCCCACAGCCTATCATTAACCCCCTCCACTCTGCGGTCTCTCCCCACAGCCTATCATTAACCCCCTCCACTCTGCGGTCTCTCCCCACAGCCTGTCATTAACCCCCTCCACTCTGCGGTCTCTCCCCACAGCCTGTCATTAACCCCCTCCACTCTGCGGTCTCTCCCCACAGCCTGTTAATTAACCCCCTCCACTCTGCGGTCTCTCCCCACAGCCTGTCATTAACCCCCTCCACTCTGCGGTCTCTCCCCACAGCCTGTCATTAACCCCCTCCACTCTGCGGTCTCTCCCCACAGCCTGTTAATTAACCCCCTCCACTCTGCGGTCTCTCCCCACAGCCTATCATTAACCCCCTCCACTCTGCGGTCTCTCCCCACAGCCTGTTAATTAACCCCCTCCACTCTGCGGTCTCTCCCCACAGCCTATCATTAACCCCCTCCACTCTGCGGTCTCTCCCCATAGCCTGTTAATTAACCCCCTCCACTCTGCGGTCTCTCCCCACAGCCTATCATTAACCCCCTCCACTCTGCGGTCTCTCCCCACAGCCTATCATTAACCCACTCCACTCTGCGGTCTCTCCCGACAGCCTATCATTAACCCCCTCCACTCTGCGGTCTCTCCCCACAGCCTATCATTAACCCCATCCACTCTGCGGTCTCTCCCCACAGCCTATCATTAACCCCCTCCACTCTGCGGTCTCTCCCCACAGCCTATCATTAACCCCCTCCACTCTGCGGTCTCTCCCCACAGCCTATCATTAAGCCCCTCCACTCTGCGGTCTCTCCCCACATCCTATCATTAACCCCCTCCACTCTGCGGTCTCTCCCCACAGCCTATCATTAACCCCCTCCACTCTGCGGTCTCTCCCCACAGCCTATCATTAACCCCCTCCACTCTGCGGTCTCTCCCCACAGCCTGTTAATTAACCCCCTCCACTCTGCGGTCTCTCCCCACAGCCTGTTAATTAACCCCCTCCACTCTGCGGTCTCTCCCCACAGCCTGTTAATTAACCCCCTCCACCCTGCGGTCTCTCCCCACAGCCTGTTAATTAACCCCCTCCACTCTGCGGTCTCTCCCCACAGCCTGTTAATTAACCCCCTCCACTCTGCGGTCTCTCCCCAAAGCCTGTTAATTAACCCCCTCCACTCTGCGGTCTCTCCCCACAGCCTGTTAATTAACCCCCTCCACTCTGCGGTCTCTCCCCACAGCCTA
>CM062478.1:43094626-43199626 GCA_031479575.1 Coregonus ussuriensis | reverse complement strand
TTCCCTTTATCCTGACTAGTCTCCCAGCTGAAAAACTTCCTTAAAGCATGATGCTGCCACCACCATGCTTCACCATAGGGATGGTGCCAGGTTTCCTCCAGATGTGACGCTTGGCATTCAGGCCAAAGAGTTCAATCTTGGTTTCATCAGACCAGAGAATCTTGTTTTTCATGGTCTGAGAGTCCTTTAGGTGCCTTTTGGCAAACTCCAAGCGGGCTGTCATGTGCCTTTTACTGAGGAGTGGCTTCCGTCTGGCCACTCTACCATAAAGGCCTGATTGGTGGAGTGCTGTAGAGATGGTTGTCCCTCTGGAAGGTTCTCCCATCTCCACCTAGGAACTCTGGAGCTCTTTCAAAGTGACCATCAGGTTCTTGGTCACCTCCCTGACCAAGGCCCTTCTCCCCCGATTGCTCAGTTTGACCGGGCGGCCAGCTCAAGGAAGAGTCTTGGCGGTTCAAAACTTCTTCAATTTTAGAATGATGGAGGCCACTGTGTTCTTGAGGTTCTTCAATGATGCAGAAATGTTTTGGTACCCTTCCCCAGATCTGTGCCTCGCCACAATCCTGTCTCGGAGCTCTACGGACAATTCCTTAGACCTCATGGCTTGGTTTTTGCTCGGACGTGCACTGTAAACTATGGGACCTTGTATAGACAGGTGTGTGCCTTTCCAAATCATGTCCAATCAATTGAATTTACCACAGGTGGACTCCACTCAAGTTGTAGAAACAGCTCATGGATTATCAATGGAAACAGGATGCACCTGAGCTCAATTTCGAGTCTCATAGCAAAGGGTCTGAATACTTATTTAAATAAGGTATTTCTGTATTTTTTTTGTCATTATGGGGTGTTGTGTGTAGATTAATGAGGAAAAAATCAATTTAATCCATTTTAGAATAAGGCTGTAACGTAACAAAATTTGGAAAAGTCTTCAATAACATTGAGATGTTTTCTGATGTGCTGTTCCTTTTTCTGACGTGTATTTCTGAACTGTTTCAGTGTTTCCCCATAGTGAAGGCGTATGTTCTGGTTTTCTGGGTCTCTGTTTTTGGTTGGATAGGTTTCTCAATTTCTTTCTTTAGGTTTTTGCACTCTTCATCATTTCTAATTGCTGTTAATTTACTTAGGTTTTCCTTTTGAATTTGATATGTTAGCTGATATGTCAAATATACTGTTCAGGCTACTGCTAAGTTTACACCTTCACTATTGCAGGAAAACATTTTGTCCAGGGATGTGCTGTAGGTGTACCTACCGTAGGAGTCCCCTCGAAGCCTACCATCTCTGTCTCTCTCTCTCTCTCTCTCTCTCTCCCTCTCGCCTCGCTCTCTCTCTCTCAGAGCAAGGCAGTTAACCCACTGTTCCCCAGGCGCCGAAGACATGGATGTCGATTAAGGCACCTCTCTGATTTAGAGGGGTTGGGTTAAATGCGGAAGACACATTTCAGTTGAATGCATTCAGTTGTACAACTGACTAGGTATCCCCTTTCCCTTTCTCGCTCTCTTTCTGTCTCTCTCTCTCTCTCTCTCTCTGTCTCTCTCCCTCTCTGTCTGTCTCTCTCTCTCTCTCTCTCTCTCTCTTCTCTCTCTCTCTCTCTCTCTCGCTCTCTCTCTCTCTCTCTCTCTCTCTCTCTCTCTCTCTCTCTCTCTCTCTCTCTCTCTCTCTCTCTCTCTCTCTCTCTCTCTCTCTCTCTCTCTCTCTCTCTCGCTCTCTCGCTCTCTCTGGTTCTTGTCCTGGGTGTAGACCTACAGTAGTGTCTCAGCGGGGCATTACAGTTTGATTATATAACTCACTCACACAAAGACGCCTGCCAATCACTGGTCTTTACATAAAGGGCATGTTCAGTTTACTTCCTTTGTCAGCACGTGTTTATACACACACACACACACACACACAAACAAACAAGGCCAGATCTCCCTCATTCCTCTATCTGTTTAGGTAAACCTCCCTTTCGAATCACATTCTCTACAGTTCTTACCTCTGTTAGACAGCTAGCATAAACATAACATTAACTTCAACTAGTCAAATGCCCATCTTAGCTAAACGTATCCGTATCCAATTATTCGACTGGTCGATTGTTTGGTCGATAGGCTGTTGGTTGCCCAAGATTTTCTTTAGTCGAGCAGTAGCAAATATACACTACATGACAAAAAGTATGTGGACACCTGCTCGAACATCTCATTCCAAAATCATGTGCGTTAATATGGAGTTGGTCTCCCCTTTGCTGCTATAACAGCCTCCACTTATCTGGGTAGGCTTTCCACTAGATGTTGGAACATTGCTGTGGGGACTTGCTTCCATTCAGCCACGAGCATTAGTGAGGTTGTGCACTGATGTTGGGTGATTAGGCCTGGCTCGCAGTCGGCTTTCCAATTAATCTTAAAGGTGTTCAATGGGGTTGAGGTCAGGGCTCTGTGCAAGGCCAGTCAAGTTCTCCCTCACCGATCACAACAAACCATTTCTGTATGGACCTCACTTTGTGCACAGGGGCATTGTCATGCTGAAACAGGAAAGGGCCTTCCCCAAACAGTTGCCACAAAGTTGGAAGCTCAGAATCATCTAGAATGTCATTGTATGCTGGAGCATTAAGATTTCCCTTCACTGGAACTAAGGGGCCTAGCCCGAACCATAAAAAACACCCACAGACCATTATTCCTCCTCCACCAAACTTTACAGTTGGTACTATGCATTCAGGGCAGGTAGCGTTCTCCTGGCATCCGCCAATCCCAGAGTCGTCCGTCGGACTGCCAGATGGTGATTAATCACTCCAGAGAACGCGTTTCCACCGTTCCAGAGTCCAATGGCGGCAAGCTTTACACCTCTCCAGCCGACACTTGGCATTGCGCATGGTGATCTTAGGCTTGTGTGCAGCTGCTCAGCCATGGAAACCCATCTCATGAAGCTCCCGACGAACAGTTATTGTGCTGACGTTGCTTCCAGACGATTTTATACAACTGTCAGCAACGAGTGTGGCTGAAATAGCCAAATCTACTAATTTGAAGGAGTGTCCACAGACTTTGGTGTGTATTTTAAACTCAGCAAAAAAAGTGTTACCTTGGAGGGCCTTTGTTGTGTTCCATATAGAACTGAAGATGATGTTTAGGTGGCAGTTGGCATTGGTGTGTGTTGCCATGCCGACTTCATCCCCTCATCACCATCATCATGGTCCCAGTATAGAGCTATCCTCAGTGCAGAAACTTAAGCTGAAATATACGCCTATTCTTGCTTGTAGTGTGAGCATCACCCCACACAGCCCCCCCTACCTCACCCACAGGTTATAAACTCAGCAAAAAAAAGAAACATCCTCTCACTGTCAACTGCGTTTATTTTCAGCAAACTTAACGTGTGTAAATATTTGTATGAACATAACAAGATTCAACAACTGAGACATAAACTGAACAAGTTCCACAGACATGTGACTAACAGAAATTGAATAATGTGTCCCTGAACAAAGGGTGGGTCAAAATCAAAAGTAACAGTCAGTATCTGGTGTGGCCACCAGCTGCATTAAGTACTGCAGTGCATCTCTTCCTCATGGACCGCCCCAGATTTGCCAGTTCTTGCTGTGAGATGTTACCCCACTCTTCCACCAAGGCACCTGCAAGTTCCCGGACATTTCTGGGGGGAATGGCCCTAGACCTCACCGTCCGATCCAACAGGTCCCAGACATGCTCAATGGGATTGAGATCCGGGCTCTTCGCTGGTCATGGCAGAACACTGACATTCCTGTCTTGCAGGAAATCACGCATAGAATGAGCAGTATGGCTGGTGGCATTGACATGGTGGAGGGTCATGTCAGAATGAGCATGCAGGAAGGGTACCACATGAGGGAGGAGGATGTCTTCCCTGTAACGCACAGCGTTGAGATTGCCTGCAATGACAACAAGCTCAGTCCGATGATGCTGTGACACACCGCCCCAGACCATGACGGACCCTCCACCTCCAAATTGATCCCGCTCCAGAGTACAGGCCTCGGTGTAACGCTCATTCCTTCAACGATAAACTCGAATCCAACCATCACCCCTGGTGAAACAAAACCGCGACTCGTCAGTGAAGAGCACTTTTTGCCAGTCCTGTCTGGTCCAGCGACGGTGGGTTTGTGCCCATAGGCAACTTTGTCGCCGGTGATGTCTGGTGAGGACCTGCCTTACAACAGGCCTACATGCCCTCAGTCCAGCCTCTCTCAGCCTATTGCGGACAGTCTGAGCACTGATGGAGGGATTGTGCGTTCCTGGTGTAGCTTGGGCAGTTGTTGTTGCCATCCTGTACCTGTCCCACAGGTGTGATGTTCGGATGTACCGATCCTGTGCAGGTGTTGTTACACGTGGTGTGCCACTGTGAGGACGATCAGCTGTCCGTCCTGTCTCCCTGTAGCGCTGTCTTAGGCGTCTCACAGTACAGACATATTGCAATTTATTGCCCTGGCCACATCTGCAGTCCTCATGCCTCCTTGCAGCATGCCTAAGGCATGTTCACGCAGATGAGCAGGGACCCTGGGCATCTTTCTTTTGGTGTTTTTCAGAGGTCATGTAGAGAGGGGGGGGGAGGTCATGTGGAGAGGGGGGAGGTCATGTAGCGGGAGAGGGGGGAGGTCATGTAGCGAGAGAGGGGGGAGGTCATGTAGCGAGAGAGGGGGGAGGTCATGTAGCGAGAGAGGGGGGAGGTCATGTAGCGAGAGAGGGGGGAGGTCATGTAGCGAGAGAGGGGGGAGGTCATGTAGCGAGAGAGGGGGGAGGTCATGTAGCGAGAGAGGGGGGAGGTCATGTAGCGAGAGAGGGGGGAGGTCATGTAGCGGGAGAGGGGGGAGGTCATGTAGAGAGAGAGGGGGGAGGTCATGTAACGAGAGAGAGGGGGGAGGTCATGTAACGAGAGAGGGGGAGGTCATGTAGCGAGAGAGGGGGGAGGTCATGTAGCGAGAGAGAGGGGGGAGGTCATGTAGCGAGAGAGGGGGGAGGTCATGTAGCGAGAGAGGGGGGAGGTCATGTAGCGAGAGAGAGGGGGGAGGTCATGTAGATGTAGAGGGGAGGTCATTTAGAGGGAGGGGGAGGTCATGTAGAGAGAGGGGGAGTCATGTAGAGGGAGAGGGAGAGTCATGTAGAGGGAGGGGGGGAGGTCATGTAGTGGGGGGGCAGAGGTCATGTAGAGAGGGGGAGGTAATGTAGAGAGAGGGGGGAGTTATGTAGAGAAAGAGGGGGGAGTCACGTAGAGAGTGTCCACTGGAGGTAGGTGGTGGCGGTACATCCTGTAGAAAACACACTCACTTCCTTGACAACATCTCTGCACTGCTCTGCGAAGCGCAAGAATGATGAGCGCCCTCTTCTACTGAGGCCGTATCACCGTAAATGCTGCATGGCCAATGCAGACGTGGGACTGACCCTGCGCCAAGATGCACAATGCACTTCTCTCTCCAGAATGCGCTCTCTCCCGCCAATTTGTGCACATTCATTGTTTCATAACTTCATTGTGTGAATTGTTTGCGTTTGATTGTTAGTGTCTTATCAATTCCCCATTACATATATCACGAGTAGTACATTTACCGTTAATTCCTATAATTTCTAATCTACAATGTTTGTTACTTTGGTTACGGTAATGTCTGTTAATGCATTCAATATATTATTATTCCATTTTTTTACCGTTCTCATTGTCGGAGTGGACACGTTGTTTGCAGAGAGCACAACCTGCTACACTTGGGAGAAACAAGTTTAGGTTTATTTCATTCCATTTACGACTTTTGTCATGTTTGTAGCGCTGCTGTCAATGTTGAGTAAGGACGCGCACGCATACAAACAGGCCTATAGGCTAACTGGCCTGCGTGCAAATGTAGGATCTGATAGTATTTCTGATTGGCTTAAAGCACCACCACTAATGACCTGTGGAGCTTCTCAAAGTAATGTTTTCTTCACCTCAAACAGCAAGCAAACAAAGTCTATTTTTACATCCATTGAGAATTACAATAATTCCTCGATGTATTTGAAAAACCTTTCCAGCTCTCTCCCTTTCGATAACCACTCAGCGTGAAAGGGAAAAATGTCATGCTCTGATCCAGTGAAAACGTAATAAAATAGGCCTGCTGATTACTCCTTATCCCTTGCGCAAATAGCCTACAGCTGTGTCTGTCCTGAGCTCACAGCCGCTGGACACTCTGAGGGCCCAGAATATTTTATACAATGTTGCAAGGAGCTTCAGGCCAGACCCAAGTTAATAGTTGATACAATGTTTCAAGTATGTTGCAGACATGCCATGTGTAGCCAATGTGATTCATAGGATATTTTCTACCTGCAGGCTGCAATGTTTGTATTTGTTGGCTTTATGTAGGATTTTTTTTACATAGTTGGCAATGGCAATAGAAGTTACTTTTTATGTTTGTATCATTTTCATTTAGATTTGGATATCATTTTTATTAACCACATGACAATGATTTTGAGATACGAAGACGTTACTATAAATGAAATGAAACTGTTCCACGAAAATGTGCATATGAAAACCATAACTGACACCCAGATCGGTAGAAATGGTAAGATACATTAGCATTCCACATGAGAAAGGTTGCAGACTCCTCGTGTAGCCTATTACCGGCAACTTCAGGAGAGTAACGGCAGAATCTGTGAAAGCCAGCAGGAGCGGGAGGAGGATGGTCGGGACAGGTTAAGTTTATCTTTTTCTTCTGGTTATCTTTATCTCTGGCTTCCTCTTGAGTCATTTGTGTCTGATTTAATCAAACAGTGAGCTTAAAGCATCAGTCAAGCTCGATGCATATATAGCTGATTTTATTAAAACACATAGGGTGTGTCTATATATGGAAAAATACACATTTTAAAATTTAGACCAATCGATTGGTCGAAAGAACGGACAACTTTCGGTCGACCAAGATGTATTTTTGTCAGGGACAGCCTTGATCCATAACAACTGGAATGCCTTGTGAACCATTTTAGCCATTTGAAATAGTCCATAGTGATGAAGCCAGACTGTCTGTCTGTCTGCTTCCAGTAATAGTGTTGTGTGACTGACTGAATGGAGGGCTTTTCCAGTCTATATGCTAGCCACCTCATGCCATGCCCTGCCCTGACTCATACTGCCCATTGAGCTGCATTAGACTGGGTCCCCCTCTCCCTGTGTGTCTATCACAGAGGCCCCCCTGCCTGCCTCCCTCCCTTGCTTGTAGTGTGTGTGTCCGTTTAGAATGCCCCGGGTTTCCCCCTCTAATAGAGTGGGTCAGGGCCCCCTGCTGTAATGTAATGAGTTGATAATAGTAAGGTCTTTATGTGTTTGGCTGTCTTTGTCTTGTGTGTCTGTGTGTGTGTGTGTTTGGCTGTCTTTGTCTTGTGTGTGTTTGATTGAGCAGTTTGCCAGTCACTGTAGTAGCCCAGTGAATGATCTGGAGTAGAGAGCCCCCGGTGACTGGCCATTGTTACAGTGGTTGCTCCGCATTGTGACACTTTGGTTTCTTAGCAGTAACCCATTGTTGAATTGGCTTGTACCCGCGATTCACACTAACCCCCTCATCCCTCTCTCTTCACCTCCTCTCCCCCTTTTATCAAGGCCTGGATCTCGTCCTAATAAGACAGACAGCTGGAGCAGTGTTGTTGTGAGCAGACTGGCTCTGTGTTGAGTCTGAATCTGTGTCTGCACTGTGAGACTGGCACACAGCTGTTGCTCTCTCACTCTGTCATTGTTTGTTACATGCTTTTAAATGCTCTGTGTGTCTCTGTCTCCTCTCTAACCCTGCTGTGTTGGGTCCAGTTCTGAGCGATGTCTCCGTCTCCTCTCGAACCCTGCTGTGTTGGGTCCAGTTCTGGGCGCTGTCTCCGTCTCCTCTCGAACCCTGCTGTGTTGGGTCCAGTTCTGAGCGATGTCTCCTTCTCCTCTCGAACCCTGCTGTGTTGGGTCCAGTTCTGAGCGATATCTCCGTCTCCTCTTGAACCCTGCTGTGTTGGGTCCAGTTCTGAGCGATGTCTCCTTCTCCTCTCGAACCCTGCTGTGTTGGGTCCAGTTCTGAGCGATATCTCCGTCTCCTCTCGAACCCTGCTGTGTTGGGTCCAGTTCCAGCTCCAGCCTCTCTCTACTAAACTCCAGTCAGTCTCTGACAGCCTCTCTCTACTAAACTCCAGTCAGTCTCTGACAGCCTCTCTCTACTAAACTCCAGTCAGTCTAGATCCAGTCTCTCTACTAAACTCAAGTCAGTCTAGATCCAGTCTCTCTGACAGTCTCTCTACTAAACTCCAGTCAGTCTAGATCCAGTCTCTCTACTAAACTCCAGTCAGTCTAGATCCAGTCTCTCTACTAAACTCCAGTCAGTCTAGATCCAGTCTCTCTACTAAACTCAAGTCAGTCTAGATCCAGTCTCTCTGACAGTCTCTCTACTAAACTCCAGTCAGTCTAGATCCAGTCTCTCTACTAAACTCCAGTCAGTCTAGATCCAGTCTCTCTACTAAACTCCAGTCAGTCTAGATCCAGTCTCTCTACTAAACTCCAGTCAGTCTAGATCCAGTCTCTCTGACAGCCTCTCTCTACTAAACTCCAGTCAGTCTCACTACATTCATAACAACTGCTTTCCACATGGGACCTCTTCTCCATTTAATTTCTGTCTCAATGTGAAACATGAACATCTCACAATAGTTTTCATTCCCGGCTCATGGTGTTTTCATATAGTGATTACTAGTTTAGACATGTAGGCAATAGCCTTGAATAGTCTGATATTGTATGAATTTGAATGGTGGATGAGAAGTGAAGGCGTTTTAAAGAAGTAAGGAAACACCTGCTATACACACACACTTACACACACACAGAGAGAGAGCTTGAGGGCTGTTTTAACCGGAGATCCGTCGGTATGTGCCTCCCATTCCACACACAACCATTAAATCACGGTGCACACATGATGCCTGTATGCGGATGTGTGTTCCAACAGGAGTGTGTGTGTGTGTGTGTGTGTGTGTGTGTGTGTGTTCCAACAGGAATGTGTGTGTGTGTTCCAACAGGAATGTGTGCGTATTGGCGCCTGTACTAATATATGAATGAGAGGTGTGTATTTTAATAGTCCTGATACCTCAGTTGGAACCCTACATGTCAGTGTGTGTGTGTCTGTGTGTGTGTCTGTGTGTGTGTGTGTGTGTGTGTGTCTGTGTCTGTGTGTGTCTGTGTGTGTGTCCAACTGCCAAGGCCAGCAATGAACAGATGTCATTCCCACGTCTCCCTTGGACTCAGACAGCCACACAAACATTCAGTCACTGAGAAATGTGTGTATTTTCTCCCTCCGTGTGTTATGACCTGTGGTTCTCAGGACAGGTTCACTCGAGGAAGCCAGGGAACCAACCCTGTGTATTTCCTTCAGTCCCTGTACCCTAGTTAATACACCATTACAGTTTCCGTTCACTGTGACCCAGGATGGAAAAGGGATGTGTTTGTGGTCACATCGACCACCTGCGACCATCCAATCACAGTCATAAAGAATGCTTGATCGTGGTGAAATGTCCTGAATGATAGTTGTGGTGCTGTTGAGCCTCAGACATGCAAGGGACCATAGGACACTGCCATAGTATGTGGCTTTGCAAAGGCACCTGAGCTAGATGACTTTAGTACAGGTGACTTCACTAGGGTGATAACAGTAGAGACGGCTACGTACTGCATTTTGAGGCCACTTTTTATAGAGTCGCTAAAACTATGCAGTGGGATTACAGTCTAGTAATTACACAATGTATACCAACCTAAGGAGTTACATTCATTGTAAATGATGAATCAGGGTATATGAGCAGATTATATAATGTTGAGACGGTGTGCTGTCCTGTACAGTTAGGTGCTGACACGGTGTGTTTAGGAGGGGAAATATTCCGGATTAAGCTGGAACAGAACTGGAATGAGAAACCGAATGATGGAATGATGGAAGTCTGAGTCTTGGAGTTCTGTTGTGTCCTTGTTCAGATTCTCCACCCTAGACTCCAATCACTCTGCCTGGTCTGACCTGTGGTCGGGTTCTGGGTCAGTATCTCCGAGTCTGTGGCTATGTCCTATTCCCTACATACAGCACTACGTTTGACCTAAATGAATGCACTACATAGGGAATAGGGTGCACTTTGGGACTGAGCCTCTGAGTCTCCTGGTCCTGGCTGGCTGTCCACGGTGGGGGTGAAAGGGGTGAGACAGAAAGTGCACCCCTCTGTCCCCTCTCGCTATGTTTCGTTCTCTTTCCACCCTTCTTTCTTTTTCTCTCTCCATCTGTCGATCTAGCTCACTCCTTCTCTATGACTCACTATATTCTACCTCCTTTCTTTCTTTCACCCCTCTCCTTTTCTCTTACCACCCCTCTCCTTTTCTCTGAATCTCCCTCTTCTCTCCCTCTCTCCTTGGTGTGGGCAGGTAGAGTTACCTGGTGAAACCTGACCCGCGTCCCTCCTCCCATTCACCAGAGACACAAACCAAAAACTGCTCTGTTCCTTTCCTGTGAATTAACCTTTGTCCCTGTTCAACTGAATCAAAAACCCTCTGTTCTCCCTCTGTTCTCCCTCTGTTCTCCCTCTCTCTCAGGGACAAGGACTGGGGGGTAAGGAGGGGAGTTGAGAGAGCTCAGGATGACAAATCTCCCTTCTTAATGGACTAATGAAGCTGTTGATGTCTTTTCCTCTCTGTGGACTAGTGTGTGTTGTGTTGTGACTGACTGACTGTGTGCTGTTGTTGTGTGGTGCTGTGAGGTTGTTGTTTGATGCTGTGATGTTGTTGTTGATGCTGTGATGTTGTTGTTTGATGCTGTGAGGTCGTTGGTTTGTGATGCTGTGAGGTCGTTGGTTTATGCTGTGAGGTCGTATCTCAATACGTTAGCTGCTTGTCCTCTGGATTGTCGCTCTGAAAAAAGTATGTCTACTTAATGACTAAAATGTAAAAGTCAAATGGATTGCACAGATTATATTTGTTTGTTGAAACAGGCCCCTGGGTTGATAATATCAGCTATGGTGAAAAAGGGAAGTGAAATTGTGCTTTTTCCTGGCCACATGACCATGTATATTGTTATGGTGAATGACTCACTAACAAGTAAGAGAAAAAGTATTGGAAAATGTTGTAAAATGATGTGTGTTTGTCCCACAGGAATGAGCGCGCTCGCTGGATCAGTGCTCTGGGCCAGAGCAGCAATGACAAGAAGAACCAAGACCGAACCAGTGAGTTCAACACCACACACACCTACCTTCACTCAGATGTAGGCAGACAGCACCACCTTGTGGTGGAGTAGTAGAACAGTCTCCCAATCACTGTCAGAGGGAGTCTACAGTAGGACAGGGGGATTCAAATCCAAGCCTGTAGGTCTGGAGATTTGCTGCTTTTCTGTCTAAATCAGTCCTTAAAGGGATGCTTTGGGATTTTGACAATGAGGTCCTTTATCTACTTCCCCAGAGTCTGACGAACTCGTGGATACCATTTTTATGTATCTGCATCCAGTATGAAGGACGTTGGAGGTAGTTTTGCAAGTCAATGCTAACTAGCGTTAGCAAAATGATAAGAAGTCTACAGGAGCTGCTAGCATGCTAGCTGTTCCCATAGACTTCCAGTCATTGCTCCAACGCTAGTTAGCAATTGCCAAAATCCCGAACTATGCCTTTAATTAAAGAAGAATAGTGAAAATCAGCAGTGGCGAGTGGCGCAGTGGTCTAAGGCACTGCATCGCAGTGCTAGTTGTGCCTCTAGAGATCCTGGTTCGAATCCAGGCTCTGTCGTAGCCGGCCGCGACCGGGAGACCCATGGGGCGGCGCACAATTGGCCCAGCGTCGTCCAGGGTAGGGGAGGGAATGGCCGGCAGGGATGTAGCTCAGTTGGTAGAGCATGGCGTTTGCAACGCCAGGGTTGTGGGTTCGATTCCCACGGGGGGGCCAGTATGAAAAACAAATAAAAATAACGTATGCACTCACTAACAGTAAGTCGCTCTGGATAAGAGTGTCTGCTAAATGACGTAAATGTAAGTGTGAACTGGTTTCGAGGTCTCCCTGTATAACTTAAAAAGCCAGGACTGAAGGGTTGTGTTGTCCAGGGTTAAAGTGTAAACTCTGTGTTGTGTTTGTATTGTCCCAGGGTTAGAGTTTAAACTCTGTTGTTGTCCCAGGGTTAGAGTGTAAACTCTGTGTTGTGTCTGTGTTGTCCCAGAGTTAGAGTTGTAACTTTGTGTGTCTGTATTGTCCCAGGGTTAGTGTAAACTCTGTGTTGTGTTTGTGTTGTCCCAGAGTTAGAGTTGTAACTTTGTGTGTCTGTATTGTCCCAGGGTTAGTGTAAACTCTGTGTTGTGTTTGTGTTGTCCCAGGGTTAGAGTGTAAACTCTGTGTTGTGTTTGTGTTGTCCCAGGGTTAGAGTGTAAACTCTGTGTTGTGTTTGTGTTGTCCCAGGGTTAGAGTGTAAACTCTGTGTTGTGTTTGTATTGTCCCAGATGCCATGCAGGTGGAGGTGACTAGGACGTACACAGCCAAGCAGCCTGATGAGCTTTCACTGCAGGTGGCTGACGTGGTCCTGGTGTCACAGACTGTGGAGGATGGTACGCTACGCTGTGTTTTTCTCTCTCTCTCTCTCTCTCTCTCTCTCTCTCTCTCTCTCTCTCTCTCTCTCTCTCTCTCTCTCTCTCTCTCTCTCTCTCTCTCTCTCTCTCTGTCTGTCTGTCTGTCTGTCTGTCTGTCTGTCTGTCTGTCTGTCTGTCTGTCTGTGTCGTCTCTCTCTCTCTCTGTCCCTCTCTCTCTGTGTCTCTCTCTCTGTCGTCTCTCTGTCCCTCTCTCGCTCTCTCTCTCTCTCTGTCGCTCTCTCGCTCTCTCGCTCTCTCTCTCTCTCTGTCGCTCTCTCCCTCTCTCTCGCTCTCTCTCTGTCTCGCTCGCTCTCTCGCTGTCTCTCTCTCTCTTTCTCTCATCTGTCTCTCATCTGTCTCTCTCTCTCTCTCTCTCTCTCTGTCGCTCTCTCTCTCTCTCTGTCGCTCTCTCTCTCTCTCTGTTGCTCTCTCTCTCTCTGTTGCTCTCTCTCTCTGTCGCTCTCTCTCTCTCTGTTGCTCTCTCTCTCTCTTTCTCTCTGTTGCTCTCTCTCTCTCTCCCGCTTTCTGTCTCTGTCTCTTTCGCTCTCTCTCTCTCTCTGTCGCTCTCACTCTCTCTCTGTCGCTCTCTCCCTCTGTCTCGCTCTCTCTCTCTGTCGCTCTCTCTCCCTCTTTCTGTCTCTGTCTCTCTCTCTCTGTTGCTCTCTCTCTCTCTCTCTCTCTCTTGCTCATCTCTCTCTCTCCTCTCTCTCTCCCTCTCTCCCTCCCTCCCTCCCACCCTGTCCTCACTCTTTCACATCTGTTCTTGCTCTTGTTCCTCTTCCCCCCCTATTTGTCTCTCACTCCGTCTTTCTCCGTGTTTCTATTGAAAATCACTGAAAGAGATTTATCTGTGTAGTGTCTGACCAGAGATATGTTTGATGATGCGTACACACAGTCACACTCTCAAGGTTAAAGGTAATTTCCCTTTGTGTCTCCATGGCAACCATCTATTTCATGTGAAAGGGCTTTCTAGAACAGACAGAATAGAGCATCAAACGGACGCCATTTAAGAGTTCAAAAGCGGACTTAGAGCCTGCTTTGAACAGGAAACTTATTTTCAGGTCTGTGGCGCTGCAGCCCTGTGAAGGGATTTTCTGAAGGATAAATTAATGAATATAGAGTGATGTGTGTATCTCTCTTTCTCTCTTTCAGGCTGGTATGAGGGCAAGCGACTCCGTGATGGCGAGAGGGGTTGGTTCCTGTCAGAATGTGCTGAACCAATCACGTGCCAGGCCACTATTGAGCGCAACATGCAGCGGATGGACCGCCTCCAGGGGCTGGAGACCAATGTGTAAGCTGGAACTGCAGGCTCCACCCCCTAAATACACAAGTGACCTGCCTTCAATCCGACAGACCAATGAGTGAGCTTTATGCCAGCGACGGTCTTTGACTAACGTTGAGCGGGCCTCCACTGAATACACCAATTGAAAGGCTCTTTGGTCAACAGAGCAATGTGTGAGCTCTTTCCACCAGCGACTGAATACACCAATGAGCTGCCTTCAAGCACTATCAACCAATGATAGAATATCTCCGTGGTCAACAGACAAATGTATGTATGAGCCTTGCCAGGTGACTGCATCTATTAGAATGAGTTTTGATTCTTACCCATGCAGTCTAACCTTCTACCAGTCTATATGGTAAGGAAGTTTGACCCTATGACCTGTCAACAACACTCCGACTCCTCCCACTGATGGGAGACTGTCCAACCACTTCCCGTGTGACTGCTTTTTGGCCCCTGAAGGACATTCCCCTTGGACACACACACAGGACGTGCTGGGGTCAAAGTTTAAAACTGCCAAAGTGGACAGGTCACCTATAATAGTTTGCATTAAAACTAATAGGGCATGTATTCATTTTGATGAACTATTTCCTTCTGAAAGACTCCCCAGGAATTTCCATGAATGAAGCTCACCCTCTCTATTACATAGCAACTAACAATTTATATGAGCCAAAACAACTACGGTGATGATCTGTATATTTGTTATGGTCATCCTTTTTAAATGTGCCAGACGGTCCTGATGATGAATTGGCTGAATGTATGGAGCCAACATGGCTCAGTGGACAGTTCAGTTTCACCTCTGCTCTGTGGTCAGACTATAGTGTGTGATGAGACTGATGGGGAAGAGGCTCATTGTAAAGATACACAAATGGCACTGTACTTCAGACTTATCTGTATGTGTAGCTAGGAGGCCTTTTGTAATGTAACTGAATGTCACGATGGTCCAACATGGCCAAATAAACGGACAGTTTCTAGACTGCCCTGTGTGGCTAGTAGGAGGCTGTGTGACTGCTGAAGAGGCTGAATGTAAAGAGCCAAAATGGTGGAATGAATGGTCCCGTTTCCAGACGATTCCCAAACCCTAATCCCGATTTCCGACTTCTAGCAATTTTAGATACCTAAAACTATTAGACAGGTATTAGCTTCACCTTACTCTCTGGTAAAGCTTTGTTAAACTGAACCATGTAGACCTATCCAGTCCTTTCAGAGGTACACAATGCATAGGGGCTGGAAGTTGATCTGTAATTGGGCACTTTGTCTCTAGCTTAATGTCACCTTAATAAACAGAACAATTTCTGTCCCACGGACCTCCGTCAGTCTGCCACTCGGTGTGATTATGCTCAGTGATGTCAGAGATAGACGCATTTAGAAGGCCCAGTGATGTCAGAGATGGAAGTTTTATAAATACCCTCCTTATGATTTCAGTGACGCGTGGCAGGAGAGAAAATAAAATGAAATGGTGTGACGCTCTCTGTTCTAAAACTGGAAAAGCCAGCGGAGGGTTTTAACATGATTGTCCGGCGTGATTCATCTCCAAAGTGTGTAATGTTGTCTCGCATCGCTGAAGGAAACAAGTAATGGCCTGGTCAGCTTCCTGTTGTAACACCGTTCATCAAACCAGACCACTACTGTCCATCTGGTCTGACCCAGACAAAAAGCTTTGCGTTTGCACTCAGGGAAAAACTGATACGACATGCATTTAACCAATGTACATCATTAATGTAAATATGTAACTAATAACAATCTCTGTTTAAACGTGTATGTAATCCACGGCTGTAGATTTATATTGCAGATGATGATGCCTTTTGGATATATAATCTATACTTAACGAAAATGTAAACGCAACATGTAAAGTGTTGGTCCCATGTTTCATGAGCTGAAATAAAAGATCCTAGAAATGTTCCATACTCACAAAAAGGTTATTTTGGTCAAATTTTGTGCACAAATTTGTTTACATCCCTGTTAGTGAGCATTTCTCCTTTGCCAAGATAATCCATCCACCTGACAGGTGTGGCATATCAAGAAGCTGATTAAACAGCATGATCAATATACAGGTGCACCTTGTGCTGGGGACAATAAAAGGCCACTCTAAAATGTGCAGTTTTGTCACACAACACAATGCCACAGATGTCTCAAGTTTTGAGGGAGCGTGCGATTGGCATGCTGACTGCAGCAATGTCCACCAGAGCTGTTGCCAGATAATTAACTGTTCATTTCTCTACCATAAACCACCTCCAACGTCGTTTTAGAGAATTTGGCAGTACGTCCAACTGGCCTCACGTGTAACCACGCCAGCCCAGGACTTCCACATCCGGCTTCTTCACCTGCGTGATCGTCTGAGACCAGCCACCCGGACAGCTGATAAAACTGAGGAGTATTTCTGTCTAATAAAGCCCTTTTGTAGGGAAAAACCCATTCTGATTGGCTGAGCCTGGCTCCCCAGTGGGTGGGCCTATGCCCACCCATGGCTGTGCCCCTGCCCAGTTGTGAAATCCATGGATTAGGGCCTAATGAATTTATTTCAATTGACTGATTTCCTTATATGAACTGTAAACTCAGTAAAATTGTTAATTGTTGCATTTGTTCTTGTTAATAAAAGTGCTATGGCGTATTTGCGATCTGTTGTTTTTTTCAGAATGCTGATGTATGTTTGAAGAATCACTCAGTGAATTTAGGGGATCTGGGAACAGACATCTGTTATGGCTGGGAACCAGGGAACAGACATCTGTTATGGCTGGGAACCAGGGAACAGACATCTGTTATGGCTGGGAACCAGGGAACAGACATCTGTTATGACTGGGAACAGACATCTGTTATGGCTGAGGACCTGGGAACATACATCTGTTATGACCAGGGAACAGACATCTGTTATGGCTGGGAACCAGGGAACAGACATCTGTTATGACTGGGAACAGACATCTGTTATGGCTGAGGACCTGGGAACATACATCTGTTATGACCAGGGAACAGACATCTGTTATGGCTGGGGACCAGGGAACAGACATCTGTTATGGCTGGGGACCAGGGAACAGACATATGTTATGGCTGGGGACCAGGGAACAGACATCTGTTATGTCTGGGAACCAGGGAACAGACATCTGTTATGACTGGGAACAGACATCTGTTATGGCTGAGGACCTGGGAACATACATATGTTATGACCAGGGAACAGACATCTGTTATGGCTGGGGACCAGGGAACAGACATCTGTTATGGCTGGGGACCAGGGAACAGACATCTGTTATGGCTGGGGACCAGGGAACAGACATCTGTTATGGCTGGGGACCAGGGAACAGACATCTGTTATGGCTGGGGACCAGGGAACAGACATCTGTTATGACTGGGGAACAGACATCTGTTCTGGCTGGGAACCAGGGAACAGACATCTGTTATGACTGGGGAACAGACATCTGTTATGGCTGGGAACCAGGGAACAGACATCTGTTATGACTGGGGAACAGACATCTGTTATGGCTGGGGACCAGGGAACAGACATCTGTTATGGCTGGGGACCAGGGAACAGACATATGTTATGGCTGGGGACCAGGGAACAGACATCTGTTATGTCTGGGAACCAGGGAACAGACATCTGTTATGACTGGGAACAGACATCTGTTATGGCTGAGGACCTGGGAACATACATCTGTTATGACCAGGGAACAGACATCTGTTATGGCTGGGGACCAGGGAACAGACATCTGTTATGGCTGGGGACCAGGGAACAGACATCTGTTATGGCTGGGGACCAGGGAACAGACATCTGTTATGGCTGGGGACCAGGGAACAGACATCTGTTATGACTGGGGAACAGACATCTGTTCTGGCTGGGAACCAGGGAACAGACATCTGTTATGGCTGGGGACCAGGGAACAGACATCTGTTATGGCTGGGAACCAGGGAACAGACATCTGTTATGTCTGAGGATCTGGGAACATACATCTGTTATGACCAGGGAACAGACATCTGTTATGGCTGGGAACCAGGGAACAGACATCTGTTATGGCTGAGGACCTGGGAACAGACATCTGTTATGACTGGGGACCAGGGAACAGACATCTGTTATGACTCAGGACAAGTGGACAGTCCGAGAAGAGAGAATGTATTGGTTTTAATTGGTAACATTCAGTGAAGCTGTTTGAAGTAAAACTTTACTGCAGTAACTGTACCTCCTGTTAAATGAGATTAGACAGGTGGATGCATCATTCTCACAATGCTCAAGATAAAACAGCACAAATGGATTCTATTAAAGACATGCTCCGGTACGTTGGTGACTACTAAATCTTTTTTTTTTTTTTTTTTACCTCCCGCTTTGGGCTGGATGTGTCAATGTGTAGTTCATACATCTGATCAGATTTACTGTTTTACCTCAAGCCACGAAATCCCTAGTTTGAAAGCGACTTTTCTGGAAGATGTGCCATTTTCCCTATATTTTACCCCACGTGGGCTAGCACCCCTACCAATTTGAGTTCCAGCCAATGAGATTCAGCCTCTGGCCATTTGAGTGACAGCTAGCAAGAATCACACACAGCAGCGCGAGAGCGCAATGATGTGGTGCACAAACAGTTGAAGTCGGAAGTTTACATACACCTTAGCCAAATACATTTAAACTCCGTTTTCACAATTCCTGACATTTAATCCTAATAAACATTCCCTGTGTTAGGTCAGTTAGGATCACCACTTTATTTTAAGAATGTGAAATGTCAGAATAATAGTAGAGAGAATGATTTATTTATTTAAGCTTTTATTTATTTCATCACATTCCCAGTGGGTCAGAAGTTTACATACACTCAATTAGTATTTGGTAGCATTGCCTTTAAATTGTTTAACTTGGGTCAAATGTTTCGTGTAGCCTTCCACAAGCTTCCCACAATAAGTTGGGTGAATTTTGGCTCATACCTCCTGACAGAGCTGGTGTAACTGAGTCAGGTTTGTAGGCCTCCTTGCTCGCACACGCTTTTTCAGTTCTGCCCACAAATGTTCTATAGGATTGAGGTCAGGGCTTTGTGATGGCCACTCCAATACCTTGACTTTGTTGTCCTTAAGCCATTTTGTCACAACTTTGGAAGTATGCTTGGGGTCATTGTCCATTTGGAAGACCCATTTGCGACCAAGCTTTAACTTCCTGATTGATGTCTTGAGATGTTGCTTCAATATATCCACATAATTTTCCTTCCTCATGATGCCATCTATTTTGTGAAGTGCACCAGTCCCTCCTGCAGCAAAGCACCCCCACAGCATGATGCTGCCACCCCCATGCTTCACGGTTGGGATGGTGCTCCTCGGCTTGCAAGCACCCCCTTTTTCCTCCAAACATAACGATGGTCCTTATGGCCAAACAGTTCTATTTTTGTTTCATCAGACCAGAGTACATTTCTCAAAAAAGTACAATCTTTGTCCCCATGTGCAGTTGCAAATCGTGGTCTGGCTTTTTAATGGCGGTTTTGGAGCAGTGGCTTCTTCCTTGCTGAGCGGCCTTTCAGGTTATGTCAAAATAGGACTCGTTTTACTGTGGATATAGATACTTTTGTACCTGTTTCCTCCAGCATCTTCACAAGGTCATTTGCTGTTGTTCTGGGATTGATTTGCACTTTTCGCACCATAGTACGTTCATCTCTAGGAGACAGAACGCGTCTCCTTCCTGAGCGGTATGATGTCTGCGTGGTCCCATGGTGTTTATACTTGCGTACTATTGTTTGTACAGATGAACATGGTACCTTCAGGAAATTGCTCCCAAGGATCAACCAGACCTGTGGAGGTCTACAATTGTTTTTCTGAGGTCTTGGCTGATTTCTTTTGATTTTCCCATGTCAAGCAAAGAGGCACTGAGTTTGAAGGTAGGCCTTGAAATACATCCACAGGTACACCTCCAATTGACTCAAATTATGTCAATTAGCCTATCAGAAGCTTCTAAAGCCATGACATCATTTTCTGGAATTTTCCAAGCTGTTTAAAGGCACAGTCAACTTAGTGTATGTAAACTTCTGACCCACTGGAATTGTGATACAGTGAATTATTAGTTAAATAAATCTGTCTGTAAAGAATTATTGGAAAAATGACTTGTGTCATGCACAAAGTAGATGTCCTAACCGACTTGCAAAAACTATAGTTTGTTAACAAGATATTTGTGGAGTAGTTGAAAAACTAGTTTTAATGACGCCAACCTAAGTGTATGTAAACTTCCGACTTCAACTGTATGTAATTTTCAGGCACTACTTTCAGTACCGGATAACCCCTTTAATGTGGGATTGTATCTGTTTATCTACCACAGATGTACATTTATCACGGCTGTCATGGTTACGGCTGTTATGTTTTAATAAGGACCCAATTTAGGAAAGTTTTAGATACTGGAATATATATATATATATATATATATTTTACAGCTGCTACAAACTTAACATCTTTAACTTAGGTCAGGATTCAATCTGATCGCCCCCTTTTCGGCTATGCACCTCAAAGTCAATGTTTCCGCATTCGTAGAGATCACGTTCAAGGTAAACGCTGCAGATGTCGGCTCAATTAGAAATTACCTTTAAATGTCAAGCACGCTATAATGTGGATCTAGCCCAGATCGGAATGAATCTAGGCATTAATCTCTCCCATTTCACCACATACTAGAAAAGACTAACGTCACACTGCAATAAGGTCAGCTTTAATGGTTCAGCTTAAATATTTGAACACAAACTGAAAAGAAACAATGGTGAGTGAACCATTAGTCAGCCTTTTAGTTCATTAGTCAGCCAGCCTTTTAGTTTGTTAGTCAGCCAGCCTTTTAGTTTGTCAGTTCGTTAGTCAGCCAGCCTTTTAGTTTGTTAGTTCGTTAGTCAGTCAGCCTTTTAGTTTGTTAGTTCGTTAGTCAGCCAGCCTTTTAGTTTGTCAGTTCGTTAGTCAGCCAGCCTTTTAGTTTGTCAGTTCGTTAGTCAGTCAGCCTTTTAGTTTGTTAGTCAGTCAGCCTTTTAGTTCGTTAGTTCGTTAGTCAGTCAGCCTTTTAGTTCGTTAGTCAGTCAGCCTTTTAGTTCGTTATTCGTTAGTCAGCCAGCCTTTTAGTTCGTTAGTTCGTTAGTCAGTCAGCCTTTTAGTTCGTTAGTTCGTTAGTCAGCCAGCCTTTTAGTTCATTAGTTCGTTAGTCAGCCAGCCTTTTAGTTTGTTAGTTCGTTAGTCAGCCAGCCTTTTTAGTTCGTTAGTTCGTTAGTCAGCCAGCCTTACACAGAATGTGAATATTACAACATAGCAATGTCAACCAAGTAGTCTATTTGATAATATATGAGAACATATTCAAGCAATGTCAACAAAACAGCATTCAGTACAATTTTATATAACATATTTACATTACATTTTAGTAGACGCTCTTATCCAGAGCGACTTACAGTTAGTGAATATTTTTTTTTTTTTATATACTGGCCCCCCGTGGGAATCGAACCCACAACCCTGGCGTTGCAAACATCTTTATGGCCTGAGCTCTTCTCTGGGTTGAGAAGAGATGCACCAGTTCTAATACTCATCACCATCATCATTGTTGTAATACCGGTGACGTCCTCTAGGGGCAGTGTTAGCCGCGTTAGTGTTGGGCCTGGGTGGTGATGAGGTCTATGATTGGCGGGTACTCCAGTCCACAGGGGCGGAGCTTCAGATCTTCTCCTCCTACAGATTTTACAGGGAGGCGGAGCAGGAGAACTGTCAGGTGTGTGTGTGTACCTTGACGAGGTCAGCGATGCGTGCAGGGGACTGGAAGACAATCCAGTCATCCTGGTCCTGATCCAGGATGACTGGAAATAGCCGAATCCACTCATTTGAAGGGGTGTCCCAATACTTTTGTATATACAGTGTATTTATCTCGTCTGGTGGGCTCTTGACAGTTATCACTTGACAGTTCACGGCTGGGTTTCCTTTTGTAGCCGGTGACTGATGTGGTGTACTCCTCAATGCCATCAGATGAATCTCTGAATATATTCCAGTCTGTGCTAGCAAAACAGTCCTGTAGCTTAGCATCCGCTTCATCGGACCACTTCCGTATTGAGCGCGTCACTGGTACTTCCTGTTTGAGTTTTTGCTTGTAAGCAGGAATATGGAGGATAGAGTTATGACAGGGACACACACACACACACACACACACACACACACACACACACAGGAAGATCTGGAGACGGACAGGGGCACACAGCATTCACACAGCATTCACACAGCATTCATTTACATTTACATTTTACATTTACGTCATTTAGCAGACGCTCTTATCCAGAGCGACTTACAAATAGGTGCATTCACCTTATAGCCAGTGGGATAACCACTTTACAAGGTTTTTTTTTTTTTTTTTTTTTTTTTTTTGGGGGGTGGGTGGGTTGGAGTGAAGGGGGGGGGGGGGCGGGGGGTAGAAGGATTACTTTATCCTATCCCAGGTATTTCTTAAAGAGGTGGGGTTTCAAATGTCTCCGGAAGGTGGTGAGCGACTCCGCTGTCCTGGCGTCGTGAGGGAGCTTGTTCCACCATTGGGGTGCCAGAGCAGCGAACAGTTTTGACTGGGCTGAGCGGGAACTATGCTTCCGCAGAGGTAGGGGAGCCAGCAGGCCAGAGGTGGATGAACGCAGTGCCCTCGTTTGGGTGTAGGGACTGATCAGAGCCTGAAGGTACAGAGGTGCCGTTCCCCTCACAGCATTCACACACACTCTCACTCCCTCTCTTCCTCCAAACTCCCCTTCCTCTCCTCCTTCTCTCCATGTCCTTGCTCCCTCCACCCAACTCTCTCTCCCTCTCTTCCTCCAAACTCCCCTTCCTCTCCTCCTCCTCTCCATGTCCTTGCTCCCTCCATCCCACTCTCTCTCCCTCACAGGTGTGAATGTGTCCATTTCTATCCGCTCCATGTCGCTATTGGATTAAAGTTGGGGATTCGGAGCAACACTTCTATGCAAACAGAGCCAGAGGACAGACACAGAGAGAGGGAGAGAGAGAGAGAGGTGAAGAGGAGGAGGGACTGCATCAGTTCTAGGATGTATCATGTAGATGACCAGAGGGCAAGTGCATCAGAGAAGAGACAGGATCCAGCTGCATGTCTCACCCTCTTGTTGTTCTCCTGTCTTCACTCTCTCCCTCTCTCCCCCTCTCTCCCGCTCTCCCTCTCTTCACCCCCTGTACACCAGCGGCTACCAGACCCCAGGGATGCTACCTCTCTCCAAAATACACATCTTTGTCTTCTCGTGCGCACACACACACACACACACACACACACACACACACACACACACACACACACACAAACACACACACACTAAAACAAAGACTACACATTATACATTGTCGCATCCCTGGGGTCTAATAGCCGCTGGTGTACATGATACATCCTAGAACTGATGCAGTCCCTCCTTCTCTTCACCTCTCTCTCTCTCTCTCTCTGTGTCTGTCCTCTGGCTCTATTTGCATAGAAGTGTTGCTCCGAATCCCCAACTTTAATCCAATAGCGACATGGAGCGGATATAATTTTTATTGGTTATAATTGATCCTCTGACAGATGCCCATCTCTGCTCTAACTGATGACATTCAGTGCAGCAGGGTAGAAGAAAACAGAGAGACAGAAAGGCTGGAATTGACTGTTCCTCTTCCCTGGTACTGTGTCTGGGAGCTTTGATCTGCCAGGGCTTTGAGTGAGAGTTGAAAGGCACTGGTTTAATCCAATATTCATCACGTCTAAAAATGGCACCAGAGTTAACCTTTTACCCATTTTCTTTATGGTTTAATGGATTTGATGCAGCAGCGCTGTATGTGTATGCTGTACTGTGTACTCACAATGCTGGTCCTCATCCTGATGTGATAGTTAAACTGTCTCCTCAGCATTCACTGACTTGGGGTGGACACACACCTTCCCATCACCCTCACCCTGGAGAGGAGAGAGAGGCGGATGTATTAGTGTGTGTGTGTGTGTGTTCTGTACAGGACGAAATAAAAGGGGTTTGTATTAGTATGTACACAGTTCACAAAACATTAGGAACATCTCATTCCATGACATAGACTGACCAGGTGAAAGCTATGATCCCTTATTGATGTCACTTGTTAAATCCACTTCAAAATCAGTGTAGATGAAGGGGAGGAGACAGGTTAAAGAAGGATTTTTAAGCCTTGAGACAATTGAGACATGGATTGTGTATGTGTGCCATTCAGAGGGTGAATGGGCAAGACAAAATATTTTAGAGCCTTTGAACGGGGTATGGTAGTAGGTGCCAGGCGCACCGGTTTGAGTGTGTCAAGAACTGCAACACTGCTGGGTTTTTCACGCTCAACAGTTTCCTGTGTTTATCAAGAATGGTCCACCACCCAAAGGACATCCAGCCAACTTGACACAACTGTGGGAAGCATTGGAGTCAACATGGGCCAGCATCCCTGTGGAACGCTTTCGACACCTTGTAGAGTCCATATCCCGACGAATTGAGGCTGTTCTGAGGGCAAAAGGAAGGTGTTCCTAATGTTTTGTACACTCAGTGTGTGTATGAAGTTTTAGTCTTATTACAACTCTGTTTTTCAAACAATATCACTGCCTCAAGCTTGATCGTAATTCTATTTTGCTACCGTCTGCTAAGTGTGATGAGTTATTGATGCATCTGTCTGGCTGGCTGAGTTTTGGGCTTATGGTCTGCCATCCATCGTCAGCTGTGGATCTTCTCAGGTACACATCCATAAGAAGTTGACAAAGAGTACATTTCAGGTCTGAGTGAATTTCACTTCCTCTGCAGAATCCGAGGTATCCTCTTGTCACTGCCAGTGTCTGTCTGTCTGTACTTGTGATGCTGACTCACGGTCTACTGTCCCTGTGAGTGCTATGTATGAGTGTTACTGTAGGTCCCTGCTGACTCACTCTTCTTTCTGTCGCGGTTTGATCACTTTGGGGTAGAGACCTGCCCTGATCAGCTTTTAACGATGGCGCCAACAAAGTTGATGAGCTCAGGGCAAGGGCCTTTAACATACTTTGTTTCGTGGAAACATGGCTCTCTGGGGATATACTGTCGAAGTCGGTCCAGCCAGATGGGTTCTCAGTTCATCGTGCAGACATAAATAAATATCTCTCTGGGAAGCAGAAGGGCGGCGGAGGTGTGTGTTTCATGATAAACGACTCATGATGTAATTGTAGTAACATACAGGAACTCAAGTCCTTTTGTTCACCCGACCTAGAATACCTCATAATCAAATGTCAACCGTAATATCTCCCAAGATAATTGTATTCGGTTATAGTCAGGGCCGTGTATATCCCCTCTTAAGCCGATACCACGACGGCCCTCAAAGAACTTCACTGGACTTTATGCGAACTGGAAATCCCATATCGACTGTTGGACTCGGGCTGCTAAAATACTCGACCATTGCTATTCAAAATTCCGGGATGCTTACAAGGCCCTCCCCCACCATCCTTTCGGCAAATCTGACCACGACTCCATTTTGCTCCTCCCTTCCTATAGGCAGAAACTAAGTCTCGTGCTAAGGACTATTCGATAGTGGTCTGACCAATCGGAATCCACGCTTCAAGATTGTTTTGATCACACGGACTGGAAGTTCCAGGTAGCTTGCGAAAATAATTTTGACGAATACACAAACGGTGACTGAGTTTATTAGGAAGTGTATAGGAGATGTTTTACCCATTGTGACTATTAAAACCTACCGGAAACCGTGGATAGATGGCAGCATTCGGGCAAAACTGAAAGCGCGAACCACCGCATTTAACCATGGTAAGGTGACTGGGAATATGGCAGAATACAAACAGTGTAGCTATTCACTCCGCAAGGCAATTAAACTGGCAAAACATCAGTATAGAGACAAAGTGGAGTCGCAAATGAACGGCTCAGACACGAGACGTACGTGGCAGGGTCTACAAACAATCACAGACTACAAAAGGAAAACCAGCCACGTCGCCGACACCGACGTCTTGCTTCCGGAGAAGCTAAACACCTTCTTCGCCCGATTTGAGGAAAACACAGTGCCACCGACGTGGCCCACTACCAAGGACTGTGGGCTCACCTTCTCCATGGCCGACATGAGTAAGACATTTAAGTATGTTAACCCTCGCAAGGCTGCCGACCAAGAGGGCATCCCTAGCCGCATCCTCAGAGCATGCGCAGACCAGCTGGCTGGTGTGTTTATGGAAATATTCAATCTCTCCCTATCCCAGTTTGCTGTCTCCAATTGCTTCAAGATGGCCACCATTGTTTCTGTACCCAAGAAAGCAAAGGTAACTGAACTAAATGACTATCGTCCTGTAGCACTCACCTCTGTCATCATGAAGTGCTTTGAGAGGCTAGTCAAGGATCATATCACCTCTACCTTATCTGTCACCCTAGACCCACTTCAATTTGCTTACCGCCCCAATAGATCCACAGACGATGCAATCGCCATCGCAATGCATACTGCCCTATCCCATTGACTATAGCTCAGCATTCAACACCATAGTACCCTCCAAGCTCATCATTAAGCTCGAGGCCCTGGGTCTGAACCCCGCCCTGTGCAACTGGGTCCTGGACTTCCTGACGGGCAGCCCCCAGGTGGTTAAGGTAGGAAACAACACCTCCACTTCGCTGATCCTCAACACTGGGGCCCCACAAGGGTGCGTGCTTAGCCCACTCCTGTACTCCCTGTTCACCCATGACTGCGTTGCCAAGCACGCCTCCAACTCAAGTTTGCAGATGACACAACAGTAGTAGGCTTGATTTACAACAATGACGAGACAGCCTACAGGGAGGAGGTGAGGGTTCTGGGAGTGTGGTGCCAGGAAAATAACCTCTCACCCAACATCAACAAAACAAAGGAGATGATCGTGGACTTTAGGAAACAGCAGAGGGTGCACCCCCCTATCCACATCGACGGGACCGCAGTGGAGAAGGTGGAAAATGTCAAGTTCCTTGGCGTACACATCACTGACAAACTGAAATGGTCCACCCACAGCCTCTTCAACCTTAGGAGGCTGAAGAAATTTGGCTTGGCACCTAAAACCCTCACAAACCTTTACAGATACACAATTGAGAGCATCCTGTCGGGCTGTATCACTGCCTGGTACAGCAACTGCACCGCCCGCAACTGCAGGACTCTCCAGAGGGTGGTGTGTTCTGCACAACGCATTACCGGGGGCAAACTACCCGCCCTCCAGGACACCTACAGCACCTGATGTCACAGGAAGGCCAAAAAGATAATCAAGGACATCAACCACCCGAGCCACTGCCTGTTCATCCTGCTATTTACATTTACATTTACGTAATTTAGCAGACACTCTTATCCAGAGCGACTTACAAATTGGTGCATTCAACTTATGATAGCCAGTGGGACAACCACTTTTTTTTAAGGGGGGGGGGGGGGGGGGGGGGGGGTTGGTAGAAGGATTACTTTTATACTATTCCTGGTATTCCTTAAAGAGGTAGGGTTTCAAGTGTCTCCGGAAGGTGGTCAGTGACTCCGCTGTCCTGGTGTCGTGGGGGAGCTTGTTCCACCATTGGGGTGCCAGAGCAGCGAATAGCTTTGACTGGGCTGAGCGGGAACTGTGCTTCCGTAGAGGTAGGGGGGCTAGCAGGCCAGAGGTGGATGAACGTAGTGCCCTCGTTTGGGTGTAGGGACTGATCAGAGCCTGAACGTAAGGAGGTGCCATTCCCCTCACAGCTCCGTAGGCAAGCACCATGGTCTTGTTGCTATCATCCAGAAGGCGAGGTCAGTACAGGTGCATCATAGCTGGGACCGAGAGACTGAAAAACTGCTTCTATCTCAAGGCCATCAGACTGTTAAATAGCCATCACTAGCACTACAGAGGCTGCTGCTGCCTATTGAAATCACTGGCCACTTTAAGAAATGGAACACTACATTTACATTTACATTTAAGTCATTTAGCAGACGCTCTTATCCAGAGCGACTTACAGTTAGTGAATACATATTTTTTTTATACTGGCCCCCCGTGGGAATCGAACCCACAACCCTGGCGTTGCAAACGCCATGCTCTATCAACTGAGCTACATCCCTGCCGGCCATTCCCTCCCCTACCCTGGACAACGCTGGGCCAATTGTGCGCCGCCCATGAGTCTCCCGGTCGCGGCCGGCTGCGACAGAGCCTGGATTCGAACCAGGATCTCTAGTGGCACAGTTAGCACTGCGATGCAGTGCCTTAGACCACTGCGCCACTAGTCACTTTAATAATGTTTACATATCTTGCATTACTCATCTCATATGTATATACTGTATTCTATAATATTCTACTGTATCTTAGTCCATGCCGCTCTGTCATTGCACGTCCAGTTATGTATATATTCTTAATTCCATTCCTTACTAAGATTTGTGTGTATTGGGTATATGTTGTGAAATTGTTAGATATTACTTGTTAGATATTACTGCACTGTCGGAGCTAGAAGCACAAGCATTTCGCTACACCCGCAATAACATCTGCTAAACACGTTTATGTGACAAATAAAATTTGATTTGATTTGATTTCTCATTCCCTGAGGGAGAGAGACACAGGAAGAGAGAGGAGTGAGGGTGAGAAAAAGGACAGTTGACCTGAGTTGATGTCAGAGTCTTTGGAGTTCTTGCTGCTGATGAAGCCAGCCCCTAGCAGGTGCTCAGCGAACTGAGCCATCATGTTGTGCAGAATCTACAGACAGACCCACAGAAAGACAGACAGGCAGACAGGTCACAGGTTAGATGGATTCTTCTCAATATGAAGCCAAGGCTGCATCCGAATGGTGGTTTGAGCGTGATATCTGACTGGTGAGATATGAGCGAGACCTCTAATGATGTAGGTGGGAAAAGAGGATCTTACTGTGAAAGCATAAATAATAGATGAGGTGGTCACTCTTTGAGTCTCTGGACAGAATTCTTCTCCTCAAGTCCGCTATCTTCTCCTTACCCTGAGAGAGAGAGCGAGAGGGAGAGAGAGATTTGACCACCTGAATGTGTATGTGTGAGCAGGTGTGTATGCCGGCGTTCCTGCGTGTGATTACCATTGGTATGAAGAAGGGGTCCTTGAAGCTGAGAGAGGCAGAGATAGTGAGGACAGGGTCCAGACAGAACCAGCAGAACGCCAAACATAATCAGCTTCCCGATGTGAGGCTCTACAGGCCAGGTGGAACTCCAACGGGGTCAGAGCCTCTGATCGGTCCAGGGCATTGAGGTCCATCGAGGTGTGTGATGGCTAGAGTGACAGCCTCCTCCTCTGTTGGAGGGTCCAGAGCTTTGCTATTGGACCCAGCTTGAGGATCTAGAAGAGGTGGGGAGAGAGAATTAGACATTAACTACATTAAAAACAACTTAGTGAAAAGTCCAACAGCTTGACTTGATCAGAAAACAAAATGTGAAAGAGACCTGTCTAAATGCTAGACCCAACAGGAAGTCCACCTCTACACAGAGAGCAGTAAGTCAACTCTTCACTACCAGAGGTACTACAGTCTTCCTGGCTTCTTCAGCGAGGATGTACTATTGTACTATGTCACCGACAAATATCCATATCGCGATAGATTGCATGACTTGCCTTTATATCATTAATGTGCACCAGTTTTTTTTGTATCACCCTTTAAACTACTACTACTAGTTTGATGGTTTTCCCATTAACAATCACCCAGATTAGTTAACTTATTTAATTTAAAACATCCCATTTCTCTAGTATAGGCTACTTATCGTAATGAACGATATCAGCAAAATGCCTGATGTAAATGATCGGTAAGGTCGGTGTCGATAATTGAAGTTTATCGTCCCAGCTCTAGTGTGTATCTGCTGAGGTCAGCTTGTTGACAGCCATTCTCCCTCTGAAAGGTGTGATTAGTGCATTAGGTACCTCTCAGCCACCAACACACTGATTGACACACATTATCCCATTAGGGGAATAGAGACTAGCTATTACAACACCAACTCTGCCTTTATGTTCCCTAACACCAGGATGGAATGGGTGGAAGTTGACAGAGAGACCAACAGATGTTGACAGATTGTGTTGACAGAGTGTGTGTGTTGACAGAGGAAACCAACAGATGTTGACAGTGTATGTTGACAGAAAAATTAACAGATGTTGACAGTATGTGTGTTGACAGAAGACCAACAGATGTTGACAGTGTGTGTTGACAGAATAACCTACAGATGTTGACATAGTGTGTGTGTTGACAGAGTGTGTGTGTTGACAGAGTGTATGTGTTGACAATGTACATACAATTGTGAAGAGGGCACGACAGCGCCTCTTCCCCAACAGGAGGCTGAAAAGATTTAGTATGGTTCCCTCAGATCCTCAAAAAGTTATACAGCTGCACCATTGAGAGCATCTTAACTGGCTGCTTCACCGCCTGGTACGGCAACTGCAAGGCACCCGACCACAAGGTGCTACAAAGGGTGATGAGTACGGCCCAGTACATCACTAAGGCAGAGCTCCCTGCCATCCAGGACCTCTATACCGGTGTCAGAGGATGGCCCAAAAAACTGTGAAAGACTCCAGCCACCCAAGCCATAGACTGTTCTCTCTGCTACCGCAAATGGAGTCGTGGTCCTGTTGGGACCCTGAATAGCTTCTAGCCCCAAGTCATAAGACTGCTTAACAAGGCTGCTAAATAGCTAATCAAATGGCTACCCGGCTACCTGCATTGACCATTTCTTGCACTGACTCTATGCACACACACTGGACTCTACCCAGGTTTTCAGAATGTTTTGCTAATTTATAAAAAATAAAAACTGAAATACCTTATTTACATAAGTATTCAGACCCTTTGACTTTTTCCACATTTTGTTATGTTACAGTCTTATTCTAAAATTGATTAAATACTTTTTTCCCCCTCATCAATCTACACATAAAGCAAAAACAGGTTTTCTAGATATTTTTGCAAATGTATTACAAATGAAAACATAAATACCTTATTTACATAAGTATTCAGATCCTTTGCTATGAGATTCGATATTGAGCTCAGGAATTGTCTGTAGAGCTCCGAGACAGGACAGTGTCGAGGCACAGATCTGGGGAAGGGTACCTCAAAATTCCTGCAGCATTGAAGGTCCCCAAGAACACAGTGGCCTCCATCATTCTTAAATGGAAGAAGTTTGGAACCACCAAGACTCTTCCTATAGAAAGCTGTCCGCCCGACCAAACTGAGCAATCGGGGGAGAAGGGCCTTGGTCAGGAAGGTGACCAAGATCCCGATGGTCACTGACAGAGCTCCAGAGTTCCTCTGTGGAGATGGTAGAACTTTCCAGAAGGACAACCATCTCTGCAGCACTCCACCAATCAGGCCTTTATGGTAGAGTGGCCAAATGGAAGTCACTCCTCAGTAAAAGCACATGACAGTCCACTTGGAGTTTGCCAAAAGACACCTTAAAGGATTCTCAGACCATGAAAAACAAGATACTCTGGTTTGATGAAAACAAGATTGAACTCTTTGGCCTGAATGCCAAGCGTCACGTCTTGAGGAAACCTGGCACCATCCCTATGGTGAAGCATGATGGTGGCAGCATGGGGATGTTTTTCAGCGGCAGGGACTGGGAGACTAGTCAGGATCGAGGGAAAGATGAACGTAGCAAAGTACAGAGATATCCTTGATGAAAACCTGCTCAGGACCTCAGACTGGGGCGGAGGATCACCTTCCAACAGGACAACGACCCTAAGCACACAGCCAAGACAACGCAGTGGTCTCTGAATGTCCTTGAGTGACCTAGCACATCTCTGGAGAGACCTGAAAATAGCTGTGCAGCGACGCTCCCCATCCATCAAGCTTGTAGCGCCATACCCAAGAAGACTCGAGGCTGTAATCACTGCCAAAGGTGCTTCAACAAAGTACCTAGGAAATGGTCTGAATACTTATGTAAATGTGATATTTAATTTGTTTTATTTTAAATAATTTTTGAAAAACTTATATAAACCTGCCCTTGCTTTGTCATTATGTGGTATTGTGTTTAGATTGAGAAAAAAATAACAATTTATTCAATTTTAGAATAAGGCTGAAACTTAACAAAATGTGGATAAGGTGAAGGGGTCTGAATACTTTATGAATGCACTGTGTATACACACACACACACACACGTGCGTTACCTTGATCTGCAGACACAGTTTCTCCAGTGGCGTGCGCATGATAATAATAATATGCCATTGAGCAGACGCTTTTATCCAAAGCGACTTACAGTCGTCCGCATACATTTTTACGTATGGGTGGTCCCGGGGATCGAACCCACTACCCTGGCGTTACAAGCGCCATGCTCTACCAATTGAGCTACAGAGGACCACAATATAAGGTAGCTGGTAGGCATCCAGTGGCCCTCAGGTGATAACACCCTGCAAGTGTGCACGCACACACAAACGTCATTAGCGTGATTATTCTGACAGTGTTATGTAGGCCTTTAAGACAGAGCGTTTAATTAAAGTGTTAGTGGCTTTAATCGGGCCTTGAGCACAGTCACACTGTAGCTGCCACGACCGGGCAAGGCTAGTGTAGCGCTAACTGTGCCCTGGCTCAGTCTGAATACTGTTACAAGGCTAGTGGAGCGCTAACTGTGCCCTGGCTCAGTCTGAATACTGTTACAAGGCTAGTGGAGCGCTAACTGTGCCCTGGCTCAGTCTGAATACTGTTACAAGGCTAGTGGAGCGCTAACTGTGCCCTGGCTCAGTCTGAATACTGTTACATAGCTCTGATAGGGCCCATAGGGAACACAGGCACCGTTAACCAGGCTGCACTCATCAACACAGAAACAGATGGAGGGAGAGAGAGCGACAGGACACCCTCAGAGACTGACCTGCTGGCGCGTCCTCTCCTCCGTTTTGACGTTTTGGCTTTGGCCGACCCACTCTGCAGTCATAGCGCTGATGTTGTTCTGAGTGTCAAAGTGGGTCTCCTTAATCTTTGCCCCATCTATCACAAACACCACATCGTCTACTGAGAGAGAGAGAGAGAGAGAGAGAGAGAGAGAGAGAGAGAGAGAGAGAGAGAGAGAGAGAGAGAGAGAGAGAGAGAGAGAGAGAGAGAGAGAGAGAGAGAGAGAGAGAGAGAGAGAGAGAGAGAGAGAGAGAGAGAGAGAGAGAGAGTCCTCTCTAACTCTGAAACAAATGTATAAATAAATACGGCACTTTGAAAAGTTTGGTGTCTAAATGTATCCTGCTGCTTGAAGAGAGAGTAGTAGTGAGGTCAGTAAAGTTTGTCTCATCTGTTCTTGAATTTATTAACAGGCTGTCGCCATGGCTAGGGATGGGCTTTTGAAATGTTTTGACTGTTCGAGCATGATTTTCTTGGAGTACTCAAATGAAAATATATATATATATATATATATATATATATATATATATATATATTTTATTTATTTTATTTTTAGAACACAAGGCCCGCACTGGAAATAAAGGTTTGAATATGCATGTATCTATATGCAAAGTTGCCAACAGTGCGCAACAACGCCTAATTTATCAAAACCATTACAGATAAATCCTAATTGCTAAATTGCCCCATATACTGTATATTCAGTCAATAAAAAAAAAGTGCCATTTAAGATTCATTTATTGAAACCTTAATATCAACTGGTTAAATAATATTGTGAATCACAATCTTCAAAAAGGCTGTAACCTCAGCAGAGGTCATTGCTTGTAGAAGCCTGTGGCTTTGCAATGGCATAGCCTTGTTTTGTTAATTTAATAGACAAGACACTTTTATTTCCCAAGCCCTTATCACAGTCAAGACACACCTATTTTATAGTAAAAACACAACGTAATATAACAGAATAAAATAGAACAGAACATGTTTCCAAATAAAAAAAGTTGCGAGTGCAAAGTGATGCATCTCGTGATCGTTTGAAATGGGGCTCAATTTGGCGAGTTCAAATACAAATTTTTTCGGGGTTACAAACCTCTTTTTGATATACAGACGTTCAATTAATTTTGTTGTTGTTGACAGTATCAACAATTCCACATTGAACAATGCATGGCGATGAATTATGGCCACAACATCTGTTTTGGTGAGTAGGCCTATGCTCAATGATTCTGATGTAAATGAGGCTGCAATAAAAAATAATGGGACTGTAGCGACTGTGTTGGCACAAAATCCGGTGTGCGAACTAAGTTTCAGTTATTTCAGTCGCTGTAGTAGCTGAAGTGTATAGTGTTGAGTCATCCGCATACATAGCTTTACATAAAGCCAGTGGCATGTCGTTAGTACAGATGGAAACAAGTAAGGGGCCTAAACAGCTGCCCTGGGGAATTCCTGATTCTACCTGGATTATGCTGGACAGGCTTCCATTAAAGAACACCCTCTGTGTTCTGTTAGACAGGTAACTCTTTATCCACATTATAGCAGGGGGTGTAAATATAACACATATGTTTTTCCAACAGCAGACTATGATCGATAATGTCAAAAGCCGCACTGAAGTCTAACAAAACAGCCCTCACAATCTTTTTATCATCAATTTCTCTCAGCCAATCATCAGTCATTTGTGTAAGTGCTGTGCTTGTTGAATGTCCTTCTCTATAAGCATGCTGAAAGTCTGTTGTTAATTTGTTTACAGTAAAATAGCATTGTATCTGGTCAAACACCATTTCTTTCAAAAGTTTACTAAGGGTTGGTAACAGGCTGATTGGTCGGTTATTTGAGCCAGTAAAGGGGGCTTTACTATTCTTAGGTAGCGGAATGACTTTTGCTTCCCTCCAGACCTGAGTGCACACACTTTCTAGTAGACTTAAATTGAAAATATGGCAAATAGGAGTGGCAATATAATCTGCTATTATCCTTAGTAATTTTCCATCCAAGTTGTCAGACGCCGGTGGCTTGATATGTACATGAAGGTAGGGTAAAGTGACTAGGCATCAGGATAGATAATAATAAGATATTTGAGGTAGATATGTACATGAAGGCAGGGTAAAGTGACTAAGCATCAGGATAGATAATAATAAGATATTTGAGGTAGATATGTACATGAAGGCAGGGTAAAGTGACCAGGCATCAGGATAGATAATAATAAGATATTTGAGGTAGATATGTACTTGAAGGCAGGGTAAAGTGATCAGGCATCAGGATAGATAATAATTAGATATTTGAGGTAGATATGTACATGAAGGCAGGGTAAAGTGACCAGGCATCAGGATAGATAATAATAAGATATTTGAGGTATATATGTACTTGAAGGCAGGGTAAAGTGACTAAGCATCAGCATAGATAATAATAAGATATTTGAGGTAGATATGTACATGAAGGCAGGGTAAAGTGACTAAGCATCAGGATAGATAATAATAAGGTATTTGAGGTAGATATGTACATGAAGGCAGGGTAAAGTGACTAGGCATCAGGATAGATAATAATAAGGTATTTGAGGTAGATATGTACATGAAGGCAGGGTAAAGTGACTAGGCATCAGGATAGATAATAATAAGAGCAAAATAAAGAACAGAGTAGCAGCAGCAAATTATGAGTGTGAAAGTGTGTGCGTGTGTGGTGTCGGTTATATGTGTGTGCGTATGTAGTGCAAGTGAATGTGTGTGGGTTTTGTGTGTGTGTCAGTGTAGTGTGTGTATATAGAGTATACACTGAGTGTACAAAACATCAGACTGACCAGGTGAATCCAGGTGAGCGCCATCACCCCTTATTGATGTCACTTGTTAAATCCACTTCAATCAGTGTAGATGAAGGGGAGGAGACAGGTTAAATAAGGATTTTTAAGCCTTGAGACAATTGAGACATGGATTGTGTATGTGTGCCATTCAGAGGGTGAATGGGCAAGACAAAAGATTTAAGAGCCTTTGAACAGGGTATGGTAGTAGGTGCCAGGTGCACCGGTTTGAGTGTGTCAAGAACTACACCACTGCTGGGTTTTTCACGCTCAACAGTTTCCCGTGTGTGTCAAGAATGGTCCACCACCCAAAGGACATCCAGCCAACTTGACTCAACTGTGGGAAGCATTGGAGTCAACATGGGGCCAGCATACCTGTGGAACGCTTTCGACACCTTGTAGAGTCCAGGCCCCGACGACTTGACACTGTTCTGAGGGGGTGTTTTGTACACTTAGCGTGTGTGATAATAGTATGAAGTTTCTGTATTTAAAAAAAGTCAAAACACACACACACACACACACCCTAACAGAGGCTGATACACAAACAAAAGGACACATACACAACTGGTCTCAGCGATACTAGTGGCAATGACAATCTTCCTGACTCCTGGAGAGGGCTTTTTGAACTCCAGTCAGAACAGACAGCCTCACTCCCTGGGTTATTCATGTTCTGCTCTGGGAGAAAGGAGTGTTTCTGAGTCCATACCTGATTGAACATCTGCTGGGTCATCAGGAGGTCGTTGAGGCCACTGATATTGTCCCAACCTGGCAGGAACACCAAGATGGCTCCTTCCTGGAACACAAGGACAGGTAACACACGTATCAGCACACACTCAGGCAACACACACATATCATTAAGGTAACACACATGCTAAGGTCTATTCGACGCTGGTCTGACCAATCGGAATCCATGCTTCAAGATTGTTTTGATCACGCGGACTGGGATATGTTCCGGGTATCCTCTGAGAATAACATTGACCTGTACACGGACACGGTGACTGAGTTCATAGGGGATTTTGTTCCCACTGTGACTATTAAAACCTACCCAAACCAGAAACTGTGGATAGATGGCAGCAGTCGCACAAAACTGAAAGTGCGAAGCATTGCATTTAACCATGGCAAGGTGACTGGGAATATGGTTGAATACAAACAGTGTAGTTATTCCCTCTGTAAGGCAATCAAACAGGCCAAACGTCAGTACAGAGAAAAAGTGGAGTCGCAATTCAACGGCTCAGACACGAGACGTATGTGACAGGGTCTACAGACAATCACGGATTACAAAGGGAAAACCAGCCATGTTGCGGACACCGACGTCTTGCTCCTGGACAATCTAAACACCATCTTCGCTCGCTTTGACGATAACACAGTGCCGGCCCAGACGACATCCCTTGCCGCGTCCTCAGAGTATGCGCAGACCAGCTGGCTGGAGTGTTTAAGGACATATAAAATCTCTCCCTATCCCAGTCTGCTGTCCCCACTTGCTTCAAGATGTCCACCATTGTTCCTGAACCCAAGAAAGTGATTGAACTAAATGACTATCGGCCCGTAGCACTCATTCTGTCGTCATGAAGTGCTTTGAGAGGCTAGTTAAGGATCATATCACCTCTACCTTACCTGTCACCCTAGACCCACTTCAATTTGCTTACCGCCCCAATAGATCAACAGACGATGCAATCGCCATCACACTGCACCTTGATGTATCCCATCTGGACAAAAGGAATACCTATGTAAGAATGCTGTTCATAGACTATAGCTCAGCATTCAACACCATAGTACCCTCAAAGCTCATAATTTAAGCTTGGTGCCCTGGGTCTCAACCCCGCCCAGTGCAACTGGGTCCTGGACTTCCTGATGGGCCGCCCCCAGGTAGTGTAGGTAGGAAACAACACCTCCACTATGCTAATCCTCAACACAGGGGCCCCACAAGGGTGCGTGCTTAGCCCCCTCCTGTACTCCCTGTTCACCCATGACTGCATGGCCAAGCACGCCTCCAACTCAATCACCAAGTTTGCAGATGACACAACAGTAGTAGGGCTGATTACCAACAATGACGACACAGCCTACAGGGAGGTGGTGAGGGCCCTGGCAGAGTGGTGCCAGGAAAATAACCTCTCCCTCAACATCAAAACAAAACGAAGGAGCTGATCGTGGACTTCAGGAAACAGCAGAGGGAGCACGCCCCTATCCACATCGACGGGACCACAGTGGAGAATGTAAAAAGTTTCAAGTTCCTCGGAGTACACATCACTGACAATCTGAAATGGTCCACCCACACAGACAGTGTGGTGAAGAAGGCGCAACAGCACCTCTTCAACCTCAGGAGGCTGAAGAAATTTGGCTTGGCCCCTAAGACCCTCACAAACGTTTACAGATGCACAATTGAGAGGATCCTGTCGGGCTGTATCACCGCCTGGTTCGGCAACTGCACCACCCGCAACCGCAGGGGTCTCCAGAGGGTGGTGTGGTCTGCCCAACGCATCACCGGGGGCACACTGCCTGCCCTCCAGGACACCTACAGCACCCGATGTCACAGGAAGGCCAAAAACATCATCAAGGACATCAACCACCCGAGCCACAGCCTGTTCACCCGCTATCATCCAGAAGACCAGGTCAGTACAGGTGCATCATAGCTGGGACTGAAAGACTGAAAAACAGCTTCTATCTCAAGGCCATCAGACTGTTAAATAGCCATCACTAGCCGACCTCCACCCAGTACCCTGACCTGAACTTAGTCACATTCACTAGCCGGCTACCACCCGGTTACTCAACCCTGCACCTTAGAGGCTGCTGCCCTATGTACATAGACATGGAATCACTGGCCACTTTAATAATGGAACACTAGTCACTTTAATAATGTTTACATACTGCTTTACTCATCTCAAATGTATATACTGTATTATATTGTACTGTATTTTAGTCAATGCCACTCCGACATTGCTCGTCCTAATATTTATATATTTCTTAATTCCATTCTTTTACTTTTAGATTTGTGTGTATTGTTGTGAATTGTTAGATACTACTGCATTGTTGGAGCTCGGAACACAAGCATGTCGCTACACCTGCAATAACATCTGCTACATATGTGACCAATAAAATTTGATTTGATTACTTTCACCTCCTCCCTCCATCTCCAACCATCTCCCTTCCTCCTTTCACATCCTTCCCTCTCCTTCCCTTCTTTCACCTCCTTCCGTCTCCCTCCCTCCTTTCACCTCCCTACGCCTCCCTCCTTTCACCTCCCTCCGTCTCCCTCTGTCTCCCTCCCTGTGACCAATACATCTTGATTTGATTTGATTTGATTTCGATTTCAACACGCTCAGGCAACACACATCACAGCTTTTTCAGTCAGAAACGAACAGACAGGTCCTTAGTAAACTAACAGGACCTGAATCCTACCATTTTCACAAACATTCCCACTTTGTCATCTCAGCCAAGCCAGGGGCAGACAAAAGCTCTCTCTCCCTTTGCTCGGAGTAACCACACAAAGCCTGCTGCACACTGACTACACAGTCAAATGAGCTAATTACACAACATAAGCGTTTTGGAATGAATAAAAGCCTAATTTGCTCAAAAGGGAACGAAAAGGTAATCAGTCACCTAAAAACCCAGAGCCACCCAGAGACAAAGCTGAGCTAACCACAATCCACACTAAGCTGGTTAATGGGTTCAGAGGAGAATAGTGCCCAGGTTAGCATTAGTTTAGCTTTAGATTCAACGGTGGTGTTAGCATTAGTTAGGCTGCGTTTACACAGGCAGCCCAATTCTGATATTTATTCACTAATTGGTCTCTTGACCAATCAGATCAGCTCTTTTGCCAATAATTGGGCAAAATATCAGAATTGGGCTGCCTGTGTAAACGCAGCCTAAAAGTGTACAGGTAGGTAGTTTGCTTAGTTGGCGTGTGTCTAGGGTAGTCGTGTTAGCATCAGGGTTTGGGGCGATGTCATTATGATCCTGTTGAATTCATGAAAAGTAGCCCAATATTATGATTTGTGAACAGAATCTGGTACTGGAGTGGACAGAAAGGAGACAGTGAGAGGTCATTCCATGTAATTTCAGCCAAGCCATGACACCCACCATCTCAGATGGTTCTCAAAGTGTTTCTGTACTTAGAAACAGATTAGATTAGCATTCCTGAAACATTATTTTGTTCAAATGTAATTTGATCTCTGAGAAATTAAGCTAATTGATTGCAGCCAAATTGGCCATTTGAATGTATAGGATTCATATAATCTTCAATAAAGATAGTACCTAACATCTGATTTGAACCGTAATTATTTCTAACATTTGAGTAAGACAAAATGCTCAAAAGCCACCCACGGACCCCCCACACCAATCCCAACCCAACAACCAGTATACAGTATCAGTTCTCTATGTTTGAGTAGTATAAAGATGTGGTTTGGAGTATTGCGTCTTCATCCTTTATAATGTATTTCCTGTGAATGTTTTTGTTTTTTTTTGTTTCGAGAAATTAGCCATTATTTACCATAAATGAGTGTGAAAGTACCATGTTTTGCCCACTAGATGCCACTGTTCCTGCGACTGCCACCACACCCTTTTATCCATTTTGCTGGTCTCTTGTGTTTATTAAATGGATCACAACACTTTCTTTGCAACTTTGGGTAGAAAACCAATAGCTTTTACTCATGATGAAAATAAATTGTGTGGTCAGTTGTGTGGTCAAGCCAGTCCTCCATGAAAGCAATTTAGTTTGTCCTTCTCTTAGCAACCTAATGCTTCAACCCAACTCTCCTTGAATAGTCCAACAAATGGCAGGTTTCTGACAGGGCTATCCGTATGGTGCAATTATCATATAAAGACTTTTCCTACAAGCCCAAAATTTGATAGAGAAATGGGCTAGTGACTAAAATGTTGTGACAACTCTAATAAAATAGTAGAATTAAAAACCATTGCATGGCAGTCGTATTATTATTATTATTATTATTAGAAAACATCTCTATATGTAGTGTGATTAGTGACATTTACTATTAAACCCAACCCAGCCCAATACCATTACAAAACACTATGCAGTGTGTGTTTGGTACTTTAACCATTGAAGACCATTAAAGAACATAACATTGAAACCATTAGAACTGTGCTCGTTCGGCAGGAATGGTTGAACTAATCCAGACCTTTTTTAAGGGAATAAAACACACACAGACGGGCCGTTTCCTGGAGACAAATTAAGTCTAAGAGAAGGACAAACTCAATTGTTTTCATGGAGAACTGGCTTGAATTGTGACAATGACCACACAATTTTTTTTCATCATGAGTAAAAGCTATTGGTTTTCTACCCAAAGTTGAAAATAAAATGTGATCCATTTAATAAACACAAGACACCAGTAAAATTGATAAACGGGTGTGGTGGCAGTAGCAGAAACAGTGGCATCTAGTGGGCAAAACGTTGTACTTTCACACTCATTTATGGTAAATGCAAGCGACTTCAATGGCTAGTCTCTCTGAACAGGGGAAAAAACTCCACCAGATTCACAGGTTATTAATTACATATGATGAAGAAGCAATACTCCAAGCAGCAGCTCGGATGTTAGGTACTATATTTATTGAAGATTATATGAATCCTATAAATTAAAATGGCCAATTTGAGATTAAATTATTCAACAAAAGAATGTTTCAGGAATGCTAATCTTATCGGTTTCTAACTACAGAAATGATTTAAGAACAATCAGATGGTGGGTGTCAATCTTATTTCTTGTGCTTTTTGAGGTGGTATGACTGATGTGATGGAGAAGCTTCAGGGTTCATTACCTGAGCTGACTGAATGGAGATAGTGTCGTGATGGAACAGCTTCAGGGGCCGTTGTTCCCAGAGCTCTCTGATTAATGCTAATTCATCCTAAACCTCAACCACACAGACCCAGGAGGGACACATGATTCAGGGAATACGCCATGACACAAACACACAGTCTGTAAAATAGCCGATTGGGTCATTTCTACATTTCATTTCTACTGTCCAGTGCCTTTTGGATCTCATAACTTTTGGAGGGAAAAACAATATATTTAGATTTTTTTTAAAACATATTCTAATAGAAAAAGGACATGTTTTACTTTTTTTGTTTTTACATTGGTCAAGCGCTTACTTTTTTGCAGGTGCATTTTAACCTGTTAGGTGCATTTTAACCTGTTAGGTACATTTTCCAACCTGTTAGGTGCATAATCCTAACACAGTGGACATTTAGAGCCTAAATTAGCCACAACTCTGTGAGTGAGCAAGATTTAGCTAGGATAATGAACACTTGAACATGATTTTAACTTCTCTATCAAACATATTTAAAATGTTTTACATTTGGTTAATTTTCTCTATAATTTCGCCTAAAAGGGTGGATATTTATGAATGGGTCAATGGGACATACAGACTAACAACATGAAACATGGAAAAATAGATCAAACTGAGTGTTTACATCTATTTAGCTTTGTATCGTTCATTGTTTTTCCACCAAAGAAATGACACTTCCTGAATGTGTTGTAATTGTAGAAAGGAATTGTTTTCTTAAACTCCCACACCAGTACTTAGATTTAAAATCCATCTTTAAGAAGAAAAAATGTAAAAAATAGGCGAGGGTTATGACTTTGTGGCTTTGGAAACTAGTGACGTCCCATCACTTGGTCGCCTTGCCATGGAGAAAATTAAAATAGAGGGTGCAAACTAATGTTTTTTCACCTCCCCTTTTGTATTATTATCATAATCCCATTGGATAATTTGTCAAGTTGCACTTATTTTTTAGCTAATCTGCAAAAAAATAAATAAAATGATTGCATTTTAGAACCCTGCTCCCCGCAAGATGAATGGTTTTGACCACCTCTCTCTCTCTCTCTCTCTCTCTCTCCCTCTCTCTCTCGACATTAATTATGGTCTGTGATGTCGTCCCCATGGGTGTGTAATCACCGGGGCGAATGTCTTAATTAACCAATCACCACGGTCAGAACCCTGACAGCCGGCCCCTTGCCCCAACTAAGAACCCTGTCATGGCCAATCTACTGCTTTCCTCTCAGCTCTCTGACAATGTCACGACCAATCAGCCGGCTGGCTCCCTTCGGAGTCACGGTAGCTGACAGAGGTAGGGTTGCTGAATTTCAAATGGACCTATAGCCCAAACCTCTAGGCATTACAGTAAAGAGAAACTATCCTCTATTCTCTCTACTCCCCTCTTTACGTCTCTTCTCTTTACTTCTCTCTTTACGTCTCTACTCCTCTCTTTACGTCTCTTCTCTTTACTTCTCTCTTTACGTCTCTACTCCTCTCTTTACGTCTCTTCTCTTTACTTCTCTCTTTACGTCTCTACTCCTCTCTTTACGTCTCTTCTCTTTACTTCTCTCTTTACGTCTCTACTCCTCTCTTTACGTCTCTTCTCTTTACTTCTCTCTTTACGTCTCTACTCCTCTCTTTACGTCTCTTCTCTTTACTTCTCTCTTTACGTCTCTACTCCTCTCTTTACGTCTCTTCTCTTTACTTCTCTCTTTACGTCTATTCTCTTTACTTCTCTCTTTACGTCTCTACTCCTCTCTTTACGTCTCTTCTCTTTACTTCTCTCTTTACGTCTCTACTCCTCTCTTTACGTCTCTTCTCTTTACTTCTCTCTTTACGTCTATTCTCTTTACTTCTCTCTTTACGTCTCTACTCCTCTCTTTACGTCTCTTCTCTTTACTTCTCTCTTTACGTCTCTACTCCTCTCTTTACGTCTCTTCTCTTTACTTCTCTCTTTACGTCTCGTCTCTCCTTCTCTCTTTACGTCTGTTCTCCTCTCTTTACGTCTCTTCTTCTCTTTTTACGTCTCTTCTGTCTTTACATCTTTTCTCCTCTCTTTACTTCTCCTCTCCTCCCCATGTTTCAACCACACAGCCCTTCTTCAAGTCTCCATGTTATCAAACACTGCTACTGGATAATGGTCCCATGTTGTAATGTGTATATTGTATGTTCTATTATTGTAAATTCTCAATGGGACAATAAAGATATGTATTGAACTTTGCACTGACTCATGTTGTATTTCACTCTATCAACAGTCAACACCAAAACAGCAGTGGGACTGAGCCTGACCGATATATCGGTTCACCGATATTATGGGCGATATTGTCCTTTTACTGCCATATCAGTATTGGCCGATAATTCCACTGATAATTAATATTTAATAAATAGGATGAAAAAATGGAATCTCATGCTTATCTGAACACTTGCTGCCATTCTCATGATGTCATTATTGAATCGGTATCGGACCCAAAAAAACATTGGTTGGGCTCTACTCCACACCAAGGCAAAGTTAAAACTCACTTCCTGGCTCAGCACGATGTGTCCTATCAGCAGCACAATGAGCTCCAGGTCAATCTTATCATCATCGTCCATCATCTCCAACACATCTATGGTGCTGTCAGAGTATATGCCAATCACAATGAGACACACACGCGGAGTCACCAATCACAGACAGGAACAGACACAAACAGGAAGACATACAGACTAATCAATCAATGAATGAGACAGTAATACTGTCGGCAATGATAAAGAACCAAAAACAATTGTCATTTATTAAATTAAATATTTCATTTGTTAGACAGCTTTGACAATCCTCTCAACAGCATTGTCATTGTCCTATCAGAATAATATAATGGATGTCTATTAAACTAAAAGCATGATAAGTTAGAGAGGCACTGGTGGGAGAAATTAATCTCTTTATTTAAACCACTGGAGATTCATCATGAGATTGTGCCATCAGACCCCCCCCCCCCCCCCTCCCCCCTCCCCGTAACTCACTTGACTCGTAGAGTTGGGGTGTAGCAGGGCCAGCTCTCCTCCCCTCAGTAACTCACATAGCAGAACGTAGCAGGGCCAGCTCTCCTCCCCCCTCAGTAACTCATGTAGCAGAACGTAGCAGGGCCAGCTCTCCTCCCCTCAGTAACTCACATAGCAGAACGTAGCAGGGCCAGCTCTCCTCCTCTCAGTAACTCACATAGCAGAACGTAGCAGGGCCAGCTCTCCTCCCCCCTCAGTAACTCACATAGCAGAACGTAGCAGGGCCAGCTCTCCTCCCCCCTCAGTAACTCACATAGCAGAACGTAGCAGGGCCAGCTCTCCTCCCCCCTCAGTAACTCATGTAGTGTGCTCCTGAGTGGCGCAGTGGTCTAAGGCACTGCATCGCAGTGCTAACTGTGCCACTAGAGATCCTGGTTCGAATCCAGGCTCTGTCGCAGCCGGCCGCGACCGGGAGACTCATGGGCGGCGCACAATTGGCCCAGCGTCGTCCAGGGTAGGGGAGGGAATGGCCGGCAGGGATGTAGCTCAGTTGATAGAGCATGGCGTTTGCAACGCCAGGGTTGTGGGTTCGATTCCCACGGGGGGCCAGTACAAAAAAATATGTATTCACTAACTGTAAGTCGCTCTGGATAAGAGCATCTGCTAAATGACTAAAATGTAAATGTAAATGTAGCAGGGCCAGCTCTCCTCCCCTCAGTAACTCACATAGCAGGGTGTAGCAGGGCCAGTTCTCCTCCCCCCTCAGTAACTCACATAGCAGGGCCAGCTCTCCTCCCCTCAGTAACTCATGTAGCAGGGCGTAGCAGGGCCAGCTCTCCTCCCCTCAGTAACTCACATAGCAGAACGTAGCAGGGCCAGCTCTCCTCCCCTCAGTAACTCATGTAGCAGGGCGTAGCAGGGCCAGCTCTCCTCCCCTCAGTAACTCACATAGCAGAACGTAGCAGGGCCAGCTCTCCTCCCCTCAGTAACTCATGTAGCAGGGCGTAGCAGGGCCAGCTCTCCTCCCCTCAGTAACTCACATAGCAGGGTGTAGCAGGGCCAGCTCTCCTCCCCCCTCAGTAACTCACATAGCAGAACGTAGCAGGGCCAGCTCTCCTCGTCTCAGTAACTCACATAGCAGAATGTAGCAGGGCCAGCTCTCCTCCCCCCTCAGTAACTCACATAGCAGAACGTAGCAGGGCCAGCTCTCCTCCCCCCTCAGTAACTCACATAGCAGAATGTAGCAGGGCCAGCTCTCCCCCCCCCTCAGTAACTCATGTATCAGAACGTAGCAGGGCCAGCTCTCCTCCCCCCTCAGTAACTCACATAGCAGAATGTAGCAGGGCCAGCTCTCCCCCCCCCCTCAGTAACTCATGTATCAGAACGTAGCAGGGCCAGCTCTCCTCCCCTCAGTAACTCACATAGCAGAACGTAGCAGGGCCAGCTCTCCTCCTCTCAGTAACTCGCGTAGCAGGGCCAGCTCTCCTTGTACTCTGTCTCTTTCTACTCCTTCTCCGGTTGGGAGTTGTGATCCTGCATGAAACCCCTCTTCCACCTGGGCCTCCGCTCCTCCTTCTGGGGACGGGCATGGACACACACACACACACACACACACACACACACACACACACACACACAAACAGTTCAGCCAAAAGTCTAAGGACACCGGATTAGAAGGTGCTAATCTTCCCCATTCATTTAGGCTTGAGGCTAGTGGATATATCCTAGTTTGTACAGTGGGACATCACCTAATAATCTCCAACACATCCTCCAGTAGGAACTCACCTAATCATCTCCAACACATCCTCCAGTAGGATCTCACCTAATCATCTCCAACACATACTCCAGTAGGAATTATCGAACTGGGAAGGTCATCCCCGGGATGTGGATCATAGGACAGTTATCTGAAGAGAGACATGGAGAGATAGAGAGGGAGAGAGGGAGGGAGAAAGAGTGGAGGGGGCAGTGTGAGGAATATACTGACTTTATTTCAATGGTCATTCCCAATTTCCATTTTAGATTTTCAAACTCCATTGCACCTTCTGCTATAACAAAACACACACTGAATCCACACTTTGTCATTGCGTACCAAAGTATTTGGAAAACTTCTCAGCGTTGAGCGTGGCACTCATGAGGATGACCTTGAGGTCCTGTCGGACTCGTAGCAGGTCGTTAACAATGATGAGCAGAACATCAGAGTGAACGTTCCTCTCATGAATCTCATCTAGAACCAGGTGGCTGATGGTGGACAGCAGACTGACAGGGAGAGAGAGAGATTCAGAATGAATAACAGGTGGGTAAAGAAAGAGAACGATCTGGTGATGGGAGAGGAGGACGATGAAGAGGAAAGAGAGGACAGGAAGACACTCACGGGGAGGAGCGGAGCCACTGTAGAATAATACCTGTTAAACAATACAGCACCGAGCCTGTTTCCGTGGTAAGCGACTGAAACAGGGAGGGAGAAAAAAAAGAATACACAATTGAATGCAAACTCTTATTAATACAGGTTATTACAGTTGATATACTCACTTATTAATACAGGTTATTACAGTTTATATCCTCAATTATTAATACAGGTTATTACAGTTTATATCCTCACTTATTAATATAGGTTATTACAGTTTATATCCTCACTTATTAATACAGGTTATTACAGCTTATATCCTCAATTATTAATACAGGTTATTACAGCTTATATCCTCAATTATTAATACAGGTTATTACAGCTTATATCCTCAATTATTAATACAGGTTATTACAGCTTATATTCTCAATTATTAATACAGGTTATTACAGCTTATATACTCAATTATTAATACAGGTTATTACAGCGTATATACTCACTTATTAATACAGGTTATTACAGTTTATATCCTCACTTATTAATACAGGTTATTACAGCTTATATCCTCAATTATTAATACAGGTTATTACAGCTTATATGCTCACTTATTAATACAGGTTATTGCAGCTTATATCATCACTTATTAATACATGTTATTGCAGCTTATATCAACTATTAATACAGCATATATACTCACTTATTAATACAGGTTATTACAGCTTATATCCTCAATTATTAATACAGGTTATTACAGCTTATATCCTCAATTATTAATACAGGTTATAACAGCTTATATCATCACTTATTAATAAATGGTATTGCAGCTTATATCATCACCTATTAATACAGCATATATACTCACTTATTAATACAGGTTATTACAGCTTATATCCTCAATTATTAATACAGGTTATTATAGCTTATATCCTAAATTATTAATACAGGTTATTACAGCTTATATACTCACTTATTAATACAGGTTATTACATCTTATATACTCGCTTATTAATACAGGTTATTACAGCTTATATGCTCACTTATTAATACAGGTTATTGCAGCTTATATCATCACCTATTAATACAGCTTATTACAGCGTATGTACTCACTTATTAATACAGGTTATTACAGTGTATATACTCACTTATTAATACAGGTTATTACAGCTCATATACTCACTTATTAATATAGGTTATTACAGCTTATATACTCACATATTAATACAGGATTACAGCTTACAGTATATACTCACTTATTAATACAGGTTATTACAGCTTATATATTCACTTATTAATACAGGTTATTACAGCTCATATACTCACTTATTAATACAGGTTATCACAGCTTATATACTAACTTATTAAAACAGGATTACAGTTTACAGTATATACTCACTTATTAATACAGGTTATTACATCTTATATACTCACTTATTAATATAGGTTATTACAGTTTATATACTCACGTACTAATACAGGATTACAGTTTACAGTATATACTCACTTATTAATACAGGTTATTACAGTTTATATACTCACTTATTAATACAGGTTATTACAGCTTATATACTCACTTATTAATATAGGTTATTACAGTTTATATACTCACATATTAATACAGGATTACAGCTTACAGTATATACTCAATTATTAATACAGGTTATTACAGCTTATATACTCACTTATTAATACAGGTTATTACAGCTCATATACTCACTTATTAATACAGATTATCACAGTTTATATACTAACTTATTAATACAGGATTACAGTTTACAGTATATACTCACTTATTAATACAGGTTATTACAGCTCATATACTCACTTATTAATATAGGTTATTACAGCTTATATACTCACATATTAATACAGGATTACAGCTTACAGTATATACTCACTTATTAATACAGGTTATTACAGCTTATATACTCACTTATTAATACAGGTTATTACAGCTCATATACTCACTTATTAATACAGGTTATCACAGCTTATATACTAACTTATTAATACAGGATTACAGTTTACAGTATATACTCACTTATTAATACAGGTTATTACATCTTATATACTCACTTATTAATATAGGTTATTACAGTTTATATACTCACATACTAATACAGGATTACAGTTTACAGTATATACTCACTTATTAATACAGGTTATTACAGTTTATATACTCACTTATTAATACAGGTTATTACAGCTTATATACTCACTTATTAATATAGGTTATTACAGTTTATATACTCACATATTAATACAGGATTACAGCTTACAGTATATACTCACTTATTAATACAGGTTATTACAGCTTATATACTCACTTATTAACACAGGTTATTACAGCTCATATACTCACTTATTAATACAGATTATCACAGCTTATATACTAACTTATTAATACAGGATTACAGCTTACAGTATATACTCACTTATTAATACAGGTTATTACATCTTATATACTGACTTATTAATATAGGTTATTACAGTTTATATACTCACGTATTAATACAGGATTACAGTTTACAGTATATACTCACTTATTAATACAGGTTATTACAGTTTATATACTCACTTATTAATACAGGTTATTACAGCTTATATACTCACTTTTTAATATAGGTTATTACAGTTTATATACTCACATATTAATACAGGATTACAGCTTACAGTATATACTCACTTATTAATACAGGTTATTACAGCTTATATACTCACTTATTAATACTGGTTATTACAGCTTATATACTAATTTATTAATACAGGTTATTACAGCTTATATACTCACTTATTAATACAGGTTATTACAGTTTATATACTCACGTATTAATACAGGATTACAGCTTACAGTATATACTCACTTATTAATACAGGTTATATACTCACTTATTAATACCTGTTATTACAGCTTATATACTCACTTATTAATATAGGTTATTACAGTTTACAGTATATACTCACTTATTAATACAGGTTATTACAGTTTATATACTCACTTATTAATACAGGTTATTACAGCTTATATACTCACTTATTAATATAGGTTATTACAGTTTATATACTCACATATTAATACAGGATTACAGTTTACAGTATATACTCACTTATTAATACAGGTTATTACAGCTTATATACTCACTTATTAATACAGGTTATTACAGCTCATACACTCACTTATTAATACAGGTTATTACAGTTTATATACTTACTTTCTCTAATATACTGTAAGCCATTTAATCAGGGCCCAGATAAAGGGGGAGAAGGAGGAGGGAGAGATGGTGGGGAGTGGGAGAAAACTCAGTTAGACCTATTCAGGGTCTGACAATTAACGATGGCCCGCTGGCCCGGGGCCAGTAAAAACATGTCGGGCCAGTGACTGAAGATAACTTTTCAGCACATTTTTGCGTTCCTGTTCAACATTTACCTGCTGTATCGCAGTCTACCATTGAAAAACACTGAAGACTACAAGTGGAAAAGTCAAGCTATTTGTATTTGAGTAATATGATTGGTCGTTCATTCAAGCACCACCACGCTCCTGCGAGTCCCAACTTCTCGAGCAGTACATGAGTTGATGCCTCCACACAGCACCCGAGAGCTGTCCAGTGGAAAAAGAAGCACCCATCAATCTGCTCTCTGAGCATACTTATTTTAGGGAAAGTGATTTACAAACGTAAACCTTCAATAGTGAACATACTAGCAATATGCTGGCTACTGTTGACAGTCTGCTAAAATAAAGCTACAAAAAGACACCTACCATTAGTCTTGGCTAGTCTAGTGTAGCCAGGTCCATGTCTCTTTTGGAACTTCTGTCTTCAAAAAGGAGCAGCGTCCTATTTTGAGATGTAAAAAAAAAAAATATTCTCAAAATGACATAGACCTACTTTAGAAAACAATAATTAATACAATGCAATTCTAAAGAACACAGTAATGATTTCCATTGCTAAAATATATTACACAGCTTTTTAAAAAAGGTCCACTGCAGCTGTTTTTGTCCCAATATCAAATTATTTCTGGGTAACAATTAAGTACCTTAACTGTGATTGTTTCAATTAAAATGTTCAAAAAGAAACAAACAATAACTTCTTCGCTAAATGCAATTTCTCAACCAAGTATTTTGCTAGGACTGTCTGGCAGTGGTCTGAGTGAGGGACCTAATGGGAGGAGTCTAATGGGAGGAATGTATAACCTGAAAACTAGCTGTAATTAGCAGAGAGGAGGGCAAACTCTCTATGTTATTGGTCTATTAACCAAAAAAAAAACACCCAGCAAAATAAGCTGAAATTTCAGTGGTTCAAACAGCTCCTATACTAAAATTGCATTATCCTAATTTTCACAATATTATTCCAACCTCAGTGTGGAAATACAGTATATATACAAAACACAGGAAAATCTAATTTTTGACTGCACTGCCCCTTTAATACATTTCATAATAACCAAATGTAGCCTATTATTAGCTGAATATAGAGAGAGAGCATGCCAACCTATAGGCCCCGCATGACCACAATGCATTTAAGAACTACACCATGTCCGCGCCAGAAGAGATTCTGTTCGGGCCAGTAGATTTTTGGCCAACTGGCCCGACCGTTGGACCTTTGGCCTCGGCCACACAGGAAAAGCAGCAGGTCTATTCAGTCAAATACGTCCCCAAGCTCTTGATTACATATAAATGAAATTATTACATAGTTGAGTGGGGGAGAACACTACACTTTCTTTTCCTATCAAATATTTGATATCTTCCTACACCAACACATTTGAGAGAGTGAAGGAAGCTTGTGGCTGCTACACACCCACACACACAGTGCGTGACAGGAATACTATCTTCTTCCAAGGCTGATTTGTATTCCCAGTATGACGTGTGTTCATGTAGTGTTGATCACATTAACCTCTCTCTGAGCCCTATTCTATCCTGTCCATCTGTTCTGTCCATCTGTTCTGTCCATCTGTTCTGTCCATCTATTCTGTCCATCTATTCTGTCCATCTGTTCTGTCCATCTATTCTGTCAATCTATTCTGTCCATCTATTCTGTCCATCTATTCTGTCCATCTGTTCTGTCCATCTATTCTGTCCATCTATTCTGTCCATCTATTCTGTCCATCTGTTCTGTCCATCTGTTCTGTCCATCTGTTCTGTCCATCTATTCTGTCCATCTATTCTGTCCATCTGTTCTGTCCATCTATTCTGTCCATCTATTCTGTCCATCTGTTCTGTCCATCTATTCTGTCCATATATTCTGTCCATCTATTCTGTCCATCTATTCTGTCCATCTAATCTGTCCATCTGTTCTGTCCATCTAATCTGTCCATCTGTTCTGTCCATCTGTTCTGTCCATCTGTTCTGTCCATATATTCTGTCCATCTATTCTGTCCATCTGTTCTGGCCATCTATTCTGTCCATATGTTCTGTCCATCTGTTCTGTCCATCTATTCTGTCCATATGTTCTGTCCATATGTTCTGTCCATCTATTCTGTCCATATGTTCTGTCCATCTGTTCTGTCCATCTGTTCTGTCCATCTATTCTGTCCATCTATTCTGTCCATATGTTCTGTCCATCTGTTCTGTCCATCTATTCTGTCCATCTATTCTGTCCATCTGTTCTGTCCATCTATTCTGTCCATATGTTCTGTCCATCTATTCTGTCCATCTGTTCTGTCCATCTATTCTGTCCATCTATTCTGTCCATCTGTTCTGTCCATCTGTTCTGTCCATCTGTTCTGTCCATCTATTCTGTCCATCTGTTCTGTCCATCTGTTCTGTCCATATGTTCTGTCCATCTGTTCTGTCCATATGTTCTGTCCATATGTTCTGTCCATCTATTCTGTCCATATGTTCTGTCCATCTGTTCTGTCCATCTATTCTGTCCATCTATTCTGTCTATATGTTCTGTCCATCTGTTCTGTCCATCTAATCTGTCCATCTATTCTGTCCATCTGTTCTGTCCATCTATTCTGTCCATCTATTCTGTCCATCTGTTCTGTCCATCTGTTCTGTCCATCTATTCTGTCCATCTATTCTGTCCATATGTTCTGTCCATCTGTTCTGTCCATCTGTTCTGTCCATCTATTCTGTCCATCTATTCTGTCCGTCTGTTCTGTCCATCTGTTCTGTCCATCTATTCTGTCCATCGATTCTGTCCATATGTTCTGTCCATCTGTTCTGTCCATCTATTCTGTCCATCTATTCTGTCCATATGTTCTGTTCATCTGTTCTGTCCATCTGTTCTGTCCATCTATTCTGTCCATCTATTCTGTCCATCTATTCTGTCCATCTGTTCTGTCCATCTATTCTGTCCATCTGTTCTGTCCATCTGTTCTGTCCATCTGTTCTGTCCATCTGTTCTGTCCTTCTGCGCTGAAGTCTCTCACTCTACACATTTGAGTCATTTATCAGACACCGTTATCCAGAGACTTCCAGTTAGTACATCATCTTAAGATAGCAAGGTGAGACAAGCACATACAGTGGGGGAAAAAAGTATTTAGTCAGCCACCAATTGTGCAAGTTCTCCCATTTAATAAGATGAGAGAGGCCTGTAATTTTCATCATAGGTACACGTCAACTATGACAGACAAAATCAGAAAAAATTTTCTCCAGAAAATCACATTGTAGGATTTTTAATGAATTTATTTGCAAATTATGGTGGAAAATAAGTATTTGGTCAATAACAAAAGTTTCTCAATACTTTGTTATATACCCTTTGTTGGCAATGACACAGGTCAAATGTTTTCTGTAAGTCTTCACAAGGTTTTCACACACTGTTGCTGGTATTTTGGCCCATTCCTCCATGCAGATCTCCTCTAGAGCAGTGATGTTTTGGGGCTGTCGCTGGGCAACACGGACTTTCAACTCCCTCCAAAGATTTTCTATGGGGTTGAGATCTGGAGACTGGCTAGGCCACTCCAGGACCTTGAAATGCTTCTTACGAAGCCACTCCTTCGTTGCCCGGGCGGTGTGTTTGGATCATTGTCATGCTGAAAGACCCAGCCATGTTTCATCTTCAATGCCCTTGCTGATGGAAGGAGGTTTTCACTCAAAATCTCACGATACATGGCCCCATTCATTCTTTCCTTTACACGGATCAGTCGTCCTGGTCCCTTTGCAGAAAAACAGCCCCAAAGCATGATGTTTCCACCCCCATGCTTAACAGTAGGTATGGTGTTCTTTGGATGCAACTCAGCATTCTTTGTCCTCCAAACACGACGAGTTGAGTTTTTACCAAAAAGTTATATTTTGGTTTCATCTGACCATATGACATTCTCCAAATCCTCTTCTGGATCATCCAAATGCACTCTAGCAAACTTCAGACGGGCCTGGACATGTACTGGCTTAAGCAGGGGGACACGTCTCGCACTGCAGGATTTGAGTCCCTGGCGGCGTAGTGTGTTACTGATGGTAGGCTTTGTTACTTTGGTCCCAGCTCTCTGCAGGTCATTCACTAGGTCCCCCCGTGTGGTTCTGGGATTTTTGCTCACCGTTCTTGTGATCATTTTGACCCCACGGGGTGAGATCTTGCGTGGAGCCCCAGATCGAGGGAGATTATCAGTGGTCTTGTATGTCTTCCATTTCTTAATAATTGCTCCCACAGTTAATTTCTTCAAACCAAGCTGCTTACCTATTGCAGATTCAGTCTTCCCAGCCTGGTGCAGGTCTACCATTTTATTTCTGGTGTCCTTTGATAGCTCTTTGGTCTTGGCCATAGTGGAGTTTGGAATGTGACTGTTTGAGGTTGTGGACAGGTGTCTTTTACACTGATAACAAGTTCAAACAGGTGCCATTAATACAGGTAACGAGTGGAGGACAGAGGAGCCTCTTTTTTTTTTTTTTTTTTTTTTTTGTGGGGGGGATGGATCAGCTTAATATTGCAGATAGATTGTATCTTCTATCAATGTAATTGTCTGCATCACTTCCAATCCCCCATGTTTTTTTTATTTTTTATATATATATTCCCCTTTATTACTTTTCAACCCCACCATCCTTTCCCTACTTGGAGTAAATTAGTGAACAACAACGCCCAGGCCTCTACTTCCGGTCTATACTTACTATCTACACCTTATGGACAGAGTTAATTTTACAATAATTCTATATACATACATATATATATATATATATATATATATATATATATATATATATATATATATATATATATATTTATTTTTTTGCTCCTGAACCTCTTCTACTCTCAACCTCTCCGATCATTTTCATGATGTCCATCCGGTTTGCTTCTAAATGCCATATCTTTCTAACTGTGCTCTTTCCCAAAAGCTCCCAACATACAACCTATATACTTATTATGGACACAGTATGCTTACATTATTAGCTATCTTTGTTATTATTTGTTGTTATTTGTTATTAGTCCCATCTTTCAACTCTATTCAATACCAGAGGAGCCTCTTAAAGAAGAAGTTACAGGTCTGTGAGAGCCAGAAATCTTGCTTGTTTGTAGGTGACCAAATACTTATTTTCCACCATAATTTGCAAATAAATTCATAAAAAATCCTACAATGTGATTTTCTGGAATTTCTTTTCTCAATTTGTCGGTCATAGTTGACGTGTACCTATGATGAAAATCACAGGCCTCTTCTTTTTAAGTGGGAGAACTTGCACAATTGGTGGCTGACTAAATACCCCCCCCCCACTGTAACAGCCATAGTAAGTACATGTTTCACTCTCTACTGCCATCCTCTTCTCTCTGTCACAGATCTCCTCTGTTTCTCTCTGCTCTTCTCTCACTTCCCTGATCCCCCACTCCATCTCTCCTCTTCATCCTCCTCTCCACTGATCCTGTCATCTTCTCTTTCTCTCTACAGCTCTCCTCTCTCCTTCACACTTCTCTCTATCCCTCTGCTTACTCCCTCTCCTTCTCATGCGCGCACACACAACTGGCTGTACATCATTCTTCTGCCTTTCAATTAGCCACAAACTCAACTCATCCTGACTGGTGATCCCAGAGCTTTAAAAAATCTATAACGCAGATGATCACTCATAGGACAGAAGCTTAGGAGGACTATAGGGGATTTATAAGGTCTCCTTTCTGTGAAAACATTGAGACAGCAGCTCAACCACTCACAAATCTAAACTAACAGGAGAGGTCATCACAACACACGTCCTATGCAAAACAGCTTACACCTTTAGTAAGTGAGAGAGAGAGAGAGAGAGAGGGAGAGAGGGAGAGAGGGAGAGAGAGAGAGATATGATAGACAGAGAGAGTGAGAGACAGGGGACTCCTATGGTAGGTACACCTATAGGTCATCTCTTTGCAGTAGTAATGTAGACAACTTTATCACTGACCTCAACCCAGAGTCTCTCAGAGCGTTCACAGTCAGCCCACTGACACCCCTATCAGACCACAGCAACATCACAGTCTACTTGAACAGAGAAATACTCAATCATGAGGCATCAAAGCCAATGGAACTAAATCATATTAAGAAATGCTATAGATGGAAGGAAAGTAGTGTGGAAACCCACTAAAAAAACAATTAGGCAATAACAAATTCGATCCCTTTTTCACAACTTCCTGGACAAAACGTTCCACTGTAATAGTGAAGGTGTAAACTTGGCTGTAGAAAACCTAAACAGTATATTTGACCTCTCAGCTTCTCTATCAAATCAAAAAATCTAACAGAAAACCAAAGAAAAGTAACAACGACAAATGGTTTGATGAAGAATGCAAAAACCTAAGAAAGAAATTGAGAAACCTATCCAACCAAAAATATAGAGAACCAGAAAACCTGAGCCTACACCTTCACTATGCAGAATCACTAAAACAATACATAAATGCACTACGGAAAAAGAAGGAACAGCATGTCAGAAATCAGCTCAATGTAATTGAAGAATCCATAGACTCTAACCACTTCTGGGAAAATTGGAAAACACTAAACAAACAGCAACACGCAGAGCTATCTATCCAAAATGGAGCTGTATGGGTAAACCACTTCTCCAATCTTTTTGGCCCTATAACAAAGAACAAACTGCATGTCTGGCAGACATATCAGTGTGGATGACGGATCACCACCTCAAGCTGAACCTCGGCAAGACGGAGCTGCTCTTCCTCCTGGGGAAGGACTGCCCGGTCCATGATCTCGCCATCACGGTTGACAACTCCGTTGTGTCCTCCTCCCAGAGTGCAAAGAGCCTTGGCGTGACCCTGGACAACACCCTGTCGTTCTTCGCTAACATCAAGGCGGTGACCCAAACCTGTAGGTTCATGCTCTACAACATTCGTAGAGTACGACCCTGCCTTACACAGGAAGAGGCACAGGTCCTAATCCAGGCACTTGTCATCTCCCGTCTGGATTACTGCAACTCGCTGTTGGCTAGGCTCCCTGCCTGTGCCATTAAACCCCTACAACTCATCCAGAATGCCGCAGCCCGTCTGGTGTTCAACCTTCCCAAGTTCTCTCACGTCACCCCGCTCCTCCGCACAATCCGCTGGGATAGGATAAAGTAATCCCTCTACCCCCCCTTACCCCACCCCCCAAAAAAATAATATATATTTAATACTCCACCATAATTTGCAAATAAATTCATTAAAAATCCTACAATGTGATTTTCTGGATTTTTTTTCCTCATTTTGTCTGTCATAGTTGATGTGTACCTATGATGAAAATTACAGGACTCTCTCATCTTTTTAAGTGGGAGAACTTGCACAATTAGTGGCTGACTAAATACTTTTTTCCCCACTGTATATATTTTTTTAAAACAAAAAATAGTGTAAAGTGGTTGTCCCACTGGCTATCATAAGGTGAATGCACCAATTTGTAAGTCGCTCTGGATAAGAGCGTCTGCTAAATGACGAAAATGTAAATGTAAACAAAAAAACATGATAAAATGCAAACCTTAGAATCAACTATTAAAGACACACTGGATTCTCCAATTACATTGAATGAAGTACAGGACAAAATACAAACCCTCCAACCCAAAAAGGGCTGTAGTGTTGATGGTATCCTCAATGAAATTATAAAATATACAGACCACAAATTCCAATTGGCTATACTTAAACTTTAACATCATCCTTAGCTCTGGTATCTTCCCCAATATTTGGAACCAAGGACTGATCACCCCAATCCACAAAAGTGGAGACAAATTTGACCCCAATATCTACCGTGGAATAGCAACCTTGGGAAAATCCTCTGCATTATCATTAACAGCAGACTAGTTAATTTCCTCAGTGAAAACAATGTATTGAGCAAATGTCAAATTGGCTTTTTACCAAATTACTGTACAACAGACCACGTATTTACCCTGCACACCCTAATTGGCAAATAAACAAACCAAAACAAAGGCAAAGTCTTCTCAAGCTTTGTTGATTTCAAAAAAGATTTTGACTCAATTTGGCATGAGGATCTGCTATACAAATTGATGGAAAGTGGTGTTGGTGAAAAACATACGACGTTATAAAATCCATGTACACAAACAACATGTGTGTGTTTGAAATTGGCAAAAACACAAATTTCTTTCCATAGGGCCGTGGGGTGAAACAGGGATGCAGTTTAAGCCCCACCCTTTTCAACATATATATAAACGAATTGGCTTGGAACACTCTGCAGAACCCGGCATCACCCTACTAGAATCTGAAGTAAAATGTCTACTGTTTGCTGATGATCTTGTGCTTCTGTCACCAACCAAGGAGGGCCTACAGCAGCACCTAGATATTCTGCACATATTCTGTCAGACCTGTGCCCTGACAGTAAATCTCAGTAAGACAAAAATAATGGTGTTCCAAAAGGTCCAGTTGCCAGGACCACAAATACAAATTCCATCTAGACACCGTTGCCCTAGAGCACACAAAAACTATACATACCTCGGCCTAAACATCACCGTCACAGGTAACTTCCACAAAGCTGTGAACGATCTGAGAGACAAGGCAAGGTCCTTCTATGCCATCAAAAGGAATATAAAATTCGACATACCAATTAGGATCTGGCTAAAAATACTTGAATCAGTTATAGAACCCATTGCCCTTTATGGTTGTGAGGTCTGTGGTCCGCTCTCCAACCAATAATTCACAAAATGGGACAAACACCAAATTGAGACTGCATGCAGAATTCTGCAAAAATATCCTCTGTGCACAACTAAAAACACCAAATAATGCATGCCGATCAGAAATAGGCCGATACCCACTAATTATCAAAATCCAGAAAAGAGCCGTTAAATTCTATAACCACATATCAAAGCCATCACCTACAGAGAGATTAACTAAGCAATCTGGTCCTGGGGCTCTGTTCACAAACACAAACAGACCCTACACAGCCCCAGGACAACAACACAATTAGACCCAACAAAATCATGAGAAAACAAAAAGAGAATTACTTGACACATTGGAAAGAATTAACAAAAAAACTGAGCAAACTAGAATGTTATTTGGCCCTAAACAGAGAGTACACAGTGGCAAAATACCTGACCACTGTGACTGATCCAAACTTAAGGAAAACTTTGACTATGTACAGACTCAGTGAGCATAGCCTTGCTATTGAGAAAGGCCGCCGTAGGCAGACCTGGCTCTCAAGAGAAGACAGGCCATCTGTACACTGCCCACAAAATGAGGTGGACACTGAGCTGCACTTCCTAACCTCCTGCCAAATGTATGACCATATTAGAGACACATGTTTCCCAAAGATTACACAGATCCACAAATAATTCGAAAAACAAACCCAATTTTGATAAACTCCCATATCTACTGTGTGAAAAAACACAGTGTGCCATCACAGCAGCAAGATTTGTGACCTGTTGCCACAAGAAAATGGCAACCAGAGAAGAACAAACACCACTGTAAATACAACCCATATTCATGTTTATTTATTTTCCCATTTGTACTATAACTATTTGCACATTGTTACATCACTGTATATATACATAATATGACATTTGAAATGTCTTTATTCTTTTGGAACTTCTGAGTGTATTGTTTACTTTTAATTCTTATAGTTATTTCACTTTTGTTTACTATCTACTTCACTTGCTTTGGCAATGTTAACATATGTTTCCCATGCCAATAAAGCACTTAAATTGAAATTGAAATTTGAATTGAGAGAGAGAGAGAGAGAGAGAGAGAGAGAGAGAGAGAGAGAGAGAGGATAGAGAGAGAGCGAGAGAGCGAGAGAGCGAGGGAGAGAGAGAGGGGATAGATGATAGACAGAGAGAGAGAGAGCGAGAGAAAGAGGTGATAGACAGAGAGAGAGAGATGATAGAGAGAGAGATGATAGAGAGAGAGAGAGAGAGAGAGAGAGAGAGATGATAGACAGAGAGAGAGAGATGATAGAGAGAGATGATAGACAGAGAGAGAGAGATGATAGACAGAGAGAGAGAGAGAGAGAGAGAGAGAGAGAGAGAGAGAGAGAGAGAGAGAGAGAGAGAGAGAGAGAGAGAGAGAGAGAGAGAGAGAGAGAGAGAGAGAGAGAGGAGAGAGAGAGAGTGAGACAGTGAGAGAGAAAGCAAGCAACACAATTAGACCCAACCAAATCATGAGAAAACAAAAAGAGAATTACTTGACACATTGGAAAGAATAAAAAAACAACAAAGCAAACTAGAATGCTATTTGACCCTAAACAGAGAACACACAGTGGCAGAATACCTGACCACTGTGACTGACCCAAACTTAAGGAAAGCTTTGACTGTGTACAGACTCAGTGAGCATAGCCTTGCTATTGAGAAAGGTCGCCGTAGTCAGACCTGGCTCTCAAGAGAAGACATGCTACGTGCACACTGCCCACAAAATGAGGTGGAAACTGAGCTGCACTTCCTAATCTTCTGCTAAATATATGAACATATTAGAGACACATATTTCCCTCAGACCCACAAAGAATTCGAAAACAAATCCAATTTTGATAAACTCCCGTATCTACTGGCTGAAAAAACACAGTGTGCCATCACAACAGCAAGATTTGTGACCTGTTGCCACAAGAAAAGGGCAACCAGTGAAGAACAAACACCATTGCAAATACAACAGAATGGTGCCGGAGGGGATGGCTGCCGTTCTATGGGCTCCTAACCAACTGTGCTTTTTTTTTTTTTTTTTTTTTTTTTCGCATTGTTTGTAACTTATTTTTTTACTTATTGTGTACATAATGTTGCTGCTACCATCTCTTATGACCGAAAATAACTTCTGGACATCAGAACAGCGATTACTCACCTCGAACTGGACAAAGATCTTTTCTTTAACGAGTCCGACGCGAAGGATATACTGCTTTCTCGAGACCAGGCCCAAATCCCTGTCATTTGGGTGATAAAAATACGTAGAAAAATGGATGATCTATGATCAAGAATATCCTACCAACGGGACATTAAAAACTGTCATATCTTATATTTCACTGAGTCATGGCTGAACAATGAGACGGAAAGTATAGAGCTGGTGGGATTTTCCATCGGCAGGACAGAACAGCTACGTCTGGTAAGACGAGGGCCGGGGGTGTGTGTCTATCTGTCAATAACAGCTGGTGCGCAATGTCTAATATTAAAGAAGTCTTGAGGTATTGCTCGCCTGAGGTAGAGTACCTCATGATAAGCTGTAGACCCACTATCTAACAAGAGAGTTCTCGTCTATATTTTTCGTAGCCATCTATTTACCACCACAAACTGATGCTGGCATTAAGACCGCACTCAACGAGCTGTATAAGGCCATAAACAAACAAGAAAATGCTCATCCAGAAGCGGCGCTCCTAGTGGCTGGGGACTTTAATGCAGGCAAACTTAAATCCGTTTTACCTCATTTCTACCATGTGCAACCAGAGGGAAAAAAACTTTTGACCACCTTTACTCCACACACAGAGATGCATACAAAGCTCTCCCTCGCCCTCCATTTGGCAAATCTGACCATAATTCTATCCTCATGATTCCCGCTTACAAGCAAAAACAAAAGCAGGAAGTACCAGTGACTCGCTCAATACGGAAGTGGTCAGATGAAGCGGATGCTACGCTACAGGACTGTTTCACTAGCACAGACTGGAATGTCTTCCGGGATTCATCCAATGGCATTGAGGAGTATATCACCTCAGTCATCGGCTTCATCAATAAGTGCATCGACGACGTCGTCCCCACAGTGACCGTACGTACATATCCCAACCAGAAGCCATGGATTACAGGCAACATCCGCATCTTTGTGGATCTGTGTAATCTGAGGGAAATATGTGTCTCTAATATGGTCATACATTTGGCAGGAGGTTAGGAAGTGCAGCTCAGTTTCCACCTCATTTAAAGGCTAGAGCTGCCGCTTTCAAGGAGTGGGACACTAATCCCGCTATGCCCTCAGACGAACCATCAAACAGGCAAAGCGTCAATACAGGATTAAGATTGAATCCCACTACACCGGCTCTGAAGCTCGTCGGATGTGGCAGGGCTTGAAAACTATTACAGACTACAAAGGGAAACCCAGCCGCGAGCTGCCCAGTGACGCGAGCCTACCAGATGAGCTAAATGCCTTTTATGCTCGCTTCGAGGCAAGCAACACTGAAGCATGCATGAGAGCATCAGCTGTTCCTAACAACTGTGTGATAACGCTCTCGGTAGCCAATGTGAGCAAGACCTTTAAACAGGTCAACATTCACAAAGCCGCGGGGCCAGACGGATTACCAGGACATGTACACAAAGCATGCGCGGACCAACTGGCAAGTGTCTTCACTGACATTTTCAACCTCTCCCTGACCGAGTCTGTAATACCTACATGTTTCAAGCAGACCACCATAGTCCCTGTGGCCAAGGAAGCGAACGTACCCTGCCTAAATGACTACCGACCCGTAGCACTCATGGCGGTAGCCATGAAGTGCTTTGAAAGGCTGGTCACGGCTCACATCAACAGCATCATCCCGGATAACGTAGACCCACTCCAATTCGCATATCTCCCCAACAGATCCACAGATGACGCAATCTCAATCGTACTCCACACTGCCCTTTCCCACCTGGACAAAAGGAACACCTATGTGAGAATGCTGTTCATTGACTACAGCTCAGTGTTCAACACCATAGTGCCCACAAAGCTCATCACTAAGCTAAGGACCCTGGGACTAAACACCTCCCTATGCAACTGGATCCTGGACTTTCTGACGGGCCGACCCCAGGTGGTAAGGGTAGGCTTTAACACGTCTGCCACACTGATCCTCAACACTGGGGCCCCTCAGGGGTGCGTGCTTAGTCCCCTCCTGTACTCCCTGTTCACCTATGACTGCGTGGCCAAACACGACTCCAACACCATCATTAAGTTTGCTGACGACACAACAGTGGTAGGCCTGATCACCGACAACGATGAGACAGCCTATAGGGAGGAGGTCAGAGACCTGGCAGTGTGGTGCCAGGACAACAACCTCTCCCTCAATGTGAGCAAGACAAAGGAGCTGATAGTGAACTACAGGAATAGGTGGGCCGAACAGGCCCCCATTAACATCAACGGGGCTGTAGTAGAGTGGGTCGAGAGTTTCAAGTTGCTTGGTGTCCACATCACCAACAAACTATCATGGTCCAAACACACCAAGACAGTCGTGAAGAGGACACGACAACACCTTTTCCCCCTCAGGAGACTGAAAAGATTTGGCATGGGTCCCCAGATCCTCAAAAAGTTATACAGCTGCACAATCGAGAGCATCCTGACCGGTTGCATCACCGCCTGGTATGGCAACTGCTCGACATCAAACCGTAAGGCGCTACAGAGGGTAGTGCGTACGGCCCAGTACATCACTGGGACCAAGCTTCCTGCCATCCAGGACCTATATACTAGGCGGTGTCAGAGGAAAGCCCAAAAAATTGTCAAAGACTCCAGTCACCCAAGTCATAGACTATTCTCCCTGCTACCACACTGCAAGCGGTACCGGAGCGCTAAGTCTAGGACCAAAAGGCTCCTTAATAGCTTCTAACCCCAAGCCATAAGACTGCTGAACAATTAATCAAATGACTATTTACATTGACCTCCCCCTCCATTTGTTTTTACACTGCTGCTACCCGCTGTCTATTATCTATGTATAGTCACTTTACCCCTACCTACATGTACAAATTACCTCGACTAACCTGCACCCCCACACGTTGACTTGGTACCGGTACCCCCTGTATATAGCCTCATTATTGTTATTTTATTGTGTTACTTTTTATTATTTTTTACTTTAGTTGATTTGGTAAATATTTTCTTAACTCTTTCTTGAACTGCATTGTTGGTTAAGGGCTTGTAAGTAAGCATTTGACGGTAAGGTCTACACCTGTTGTTTTCAGCGCATGTGACAAACAAAGTTTGATTTGATTTGAACCCATATTTATGTTTATTTACTTTCCCTTTTGTACTTTAACTATTCACACATCGTTACAACACTGTATATATAAATAATATGACATATGAAATGTCTCTATTCCTTTGAAACTTTTGTGAGTGTATTGTTTATTTCACTTTTGTTTATTGTCTATTTCACTTGCTTTGGCAATGTTAACACGTTTCCCATGCCAATAAAGCCCCTTGAATTTAATTGAGAGAGAGAGAGAGAGAGAAACAGGTCTATTGCGTCTCCTCAGAACCCCCTCACCAAAAGGAGACCATTATCTGAGTGACTCCAGTAAGACAGCCCAGCAGTGTGAAACACGAACACACTTGCTGGCTTCCTCACAAACAAGACATCCAAAATCCATTTAGGCAAACCCCACTCTCTCTGTCTCTTTTTCTCTCTCACACACACACACACACACACAAACACAGAGGGGAACAGGCAATCGGCAGGTAGCCTAGCGGTTAAGAGCGTTGGGCCAGTAACTGAAAGGCTACTGGTTCGAATTGCCAAAGCATACTATCATCTGTCAATGTGCCTGCGAGCAAGGCACTTAACCCTAATTGATCCTGTGAGCAAAATTACTAAAATGTAAATGTAAAATGTAACATGCTGTTTCTTCGGATAAGTCAGCTTGGAGGATAAGTCTGCTTGGAGGATAAGTCTGCTTGGAGGATAAGTCTGCTTGGAGGATAAGCAGAGCCCACTACACCCACACAGACTCCATACCCAGCTATACTCCATACCCCTGTCTGTACCCCATACCGTGTCTGTCCGTACACCACACCAGTCTGTCTGTACTACAAACTCCCATCTGTCTGTATTTCATACCCTTGTTTGTTTGTACACCATACCCCTTTCTGTCTGTACCCCATACCCCATCTGTCCGTACCACATACCCCCGTCTGTCTGTACCCCACACCCCAGTATGGCTTTACCCCATACCCCTGTCAGTCTGTACCCCATACCCATCTGACTGTACCCCATACCCCTGCCTGTAACCCATACCCCTGCATGTACCCCATACCCCAGTCTGTCTTTTCCCCATACCCCCGTCTGTCCGTACCCCACCCCACGTCTGTCCGTACCCCATACCCCCGTCTGTAATCAAAACCCCCATCTGTCTGTATTTCATACCCTTGTTTGTCTGTACTCCATACCCCCGTCTGTACTCCATACCCCTGTCTGTACTCCATACCCCCGTCTGTACTCCATACCCCTGTCTGTACTCCATACCCCCGTCTGTCCTCCATACCCCTGTCTGTTTTTCTGTACCCCATACCCCCGTCTGTAATCAAAACCCCCATCTGTCTGTATTTCATACCCTTGTTTGTCTGTACTCCATACCCCCGTCTGTACTCCATACCCCTGTCTGTACTCCATACCCCTGTCTGTACTCCATACCCCCGTCTGTCTGTCTGTCCTCCATACCCCTGTCTGTCTGTCTGTACTCCATACCCCCGTCTGTCCTCCATACCCCTGTCTGTTTTTCTGTACTCCATACCCCCGTCTGTCCTCCATACCCCTGTCTGTACTCCATACCCCCGTCTGTCCTCCATACCCCCGTCTGTCCTCCATACCCCTGTCTGTACTCCATACCCCTGTCTGTCCTCCATACCCCCGTCTGTCCTCCATACCCCTGTCTGTCTGTACTCCATACCCCCGTCTGTCCTCCATACCCCCGTCTGTCCTCCATACCCCCGTCTGTCCTCCATACCCCTGTCTGTCTGTACTCCATACCCCCGTCTGTCCTCCATACCCCCGTCTGTCCTCCATACCCCCGTCTGTACTCCATACCCCCGTCTGTCCTCCATACCCCCGTCTGTCCTCCATACCCCTGTCTGTACTCCATACCCCTGTCTGTACTCCATACCCCTGTCTGTACTCCATACCCCCGTCTGTCCTCCATACCCCTGTCTGTACTCCATACCCCTGTCTGTACTCCATACCCCCGTCTGTACTCCATACCCCCGTCTGTCCTCCATACCCCTGTCTGTCCTCCATACCCCTGTCTGTACTCCATACCCCCGTCTGTACTCCATACCCCCGTCTGTCCTCCATACCCCTGTCTGTACTCCATACCCCTGTCTGTACTCCATACCCCCGTCTGTCCTCCATACCCCTGTCTGTACTCCATACCCCTGTCTGTACTCCATACCCCCGTCTGTCCTCCATACCCCCGTCTGTCCTCCATACCCCTGTCTGTTTTTCTGTACTCCATACCCCCGTCTGTACTCCATACCCCTGTCTGTACTCCATACCCCCGTCTGTCCTCCATACCCCCGTCTGTCCTCCATACCCCTGTCTGTTTTTCTGTACTCCATACCCCCGTCTGTACTCCATACCCCCGTCTGTCCTCCATACCCCCGTCTGTCCTCCATACCCATGTCTGTTTTTCTGTACTCCATACCCCCGTCTGTCCTCCATACCTCTGGCTGTACTCCATACCCCTGTCTGTTTTTCTGTACTCCATACCCCCGTCTGTACTCCATACCCCCGTCTGTCCTCCATACCCCCGTCTGTCCTCCATACCCATGTCTGTTTTTCTGTACTCCATACCCCCGTCTGTCCTCCATACCTCTGGCTGTCCTCCATACCCCTGTCTGTTTTTCTGTACTCCATACCCCCGTCTGTACTCCATACCCCCGTCTGTACTCCATACCCCTGTCTGTCCTCCATACCCCTGTCTGTCCTCCATACCCCTGTCTGTCCTCCATACCCCTGTCTGTCCTCCATACCCCTGTCTGTTTTTCTGTACTCCATACCCCCGTCTGTACTCCATACCCCCGTCTGTCCTCCATACCCCTGTCTGTCCTCCATACCCCCGTCTGTCCTCCATACCCCTGTCTGTCCTCCATACCCCCGTCTGTACTCCATACCCCCGTCTGTACTCCATACCCCCGTCTGTCCTCCATACCCCCGTCTGTACTCCATACCCCCGTCTGTACTCCATACCCCCGTCTGTCCTCCATACCCCCGTCTGTACTCCATACCCCTGTCTGTCTGTCCTCCATACCCCTGTCTGTCCTCCATACCCCTGTCTGTACTCCATACCCCCGTCTGTCCTCCATACCCCTGTCTGTACTCCATACCCCTGTCTGTCTGTCCTCCATACCCCTGTCTGTACTCCATACCCCTGTCTGTCCTCCATACCCCTGTCTGTCCTCCATACCCCTGTCTGTACTCCATACCCATCTGTACTCCCCCACATACACTACCAATGCTTCTAATCCTTCAATTTAAACACATTACCGCCCACACACACCGCCTCCAACACAAACACACACCGCCTCCAACACACACACACCGCCTCCAACACACACACACACACACACACACACCGCCTCCAACACATACACATACACTGCTTCCCACACACACAAATACACTGCTTCCCACACACACACAACATTGATGGGATTAGTTGTACTGCTCCATCCGCCCCCAACATCAGAGTTGAACAGAAACACAGAATAGACAGTGTTATGTGAGCCGGAGCCAAGACCGTAAGCTCAGTTTGTGTCTGTGTGTGGTGCAGAACATTTCTCCACTGAGACTCCACAGCTGTCTGCAGCCTCAGAGATCCCTCACTCACCCAGCTTGTATGACCTCCACAGCTGTCTGCAGCCTCAGAGATCCCTCACTCACCCAGCTTGTATGACCTCCACAGCTGTCTGCAGCCTCAGTGATCCCTCACTCACCCAGCTTGTTCGACCTCCACAGCTGTCTGCAGCCTCAGTGATCCCTCACTCACCCAGCTTGTTCGACCTACACACACTTTCTCTCACTAGTTAGTCAGAATTGGGGAGTAGGATTATCAGAGTTTAAGCCCTGTATTCTATGTGCAGCTGTGCTCTCTCTATGCCCTTAACCCTTAATGCCCGTACATCTATGCCCGTACCCGTATACGGGTTGAAAATGGCAGATTTTGCTATACATGACGTCAGAGGTCAGAGGTCAGTGGTTGTACAGTAACATGCTATACATGACGTCAGAGGTCAGAGGTCAGTGGTTGTACAGTAACATGCTATACATGACGTCAGAGGTCAGGCTCTGCTCTTCACAGCGCTGTATGGATTTTGACTGACAGCTGTTCTGAACTGGAGCACCACACACGACAGAAGGTTGTCCCCATCACTCCTGCTAATTGGGCAACTTTTGAAAATGTTTTGTTGTTTTGAGTGAGAGAAATGCTGTAAATTAAGAGGACTATGTATTTTGAAAGATGAGACGTTGAGGATTAGAATAAATACTGCTTTGGTGTCATATAAGCAAGCCAAACACCCATGAATCCCAAATGTGCACTTCACATTTCCAAATCATAAAAACTCCTGTCATATACAGTGTCAGTTTGATGTACAGTTACAAGATGACATGGGGTCATACCAGTGGAGGCTCCTCAGAGGAGAAAGGGGAGGAGCATCTTCCTCAGTGAATTTCATAAAAATAAAAATGTCAACACATTTAAAAAGTTATAATTTTTTAGATAAAACTATACTAAATATAATCACGTCACCAAATAATTTATTAAAACACACCGTTTTGCAATGAAGGTCTACAGTAGACTCAACCGCACTCTGCAGGGGTAACACCATGGGGTACATTGACTTCAATACAAAACCTAGGAGGCTCATGGTTCTCACCCACTTCCATAGACTTACACAGTAATTATGACAACTTCCGGAGGATGTCCTCCAACCTATCACAGCTCTTGCAGCATGAACTGACATGTTGTCCGCCCAATCAAATGATCAGAGAATGAATCTAGTACTGCAAGCATGAGCTACAGCTAGCTAGCTCTTCAGTGCATAAAATGTAGTGAGTAGTTGACTTAAAGAGACAGAAAGACAATAGTTGAACAGTTTTCAACAAATACATTTATTCAAAAATGAAGGAGAAGCAAGAGAGATTGTTATTTTTTTCACTTTCAGTTTTACTTACTTAACTAGCAAATGCAGCTAGCTAGTTTAGCCTACTCAAACACCCTGCTCAAACAGAGGGATGCTATGTTAGCTAGCTGGATATGACTATCCAACACAACACTGGAACTCTTCCAAGTCAAGGTAAGATTTTGGTTTTACTGATTTATTGCCACCGGGGCCCACCAGTGTAACTGCTAAACTGCTAACTGACTATACACTGTAAAGTTACTGCATGATTGTAGCGGGTTTACTAACGTGTTACTGTGGTTCTATTAGCTATGTTGACTATGATGTTACTTTAGCTAATATGGTGACAACGATATAGGCTGTGTGTAGCGGTTATGATATGAAGGTTTGGCTTAGAAAGGTTTTTTCGCCTGGTCAAATACAGTGGGGAAAAAAAGTATTTAGTCAGCCACCAATTGTGCAAGTTCTCCCACTTAAAAAGATGAGAGAGGCCTGTAATTTTCATCATAGGTACACGTCAACTATGACAGACAAATTGAGAAAAACAAATCCAGAAAATTACATTGTAGGATTTTTTATGAATTTATTTGCAAATTATGGTGGAAAATAAGTATTTGGTCACCTACAAACAAGCAAGATTTCTGGCTCTCACAGACCTGTAACTTCTTCTTTAAGAGGCTCCTCTGTCCTCCACTCGTTACCTGTATTAATGGCACCTGTTTGAACTTGTTATCAGTATAAAAGACACCTGTCCACAACCTCAAACAGTCACACTCCAAACTCCACTATGGCCAAGACCAAATAGCTGTCAAAGGACACCAGAAACAAAATTGTAGACCTGCACCAGGCTGGAAAGACTGAATCTGCAATAGGTAAGCAGCTTGGTTTGAAGAAATCAACTGTGGGAGCAATAATTAGGAAATGGAAGACATACAAGACCACTGATAATCTCCCTCGATCTGGGGCTCCACGCAAGATCTCACCCCGTGGGGTCAAAATGATCACAAGAACGGTGAGCAAAAATCCCAGAACCACACGGGGGGACCTAGTGAATGACCTGCAGAGAGCTGGGACCAAAGTAACAAAGCCTACCATCAGTAACACACTACGCCGCCAGGGACTCAAATCCTGCAGTGCAAGATGTGTCCCCCTGCTTAAGCCAGTACATGTCCAGGCCTGTCTGAAGTTTGCTAGAGTGCATTTGGATGATCCAGACGAGGATTGGGAGAATGTCATATGGTCAGATGAAACCAAAATAGAACTTTTTGGTAAAAACTAAACTCGTCGTGTTTGGAGGACAAAGAATGCTGAGTTGCATCCAAAGAACACCATACCTACTGTGAAGCATGGGGGTGGAAACATCATGCTTTGGTGCTGTTTTTCTGCAAAGGGACCAGGACGACTGATCCGTGTAAAGGAAAGAATGAATGGGGCCATGTATCGTGAGATTTTGAGTGAAAATCTCCTTCCATCAGCAAGGGCATTGAAGATGAAACGTGGTTGGGTCTTTCAGCATGACAATGATCCCAAACACACCGCCCGGGTGTCACGATCGTCGAACAGAGATGAGGACCAAGGCGCAGCGTTGCAGGCAAACATACTCTTTATTAGAGACACGATCAAAACCAACAAAACAAAAACGTGACAGTTCACGGTCTAACACAACCGACTAGAAACAAGATCCCACAAACTCTGTGGGGAAACAGGCTGCTAAAGTATGGTTCTCAATCAGAGACAACAAGCAACAGCTGAATCACGTTGCCTCTGATTGAGAACCACACTGGCCAACATAGAACCACAATACCAGAATGTGAAACCTAGAACAACACACATAGACTTTACACACCCTGGCTCAACATATTAGAGTCCCCAGAGCCAGGGCGTGACAGTACCCCCCCCCCTAAAGGCGCGGACTCCGACCGCGCCCACCAAACACCACAGGGGAGGGACCGGGTGGGCACTCCGCTTAGGCGGCGGATCCGGCTCCGGGCCTGATCCCCGCTCCCTCTCCAACCCCCCAAAGTACCCCTGGTCCGGTCTGGCCCCGCTGGCCGGAGCTGGACTGCACACTGGTGGAGCGGATTGCTCTAGCTCCGGCGTGAAGCATCTGACCGGTGCCGGACCAGCCACCGGTGGAACAGGCACGGGCCATGCCGGACTGACGACGCACACCACTGGCTTGGTGTGGGGAGCAGGAGCGGGCCGAGCCGGGCTGACGAAACGCACCACTGACTTGGTGCGGGGAGCAGGAGCGGGCCGGACCGGGCTGACGAAGCGCACCACTGACTTGGTGCGGGGAGCAGGAACGGGCCATGCCGGGCTGACGAAGCGCACCACTGACTTGGTGCGGGGAGCAGGAACGGGCCGAGCTGGGCTGACGAAACGCACCACTGACTTGGTGCGGGGAGCAGGAATGGGCCGGACTGGGCTGGCGACGCGCACCACAGACTTGGTGCGGGGAGCAGGAACAGGCCGGGCCGAGCTGGCGACGCGCACCGTAGACTTGGTGCGAGTGGCAGGAACAGGCCGGACCGTACTGGGAACACACACCACTGGCCCTACGTGGGGATCAGGAACAGGCCGGACCGGACTGGCAACACACGCCAGTACCTCTCGCCGTGCCTCTACATCCTCCTTCCCCCTGGTGACCAGTGACTCCCGTAACCTGGCGGCCTCCTGCTGCCCCGTCGTCCACGGCGTTAGCCCCCCCTAAAAAATGTATGGGCTTCACTCCTACCCGTGGACCAGGTCTCCATGCTTCTCGCCAGCCTTTCGCCCTTCTGCCTCCACGTCAAGTCCCTCTCTTCCTCACATGGCTTGACCCAGTCGAGGAGGCGAAGGAGATCCGCTAGAGATCTCTCAGGCGATGGCTCCTGGACTTGCTGCTTGGTCCAGTCTTGGTGGGATCTTCTGTCACGATCGTCGAACAGACATGAGGACCAAGGCGCAGCGTTGCAGGCAAACATACTCTTTATTAGAGACACGATCAAAACCAACAAAACGAAAACGTGACAGTTCACGGTCTAACACAACCGACTAGAAACAAGATCCCACAAACTCTGTGGGGAAACAGGCTGCTAAAGTATGGTTCTCAATCAGAGACAACAAGCAACAGCTGAGTCACGTTGCCTCTGATTGAGAACCACACTGGCCAACATAGAACCACAATACCAGAATGTGAAACCTAGAACAACACACATAGACTTTACACACCCTGGCTCAACATATTAGAGTCCCCAGAGCCAGGGCGTGACACCGGGCAACGAAGGAGTGGCATCGTAAGAAGCATTTCAAGGTCCTGGAGTGGCCTAGCCAGTCTCCAGATCTCAACCCCATAGAAAATCTTTGGAGGGAGTTGAAAGTCCGTGTTGCCCAGCGACAGCCCCAAAACATCCCTGCTCTAGAGGAGATCTGCATGGATGAATGGGCCAAAATACCAGCAACAGTGTGTGAAAACCTTGTGAAGACTTACAGAAAACGTTTGACCTGTGTCATTGCCAACAAAGGGCATATAACAAAGTATTGAGAAACTTTTGTTATTGACCAAATACTTATTTTCCACCATAATTTGCAAATAAATTCATAAAAAATCCTACCATGTGATTTTCTGGATTATTTTCTCTCATTTTGTCTGTCATAGTTGACGTGTACCTATGATGAAAATTACAGGCCTCTCTCATCTTTTTATGTGGTAGAACTTGGTGGCTGACTAAATACTTTTTTCCCCCACTGTACAGCTGATGTGTTGTTCACTGAAGTCCACAAGGGAAGGGAAAAGGTGAGAGAGCGCATAGATGCAAGACGGAATACAACGTGGCTGCGATGAATGTGTACTGTGTTTAAGCTTGACCAGGGGTGTATTCACTCTGCTGATTCTGTTGAAAGATGTTTCTTAAACGGAAGCAAACAGAATGAAACGGGGATAAACATACCTGAATTTGTCCAATAGAAACATTTTCTCTCAACCTGTGTGCACCTACGTTGTAATCTTTCATTCATAGGCTAGGTTGTAGCAACCTCATGATGGGTATAGGGAAAATTCGAGTATCATGTAGTAGCCTAAACTTACCGATGTTAAATTGAGCTGAGTGAATGGAATATGGATGACAGTCATCCAATCAAATCAAATCAAATTTTATTGGTCACATGCGCCGAATACAACAGGTGCAGACATTACAGTGAAATGCTTACTTACAGCCCTTAACCAACAGTGCATTTATTTTTAACAAAGAAAGTAAAAATAAAACATCAACAAAAAAAGTGTTGAGAAAAAAAGAGCAGAAGTAAAATAAAATAACAGTAGGGAGTCTATATATACAGGGGGGTACCGGTGCAGAGTCAATGTGCGGGGGCACCGGCTAGTTGAGGTAGTTGAAGTAATATGTACATGTGGGTAGAGTTAAAGTGACTATGCATAAATAATTAACAGAGTAGCAGCAGCGTAAAAAGGATGGGGTGGGGTGGCAGTGCAAATAGTCCGGGTAGCCATGATTAGCTGTTCAGGAGTCTTATGGCTTGGGGGTAGAAGCTGTTGAGAAGTCTTTTGGACCTAGACTTGGCACTCCGGTACCGCTTGCCGTGCGGTAGCAGAGAGAACAGTCTATGACTAGGGTGGCTGGAGTCTTTGACAATTTTGAGGGCCTTCCTCTGACACCGCCTGGTATAGAGGTCCTGGATGGCAGGAAGCTTGGCCCCAGTGATGTACTGGGCCGTACGCACTACCCTCTGTAGTGCCTTGCGGTCGGAGGCCAAGCAGTTGCCATACCAGGCGGTGATGCAAACAGTCATCCAATATGCTATAACAGAAATAAGGCCATGCTCATTAAGAAAATAAAAATTGTCCTACCTCATCTTAAACGGCACTGACCGCCACTGCGTCATACCCTGGGTTGTTCTGAACAGAATGCACCTATGTTTGTCTATTGTGAAGAAAATCTGCTGCGGAACACGCACCTGAATGCACTCATGACTCCTTTCTATGGCCACCAAAATTACCATCAGTTTTCTCTGAATTGCCTTGTGAATGCCTAACACACTGTAAGATCGTATTTTATAACTTAGCTAGTCACGTTGGCAATACAACAAGCTTTCAAATGATGCCCACCTGACCCAGATTGTGATTTATAATAGAGGCGTTTTTGGATTGCGTAAACAACAACAGTAATTGTGTGATGGAGGGGATGCAGGGTTGTGTTCCAAACGAAACAACTACTAGCTTGCTATAGTTCCTCAACATCACAGCTAGGAGAGCACAAAAAAACACCTTATAGTTGAAGACTTTGAGTCATAAAAGTGCATTGAAATTGGAGAGGTGTGTGGTCACCATGAGACAACAGTTAGTCCTCTCACTCAAACCCTTGTAATTTGTCTTATGTTGCACCTCTACCCCACATTTTCCAGGAACATTCTCATCATGTTACTCTGCATGTATCCAGAGTATTTTCGGATTTCAACAAATGCTGCGAAAAGTACAGTAAATGTAAAATGCACATCAAATCAACAGTGTAAAATTTTGGATTCAGTGTTGGTTGGTCTTTGGTCTAATAATTTTCCCATCATCTCCAAACTGTTTCAATTACTACCATGCTTTTCATTTTTCTTCTGTAAGAAACATTTCAATTTAGTCCTATCCATATGGGCCAATTCCCACAAGTGTAAAGGGTTAAAGATATGTTCCAAATACAAAACTCACCTCTGCAGGCGGATCAGATAACCACAGGAGTTCCCGTCCCCCTCGGCCCTCTCAGCAGCCACACCTGGGACCAGCACACATTAGTAAGGATAATATACAAACTCAAAAAGGTAGAACACACACAGACATACACACCTGGAACAGGGGCAATACACACACACACACAGACTCGTCACTCACGGATATGGCACTGATGCGTCGTGGTTGGGTGCAGACCACCCTGCAGACTGAACCCATGCCCCTCTCTATGTAGTCATCCAGGATAAACTGAGTCACCTGTGTGGTCTTACCACATTGACCACCAGCACCTGGCTGGACCTGATCAACTCCACCAACCAGAGAGAGAACATGATAGAGGTGAGGCAAGACACTTTTTGTCGCTGTCGGATGAAAACCTATTATCATCCTTAAAACCTTAACCTCGTCTTTTCAGGAAATGAAAAAAAATATATATTTTACCATTAACAAACATTTTGAAACTAAATACATGTATTGGTCCTGGAGTCATGAAATGTTCAGAGTACATTGAGATTGCAATACACACACACACATTAAAAGGCACATGACAGCCCGCTTGGAGTTTGCTAAAAGGCACCTAATGACTCTCAGACCATGAGAAACAAGATTCTCTGGTCTGATGAAACCAATATTGAACTCTTTGGCCTGAATGCCAAGCATCACGTCTGGAGGAAACCTGGCACCATCCCTACGGTGAAGCATGGTGGTGGGGATGTTTTTCAGCGGCAGGGACTGGGAGACTAGTCAGGATGGAGGGAAAGATGAACGGAGCAAAGTACAGAGAGCTCCTTGATGAAAACCTGCTCCAGAGCTCTCAGCACCTCAGACTGGGGTGAAGGTTCACCTTCCAACAGGACAACGACCCTAAGCACACAGCCAAGACAACGTTGGAGTGGCTTCGGGACAAGTCTCTGAATATTTTTGAGTGGCCCAGCCAGAGCCCGGACTTGAATCCGATTGAACATCTCTGGAGAGACCTGAAAATAGCTGTAAAGCAACACTCCCCATCCAACCTGACAGAGCTTGAGAGGATCTGCAGAGAAGAATGGGAGAAACTCCCCAAATACAGGTGTGCTAAGCTTGTAGCGTCATACCCAAGAAGACTCAAGGCTGTAATCACTGCCAAAGGTGCCTATTTTTGCTTTGTCATTATGGGGTATTGTGTGTAAATTGATGAGGGGAAAAAACGATTTAATCAATTTTAGAATTAGGCTGTAACCTAACAAAATGTGGAAAAAGTCAAGGGGTCTGAATACTTTCCGAAGGCACTGTATGTATATATATCATATCATACAGCTGTGGAAATGATCAGTTTCTCTGGTTTTACTATTTGTAGGTATGTGTTTGGGTAAAAATAACATTTTTGTTTTATTCTATAAACTACTGACAACATTTCTCCTAAATTCCAAATAAAAATATTGTCATTTAGAGCATTTATTTGCAGAAAATGACAACTGGTCAAAATAACAAAAAATATGCAGTGTTGTCAGACCTCGAATAATGCAAAGAAAACAAGTTCATGTTCATTTTTTAAAAACATAATACTAATGTTTTAACTCACTAAATCAATATTTGGTGGAATAAACCTGATTTTCAATCACAGCTTTCATGCGTCTTGGCATGCTCTCCACCAGTCTTTCACATTGATGTTGGGTGACTTTATGCCACTCCTGGCGCACAAATTCAAGCAGCTCGGCTTTGTTTGATGGCTTGTGACCATCCATCTTCCTCTTGATCACATTCCAGAAGTTTTCAATGGGGTTCAGGTCTGGAGATTGGGCTGGCCATGACAGGGTCTTGATCTGGTGGTCCTACATCCAATCCTTGATTGACCTGGCTGTGTGGCATGGCACATGTTCCTGCTGGAAATACCAATCCTGGGGCACAATGTCAGAGCAAAAGGAAGCACATTTTCTTCCGGGACAACCTTGCACGTGGCTTGATTTATGCGTCCTTAACAAAGACAAATCTGCCCGATTCCAGCCTTGCTGAACACCCCCAGATCATCACTGATCCTACACAAAATGTCACAGTGGTTGCGAGACACTGTGGCTTGTAGGCCTCTCCAGGTCTCCGTCTAACCATTAGACGACCAGGTGTTGGACAAAGCTGAAAATTGGACTCATCAGAGAAGATTACCTTACTCCAGTCCTCTACGGTCGAATCCTTATGGTCTTTTGCAAACCTCAGCCTGGCTCTTCTTTGCTTCTCATTGATGACAGGCTTTTTTCTAGCTTTGCACGACTTCAGCCCTGCCCCAAGGAGCCTGTTTCGAACCGTCCTCGCCGTGCACTTCACCCCAGCTGCCGTTTGCCATTTTTTTTGTAGGTCACTTGATGTCATCCTACGGATGTTGAGTGACATTCGAATGAGTTGGCGGTCATCCTGGTCAGTAGAGAGTTGTTTTCACCCTCTGCCGGTCTGTAGCTTTGTTGTCCCCAATGTCTGCTGCTTGACCTTGTTCTTATGAACCGCCGTCTTTGAACTTTTAAGGATGGAAGCAACCTGATGCTCACTGTATCCCTCTCCCAGTAAAGCCAGAATTGAACCCTTGTTTTCCTCAATCAAAACTTTCCTTTTCAACTCTTTTGGCATGGTCAATAGTTATTTTTTGATTAATATTACTTTTGAGGTACTATTAGCACTGTTTTTGCCATCCAGCTGGTCCTATTGCAAGAGGATAGTGATGACCACAGCAGTGGTTTTTATACTTTTCCTCGTTAAATAAGATTTGGTTCAGGTGATCACCTAATCAGTACCTAATTCAGTAGAATGAGGTGTGCCTGTGTTGGAATTCAACAGACACTGGAATGGAATGGCTGTCATACATGTAGAGATGCTAATTTAAGAAACATTGTACAGTGGTCTCTTAATTTTTTCCACAGCTGTATATATGTATGTGTGTGTATGTATTGAAAGCAACTCCCCTCAATGTCCTCTGAACATTTCATGACTCAAGGACCAATACATGTATTCAAAAAAAGCTTCTTAAGTTTCATAAATATATGAAAATTGCCAAAAATGGAGTTACGAGGTTTTCATCAGACAGCAACGTTTTACAAGATGAGATCATATTCCTGTCTTAGGTAAAAACACACCCATGTGCTCATGCAAAAGGAGAGGCCTAGCATCCAAGTTCATCAGGAGGAACAATATCTCAGAGCTTACCCCTTTCTTTCCAAAGGATGGAAGCTTTTCCCTGAATTTCTGCAAAAAAAGAAACAAGAAACATTATATTTCACCTTTATTTAACCAGGTAAGCCAGTTGAGAGGTACTCCCTTTAAGAGTGTGCTCCTAATCTCAGCTCGTTACCTGTATAAAAGACACCTGGGAGCCAGAAATCTTTCTGATTGAGAGGGGGTGAAATACTTATTTCCCTCATTAAAATGCAAATCAATTTATAAAATTTTTGACATGCTTCTTTCTGGATTTTCTGTTTTGTTATTCTGTCTCTCACTGTTCAAATAAACCTACCATTAAAATTATAGACTGATCATTTCTTTGTCAGTGGGCAAATGTACAAAATCAGCATGGGATCAAATGCTTATTTCCTTCACTGTACCTATAAATAGTAAAACCAGAGAAACTTATATTTTTGCAGTGGTCTCTTAATTCTTTCCAGAGCTGTAGGTCCATTATCTACGTACCTTATATTTTTAGATGTTTAAGTTTATGCAAGGGTTTTTTCTCCATGATTTTGGGAGTAGCAACCCACCGCTGCTAAATTAATATAGGGGAAACACTGCACACACACACACACACACACACACACACACACACACACACACACACACACACACACACACACACACACACACACACACACACACACACACAAAGTGGAGTCTCTAACAGACTTTGTGCCAAGTGTACTGGAAGTTAATCCTATAATTTACTGCCTAACACAGAAGAAGAACACAAAACGACCTTTCTCTTTTAAAGGCCACTTGCTGCACTAAATTACAGAAGAAGACAATTACCAGGGGACAAACTGAACACTCCACAGTGTGTGACCCGGTGACTGAACCCTTTACGAAGATGACGATCTACTCTGACAACTGCAATACTACTACACTTAACAAAAATATAAACGCAACATGTAAAGTGTTCGTCCCATGTTTCTTGAGCTGAAATAAAAGATCCCAGAAATTTTCCATATGCACAAAAAGTTTATTTCTCTCAGATTTTGTGTACAGACGTGTTTACATCCCTGTTAGTGAGCATTTCTCCATTTCCATTTCCAATCCTAAAGCTGATTCAACATATCATTACATAGGTGCACCTTGTGCTGGGGACCATAGTTGGCCACTTTAAAATGTGCAGTTTGTCTCAACGCCACAGATGTCTCAAGTTTGAGGGAGTGTGCAATTGGTATGCTGACTGCAGGAATGTCCACCAGAGCTGTTGCCAGAGAATTGAATATTAATTTCTCCAACGTCGTCATAGAGAATTTGGCAGTACGTCCAACCTGCCTCACAACCACAGGCCACTTTTAACCATACCAGCCCAGGACCTCCACATCCGGCTTCTCCATAACTTGCTACATTTGCACACACTGTATATATTTTCTGTTGTATTTTTGACTTTATGTTTTGTTTTACCCCATATGTAACTCTGTGTTGTTGTTTTTATTGCACTGCTTTGCTTTATCTTGGCCAGGTCGCAGTTGTAAATGAGAACTTGTTCTCAACTGGCTTACCTGGTTAAATAAAGGTTAAATAAAATATAAAAAAAAACCTGTGGGATCGTCTGAGACCAGCCACCCGGACAGTTGATGAAACTGTGGGTTTGCACATCCGAAGAATTTCTGCACACACTGTCAGAAACAGTCTCAGGGAATATCATCTGCCTGCTCGTCATCCTCACCAGGGTCTTGACCTGACTGAAGTTTGGCATCGTAACCGACTTCAGTGGGCAAAGGCTCACCTTCAATGGCCACTGGCAAGCTGGAGAAGTGTGCTCTTCACAGATGAATCCCGGTATCAACTGTACCAGGCAGGTGGCATCGTGTGGAATTGCGGTTTGCGGATGTCAATGTTATGAACAGAGTGCCTCATGGTGGTGGTGGGGTAATGGTATGAGCAGGCATAAGCTACGGACAACAAACACAATTGCATTTTATCGATGGCAATTGGAATGCACAGAGGTCCTGAGGCCCATTGTTGTGTCATTCATCCATTGCCATCATCTCATGTTTCAGCATGATAATGCACGGCCCCATGTCGCAAGGACCTGTACACAATTCCTGGAAGCTGAAAATGTCCCAGCTCTTCCATGGCCTGCATACTCACCAGACATGTCACCCATTGAGCATGTTTGGGATCCTCTGGATCGACGTGTAAGACAGCGCGTTCCAGTTCCTGCCAATATCCAGTAACTTCGCACAGCCATTGAAGAGGAGTGGGACAACATTCCACAAACCAAAATCAACAGCTTGATCAACTCTATGCGAAGGAGATGAGTTGCGCTGCATGAGGCAAATGGTGGTAACACCAGATACTGACTGGTTTTCTGATCCACGGCCCTACCTTTTTTTTAAAGGTATCTGTGACCAACAGATGCATATCTGTACTCCCAGTTGTGAAATCCATAGATTAGGGCCTAATGTATTTATTGCAATTGACTGATTTCCTTATATGAACTGCAACTCGGTAAAATCTTTGAAATTGTTGCATGTTGGTTTATTTTTGTTCAGTGTAGTTCTATTGCATATTCAATAAAAGTACCTTTCTGTTTGAAATGTTCATGGTGTGTTTGAGCATCTTCATTGACCGCTCCAGGGGCCACCTGTGATTGAAACATCAAATCCTATAGAGGACATTTAAAGGAAAATTCCACCCCAAAAACATTAGTCCATTGTTGACATAGTTCCAAAATGTTTTGTTTGTCAGCAATCAAGTTTTCAAGATACGTAACTTTCAAAATACAGAAATCATCCCCATATGATGCAAAATGTGTCATACAGGATGATTTATGTATTTTGAAAGTTACATATCTGGAAAACCTGAATGCTAGCAAGCAAAACATTTTGGGACTATGTCAACATTGAACTAATGAAACAAATACCAAATTATAGTTTTTGGGTGGAGTTTTCCTTTAAGTCCAAAATAGGGTAAATTAAATTCAAATAATTTATATTATGTCACTGGAATAATACAACCAAATCAAAACAATAAACAGAAATAATAAAAAATGTATGATTTAAACAGGTGCCTTGTTTTTATGCCTGTGGTGTGCAGAACACAGTACATGATCTTATGGCTTTTTCAAAGATCAATTAGCTGCAGTTGCCTTAATGCCACATATTTTTATGCATTGACCCAGAGGTGTTCGCAATTACTGGGGCTTCATGTCTGAAGAGACTGATGTTCTTCACTACGTGTTCAGTCTTCCAGTGCCCCCGCTAACAAATAGTTTTTAATTGGATTGAGTTCAGATTGCCATTAGCCTTTGGTTGAAAATCTGTTGAATAATAGGGAAGTGAAATGCTGTATTTTTTTTACAGAGCAGAGAACAAGATACTTGCCCTAAAGAGAGAGAGAATGAGAGAAAGAAGAAGAGAGTGTACAGTTGAAGTCGGAAGTTTACATACACCTTAGCCAAATACATTTAAACTCAGTTTTTCACAATTACTGACATTTAATCCTAGTAAAAATTCCCTGTCTTAGGTCAGTTAGGATCACCACTTTCTTTTAGGAATGTGAAATGTCAGAATAATAGTAGAGAGAATTATTTATTTCAGCTTTTATTTATTTCATCACATTCCCAGTGGGTCAGAAGTTTACATACATTCAATTAGTATTTGGTAGCATTGCCTTTAAATTGTTTAACTTGGGTCAAATGCTTCGGGTAGCCTTCCACAAGCTTCCCACAATAAGTTGGGTGAATTTTGTCCCATTCCTCCTGACAGAGCTGGTGTAACTGAGTCAGGTTTGTAGGCCTCCTTGCTCGCACATGCTTTTTCAGTTCTGCCCACAAATGTTCTATAGGATTGAGGTCAGGGCTTTGTGATGGCCACTCCAATACCTTGACTTTGTTGTCCTTAAGCCATTTTGCCACAACTTTGGAAGTATGCTTGGGGTCATTGTCCATTTGGAAGACCCATTTGCGACCAAGCTTTAACTTCCTGACTGATGTCTTGAGATGTTGCTTCAATATATCCACATAATTTTCCTTCCTCATGATGCCATCTATTTTGTGAAGTGCACCAGTCCCTCCTGCAGCAAAGCACCCCCACAGCATGATGCGGCCAGACCCGTGCTTCACGGTTGGGATGATGTTCTTCGGCTTGCAAGCACCCCCTTTTTCCTCCAAACATAACGATGGTCATTATGGCCAAACAGTTCTATTTTGTTTCATCAGACCAGAGGACATTTCTCCAAAAAGTACGATCTTTGTCCCCATGTGCAGTTGCAAACCGTAGTCTGGATTTTTTATGGAGGTTTTGGAGCAGTGGCTTCTTCCTTGCTGAGTGGCCTTTCAGGTTATGTCGATATAGGACTCGTTTTACTGTGAATATAGATACTTTTGTACCTGTTCCTCCAGCATCTTCACAAAGTCATTTGCTGTTGTTCTGGGATTTATTTGCACTTTTCGCACCAAAGTACGTTAATCTCTAGGAGACAGAATGTGTAACCTTCCTGAGTGGTATGATGGCTGCGCAGGTCCAATGGTGTTTATACTTGCTTACTATTGTTTGTACAGATGAACGTGGTACCTTCAGGCATTTGGAAATTGCTCCCAAGCATGAACCAGACTTGTGGAGGTCTACAAAATAAATTCTGAGGTCTTGGCTGATTTCTTTTGATTTTCCCATGATGTCAAGCAAAGAGGCACTGAGTTTGAAGGTAGGCCTTGAAATACATCCACAGGCACACCTCCAATTGACTCAAATTATGTCAATTAACCTATCAGAAGCTTCGAAAGCCATGACATCATTTTCTGGAATTTCCCAAGCTTTTTAAAGGCACAGTCAACTTAGTGTATGTCAACTTCTGACCCACTGGAATTGTGACACAGTGAATTATAAGTGAAATAATCTGTCTGTAAACAATTGTTGGAAAAATTACTTGTGTCATGCATCCTAACCGACTTGCCAAAACTATAGTTTGTTAACAAGACATTTGTGGAGTGGTTGAAAAATGAGTTTTAATGATTCCAACATAAGTGTATGTAATCTTCCTGACTTCAACTGTATATATCTTACATTTAAGTCATTTTAGCAGACGCTCTTATCCAGAGCGACTTACAGGAGCAATTAGGGTTAAGTGCCTGGCTTAAGGGCACATCGACAGATTTATCACCTAGTCGGCTCGGGGATTAGAACCAGCAACCTTCCGGTTACTGGCACAACGCTCTTACCCACTAAGCTACCTGCTGCCCTCTTGAGAGGGATACAGAAAGAGAGGGAGAGCTTTTAAGAGGCGGCAAGATTGAGGGAGTAAGTCATGCGTGTGAGACGTATGAGCTAACAAGGCAGATCCCACATAAGCCTGGAGTCTCTGTCACGAAATATGGATTTTCACCAAGAGCCCATTGAAATGTGTTTCTTCAACTCCTGCTTCTTTCACCTCTGAAGCTGTAATTCTCACAGTTATAATGAAGGAGTCTGTGACTCTCCTCCTGTTGTAATGTTTACCGTCCGTCTGTCTGTCTGTACCTCGTCCATCATTATGGAGGTGTCCTCAGCTCCTACTCTGTATGGTGCCGCATTAGACCTAGTCATCCTGCCACTGAATCAACCCCAACCCGATTACTCAACATTCATAGGAATGACTTCAGACTGCATTACGTCGAGGATGATGCTGCCATTCAAACAAATAAATGAAAAATGACATCAGTGTCAGTTGAAATGAAGGACAGGTGATTATTGTTGGGATTATTGTTATCTTTTGACCAAGATTCAGCCTTCTGTGTGTACTTAAAGTGAGTCCCCAATCGCGTGAGGATGTTTCACCTCCTAGAATATTCTACATTTAAGATCTACCAGTAATCAGTTCTGACTGAAATGTATTCCGTCTGGGAGAATTATTCTGGGAAACGATATGAAAGATTCACTATGTGTCTGGGTTTGAATCAGAGGTTTCCTCTGGCGTTGAGGTGATGGGGAAAATCCAGACGTCTCTTCATCTGCTAGTGCCTTTGGTCTCAACTTTGCCATTATTTGAAACGTGCAAGTCAGGGAATGATTCGGGGGGGGGGGGGGTTGAGGAGATAGGAGGGCAGAGAAATCGATTTAGAGAGATTGAGGGGGAGGGTTGTTTTAGTATGAATTGAATTCCCCAGCCCCTATCCTCCCCATCTGTGTTGCCTTAAACCTTTATTATCCTTAGGCCTCCCGGTGTTACCTGGCAACCAACAACCTTTGACCCCCATACTGAATTCCTTAACCCAGAGGTGAGGAAAAGCATGATGTTTTGACACTCATGCTGTAGTGGTAATAGGGGTAACACTTTATATCGTGTTGCACTATTTCAGCTTTTATTCTTCAAGTAACAAGAGTGTAACTACATTTTGTTAGTAGGAGGATCTGGCCCTCATACCATCATGGCCACCTAATCATCCCCAGCTTCCAATTGGCTCATTCATCCCCCTTCCTCTCCCCTGTAACTACGTATTCCCCAGGCTGTTGCCGTAAATTAGAACGTGTTCTCAGTCAACTAAACCTGGTAAAATTAAAATGAGAATAAATGAAGGGGCTTCAGGACATATTATGAATGTGTCACTTGCTGTGTAAAGAGATGATATTCAAACTCCTCTGACGTAAAACATGGACAACAATGCTCCTCTTTCCCTAACAAAGCATTCGTTACCCCAGGACAATTCCTTACCCCAGGACACTCCCTTACCCCATGATACTCCCTTACCCCAGGACAATTCCTTACCCCAGGACACTCCCTTACCCCATGATACTCCCTTACCCCAGGACACTTCCTTACCCCAGGACACTCCCTTACCCCATGATACTTCCTTACCCCAGGACACTCCCTTACCCCATGATACTCCCTTACCCCAGGACACTTCCTTACCCCAGGACACTTCCTTACCCCATGATACTTCCTTACCCCAGGACACTTCCTTACCCCAGGACACTTCCTTACCCCAGGACACTTCCTTACCCCATGATACTTCCTTACCCCAGGACACTTCCTTACCCCAGGACACTTCCTTACCCCAGGACACTTCCTTACCCCATGATACTTCCTTACCCCAGGACACTTCCTTACCCCAGGACACTTCCTTACCCCAGGACACTTCCTTACCCCAGGACACTTCCTTACCCCAGGACACTTCCTTACCCCATGATACTTCCTTACCCCAGGACACTTCCTTACCCCAGGACACTTCCTTACCCCAGGACACTTCCTTACCCCATGATACTTCCTTACCCCAGGACACTTCCTTACCCCAGGACACTTCCTTACCCCAGGACACTTCCTTACCCCAGGACACTTCCTTACCCCAGGACACTTCCTTACCCCAGGACACTCCCTTACCCCATGATACTTCCTTACCCCAGGACACTTCCTTACCCCATGATACTTCCTTACCCCAGGACACTTCCTTACCCCAGGACACTTCCTTACCCCAGGACACTTCCTTAGGACACTTCCTTACCCCAGGACACTTCCTTACCCCAGGACACTTCCTTAGGACACTTCCTTACCCCAGGACACTTCCTTACCCCAGGACACTTCCTTACCCCAGGACACTTCCTTAGGACACTTCCTTACCCCAGGACACTTCCTTACCCCAGGACACTTCCTTAGGACACTTCCTTACCCCAGGACACTTCCTTACCCCAGGACACTTCCTTACCCCAGGACACTTCCTATGCTCCTCAGTCCCTACCCTGGCCACAGAGGTCACATTCAAAAAGCTAATAGCGGGGAGGTTAAAACTGTAATAAGAACACAGAGGACGTGTCAGTGTCATGACAGCAACTTGACTGGTACGTGGGAGAGAGGCCGGGGTGGGGGGGTCACTCAAAAACAGAGCAGTTGAAATCCCATTAAATAGAGGGAAGAGGAGGAGGACAATAACATTTGATAAGAGGACTGTTTATCACACACATCCCAGAGACACTGTATTATTTAGTCAGTTAGTTACCGTAGTTAATAACGCCTATTGCTGTGTGTTGATACTGTGATAACTAGTCCGTTGGTTATGTTATAGATTATTATTTTAGATTTTAAATTTGTTCAGATAAGTTAAAATCAATCAGTGAATTTGTTTTGACTGATTGTCAGTCATTCAATAAGCACAGATACGTAATTCATATATGTAAACAAACATCACTGCCAGCCTTCTCAGTGGTGAGACATGCATCCTCAATGGTTTCCAATTAAGAAGAAGAAAAACACTAATCTAACAATGTGTACAGTATGGAAAGTAGATGAACTTCAATACCTTGTATCCACACGAATGAATAAAGAAGACAATTATGAGTTCATTCCATTCTGCTTGGCTGAAGAGACGTGGTACTGCTGTATTGAAAGGGTTGTAAATGCTAAAACTCTGTCAAAACACTGAAATGCTCTCTACTCATTACAAGGTCAGAGGTTAACTCATCTACTGGGACCCATTGGTTATGATTCATAAGCCATATTATTCTGTAAGCCACTTTTCTCTAACTTGATTATTTTTTTTTTTTGCCTTAAAGCAGTCTGAATGTTCATGCATTTTACAGTGTTGTTTGAGGCAATTTTCTAGTATAAATATTGAATGAGCACATTCATATGAAGGAGGAAAACATTATGTCACACGTGACAAAGCTTTTCTCTGCTGAAAGACACACAGCACAGATAACACACAACGAAACACATCCTTTATGAAACATCAAATAAAATACATACATTACTGTGTGACCTGATGGAAGTGTAGGCTCACATTTCAGTATTATACAGGATAATGTACCTTGTTGATGTTGTGTTTGCGTGTGTGTGCGCGTGCAGGCTTGATGTGGGTGTGTGTCTATGTGTGTGTGTGTGTGTGTGTGCAGGCTTGATGTGGGTGTGTGTCTATGTGTGTGTGCAAAAACAACAACATTGAAACAGAATATAACTCCATCTTTTAGTTCATATTCATCCTGGCGAATATTTAGAACAGTATTGAATCACCAATGCATATTCTATTACTAAGCTGGTTTTAAGCATGTATGAAACGTAGCAGAAGGGCCTGGGTCACTCTGTGTGATTGGAGAGGCAGTGAGCTGAGAGGCTGGAGGAGACCATCTCTAAGTGGCTCGAAAATGCACATTCACTTGGTGCCTCCATCAGTGGTAAAATATTCACACTGTCGTTCAGGGAAATTGTTAGTGGAATGTTCATGAGGAAGAAAAAACGCTCTGCATACCTTTCCCTTTCCCTCTCTCTCTCTCTCACTTTCCTTCTCTCTGTCTCTCTTTCCCTCTCTCTCTCTCTTCTTTTCTCTCACTCTTTCCCCCTCTCTCTCTCCCTCTCTCTCTCGCTTTCTCTCTCCCTCTCTTTCTCTCTCTCTCTCTCGCTCTCTCTCTCTCGCTCTCTCTCTCTCGCTCTCTCTCTCGCTCTCTCTCTCGCTCTCTCTCTCTCTCTCTCTCTCTCTCTCTCTCTCTCTCTCTCGCTCTCTCGCTCTCTCTCGCTCTCTCTATTTCATTATGGTGGGCAGCCATATGGTGGTGGCCCCAGCATGAATACTAAGATGGGTAATCTTCTCTCTATCCGTTCTCTCTGCTCTCCCTTTCTGTCTTCTCTTTCATTGTGCTGCTATGACTTAGTCCTGCACCACCTTCTCTCCACCCCACCTCATCACATGTACACATAACGGACCTTTAAAGCACAGAATGGACAAGTGTCCCAGCAGTCTTAGGCAGTGGCAGCTAATGTTTTGTCAAAAGATACACTTAAAATATATAGTTAAAAGGTCAATCCTCCTGGATATGTTTTCCCAGTCTGCATCCTTTGTCTGTATTCTCTGTCCTCTTCCTGCTTCCTGTGTGTGTGTATCAGTCTTCTCTGTCCTCTTCCTGCTTCCTGTGTGTATCAGTCTTCTCTGTCCTCTTCCTGCTTCCTGTGTGTGTGTGTCAGTCTTCTCTGTCCTCTTCCTGCTTCCTGTGTGTATCAGTCTTCTCTGTCCTCTTCCTGCTTCCTGTGTGTGTGTATCAGTCTTCTCTGTCCTCCTCATGCTTCATGTGTGTGTGTATCAGTCTTCTCTGTCCTCCTCCTGCTTCCTGTGTGTGTGTATCAGTCTTCTCTGTCCTCTTCCTGCTTCCTGTGTGTGTGTATCAGTCTTCTCTGTCCTCTTCCTGCTTCCTGTGTGTGTGTATCAGTCTTCTCTGTCCTCTTCCTGCTTCCTGTGTGTGTATCAGTCTTCTCTGTCCTCCTCCTGCTTCCTGTGTGTGTGTATCAGTCTTCTCTGTCCTCTTCCTGCTTCCTGTGTGTGTGTATCAGTCTTCTCTGTCCTCTTCCTGCTTCCTGTGTGTGTATCAGTCTTCTCTGTCCTCCTCCTGCTTCCTGTGTGTGTATCAGTCTTCTCTGTCCTCCTCCTGCTTCCTGTGTGTGTGTATCAGTCTTCTCTGCCCTCCTCCTGCTTCCTGTGTGTGTGTATCAGTCTTCTCTGTCCTCTTCCTGCTTCCTGTGTGTGTGTATCAGTCTTCTCTGTCCTCTTCCTGCTTCCTGTGTGTGTATCAGTCTTCTCTGTCCTCCTCCTGCTTCCTGTGTGTGTATCAGTCTTCTCTGTCCTCCTCCTGCTTCCTGTGTGTGTGTATCAGTCTTCTCTGCCCTCCTCCTGCTTCCTGTGTGTGTGTATCAGTCTTCTCTGTCCTCCTCCTGCTTCCTGTGTGTGTGTATCAGTCTTCTCTGTCCTCTTCCTGCTTCCTGTGTGTGTGTATCAGTCTTCTCTGTCCTCTTCCTGCTTCCTGTGTGTGTATCAGTCTTCTCTGTCCTCCTCCTGCTTCCTGTGTGTGTGTATCAGTCTTCTCTGTCCTCCTCCTGCTTCCTGTGTGTGTGTATCAGTCTTCTCTGTCCTCCTCCTGCTTCCTGTGTGTGTGTATCAGTCTTCTCTGTCCTCTTCCTGCTCCCTGTGTGTGTGTATCAGTCTTCTCTGTCCTCCTCCTGCTTCCTGTGTGTGTGTATCAGTCTTCTCTGTCCTCCTCCTGATTCCTGTGTGTGTGTATCAGTCTTCTCTGTCCTCTTCCTGCTTCCTGTGTGTGTGTATCAGTCTTCTCTGTCCTCTTCCTGCTTCCTGTGTGTGTGTATCAGTCTTCTCTGTCCTCCTCCTGCTTCCTGTGTGTGTGTATCAGTCTTCTCTGTCCTCTTCCTGCTTCCTGTGTGTGTATCAGTCTTCTCTGTCCTCCTCCTGCTTCCTGTAGGCTTCGTTGAGCAGCTGTATCTCCTCGCGGTAGCCTCCCGTCTCCTGTGTCTGCCTGCGGCTGTTCTGCCGGTGGGCCTCCACCGTGTCAGGGATGTTGATGTTGATGTTGTCCGCCTCTGGGTTGCCACTGTTGGGGATGAGCAGTGAGTAGGAGGCTGTCTCCCCCAGGTCACAGGAGACAAATCGGTTCTCCTTCCGAGAGTAGCGCAGCGACGGGGAGCGGGCGTGGGTGGACGACTGGCTGATGTTGGAGATGATGGACACGCTGTCCATGGCCTCCTCGCTGTCACAGATCTCCAACACCTCCAGGTGGATCTTCACGTTGGTGTCCCGCATCCCCACCTCTCCCATCCCCACCTCCACCTCTCCTCCGGCCGGGCCTCCGGTGGTGGGGTCGTCTGCACTGGGCTCGTGGCCTACGGACTTGGAGCGGTAGACCTCCACCTTCTTGGCGACGTGGGGGGAGATGGTGAGGCCGTCGCTGCTGACCTCATAGGTGGAGAGGGAGAGGGTCTTCCCTGTGGGGGCATGAAGGGAGATGGTGCCCTGGAAAGCACACAGAGGGATGGCCAGACCTCCCCCAGATCTCTGTAAGGACACAAGACAAACACAGACTACAGTCAAAGTCTAGGAGAGTAATAACTATTCATTGTATCTACGGCATATACAGCAGCACACTTTCAAAGACAGAGAACTCTCAGGGTACATTCCTAATTAGATAAAGGACAGATCAAAAAGACTGACTGAAAATAGATAATTTGTGATGCTGGAAAATCACTTTTTATTTTAGTTACATGCACTCATGTTATGAGCTAGACATTTTAGTATTTATAAAAGGGCCTTTATCTTTGTTAAGAACAGGTTGATGAGATGAGCTCCAGTTACACAGCATGTCTATGACATTTAAGAAGGCAGCTTGATGAATGTGTGGACCCACCAAGCATTGAGTCCCTTCCCTGAGTTAAGGAGTCTAACATGGAGAACGAGGGCCTTGGAAGAGTGTGTGTGTGTGTGTGTATGTGTGTGCAGGTGGGATTAGAGCACAGGGTATAATACCTAATCTCATTTCAAGCTTCCCTGCATCACTCAGCTATGTACTAGCATAGCGCTTGGTGATAGAATAGATACCACCATAAAGTGTAAAGGGATGTGAGGCCTAGAGAAAATGATCTTCGAAATACCATCCATCATTACTTTCATAAACGAAGGGTCCCTCTTTTAAATTACAATACTATTTTCAATAATTTAATATTTTCATTTTGTCATGTTGCTTTCATGTATGTGTATGTAAACACAGATTTCATTCTAAGAGAAAGAGAGAGAAACTGACCCAAATTTAAGGAAAGCGTTGAGCATAGACTCAGTGAGCATAGCCTTGCTATTGAGAGAGGCCTCCGTAGGCAGACATGGCTCTCAAGAGAAGACAGGCTATGTGCACACTGCCCACAAAATGAGGTTGAAACTGAGCTGCACTTCCTAACCTCCTGCCAAATGTATGACCACATTAGAGACACATATTTCCCTCAGACTACACAGACCAACAAAGAATTTGAAAACAAATCCAATTTTGAATATCTCCCATATCTATTGTGTGAAATACAACAGTGTGCCATCACAGCAGCAATATTTGTGACCTGTTGCCACAAGAAAAGGGCAACCAGTGAAGAACAAACACCATTGTAAATACAACCTATATTTATGTTTATTTATTTTCCCTTTTGTACTTTAACTATTTGAATATCGTTACAATGCTGTATATATATATATATATATATATATATATATATATATATATATATATATATATATATATATATATATATAAAGAGAGAGAGAGAGAGAGAGAGAGAGAGAGAGAGTAATGGTTAAGGGAGTGGCAGGTAGTCTGTCTGGTTGTATTGAGCTTAACTAAGATGAGTGAATTATTTAGACGTTGTGATCTGGTGATGTGACTGCCTCTGACCGAGGCGTAAGGCATAAGCATGGATAATGATCTTGCTCTGACCTACCCTGTCATTGCCTCTATCTTCAACCCCTTCTCTTTCATTTTACATACCCTCTCTCTCTCTCTCTCTCTCATCTGTCTTACCCTCTGTCTTCCTTTTTCTAACTGTCTCTCTATCCCACATTCGAGAAAAATAAAGCATAGAGACGTCAATATGCCAGCCGTGCCTCACAGTCACGCTGAGAGGAAAACACACTGTGCCAGTCTAATCAAATAATGCAGCAAGCCAATCAGCAGCGCAACGGTGATGGAAGAGCAGAAGGGGGGAGGGAGAGAGGGGAGACAGAGGGGGAGGCAGAGAGAGAGAGAGAGAGAGAGAGAGAGAGAGAGAGAGAGAGAGAGAGAGAGAGAGAGAGAGAGAGAGAGAGAGAGACAGAGAGAGACAGAGAGAAAGTGAGGGAGAGAGAGAGAGAGAGAGAGAAGCGAGAGAGAGAGAGAGAGAGAGAGAGAGAGAGAGAGAGAGAGAGAGAGAGAGAGAGAGAGAGAGAGAGAGAGAGAGAGAGAGAGAGAGAAAGCGAGGGAGAGAGAGAGAGAGAGAGAGAGAGAGAGAGAGAGAGAGAGAGAGAGAGAGAGAGAGAGAGAGAGAGAGAGAAAGAAAATAATATGGAATATGGTACAATGCGTATATACACTGAGTATACCAAATATTAGGAACACCTTGGAGTCCACCTGAGGTAAATTCAATTGATTGGACATGATTTGGAAAGGCACACACCTGTCTATATAAGGTCCCACAGTTGACAGTGCATGTCAGAGCAAAAACCAAGCAATGAGGTCAAAGGAATTGTCCGTAGAGCTCCGAGACAGGATTGTGTCGATGCACAGATTTGGGGAAGGGTACCAACAAAGTTCTGCAGCATTGAAGGTCCCCAAGAACACAGTGGCGTCCAGTATTCTTAAATGGAAGCAGTTTAGAGCCACCAAGAATCTTCCTAGAGCTGGCCGCCCGGCCAAACTGAGCAATCTGGGGAGAAGGGCATTGGTCAGGGAGGTGACCAAGAACCCAATGGTCACTCTGACAGAGCTCCAGAGTTCCTCTGTGGAGATGGGAGAACCTTCCAGAAGGACAACCATCTCTGCAGCACTCCACCAATCAGGCCTTTATGGTAGAGTGGCCAGACGGAGCCACTCCTCAGTAAAAGGCACATTTGCCAAAAGGCACTTAAAGACTCTCAGACTATGAGAAACAAGATTCTCTGGTCTGATGAAACCAAGATTGTACTCTTTGGCCTGATTGCCATGCATCACGTCTTGAGGAAACCTGGCACCATCCGTACAGTGAAGCATGGTGGTGGCAGCATCATGCTGTGGGGATGTTTTTCAGCGGCAGGGACTGGGAGACTAGTCAGGATCGAGGGAAAGATTAACGTTGCAAAGTACAGAGAGAACTGTGCACCTATGTTGTAAACTTTCATTCACAGCCTAGGTTGTAGCAAACTCATGATGGGTACAGGAAAAATCTGAGTATCATGTAGTAGCCTGAACCTATCGATGCAACATTGAGCTGGGTGAATGGAATATGACAATCATCCAATATGCTGTAATAGAAATAAGGCCCCCCAAAAAATAATCCTCCCTCATCTTAAACGGAACCGACCACCACTGAATTGAGGTAATATGTTCTTGTAGGTAGGGGTAAAAGTGACAGGGCAATCAGGACAGATAATAAACAGAGTAGCAGCAGCGTATGTGAAGAGTGTGAAAGAGTGTGAAAGTGTGTCTATCTGTGTGTGTGTGTGTGTGTGTGTGCGTGTGCGTGTGCATGTGTGTGTGTGTGTGAGTGTGTGTGTGTGTGTGTGTGTGTGGCATCAATATGCATGTGTGTGATCACATGGCGTTCTTGGGTACAGGAACTATGGTGGTCTGCTTGAAACATGTAGGTATTACAAACTGGGTCAGGGAGATGTTGAAAATGTCACTGAAGACACAGACCAGCTGGTCAGCACATGCTCTTGAGTACGCGTCCTGAATGTTTACCTGTTTAAAGGTCTTACTCACATCGGCTACAGAGAGAGTGATCACAGAGTCGTCTGGAACAGCTGGTGCTCTAATGCATGGTTCGGTGCTTCTAGTCTCAAAGCGAGCATAGAAGGCATTTAGGCTCGCGTCACTATGCAGCTCGCGGCTGGGTTTCCCTTTGTAGTCCTTGATAGTTTGCAAGCCCTGCCACATCCAACGAGCGTAAGAGCTGGTGTAGTACTATTCAATCTTAGTCCTTTATTGACGCTTTGCCTGTTTGATGGTTCGTCGGAGGGTGTGTGCATGTGGTTTCGTGTGTGTGGAAAGCCCTGTCCCGACCTACTGAGAGTTCACTGCTAGCCCACAGTGGTATCGCCCAGAACAGGTGACGTCTGTGGCTGGAATCTGGTGCAAAATGAGACTGTTTCTTCCTCTCTGTTCTGTTGTCTCCTCTCCCAGGTTCCATCTGGTGAGCAAAGCCTATTTTTTTTAAAATCTTCATATCAATTCATTTGGGAATCAGTGCCCCACAAAACCAAAGAGGAAAACATCACGTTCTGGCAGCGATGGAGGAGAAAAGCAGACTTTTGTAACAGAGAGAAAGTGTAGGGTACAGTATGCTGTAAAATAGAAAGTAGAAAGTGAAGGGTACAGTATGATTTAAAATAGGCTACTGTGGGGCAGATAGTAGTTGGACTGTGATCTTTGTTCCGTCGTCACTGAAGCTGCATCTACAGTGCCTTCAGAAAGTATTCAGACCCCTTCACTTTTTCCACATTTTGTTACCTTACAGCCTTATTCTAAAATGGATTAAATTTGAATTTTTTCCTCATCAATCTACACACAATATCCCATAATGACGAAGCAAAAATAGGTTTTTAGACATTTTGGCAAATGTATTACAAATAAAAAACAAAAATATCACATTTACAATAGTATTCAGACCCTTTATTCAGTATTTTGTGGATGCACCTTTGGCAGCGATTACAGCGTCGAGTCTTCATGGCTATGACGCTACGATCTTAGCATACCTGTATTTGGGGAGTTTCTCCCATTCTTCTCAGCAGATCCTCTCAAGCTCTGTCAGGTTGGATGGGGAGCGTTGCTGCACAGCTATTTTCAGGTCTCTCCAGAGATGTCCGATCAGGTTAAAGGGCCGGCTCTGGCTGGGCCACTCAAGGACATTCAGAGACTTGTCCCGAAGCCACTCCTGCATTGCCTTGGCTGTGTGCTTAGGGTTGTTGTCCTGTTGGAAGGTGAACCTTCGCTCTGGAGCAGGTTTTCATCAAGGATCTCTCTGTACTTTGCTCCGTTCATCTTTGCCTCGATCCTGACTATTCTCCCAGTCCCTGCCACTGGAAAACATCCCCACAGCATGATGCTGCCACCTCCATGCTTCACTGTAGGGATGATGCCAGGTTTCCTCCAGACGTGACACATGGCAATCAGGCCAAAGAGTACAATCTTGGTTTCATCAGACCAGAGAATCTGGTTTCTCATGGTCTGAGAGTCTTTAGCTGCCTTTTGGCAAACTGTCATGTGCCTTTTACTGAGGAGTGTCTTCCGTCTGGCCACTCTACCATAAAGGCCTGATTGGTGGAGTGCTGCAGAGATGGTTGTCCTTCTGGAAGTTTCTCCCATCTCCACAGAGGAACTCTAGAGCTCTGTCAGAGCAACCATCGGGTTCTTGGTCACCTCCCTGACCAAGGCCCTTCTCCCCCGATTGCTCAGTTTGGCCGATCGACCAGCTCTAGGAAGAGCCTTGGTGGTTCCAAACTTCTTCCATTTAAGAATGATGGAGGCCACTGTGTTCTTGGGGACCTTCAATGCTGCAGACATTTTTTGGTACCCTTCCTCAGATCTGTACCTCGGCACAATCCTATCTAGGAGCTCTAAGGACAATTCCTTCGACCTCATGGCTTGGTTTTTGCTCTGACATGCACTGTCAACTATGGGACCTTATATAGACATGTGTGTGCCTTTCCAAATCATGTCCAATCAATTGAATTTACCACAGGTGGTCTCCAATCAAGTTGTAGAAACATCTCAAGGATGATCAATGGAAACAGGATGCACCTGAGCTCAATTTCGAGTCTCATAGGAAAGGGTCTGAATACTTAAGTGAATAAGGTATTTCTGTTTGTATTTTTAATACGTTCGCAAAAATGTATAAAAAAAACTGTTTTCGCTTTGTCATTATGGGGTATTGTATGTAGATTGCTAAGGATTTTTAATTATTTAACACATTTTCTAATAAGGCTGTAACGTAATAAAATGTGGAAAAAGCCAAGTGGTCTGAATACTTTCTGAATGCACTGTATATGTAGTGGAGGTTAACTAGTCACCTGACCTTGCCATCCATGACACCGGTACTTTACTGCAGCTGAACGTCAGGGTTGTACATGGGGAGAATCTCAATTGCATTTCCTTGATTCCTCACATCCACTCTCCTCACCTCCTTCTCAAAACCCATTGGATGAGAAGATCAGAGGTGCTGGTCCCTAGTCATGCGACCTCTTCTCTGACTTCTCCCGGCTGTCAGCTCAATATCATTTAGTCTGACATTATCAGCTAGCGTCAGGAACCCATTACCAGAACAATACTCAGGGTACAACACATACACACACATACACACGTACGAACGTACACAGGTGTGTGTGAGTGTGAATGTGTGTCTTTGAGAAAGGGGACTGAGTGGGTGGTCTCAAACGGGTTCTTTCTCTTCTCATCGTTCGCTCCTGTGATTTCTAAACACTTGGCCTGCAGCAGTGGAGCGACTGTTTAGCCTGCCTCCCTACAGCTGTTTACTGTATTCACACCTCCCTCACACCTTTCACTGGCGCTATTCACAACAGGGCTTAAAACCCTGTCTACAGAACTGAATCTAAATAGACAGACCTGATTTTTTTTCACAGTTCACAAAGAGTTAATGGATTTTCATGGTGTTAAATTAAACACATTGGTTTGAAGGTAAGGCCTATCCTGAGAAATTAGACTAGAATCATAGGGTTATATCTGAATAAAATGAGGATTCCTAGAAACCACAACTGTCAAATTCAGCGTACAACCCTACTATTCTGAGGTAAGTTCGAGAAAATGGTAAACTAAGACAGGAAGGACAGCAAAACAACATAGTGCCGTTTACATGTAGGCCTACCTACTGTTGTCATTTTAACAGGGTGGTGGGGTGTAAGGTCAGGGATAATTCACTGACATGATTCTGGCCATCGATCTGTGCTTTGATTACTGACATGGATCTGGGTTGATGTGTTAAAAGGACAACAATAACATGACTGGGACTCTAATGTGACTCTTTACAATTACTGTCCCTTCAATGCAAGCACAGGTCCATCACACACACACACACACACACACACACACACACACACACACACACACACACACACACACACACACACACACACACACACACACACACACACACACACACACACACACACCACACACACACACACACACACACACACACACACACACACACACACACACACACACACACACACACAGTGGATTAGATTATTGTTTTCAAGTGAAGTTACTAGATGTTCTAACAGTGAACCGTTAAAACGGGACATTTGCGTGACTTTGTACCATCTGTGCGCTTAAAAAAAAAAAATCACAATTAGAAGCCATCCGGCGTTGCCAGGCGCTCTCGGTACAAAGGCTACCGGTCATTTCCGCCTACCGTAATGTGTGTCAACTCACAAGTGGTCTAGGGAGATGGAAAGTCCATCTGTTTTATGGGGCAGTTCCTTAGAATTGGCCCTGAATTACAAACGTTTAGGCTAGTTCATCACTATAGCTGCTGTTAATTAATTATCATGATTGGTCTTGATTGCTGACTTGTTTGCAGTGAGAATAAACCCAGAAAAAAGGGAAAGTTTTGGAGGATAAGCAATATCATATGATGGCTAGATAGCAGGGGGCATTTTGGTCACTTAAGGCTTGTTCACACTGCAGGCCTTGAATGCTCAAATCAGTTGTACATTTTTACATTTTACTCATTTAGCAGACGCTCTTATCCAGAGCAACTTACAGTTAGTGAGTGTATACATTTTCATACTGGCCCCCCCCCGTGGGAAACGAACCAACAACCCTGGCGTTGCAAGCGCCATGCTCTACCTTTTTGGAATACTAACTGTCCAAACAGCAACTTACAAGTGACCAAATTGGATGTGTGTGTGTGTTCAGACAGCAGTCATTTGCTGACGTGGCTATGCTGGTTGTCATAGTAATGACAGGTGTGTGCACAGTGGTGTAGGCTGATTGGTGCTCGTGCTTCCTGTCACTCAGAAATTATGTAGCAAGCTAAGGTGACAACAATGCCTGCCATGGAATGTTTCCCAATTGCTTTGAATGTTCAAAATCATAGTGTAAGAATACTTTTAAAGCCTCAAAAGATAAAATTATCCAACTTTCAAAACAATAATTTTGGGCTAGTCACAGCAGTCAACTAGCTAGCTAGCTAGCTGTTCAGCTTTCTAGCACATTCACTAATTTATTTGTAAACAATTAACAAGCTAGTTAGCTACCACATTTTCTTGTCAAACTGTCAACAGAGTAGCTGGCAAGCAACAAGATATGCCAAATAACAGTCTAGAAACCACTTGAGGGAAAATAAATCAGATTTGTATCTGACTTCAAACCATCTACGAAGGTGATTTGAAATGTGGTTTGAAATATCAGATTCCATGTGCTTTTTGGCTGTTCAGACTGCAGGAAATAGAACAGAATCTAATCGGATATGCAATAATATAGGATATGAGTCACTTCAAAACTGCCAACGTGAACAAGGCTTTAGTCTATATGTTACCCAGTGTTTCTTAATTCTGGTCCTGGGAACACAGAGGGATGCACATTTGTATTTATTGCCTGATTTAAATCTAAAGCTGGATGATGAGCTGTGTAGTGTTAGGGCAAAAACAACAATATGCACCCCTTTGGGTTCCCAGGACCAGGATGAAGAAACACTGGGTTAGGCTATACAGGTCAATGTCATGCAGCCTTAGTGTAAAAATGTATTTGCCTAGCTAACCTATAGTCTAGCCCAGAGACATATTATTTTCTAAATATATGTCACTTGGTTGGTATAGCCTAAAGGTTAGTTTATGTTAGCCTATCAGGGAAACGTTGCGAGGTAAGCTACCTGTCTGGGGGTCCTCTCTGATTTACTCCTACACCACTCCCAGTCCGTCAGCTCGATTTTTCTGCACTCCACATGCGACAGTCTCCGTTCCATTCCCTCGAACACCGACGACGTGTCGGTGAGGTTGAGGTCCTCGTGGTCCCGGGAGCTGGGCCCGCAGAAGAAGCCGTCCTGGTCTCCATGGTTATCGTGAGGAAACTGGAGGCAGTCTGCCAGTGCGAGGGCCTCTCCTCCACCTGCCACTGCCTCGAGAAGCAGCTCGTCATGCTCACGCAGTGGGGAGCTGTCCACCGCACGTGGGGTCCTGAACTCGAGCTCGGCCTGCAGGCTCGCGACCCCGGAGGCTGTCCAGCACTGCAAGTTGGTTTTCTGTGAAGTCACAGTTGAAGAGGTTGTGATAGGAAGGCTTCTCGACGGACGGGCTGCGGTGGGGTTTGGTCGCGTGGGATATCTTGTATATTCCGTACCCTTGATGGAAGGAGAGGTTAAACTCAAACCTCTTCTTTGCTGTGGGAAGAAAATGAAAATGTGTAGTGACTTTTGCAACAAAAAAACAAACAAAAACAAATTGCATTTAGATTACTTTATTGATTTATTTTATGACATTGATGTAGGCTTATGTGTTTCAGACCCACATTATTTTTTTGCAACGGTGTCCGTGTAAATGTGTTAGGTTTAATGCGTAGGTCTATACTGTATGTTATGATTCTCGGAGGCATATAGGGCTATGTTACCTATGTTAAAATGTTACGTTGCTTTAGATAAGCGTCTGGTTTGCACCCATATGTTTTTCCACTCTGCACCTCAGCTCACTAGCCCTTTACAATCACAGAGGGAATAGCCTACCGGTGGGCTCCTGCTCTGTGTCCCGCTGGCAGTCGATGAAGCACCCGCACGGAAGGTGGATCCAGCGCTCGGAGAGCATGAACACCGGCGTGACCGCAGGTGCCAGCAGGGTCAGGAAGAAGCTCACCGTTTCCACCGTTTCAAGGTACGAGCTGGGGGCGTTCACAGCATGACGCACGAGCACCAGAGTCTGTGAATGAAATGGCTTAGTTAGGCCCCTATGGCCTACTTCATGAATCTAATTCATCATTAGATTATGACATAGGGTAACGTGGGGTAACTGCCCACCTTCCCCCGTAATTCGAACAGAAACCACTTTATGTCACCACATATTTTCCAACACTTTCCCTGGCTGTCAACAATAAATGGTCCTCTTTAGCTCAGCTGGTAGAGCACGGCGCTTGTAACGCCAAGGTAGTGGGTTCGATCCCCGGGACCACCCATACACAAAAAAATGTATGCACGCATGACTGTAAGTCGCTTTGGATAAAAGCGTCTGCTAAATGGCATATTATATTAAGACACTCATAATTTAGAAAAAGTTATATACACTAGGCGTACAAAACATTAGAGCACCTTCCTAATATGGAGTTGCACCCCGTTTTGCCCTCAGAATAGCCTCAATTTGTCGGGGCATGGACTCTACAAGGTATCAAAAGCGTTCCACAGGGCCCAATGCTTCCCACAGTTGTGTCAAGTTGGCTGGATGTCCTTCGGGTGGTGGACCATTCTTGATTCACACAGGTAACTGTTGAGCATTAAAAACCCAGCAGCGTTGCAGTTCTTGACACAATAAAACCGGTTTGCCTGGCACCTACTACCATACCCCGTTCAAAGGCACTTAAATATTTTGTCTTGCCCATTCACCTTCAGAATTGCACACATACACAATCCATGTCTCAATTGTCTCAAGGCTTAAAAATAATTATTTAACCTGTCTCCTCCCCTTCATCTACACTGATTGAAGTGGATTTAACTAGTGACATCAATAAGGGATCATAGCTTTCAACTGGATTCACCCGGTCAGTCTATGTCTGGGAAATAGCAGGTGTTCCTAATGTTTTGTACACTCAGTGTATAATCTAATTAAGGCCAGGCACCACAGGCTGAAATTACATTTTTGCATCTACCAAAAAAAACGTTTTGAGATTTGTTGGTATTTTGGTCCATTAATATTAGTATTTTCAAAAAGTAAACATAAAAATGTCAAAAACTTCACGAAAATGTCTATTTTTTTTGTTTATCATACTACCGTCATCAACATTTGAATGAATTTTAACCACTTTATAATGGACATACATCAATAATTTCAAAGCTCACTACATTGAATTACACAGAATTTCAAACGCCTATTTCATAGAAAATGTTACAAACTGAACTACATCTAGTAACTTACTTTAAAGAGATGGTGATTGGGTCTAAATAGGCTTTTGGAGTTTTGGTAGTCTTAATTCAGTGTACTTGTCTGTAACTGTCATTTCCCGAAAGTCAGACTCTTCCCATACGCCAACACATTTCCTTCAGCTTCAGAAGCCTCTGCATTCACCAAATTGTGTGTGGTTATCCTTAGATACAGTATACAGTTGAAGTCGGAAGTTTACATACACTCAGGTAGGAGTCATTAAAACTTGTTTTTCAACCACTCCACAAATTTCTTGTTAACAAACTATAGTTTTGGCAAGTCGGTTAGGACATCTACTTTGTGCATGACACAAGTCATTTTTTTCAACAATTGTTTACAGACAGATTATTTCACTTATAATTCACTGTATAACAATTCCAGTGGGTCAGAAGTTTACATACACATTTACATTTACATTTTAGTCATTTAGCAGACGCTCTTATCCAGAGCGATTTACACTAAGTTGACTGTGCCTTTAAACAGCTTGGTAATTCCAGAAAATGATGTCATGGCTTTAGAAGCTTCTGATAGGCTAATTGGCATCATTTGAGTCAATTGGCGGTGTACCTGTGGATGTATTTCAAGGCCTACCTTTAAACTCAGTGACTCTTTGCTTGACATCATGGGAAAATCAAAAGAAATCAGCCAAGACCTCAGAAAAATATTTGTAGACCTCCACAAGTCTGGTTCATCCTTGGGAGCAATTTCCAAACACCTGAAGGTCCCACGTTCATCTGTACAAACAATAGTACGCAAGTATAAACACCATTGGACCACGCAGCCGTCATACCGCTTAGGAAGGAGATGCGTTCTGTCTCCTAGAGATTAACGTACTTTGGTGCGAAAAGTGCAAATCAATCCCAGAACAACAGCAAAGGACCTTGTGAAGATGCTGGAGGAAACAGGTACAGAAGTATCTATATCCACAGTAAAATTAATCCTATATCGACATAACCTGAAAGGCCGCTCATCAAGGAAGAAGCCACTGCTCCAAAACCGCCATAAAAAAGCCAGACTACGGTTTGCAACTGCACATGGGGACAAAGATCGTACTTTTTGGAGAAATGTCCTCTGGTCTGAAGAAACAAAAATAGAACTGTTTGGCCATAATGACCATCGTTATGTTTGGAGGAAAAAGGGGGTTGCTTGCAAGCCGAAGAACATCATCCCAACCGTGAAGCATGGGGGTGGCAGCATCATGCTGTGGGGGTGCTTTGCTGCAGGAGGGACTGGTCCACTTCACAAAATAGATGGCATCATGAGGAAGGAAAATTATGTGGATATATTGAAGCAACATCTCAAGACATCAGTCAGGAAGTTAAAGCTTGGTCGCAAATGGGTCTTCTAAATGGACAATGACCCAAGCATACTTCCAAAGTTGTGGCAAAATGGCTTAAGGACAACAAAGTCAAGGTATTGGAGAGGCCATCACAAAGCCCTGATCTCAATCCTATAGAACATTTGTGGGCAGAACTGAAAAAGCATGTGCGAGCAAGGAGGCCTACAAACCTGACTCAGTTACACCAGCTCTGTTAGGAGGAATGGGCCAAAATTCACCCAACTTATTGTGGGAAGCTTGTGGGAGGCTACCCGAAGCATTTGACCCAAGTTAATCAATTTAAAGGCAATGCTACCAAATACTAATTGAGTGTATGTAAACTTCTGACCCACTGGGAATGTGATGAAAGAAACAAAAGCTGAAATAAATAATTCTCTCTACTATTATTCTGACATTTCACATTCTTAAAATAAAGTGGTGATCTTAACTGACCTAAGCCAGGGAATTTTTACTGTGATTAAATGTCAGGAATTGGGGAAAACTGAGTTGAAATGTATTTGGCTAAGGTGTATGTAAACTTCCGACTTCAACTGTATTCTCCAGACTTGCCCAGAGGGCAAGAATTGAAATACTTCGATTTTATGGTTAAAATATATTTTTTAATCATTTTACCACAGGAAATAGTAATTCAGTCGCCATGACTCCGACGTCGACGTCTTCTTCCAACTCTGAAGACTGCTTGAAGAACAGCTCTCCGAACACGCAAGTGCCAGGGTTAATAAGATTGATCCATATTTTGATTTAGCATATTTGATTTGAAAACTAATATTCAGGTGTTATACAAACTGACTCAAGGTTGTTTGCAAGTGATATTCTACTGTTGTCCCCTGCTTGGATATGTCTTGTGTAACTAATTATGCACAGCTAAATTATTCCCACAAATGTCAGTCAGCGTTTGTATGCTGTAAAAATTGTATTCTACATAACCTTTTATTTGGAAAGATTCATCAAAAATGCATTTTACGTACGTCTTTAGTGTTTTACAGATAAAAAGTATTTATCCACAATCTGCTCTGGTCAAGTCCGGTCCTGGCGTGTCTTAACACAATGAAACAAAAAAAAAAAATAGGCTGACTTCATCCAATGTCCAGAAAAATACATTTGCGTGATATGCAAATATGTGCATATGTAATGAGGTATTACCTAATTTGCATATTCTAATAAAAAAATGTTTTTATTTGGGTCTAAATTCACCTGGTAAAAGTTGATTGTGATATGATTAAGAGAAAAAACTATTCCGTATTAGGGTGTGGGGCCTAAGTAAGGTTAATGTTTTATACACTACCAGTCAAAGGTTTGGACATACATACTCATTAAAATATTAAAATATTTTTTACATTGTATAATAATAGTGAAGACATCAGAACTATGAAATAACACATATGGAATCATGTAGTAACCCAAAAAGTGTTAAACAAATTCAAATATATTTGATATTTGATATTCTTCAAATAGCCACCCTTTGCGTTGATGACAGCTTTGCACACTTTTGGCAAAGCAGTCATCAATCCCCGGACCTCAACTTTAGGTACATTTTGGCAAGCTGTCATGTAGCCTTTTACTGAGGAGTGGCTCCAGAGGAACTCTGGAGCTCTGTCAGAGTGACCATCGGGTTCTTGGTCACCTCCCTGACCAAGGCCCTTCTCCCCCGATTGCTCAGTTTGGCCAGGCGGCCAGCTCTAGGAAGAGTCTTGGTGGTTCCAAATTTCTTCCATTTGAGAATGATGGAGGCCACTATGTTCTTGGGAACCTTCAATGCTGCAGAACTTCTTTGGTACCCTTCCCCAGATCTGTGCCTCGACACAATCCTGTCTCGGAGCTCTACGGACAATTCCTTCGACCTCATGGCTTGGTTTTTGCTCTGACATGCACTGTCAACTGTGGGACCTTGTATAGACAGGTGTGTGCCTTTCCAAATCATGTCCAATCAATTGAATTTACCACAGGTGGACTCCAATCAAGTTGTAGAAACATCTCAAGGATGATCAATGGAAACAGGATGCACCTGGGCTCAATTTGAGGTCTCATAGCAAAGGGTCTGAATAGTTATGTAAATAAGGGATTTCTGTTTTTTTATTTTGAATACATTTGCTAAAATGTCTAAAAACCTGTTTTCACTTTGTCATTATGGGGTATTGTGTGTAGAATGATGAGAAAAATATGTAATCCATTTAATCCACTTCCCAAAAGGGAAGGGGTCTGAATACTTTCCGAATGCACAGTATATACAATTTGTATGTCGCTCTGCTAAATGACGTAAATGTAAATGTAAATATACCATTAGGGGAGCCTAAAGATAAATAATCCACTTGTTTAGAGATACAAATTGATAAAAACCAGTGGGGCAGCTTAAAGCACACGGTTATGAGCTTGACGCTCCTTTCCAAGAAAAATCGAAAATTCTTATTCTGGTGACATGATTATCGATGCTTGCCTGCTGTTTGAAATAATCTCTCTCTTTTGTCCATGATAATCTCATCATGTAGGCTACACCTGCACTGTATCTGTGAGCGGTTGGCCAGAAAAGCATGTGCCAATACCAAAGTGGGCACATTTATAACGCAACATCTTCTGTGAAAAAAAACATCAGTAGTTGAAAATGTGATGGAAACCCAACTTTTGATGAACTTTGAACTTGAACTTTTGATGTGCACTTCATCGTCACCCACAGACTTTTATCCACAACAAGTCAGTTTGATGGAAACATCTCTGGTGGGAAAATGTGCATAATGTTTTTATGTACATTTTAGAATATTTGCATGAAAATCTGTTGCCAATTGAATGGAAACCTAAATATAGTGAGGATATTAACAGTGAGATGTGCAATGCCATTTTGTTTATTAGATTGAATTTAATTAAATAACACACTAATCTTCAGTGGCCGGCCCAGTTACCCCGGTACTTGGGAAAAACGCCCCTTTTCTAAAAACATAATTTCATTAAATAACAAAAAAAAAGTAGCTACTTATTTCCCCTTCATAGTTTGTTTGCCTAAGCATGACCATCATCCACATACAAAAACAGTTACCAAACTTTGCTACCAAAGGGGGGGGGGGGGGGGGTAGTTACCCCACGTTCCCCTACGTTTTATAGAGTAGGCAGAAGGCCTATTCAACGTGGCATTGTAGGACTAAGAAAACACACTGAATACAATGCAATAGCCCTATCGTAAACCCCACATGAACACCTATTTGTTATAGGAGCATACATAGCCTAGCTATGATTATCTATTTCTTAATCTACACATTTTAGCACCTCTAGGCCACTCACCATCATAGGCATCCACAAGACAACTCTCACCACCGCCAGGATCATGGAGAAGCGCTTTTGTGCAAAGAACACCGGGGATTCCCAGTTACTGATGGTTCCGTCATCCCTCAGTACACCGTCAGAGGCAGGGGTTGGGCAGGTATATGTTTCCACTTTTCCCCGCACCCCTAGCTCTTTCCCCAAACCACCCGGACTCAGCTCGTTGTAGGCACTGAAACTTCTGTCCAAGCTATCCCGAGAGAAGGACGGGAGGTCGCAGAGAGGCGCAGACCCGTCCCCTCTCAGATCCCTGGCTATATCCAAGTAGCTCGGGTAGAACGTCCTCTGTGGCTCCCTGGAACACAGGAGCTGGTAGGTGAGAGGAACGAAGAAGAGCACCAATCCGCAGAGACACAGGGAGTACAAAGAAAATAGGAGCAGAACGTAAAAACTTCGTCTCTCCGGGAAGCAGCCGAGAGAGTGCGGGGTG
>CM062478.1:43044626-43089626 GCA_031479575.1 Coregonus ussuriensis | reverse complement strand
TGTAGTTGACTGGTTGTCCACCGTGCCACCATGTTCATCAGGGTGTAGTTGACTGGTTGTCCACCGTGCCACCATGTTCATCAGGGTGTAGTTGACTGGTTGTCCACCGTGCCACCATGTTCATCAGGGTGTAGTTGACTGGTTGTCCACCGTGCCACCATGTGTATCAGGGTGTAGTTGACTGGTTGTCCACCGTGCCACCATGTTCATCAGGGTGTAAGTGACTGGTTGTCCACCGTGCCACCATGTTCATCAGGGTGTAGTTGACTGGTTGTCCACCGTGCCACCATGTTCATCAGGGTGTAGTTGACTGGTTGTCCGCCGTGCCACCATGTTCATCAGGGTGTAGTTGACTGGTTGTCCACCGTGCCACCATGTTCATCAGGGTGTAGTTGACTGGTTGTCCACCGTGCCACCATGTTCATCAGGGTGTAGTTGACTGGTTGTCCGCCGTGCCACCATGTTCATCAGGGTGTAGTTGACTGGTTGTCCACCGTGCCACCATGTTCATCAGGGTGTAGTTGACTGGTTGTCCACCGTGCCACCATGTTCATCAGGGTGTAGTTGACTGGTTGTCCGCCGTGCCACCATGTTCATCAGGGTGTAGTTGACTGGTTGTCCACCGTGCCACCATGTTCGTCAGGGTGTAGTTGACTGGTTGTCCACCGTGCCACCATGTTCGTCAGGGTGTAGTTGACTGGTTGTCCACCGTGCCACCATGTTCATCAGGGTGTAGTTGACTGGTTGTCCACCGTGCCACCATGTTCATCAGGGTGTAGTTGACTGGTTGTCCGCCGTGCCACCATGTTCATCAGGGTGTAGTTGACTGGTTGTCCACCGTGCCACCATGTTCGTCAGGGTGTAGTTGACTGGTTGTCCACCGTGCCACCATGTTCGTCAGGGTGTAGTTGACTGGTTGTCCACCGTGCCACCATGTTCATCAGGGTGTAGTTGACTGGTTGTCCACCGTGCCACCATGTTCATCAGGGTGTAGTTGACTGGTTGTCCACCGTGCCACCATGTTTATCAGGGTGTAGTTGACTGGTTGTCCACCGTGCCACCATGTTCATCAGGGTGTAGTTGACTGGTTGTCCACCGTGCCACCATGTTCATCAGGGTGTAGTTGACTGGTTGTCCACCGTGCCACCATGTTTTTCAGGGTGTAGTTGACTGGTTGTCCACCGTGCCACCATGTTCATCAGGATGTAGTTGACTGGTTGTCCACCGTGCCACCATGTTCATCAGGGTGTAGTTGACTGGTTGTCCACCGTGCCACCATGTTCATCAGGGTGTAGTTGACTGGTTGTCCACCGTGCCACCATGTTCATCAGGGTGTAGTTGACTGGTTGTCCACCGTGCCACCATGTTCATCAGGGTGTAGTTGACTAGTTGTCCACCGTGCCACCATGTTCATCAGGGTGTAGTTGACTGGTTGTCCACCGTGCCACCATGTTCATCAGGGTGTAGTTGACTGGTTGTCCACCGTGCCACCATGTTCATCAGGGTGTAGTTGACTGGTTGTCCACCGTGCCACCATGTTCATCAGGGTGTAGTTGACTGGTTGTCCACCGTGCCACCATGTTCATCAGGGTGTAGTTGACTGGTTGTCCACCGTGCCACCATGTGTATCAGGGTGTAGTTGACTGGTTGTCCACCGTGCCACCATGTTCATCAGGGTGTAGTTGACTGGTTGTCCACCGTGCCACCATGTTCATCAGGGTGTAGTTGACTGGTTGTCCACCGTGCCACCATGTTCATCAGGGTGTAAGTGACTGGTTGTCCACCGTGCCACCATGTTCGTCAGGGTGTAGTTGACTGGTTGTCCACCGTGCCACCATGTTCATCAGGGTGTAGTTGACTGGTTGTCCGCCGTGCCACCATGTTCATCAGGGTGTAGTTGACTGGTTGTCCACCGTGCCACCATGTTCATCAGGGTGTAGTTGACTGGTTGTCCACCGTGCCACCATGTTCATCAGGGTACAGAGGGCAACAAGCAAAAAATGAACAAACAAATACATGATAAATAAATGCCAAATACATGGAATCTCATTTATTCTAATCTAATTTAATTGAACCGTTTGGTTCAGTTAGATAACTAACCTATTGAAAACAGATTACATAAAGCAGCCTTGAGAGAAACATGTCCAGAGGAGAAGGACAGTAACCAATTGTTTTTTGAGGAAGGAGGATAAGAGTGAATGGGTGTATAAAGAGTGTGTCAAATCAAATCACATGTTATTGGTCACATACTCGTGTTTATCAGATGTTATTGGTCACATACACGTGTTTAGCAGATGTTATTGGTCACATACACGTGTTTATCAGATGTTATTGGTCACATACACGTGTTTAGCAGATGTTACTGGTCACATACACGTGTTTAGCAGATGTTATTGGTCACATACACGTGTTTATCAGATGTTACTGGTCACATACACGTGTTTAGCAGATTTTATTGGTCACATAAACGTGTTTAGCAGATGTTATTGGTCACATAAACGTGTTTAGCAGATGTTATTGGTCACATAAACGTGTTTAGCATATGTTATTGGTCACATAAACGTGTTTAGCAGATGTTATTGGTCACATACACGTGTTTAGCAGATGTTATTGCTGGTGTAGCGAAATGCTTGTGCTTCTAGCTCCGACAGTGCAGTAATATCTAACAAGTAATATCTAACAATTTCACAACACATATCCAATACACACAAATCTAAGTAAAGAATGGAATTTAAGAATATATACATATGTGGACGAGCAATGACAGAGCGGCATAGACTAAGATACAGTAGAATATTATAGAATGCAGTATATACATATGAGATGAGTAATGCAATATATGTAAACATTATTAAAGTGACTAGTGTTCCATTTCTTAAAGTGGCCAGTGTACCTCTGTTTCCAAGGCAAGCAGTTAGAACGCACAACACAGCACATCATAACACAACACAACACATCATACTACAACACAACATAACACAACACAACATAACACAACATATCATACCACAACACAGCCTCTGGAATGTTTGTCTTGGTCCTGCATCCAAGGACGACCAGCGAAATGAATATGCGTCAGTGTGTGTGTGTGTGTGTGTGTGTGAGAGAGAGAGAGAGAGAGAGAGAGAGAGAGAGAGAGAGAGAGAGAGAGAGAGAGAGAGAGAGAGAGAGAGAGAGAGAGAGAGAGAGAGAGAGAAAGAGAAAGAGGGGGGGTAAGAGAGGGGAGACAGAGGGGGGGAGAGAGGGGAGACAGAGGGGGAGGCAGAGAGAGAGCGAGAGGGGAGGGAGAGAGGGGAGACAGAGGGGAAGGCAGAGAGAGAGAGAAAGAGAGAGAGAGAGAGAGAGAGAGAGAGAGAGAGAGAGAGAGAGAGAGAGAGAGAAAGAGAGAGAGAGAGAGAGAGAGAGAGAGAGAGAGAGAGAGAGAGAGAGAGAGAGAGAGAGAGAGAGAGAGAGAGGGAGAGAGGGAGAGAGAGAGAGAGGCCTCATCCTGTCATGTCTTGTGTTGTTCATGATTGTGATGGCCACACCGCAGGCTGCACAGTAAACCCTTGCCTAACAAATATCCTTTTAGTTTTCTGCCTGTTAACACTCATTTTGTACACATGGAGATACACATTGAATAGAAATGACGACGCGACACATATCTTTTATTTCTTATATACCATACATCACTTTATTGCAGAAATACAGAAATAGAGTTTGACATTTGCTATCATTGTTTTCTGTGTTGAGTGCACGCTTCATAGTTTACGTGATAACAGTCATTGGTATAATTTAACTCAATCTTCTAATTTTATAATTTAACCATTGTTTAAAAAAGGTATAATCTTCGTAAATGATATCATCGGTAGGACTGGTGGAGTTATGTCGCACATGCAGCTAACAAAAACATATGGAAATGTCTGCTCTACCCAAAATTACAACCAAATAATTGCAGCCTTACCGCAAAAGTGGAAGAGGAAAGTGGAAGGGGGAGAAAGTAAGGAACTTGTCTGTCAGCCTTGCATTAAAGAACATAATTGGTTAAGGAAAACTGTGATAAATAAAAAAGTATATAAGTTTCACTTAAGGACCAAAGGATTGACAGCCATCCCATATAGATTGCAAAATAGTTGGGAAGAGATTTTTGACGTACCGATCCCATGGCATAGTGTTTATGAACTGACACGCAAAACGACACCGGATTCAAAACTTAGAATCTTTCAATTTAAATTATTATATAAAATTCTTGCTACCAATAGAATGTTATTTATATGGGGGATACAATCTTCCCAGCTCTGCAGATTTTGCTGTGAAGAGACAGAATCATTAGATCATTTGTTTTCGTTCTGTCCATTTGTAGCTTGTTTTTGGACACGTGTCCAGGAATGGCTAAAGGATTGCAATATTTACCTGGAGCTAACCTTGCAGATAGCATTACTGGGTGACCTGAAAAGTCATAGTCAATCGATCAATAATATAATAATACTTTTAGCAAAAATGTTTATTTTTAATTCACAATCTGTAGAAGCAATGAGAATGGAAAGGTTCAGAACTTTTGTAAAACATCACAGTACGGTTGAAATATATATGGCAAATAGAAATCCTATATGGATGGTGTTAAGAGATAGATGGGAGGTATTGAATGGAGTTGAAAGATGGGACTAATAACAGATAACAACAAATAATAACAAGATAACTAATAATGTAAGCATACTGTGTCCATAATAAGTATATAGGTTGTATGTTGGGAGCTTTTGGGAAAGAGCACAGTTAGAAAGATATGGCATATAGAAGCAAACCGGATGGACATCATGAAAATGATCGGAGAGGTTGAGAGTAGAAGAAGTTCAGGAGCAAAAACAAATAAAATATAATTATTGTAAAATGGACTGTGTCCATAAGGTGTAGGTAGTGGGTATGGGCTGGAAGTGGAGGCCTGGGCATTGTTGTTCACTAATTTACTCCAAGTAGGGAAAGGATGGCGGGGTTGAAAAGTAATAAAGGGGAGTATATATATAAAAAACATGGGGGATTGGAAGTGATGCAGACAATTACTGTCAAAGTGCGACGGTGAAATGCGGTAGGCGAAGTCAAACGCAGGACACAGAGCTTACTGGAAACGTACTTTACTCGAAGTAGAAAAACAATCTCCACATAAGGAGGATTAAACAACCCGCACACGAAACACTGCCGATGACGAATAAAATAACACACAACACACAATGAACGACAGAGGGTTAAATAGGGAATACAATACAACATAATGGGGAACAGGTGTACACAATCAGGACAAAACAAGTCAAACACCGAAACATAGATCGGTGGCAGCTAGTACTCCGGGGACGACGAATGCCGAAGCTTGCCCGAGCAAGGAGGAGGAGCAGCCTCGGCTGATTCCGTGACAGTACCCCCCCCCCCTTGCGGCGCGCCGACCCCGGCCTCGGGGACGGCCAGGAGGACGCGGAGCAGGGCGAGTCGGATGACTCCGGTGGAAGTCCCTCAACATGGAGGGATCTAGAATGTCCCTCCTGGGGACCCAGCACCATTCCTCCGGACCGTACCCCTCCCACTCCATGAGATCCTGCAGGCCCCCCGTCCGACGCCTCGAATCCAAGATGGAACGGACTGAGTACGCCGGAGCCCCCTCGATGTCCAACAGGGGCCGAGGAGCCTCTCGTACCTCACTCTCCTGGAGTGGATCAGCCACCACCGGCCTGAGGAGAGACACATGGAACGAGGGGTTAATGCGGTAATTAATGGGCAGTTGTAACCTATAACTTACCTCGTTCAATCTCCTCAGGACTTTAAAGGGCCCCACAAACCGCCGACCCAGCTTCCGGCAGGGCAGGCGAAGGGGCAGGTTTCGGGTCGAGAGCCAGACCCGGTCTCCCGGTGCATACACCGGAGCCTCACTGTGGTGGCGATCGGCGCTCGCCTTTTGCCGCCTGATGGCCCACTGCAGATGGACATGCGCAGTGGTCCAAGTTTCTTCCGAGCGCCGAAACCACTCTTCCACCGCAGGGGCTTTGGTCTGGCTCTGATGCCAAGGTGCCAGAACCGGCTGATAACCTAACACACACTGGAAAGGCGTAAGGTTAGTGAACGAATGGCGGAGGGAGTTTTGGGCTATCTCTGCCCAGGGAATATATCCACCTCTTGCCGGTCCTGGCAATATGACCTCAGAAACCTACCCACATCCTGGTTAACTCTCTCCACCTGCCCATTACTCTCGGAGTGAAAACCTGAGGTAAGGCTAATCGAGACCCCCAGACGTTCCATAAATGCCCTCCAGACTCTAGAGGTGAACTGGGGACCCCGATCAGACACTATATCCTCAGGCACCCCATAGTGCCGGAAGACGTGTGTAAACAGGGCCTCAGCAGTTTGTAGGGCAGTAGGGAGACCTGGCAGGGGAATGAGACGGCAGGCTTTAGAAAACCGATCCACAACGACCAAGATCGTAGTGTTCCCCTGGGAGGGGGGAAGGTCCGTGACAAAATCCACCGATAGATGAGACCACGGCCGTTGTGGAACGGGTAGGGGTTGTAACTTCCACCTGGGCAGGTGTCTAGGTGCCTTACACTGGGCGCACACCGAGCAGGAGGAAACATGAACCCTCACGTCCTTAGCTAAGGTTGGCCACCAGTACTTCTCACTAAGGCAGTGCACTGTCCGACCAATACCCGGATGACCAGAGGAGGGTGACGTGTGAGCCCAGTATATCAAACGATCGCGAACCTCGAGCGGCACGTACCTCCGACCCTCTGGACACTGTGGAGGAGTAGGGTCGGAACATAACGCCCGCTCGATTTCCAGCATCCACCTCCCACACCACCGGTGCCACTAAACAAGACTCTGGGAGTATGGGAGTGGGCTCAATGGACCTCTCCTCTGTGTCATATAGTCGGGACACAGCGTTCTGGGACCCTGGTCTATAGGTGAGCTTAAATACAAAGCGGGAAAGAAACATTGACCACCTTGCCTGGCGAGGATTCAGCCTCCTCGCTGCCCGGATGTACTCCAGGTTACAATGGTCAGTCAGAATGAGAAAAGGGTGTTTAGCCCCCTCAAGCCAATGTCTCCACACCTTCAGGGCTTGAACCACAGCCAGCAGCTCCCTATCCCCCACGTCATAATTGCACTCCGCCGGACTGAGCTTCTTAGAATAGAAAGCACAGGGGCGGAGTTTAGGTGGCGTACCCGAGCGCTGAGACAGCACAGCGCCGATCCCAGCCTCGGAAGCGTCCACCTCCACCTGGAATGCCAAAGAGGGATCCGGATGCGACAGCACCGGAGCCGAGGTAAACAGGTTCTTCAGACGTTTAAACGCCCTGTCCACCTCAGCTGACCACTGCAGGCGCACCAGACCCCCCTTTAGCAGAGAGGTAATGGGAGCCGCTACCTGTCCAAAGCCCCGGATAAACCTCCGGTAGTAATTGGCAAAACCCAAGAAGCGCTGCACCTCCTTTACCGTGGTGGTAGTCTGCCAATTACGCACGGCAGAAACGCGGTCAATCTCCATCTCTACCCCTGACGCGGACAACCAATGTCCCAGGAAGGAGATGGACTCCTGGAAGAACAGACATTTCTCCGCCTTCGCATACAGGTCATGCTCCAACAGTCTACCAAGCACTCGATGCACCAGGGACACATGCTCGGCTCGTGTAGCGGAGTATATTAGAATGTCATCAATATATACCACAACACCCTGTCCATGCAAGTCCCGGAAAATCTCGTCCACAAATGATTGGAAGACTGAAGGAGCATTCATTAACCCGTATGGCATGACGAGGTACTCATAGTGACCCGAGGTGGTACTGAATGCTGTCTTCCACTCATCTCCCTCCCTAATGCGCACCAGGTTGTACGCGCTCCTGAGATCCAATTTTGTGAAGAATCGCGCCCAGTGTAATGACTCCGTCATAATAGCAATCAGAGGGAGAATATAGCTGTATTTGATGGTGATCTGATTTAGACCACGGTAATCAATACACGGGCGTAAACCCCCATCCTTCTTCTTCACAAAAAAGAAACTCGAGGACGCAGGGGAAGTAGACGGCAGTATGTAACCCTGTCTCAAAGATTCGGTGACGTAGGTCTCCATAGCGGCCGTATCCTCCTGAGACAGAGGATACATGTGACTACGTGGAAGCGCAGCGCCTACCTGGAGGTCTATCGCACAATCCCCCTGTCGATGAGGTGGTAATTGAGTCGCCTTCTTCTTACTGAAGGCGAGAGCCAAATCGGCATACTCAGGTGGAATGTGCAAGGTGGGAACTTGGTTCGGGCTCTCCACCGTCGTTGCCCGTACGGAAACGCCTACACACCGCCTAGTACACTGATCAGACCATCCCTTGAGAGCTCTCTGCTGCCATGAAATGTTGGGGTCATGAGATGTTAACCAGGGAAGCCCCAACACCACGGGAAACGCAGGAGAATCAATCAAATACAAACGTACTATCTCCTCATGATCCTCCTGCGTTTTCATCCGGAGAGGCGCCGTGACCTCCCTAATCAATCCTGACCCCAACGGGCGGCTATCTAGGGCATGAATGGGGAAGGGCACATCAACAGGTACGATAGGAATCCCTAACTTATAGGTGAACTGGCGATCGATAAAATTCCCAGCTGCGCCTGAATCTACTAGCGCCTTATGCTGGGAGTGAGGAGAAACCTCGGGAAACACCACTTTAATACACATATGATCAGCAGAGAGCTCTGGGTGAGTTGGGTGCCTACTCACCTGGAATTACTCATCAGTGCGTCGCCCACTGCCTCGATTCCTAAGAGACCCTCCCCAGCACCGACCAGCAGTGTGTCCTCTGCGGCCACAGTTGGTGCAGGGGACGGCCTCCCTCCTGGTCTCCATCCTGGTCTCCCTAGCACCAGCACCCCCGAGCTCCATAGGGGTCGGCTCGGAAGTGCTGGGGGATGGAATGGACGGCCCCGAATCCGGACGTCCGCGGGTAGCCAACAGGGTATCCAGGCGAATCGACATGTCCACCAGTTGATCAAAGCTGAGGTTGGTGTCCCTGCAGGCCAATTCCCGACGCACGTCCTCCCTCAGGCTGCATCTGTAGTGGTCGATGAGGGCCCTCTCATTCCATCCTGTGTTGGCAGCTAGCGTCCGGAAGTCCAGGGCGAACTCCTGCGCGCTCCTCCTCCCCTGTCTAAGGTGGAATAGACGCTCACCCGCCGCTTTACCCTCTGGGGGATGATCGAATACTGCCCAGAAGCGGCGGGTGAACTCCGCATAGCTGACCGTAGCGGCGTCTATCCCACCCCATTCGGCGTTGGCCCACTCCAGCGCCTTGCCGGACAGACAGGAGATGAGGGCGGACACGCTCTCGTATCCCGAGGGCGCCGGGTGAATGGTTGCTAGGTAGAGTTCAAACTGGAGTAGGAAACCCTGACACCCGGCTGCGGTGCCATCATAAGCCCTCGGGAGCGAGAGCCGAATCCCACTGGACTCCGGAGATGGAACGATGGGTATGGCTGATGGTGGTGGTATCGTAGGAGGAGGTGTGGGCAAACCTCCACTCTCTCATCGCCTCAAGGTGTCCATCACTCCTTGCATGGTGGTGCCCAGGTTCTGGATCATGGCCTCTTGGTGGATTATGTGCTCCTCCAGTGATCCCCTTGGCACCGCCGATCCTGCTGACTCCATGATGGTGTGTTATTCTGTCAGAGTGCGACGGTGAAATGCGGTAGGCGAAGTCAAACGCAGGACACAGAGCTTACTGGAAACGTACTTTACTCGAAAGTAACCAGAGTAGAAAAACAATCTCCACATAAGGAGGATTAAACAACCCGCACACGAAACACTGCCGATGACGAATACAATAACACACAACACACAATGAACGACAGAGGGTTAAATAGGGAATACAATACAACATAATGGGGAACAGGTGTACACAATCAGGATAAAAATAGAGAGAGAGAGAGAGAGAGAGAGAGAGAGAGAGAGAGAGAGAGAGAGAGAGAGAGAGAGAGAGAGAGAGAGAGAGAGACATAGAGAGAGACAGAGAGAGAGAGAGAGAGAGACACAGAGAGAGACAGAGACAGAGACAGACTGAGGGAGAGAGAGAGACAGAGGGAGGGAGGGAGGGAGGGAGGGAGGGAGGGAGGGAGGGAGGTTGTTTTTCTGTTAGTAACATTAGTAAGTGTGTGTTTCTGAAGGAGAAGTAGAGAGAGAGCAGTGTCAGATCTGATCATTTCACAGATGAAATATCTCCATCCCCGGTCTGTATAGCTCCTGGGAGATAGTGTGAGAAACAGAGATGGAAAAGAGAGAGAAAGATGGAGAAGAGAGGGAGAGAGAGAGGGGGGGGGGGGGGGGGGCAAGCAAGGGAGAGATGAAATAAGATCCATGAGGGACTTTTCGATGGATGGGTCCTGGCCTCTCGGGGGCATAGGGATCCGGGGGACGGCGGTGGTCACCCGATCACTGGGATGACGTCCCAACTTGGGATGGGGAGGGACTTTAGCGGGGCAATTAGTGAAGAACAATTGGAGGGTTACTTAGTAACAATGCAAATATTATGGTATAGCTATATGGACACTCAGTCACTATGGTATTTTTTATTGGTAAATTTACAAACATATATAATGACAAATAGATTTGAAAATTATATCTCATTATGGTATGTGGTGAAATAAGTATAGCCAGTTATAATTGTAATGGATTAGTAGATAATAACAACAGAAGAACAATATTTACATGGCTCAAAGAGAAGGAATATAATATCTATTGTTTACAGGAAACTCATTCAACAATTCTAGATGAAATTGCGTGGAAAAGGGAATGGGGGGGGGGGCGAAATATACTTCTCCCATCGGCTAAGAAACTCAAAAGGGGTGATGATATTAATTAACAGTAATTTCGATCCGAATGTGCAAATTGTCCAAACAGATTCACAAGGTAGATGGATTATTTTAAATATGTTATTGGACCATAAACAGATATGGCTCATTAACCGTTACGGACAAATAATGATGATCCACACTTCTTTGAAAATATATATAATAAATTATCATCCCTGCAAGCAATACAAGACTCTATTATTATGGTGAGAGATTATAATACTGTTTTAAATAGCTCAATGGACCGTAAAGGAAATCACACTACAAACTATCACCCTCATGCTCTTAAGGAAATCGTGAATGTCATGGATACATTAGAACTAGTAGATATATGGAGGCTTAAATATCCTGATCTAGTGAGATATACATGGCGGAGACACAATCAAGCTAGTCGTCTTGACTTCTTTCTTATCTCATTCTCGTTGGCACCAAAAGTTTAAAAAGTGTTGATAGGGAACAGAAATCGGTCGGACCATCATATAATTGGCATATACATTACCCTTACTGAATTTCCACGTGGGTGAGGATATTGAAATGTAATCAAAGCCTATTGGATGATAACTTGTTTTTAACTAGGACAGAGGAATTTATAACTGATTTGTTCCGACATTACATAGGTACAGCAAATCCCCTTATTGTATGGGACACTTTTAAATGTGCCTTTAGAGGCCATGCAATTCAGTACTCATCTAGAAAACAAAAGCATTTTAGGTCAAAAGAGTCCATACTAACAAAGGACATAGAAGGCCTAACAGAACAGATAGATAGCAATACAATCTGTGACATAGAGGCTCAGAAAATTTGAGGAAAAACAAAAATAAATGGAGAAACTTATTCAAGAAAGATCAAGTGTAATATATTATACAAATAAAGCAAACTGGATGGAACATGTGGAAAAATGCACCAAATTCTTTTTTAATCTTCAACATAGAAATGCTACCAAAACTATTTTAAAGAAACTGGTTACAAATGACGGAGTCACCCATGATTCACCAAATGATATTTTGAAGGAGGAAGCAAAGTACTTTAAGCATATGTTTTCGTTTCAGTCACCTCCATCTCCTCTAACTGAAGCTAATTGCAGAGATTTTTCTTCTATTGATAATGTAAATTATTAATTTAAAATAAAATTAACATCCAAACAGAAAGACTCATGTGAAGGTGAAATTACAGAGGAGGAACTTCTGGATGCAATTAAAGACTTTAAGTCCGGGAAAACTCCAGGGTTGGATGGCATACCAGTCGAGGTATACCAAACCTGTTTTGATATACTAAGAGGACCGTTATTAGAATGTTTTAACCACTCCTATGTAAATGGTAGATTATCAGACACTCAAGAAGAAGGTCTGATTTCATTATTACTGAAACAGGATACAAGTGGAAAATATAAAGATCCAGTCCATTAAAAAAAATTGGAGGCCCCTTACACTTCAGTGTTGTGATGCAAAAATTCTAGCAAAATGTATAGCGCATAGAATTAAAAAGGTATTGTCGGACATTATTCATTCTAATCAGACAGGTTTTTTACATGGATGATACATTGGAGATAATATAAGACAAGTACTGGAAACAATAGAACACTATGGAAGATCTGGGAAACCAGGCCTGCTATTCATAGCAGACTTCAAAAAGGCATTTGATAAAGTAAGACTGGGGTTTATATATAAATGCCTGGAGCATTTCAATTTTGGAGAATCTCTTATAAAATGGGTTAAAATAATGTATAGTAACCCTAAGTGTAAAATAATAAATAATGTATATTTCTCCGAAAGTTTTAAACTGTCAAGAGGAGTGAAACAAGGTTGTCCACTATTGGCATATCTATTAATTATTACCATCGAAATGTTAGCTATTCAAATCAGATCCAATAATAATATCAAGGGATTAGAAATCCAGGGCTTACAAACAAAGGTGTCATTGTATGCTGATGATTCATGTTTTCTTTTAAATCCACAACTAGAATCCCTCCACAGCCTCATGGAAGATCTAGATACATTTTCTAACCTCTCTGGATTACAACCAAATTATGATAAATGTACTATATTACGTATTCGATCACTAAAAAATACAATTTTTACATTACCATGTAGTTTACCAATAAAATGGTCTGATGGTGATGTGGATATACTCGGAATACATATCCCAAATGAAATAAATGATCTCACTCCAATACGTTTTAATAGAAAGTTAGCAAAAATAGATAAGATCTTGCTACCATGGAAAGGTAAATACCTGTAAATTTGTGGAAAACTCACCCTGATTAACTCTTTAGTATTATCCCAGTTTACCTATTAGCTTATGGTCTTGCCCACACCTAGCGAACAGTTTTTTAAATTATATGAGAAAAAAATATTCAATTTTATTTGGAACGGCAAGCCAGACAAAATTAAGCGGGCCTATTTATATAATGAATATGAATTCGGAGGACAGAAATTATTAGCTATTAAAGCATTAGAACTATCACTAAAAGCTTCAGTCATACAAAAGTTATACTTAAATCTTGCAAATTAGTAAGATTGTCTCACCCATGTTCAAGAATGGCCTTTTTCCCTTTATTCAGATTACAACCTCTCACTTTCAGTTACTTTCAATTTAATCCTCCAGAAACGACAGAACAAATAATGCAGAAATATTGTGGTTGCTCAAATATATTAATTGATTAAAAAAACATTATAAAAAAAAAAAAAAAAAAAAAAAAGGTATACTCTTCGTAAATTATATCATAGGTACGACTGGTGGAGTAATGTCGCACATGCAGCTAACAAAAACATATGGAAATGTCTGCTCTACCCAAAATTACAACCAAATAATTGCAGCATTACCGCAAAAATGGAAGAGGAAAGTGGAAGGGGGAAAAAGTAAGGAACCTGCATTGAAGAACATAATTGGTTAAAGAAAATTGTGATAAATAAAAAAAGTATATCAGTTTCATTTAAGGACCAAGGGATTGACAGCCGTTCCATATAGATTGCAAAATAGTTGGGAAGAGATTTTTCACGTACCGATTCCATGGCATAGTGTTTATGAACTAATACGCAAAACGACGCCGGATTCAAAACATCAAATTTTTCAATTTAAATTATTATACAAAATTCTTGCTATCAATCGAATGTTATTTATATGGGGGATACAATCTTCCCAGCTCTGCAGATTTTGCAGCGAAGAGACAGAATCATTAGATCATTTGTTTTGGGACTGTCCATTTGTAGCTTGTTTCTGGACACAGGTCCAGGAATGGCTAAAGATTTGCAATATTTACCTGGAGCTAACCCTGCAGATAGCACTACTGGGTGATCTGAAAAGTCATAGTCAATCAATCAATAATATAATAATACTTTTAGCAAAAATGTTTATTTTCAATTTACCATCTGTAGAAGCAATGAGAATAGAAAGGTTCAGAACTTTTGTAAAACATGACAGTACAGTTGAAAAATATATGGCAAATAGAAATCCAATATGGATGGTGTTAAGAGATAGATGGGAGGTATTGAATGGAGCTGAAGGATGGGACTAATAACAACTAACAACAACTAATAACAACAAGATAACTAATGTAAAGCATACTGTGTCCATAATAAGTATATAGGTCATAGGTTGAGAGCTTTTGTGAAAGAGCACAGTTAGAAAGATATGGCATATAGAAGCAAACCAGATGGACATCATGAAAATGATCGGAGAGGTTGAGGGTAGAGGAAGTTCAGGGGTAAAAACAAAACAAAATATAATTATTGTAAAATTGACTGTGTCCATAAAATGTATATATTATGTATAAGCTGGAAGTAGAGGCCTAAGCATTGTTGTTCACTAGTTTACTCCAATTATGGAAGGTGTGGTGGGGTTGGAAAGTAATAAAGGGAAATATATATTTTTTAAGGATGTATATGTATATATATGTATGTATATGTATATATAATATATATATATTCGCAAAAAAATAACATGGGGGATTGGAAGTGATGCAGACAATTTCATTGATGGACGTTACAATCTAGCTGCAATATTAAAGCTGATCTACCCCCTAAAATAAAAAGTTAAGCATTCTTAATTAACCAGAAAATCAACAGTCATTTCTGGCTATTTATCAAAGTTAGCTGGCTAACTAATTGATTCTGCTTTGTAGTACCTTTTCAGGTTCATCCGTTTACTGAGCTGTTGCTGCCTTCATTGGCTTGGCCTCTAGTCCTACCTACAGACAGTCACCACACCATCCTTTAGCCAGACCTTTTACAATTGTCGACAACGGACGTAAACTCATCGCACCCAAAATGTGACACCTACGTGCATCAACGTTCTACACTCATGGTGTGTCTCAGCCTTTTCTAACCGAGGAAGTTTTCTAGGTTCTAGTCTTTCTAGTTTCCTTCTTAAACTCTGACCCTCTGGCGTACGTTAGTTCCCATGAGTCACAGTCGGCTTGTATTACACCCATACCTGTGCTCTACTCCATTACCTACACCAGTACTACACATTCTATAGGCCTACACAACCCTTTACTTACACCAACTACAGCTTTACTACACTGGAACTTTCATGTCTATCACAGGGAGAGCACATGTCACTCAACCAGTTGTCCTGTCATCTTTGATCCTGTCTTTCTCCCCCCCCTGTCAGCCACCCAGTCATCCCAAAATAGAAAAATATTAGATTATATGTAACATTTTCACATTGACTGAGCTGATATCGCTGATCACTTGTTTATGGCTTAGCAGCCAGCCAAAGAACATTTAACCAAGAAACACTACCGTAACTCCTCTGTCTACTGTGTTATTGAGCTTTCACACAATCAGTCATCAGCTGCTAGCAAGGCCCCCGGCTCAAGGTCTGTAGAGCCTATAGGAACTCACTGCCCCTGGTTGAGAATGCTGGAAAACACACAGACCCTAGAGATGGGGGAAGGGTGGAGAGGGAGAAGGGTGGAGAGGGGGATGGGGAGAGAGGGGGATGGGGAGAGAGGGAGAAGGGTGGAGAGGGAGAAGGGTGGAGAGGGAGAAGGGTGGAGAGGGAGAAGGGTGGAGAGGGGGATGGGGAGAGAGGGAGAAGGGTGGAGAGGGGGATGGGGAGATAGGGAGAAGGGTGGAGAGGGAGAAGGGTGGAGAGGGGGATGGGGAGAGAGGGAGAAGGGTGGAGAGGGAGAAGGGTGGAGAGGGGGATGGGGAGAGAGGGAGAAGGGTGGAGAGGGAGAAGGGTGGAGAGGGAGAAGGAGAAGGGTGGAGAGGGGGATGGGGAGAGAGGGAGAAGGGTGGAGAGGGGGATGGGGAGAGAGGGAGAAGGGTGGAGAGGGAGAAGGGTGGAGAGGGGGATGGGGAGAGAGGGGGATGGGGAGTGAAGGATGATGAGAGAGAGAGAGATTTTCCTTTTTTGTACTTTTCTTGCACACCGTTACAACGCTGTACATAGCCATAATATGACATTTGAAATGTCTCTATTCATTTGGAACTTTTGTGAGTGTAATGTTTACTATTCATTTTATATTTTTTATTTCACTTTTGTTTATTATCTGTTTCACTTACTTTGTCAATGTAAACATATGTTTCCCATGCCAATAAAGCCCCCCCCCAAAAAATACAAAAATACAAAAAAAAATCATTAATAATAATAATAATAATTAATAAACAAATTTTACAAATATATCCATAAAGGAACACTCCACCCAAAACCACTAATTCCTTTAATTTACAGTGTTAAATAACAATAATATTTTAGAACAATATTTTTGGGTGCACAAATGTTTCATTTTGGTGTTCTAATAAGGTTGGTAGCAACATGGAAAATCGTTGTGGAAATCTGATGCAGCTCAAGTGAACTACAAAATCCACAATGCAATGCTCTCTCTATGGGCTGGCTGGCTAGCTAGATAGGTAGCTAGCTAGCAAACATACTGTAGCTACACACAATAATACCAAAGACAATATCAGCATGTAAAGTAGCTAGTTAGCTGTAAAATCGGCTAAACAAACTGCACTATTAATTTAAGAGTCTATTTGGCGCTAGCTCAAAAACCCAACATTAGCATGAATTTCGTCAACAAGAAGTACAACATTACATATCTTTTCCCGAGATGTGAGATAATTAACTTGCTATCTGTAGTATCGTATAGCTTTGGAATCGTGACATAAAAAAAAAAATAGACACGTTTCTCAACATATACACTGACTTTGAGAAGGGATTGCGTGACGATTAGCTTATACCTTGGACTAAAGAGGCAGACACATAGGAAGAATGTGCTAGACCCTCTGTTAAATTACAAATTTCTCGAGGTAGGAATATCGCAGAAATATGATCAATGGCTCATTCGAGAGAAGACATCCTCCCAAGTATTGTCATCGGCCAGTATTGAAATCTGACATGTATGATAGACGTTTTCGCGATCTAAAAGTCGTATTCCTATTAACTTCCAGTGTAGTGAAGAGCGACTTTATCACAGTGCTACGTCATACCTGCCGGATTTCTGCCTGCTTGAACGCCAATAACTCAGATACACGTGAAAACATGAAATGACCCAGGGAATCGATAGAACATCACTCAGAGATGCACAAATACAATATAACATTCAAAATGGGTGAACCATTCCTTTAAGTGCTTCAGACACCCTCACACATCCTGTGCTATGGTGACAGCTGAGGACGGCTGCAGAATGCCTAATGCAGACATTACAAAGAGAGAGAGGGGGAGAGGGAGGGAGGGAGGGAGGGAGGGAGGGAAGGAAGGAAGGAAGGAAGGAAGGAAGGAAGGAAGGAAGGAAGGAAGGAAGGAAGGAAGGAAGGAAGGAAGGAAGGAAGGAAGGAAGGAAGGAAGGAAGGAAGGAAGGAAGGAAGGAAGGAAGGAGGAGGAGGAGGAGGGGGGGAGGGAGGGAGGGAGGGAGGGAGGGAGGGAGGGAGGGAGAGGGAGGGAGGGAAGGAGAGAGAGGGAAAGAAGGGAGGAGAGAGAGGGAAGGAGAGAGGGAAGGAGAGAGGGAAGGAGAGAGAGTGAAGGAGAGAGGGAACGAAGGGAGGAGAGCGAGGGAAGGAGAGCGAGGGAAGGAGAGCGAGGGAAGGAGAGAGGGAACAAAGGGAGGAGAGAGAGGCGTAAAACTGGGGTGGGCAGGGAGAGAGGGAGGAGAAAGGAGAGGGAGGGAGAGAGGGAAGGACAGAGGGGAGGAGAGAGAGGGAAGGAGCGAGAGGGAGGAGAAAGGAGAGGAAGGGAGAGAGAAGTAAGTGGAAAGAGAGATACAGCATCATTAAATCAATGGTAGACGTATTGCCTCTTTTAGACAAACCTCGGATATAAAAATGGAACGCTTCCATTTGAAGTGTCAGTTTAAGTGGTCCGGGAGAGTTAAGATCTCTTGTCAAAGAGAGAGCTGTCATGATAGTTTAAAAACAGACGCAGACACACATAGACACACACAGACACACACAGGACCGAGTGCTAACACGCTTGTGCACACATACACACATGTACGCACACACTTCCCCTTATGGATGCCACTATGTTCCTATACCAACACACAGAGATCATATAACAGTATTAGTTATTACAGAATTAGGAATATGACAACGATATAACCACACTCCCATTCATTTACAACGGACACCCAGTTAGCCAGTGATATTACACAATGAGAGGATCACTCACTGTGGAGAGGAATCTTAAAGGTACAGTAGGAGTCATTTCAATGTTCTCCTGGGATCACAGTACAGTAGGAGTCATTTTAATGTGGAGGTTATGGAGTGAAACCTCACTGTGTTAATGTGTGTTCAAATCCACCAGTGTTTCTCGATCACTCACTCATTGACTCACTCACTCACTCACTCACTCACATTTCAATTGGACCATGAAATGTAAAATATTCTAATCTTAGATAGATTACTCAAATCCTTCATGCAGAGATATATAGTGCATTTGGAAGGTATTCAGACCCCTTGACCTTTTCCACATTTTTTTACGTTACAGACTTATTCTAAAATTGATTAAATTATTTTTTCCTCATCAATCTACACACTGATAGAGGAATGTGTTAATGTGACTAAAGTATTACACCCTGAAAATTATAGGAATGTAATAGAGTCATAAAACTACAATCTGATAATATATTAAGTTAAGTTAGAAGAAAAACAAGGGCTTTGGCTTATTTTCATATCTATGCTAGCAGGAAACAGGATGTGAAACTAGACACTGAAGAACATGTCCCCATCTTAGGTGTCTGTGTAAGATACATATTTGCTCAGCAACAGACTGTTTGGGTCTTGAAAAAAAGAAAAAAAAGTGTGAAATAGACACAGAAAAAGACGACTAGGAGCTTCTTCAAGCTTATAGAGAAATGTGATAGTTGCCTAAATATGGGCTAGGAGCTTTTTCATTGGCCCATTTAGGGACGTAGTAAAGGTATAAAAACATAGTGCATTATGTGATTTTCAGAACATTCTCATGAATTAAGCCTGATGATTGTATGCTGGGCTACTTGGTCTGATTATTAGAGATGTCCAACCTCTGGGATACAGACTGAATAGTAAGTTCATTTTTGAAAACATTGAGATAGAAATTCTCGTAACACACACAATACACAATAATGACAAAGTGAAAACAGAAATACCTTATTTACATAAAAACCTGTTTTTGCTTTGCAATTATGGGGAATTGTGTGTAGATTTATGAGGGGAAAAATAATTTCATCCATTTTGGAGAGAGAGAGAGAGAGAGAGAGGGCCATCTATGCCATCAAAAAGGAACATACAATTTGACATACCAATTAGAATCTGGCTTTATGGTTGTGAGGTCTGGGGTCCGCCCACCAACCAGGAATTAACAAAATGGGACAAACAGCAAATTGAGACTGCATGCAGAATTCTGCAAAAATATCCTCTGTGTACAACGTCAAACACCAAATAATGCATGCAGAGCAGAATTAGGCTGATACCCTCTAATTATCAAAATCCAGAGAAGAGCCATTAAATTCTACAATAAAAAAAAAAACAGAGCAAACTAGAATGCTATTTGGCCCTAAACAGAGTGTGCACAGTGGCAGAATACCTGACCATTGTGACTGACCCACATTTAAGGAAAGCTTTGACTATGTACAGACTCAGTGAGCAGAGCCTTGCTATTGAGAAAGGCCGCCGTAGGCAGACCTGGCTCTCAAGAGAAGACAGGCTATGTGCACACTGCCCACAAAATGAGGTGGAAACTGAGCTGCACTTCCTAACATCCTGCCAAATGTATGACCATATTAGAGACACATATTTCCCTCAGATTTCACAGACACACTTTTGATAAACTCCCATATCTATTGGGTGAAATAGCACAGTGTGCCATCACAGCCGCAAGATTTGTGACCTGTTGCCACAAGAAAAGGGCAACCAGTGAAGAACAAACACCATTGTAAATACAACCTACATTTATGTTTATTTATTTTCCCTTTTGTACCTTAACGATTTGCATAATATGACATTTGAAATGTATTTTGTGAGTGTAATATTTACTGTTCATTTTTTTGTTTCACTTATGTTAATGATCTATTTCACTTGCTTTGGCAAGTTTCCCATGCCAATAAAGCCCTTAAATTGAATTGAATTGAGATGATGGAGAGAGAGAGAGCGAGAGAGAGAGAGAGAGGAGAGAGAGAGGGAGAGAGAGAGAGAGAGAGAGAGAGAGAGAGAGAGGGAGAGAGAGAGGAGAGAGCGAGAGAGAGGGAGAGAGAGAGAGAGAGAGATAAAGAGCGAGAGAGAGAAAGAGTGAGAGAGAGAGAGAGAGAGAGAGAGAGAGAGAGAGAGAGAGAGCGAGAGAGAGAGAGAGAGAGAGGAGAGAGAGAGAGAGAGAGAGAGAGAGAGAGAGAGAGAGGATGCAGAAAAAACAGGTGAGACACGAAGTAGATAGTAATGTTATCCAGTGCTTTATTCCCATCTAACCATGTATGAACAGATGTAACAAACAGCTGAGTAAAGTGATGAAGATGAATGGTTAGGTAGTTCTGCTGTGATCTTGCTGCTACCTCATGGAGTCTGGAAAGCTGACTGAAGGGTCATGGAGTCAGGAGAGCTGACTGAATGGTCATGGAGTCTGGAGAGCTGACTGAATGGTCACGGAGTCAGGAGAGCTGACATAGATGTCCAGTATTTTAGACCATAGATGTCCAGTCTAGACTATAGATGTCCAGCCTTTCAGACCATAGATTTCCAGTCCTTTAGACCATAGATGTCCAGTCTAGACTATAGATGTCCAGTCTTTCAGACCATAGATGTCCAGTCTAGACTATAGCTGTCCAGTCTTTCAGACCATAGATGTCCAGTATTTTAGACAATAGATGTCCAGTCATTTAGACCATAGATGTCCAGTCTTTCAGACCATAGATGTCCAGTCTAGACTATAAATGTCCAGTCTTTTAGACCATAGATGTCCAGTCTAGACTATAGATGTCCAGCCTTTCAGACCATAGATTTCCAGTCCTTTAGACCATAGATGTCCAGTCTAGACTATAGATGTCCAGTCTTTCAGACCATAGATGTCCAGTCTAGACTATAGATGTCCAGTCTTTCAGACCATAGATGTCCAGTATTTTAGACCATAGATGTCCAGTCATTTAGACCATAGATGTCCAGTCTTTCAGACCATAGATGTCCAGTCTAGACTATAGATGTCCAGTCTTTTAGACCATAGATGTCCAGTCTAGACTATAGATGTCCAGCCTTTCAGACCATAGATTTCCAGTCCTTTAGACCATAGATGTCCAGTCTAGACTATAGATGTCCAGTCTTTCAAACCATAGATGTCCAGTCTAGACTATAGATGTCCAGTCTTTCAGACCATAGATGTCCAGTATTTTAGACCATAGATGTCCAGTCATTTAGACCATAGATGTCCAGTCCTTTAGATCATAGATGTCCAGTCTAGACTATAGATGTCCAGTCTCTCAGACCATAGATGTCCAGCATTTTAGACAATAGATGTCCAGTCTTTCAGACCATAGATGTCCAGTATTTTAGACCATAGATGTCCAGTCTTTTAGACCATAGATGTCCAGTCTTTCAGAACATAGATGTCCAGTATTTTAGAACATAGATGTCCAGTCTTTCAGACCATAGATGTCCAGTCTAGACTATAGATGTCCAGTCTTTCAGACCATATATGTCCAGTCTTTCAGACCATAGATGTCCAGTCTTTCAGACCACAGATGTCTAGTAATTTCAGACCATAGATATCCAGTATTTTAGAACATAGATGTCCAGTCCTTCAGACCATAGATGTCCAGTCTAGACTATAGATGTCCAGTCTTTCAGACCACATATGTCCAGTCTTATAGACCATAGATGTCCAGTCTTTCAGACCATAGATGTCCAGTCTTTCAGACCATAGATGTCCATTCTAGACTATAGATGTCCAGTCTTTTAGACCATAGATGTCCAGTCTTTTAGACCATAGATGTCCAGTCTAGACTATAGATGTTCAGTCTTATAGACCATATATGTCCAGTCTAGAATATAGATGTCCAGTCTTTTAGACCATAGCTGTCCAGTCTTTCAGACCATAGATTTCCAGTCTTTCAGAAAATAGATGTCCAGTTTAGACTATAGATGTCCAGTCTTTTAGACCATAGATGTCCAGTCTAGACTATAGATGTCCTCTCTATCAGACTATAGATGTCCAGTCGTTTAGATCATAGATGTCCAGTCTAGACTATAGATGTCCAGTCTAGACTACAGATGTCCTCTCTATCAGACTATTAGATGTCCAGTCTTTTAGACCATAGATGTCCAGTCTTTTAGATCATAGATGTCCAGTCTAGACTGTAGATGTCCAGCCTTTCAGACCATAGATTTCCAGTCCTTTAGACCATAGATGTCCAGTCTAGACTATAGATGTCCAGTCTTTCAGACCATAGATGTCCAGTCTAGACTATAGATGTCCAGTCTTTCATACCATAGATGTCCAGTATTTTAGACCATAGATGTCCAGTCATTTAGACCATAGATGTCCAGTCTTTCAGAACATAGATGTCCAGTCTAGACTATAAATGTCCAGTCTTTTAGACCATAGATGTCCAGTCTAGACTATAGATGTCCAGCCTTTCAGACCATAGATTTCCAGTCCTTTAGACCATAGATGTCCAGTCTAGACTATAGATGTCCAGTCTTTCAGACCATAGATGTCCAGTCTAGACTATAGATGTCCAGTCTTTCAGACCATAGATGTCCAGTATTTTAGACCATAGATGTCCAGTCATTTAGACCATAGATGTCCAGTCTTTCAGACCATAGATGTCCAGTCTAGACTATAGATGTCCAGTCTTTTAGACCATAGATGTCCAGTCTAGACTATAGATGTCCAGCCTTTCAGACCATAGATTTCCAGTCCTTTAGACCATAGATGTCCAGTCTAGGCTATAGATGTCCAGTCTTTCAGACCATAGATGTCCAGTCTAGACTATAGATGTCCAGTCTTTCAGACCATAGATGTCCAGTATTTTAGACCATAGATGTCCAGTCATTTAGACCATAGATGTCCAGTCTTTCAGACCATAGATGTCCAGTCTAGACTATAGATGTCCAGTCTTTTAGACCATAGATGTCCAGTCTAGACTATAGATGTCCAGCCTTTCAGACCATAGATTTCCAGTCCTTTAGACCATAGATGTCCAGTCTAGGCTATAGATGTCCAGTCTTTCAGACCATAGATGTCCAGTCTAGACTATAGATGTCCAGTATTTCAGACCATAGATGTCCAGTCTTTTAGACCATAGATGTCCAGTCTTTCAGACCATAGATGTCCAGTATTTTAGAACATAGATGTCCAGTCTTTCAGACCATAGATGTCCAGTCTAGACTATAGATGTCCAGTCTTTCAGACCATATATGTCCAGTCTTTCAGACCATAGATGTCCAGTCTTTCAGACCACAGATGTCTAGTATTTTCAGACCATAGATATCCAGTATTTTAGAACATAGATGTCCAGTCCTTCAGACCATAGATGTCCAGTCTAGACTATAGATGTCCAGTCTTTCAGACCACATATGTCCAGTCTTATAGACCATAGATGTCCATTCTTTCAGACCATAGATGTCCAGTCTTTCAGACCATAGATGTCCATTCTAGACTATAGATGTCCAGTCTTTTAGACCATAGATGTCCAGTCTTTTAGACCATAGATGTCCAGTCTAGACTATAGATGTTCAGTCTTATAGACCATATATGTCCAGTCTAGAATATAGATGTCCAGTCTTTTAGACCATAGCTGTCCAGTCTTTCAGACCATAGATTTCCAGTCTTTCAGAGAATAGATGTCCAGTTTAGACTATAGATGTCCAGTCTTTTAGACCATAGATGTCCAGTCTAGACTATAGATGTCCAGTCTAGACTATAGATGTCCAGTCTAGACTACAGATGTCCTCTCTATCAGACTATTAGATGTCCAGTCTTTTAGACCATAGATGTCCAGTCTTTCAGACCATAGATGTCCAGTCTAGACTATAGATGTCCAGTCTTTCAGACCATAGATGTCCAGTATTTTAGACCATAGATGTCCAGTCATTTAGACCATAGATGTCCAGTCTTTCAGACCATAGATGTCCAGTCTAGACTATAAATGTCCAGTCTTTTAGACCATAGATGTCCAGTCTAGACTATAGATGTCCAGCCTTTCAGACCATAGATTTCCAGTCCTTTAGACCATAGATGTCCAGTCTAGACTATAGATGTCCAGTCTTTCAGACCATAGATGTCCAGTCTAGACTATAGATGTCCAGTCTTTCAGACCATAGATGTCCAGTATTTTAGACCATAGATGTCCAGTCATTTAGACCATAGATGTCCAGTCTTTCAGACCATATATGTCCAGTCTAGAATATAGATGTCCAGTCTTTTAGACCATAGCTGTCCAGTCTAGACTATAGATGTCCAGCCTTTCAGACCATAGATTTCCAGTCCTTTAGACCATAGATGTCCAGTCTAGACTATAGATGTCCAGTCTTTCAGACCATAGATGTCCAGTCTAGACTATAGATGTCCAGTCTTTCAGACCATAGATGTCCAGTATTTTAGACCATAGATGTCCAGTCATTTAGACCATAGATGTCCAGTCTTTCAGACCATAGATGTCCAGTCTAGACTATAAATGTCCAGTCTTTTAGACCATAGATGTCCAGTCTAGACTATAGATGTCCAGCCTTTCAGACCATAGATTTCCAGTCCTTTAGACCATAGATGTCCAGTCTAGACTATAGATGTCCAGTCTTTCAGACCATAGATGTCCAGTCTAGACTATAGATGTCCAGTCTTTCAGACCATAGATGTCCAGTATTTTAGACCATAGATGTCCAGTCATTTAGACCATAGATGTCCAGTCTTTCAGACCATAGATGTCCAGTCTAGACTATAGATGTCCAGTCTTTTAGACCATAGATGTCCAGTCTAGACTATAGATGTCCAGCCTTTCAGACCATAGATTTCCAGTCCTTTAGACCATAGATGTCCAGTCTAGGCTATAGATGTCCAGTCTTTCAGACCATAGATGTCCAGTCTAGACTATAGATGTCCAGTCTTTCAGACCATAGATGTCCAGTATTTTAGACCATAGATGTCCAGTCATTTAGACCATAGATGTCCAGTCTTTCAGACCATAGATGTCCAGTCTAGACTATAGATGTCCAGTCTTTTAGACCATAGATGTCCAGTCTAGACTATAGATGTCCAGCCTTTCAGACCATAGATTTCCAGTCCTTTAGACCATAGATGTCCAGTCTAGGCTATAGATGTCCAGTCTTTCAGACCATAGATGTCCAGTCTAGACTATAGATGTCCAGTCTTTCAGACCATAGATGTCCAGTCTTTCAGACCATAGATGTCCAGTATTTTAGACCATAGATGTCCAGTCTTTTAGACCATAGATGTCCATTCTTTCAGACCATAGATGTCCAGTATTTTAGAACATAGATGTCCAGTCTTTCAGACCATAGATGTCCAGTCTAGACTATAGATGTCCAGTCTTTCAGACCATATATGTCCAGTCTTTCAGACCATAGATGTCCAGTCTTTCAGACCACAGATGTCTAGTATTTTCAGACCATAGATATCCAGTATTTTAGAACATAGAAGTCCAGTCCTTCAGACCATAGATGTCCAGTCTAGACTATAGATGTCCAGTCTTTCAGACCACATATGTCCAGTCTTATAGACCATAGATGTCCATTCTTTCAGACCATAGATGTCCAGTCTTTCAGACCATAGATGTCCATTCTAGACTATAGATGTCCAGTCTTTTAGACCATAGATGTCCAGTCTTTTAGACCATAGATGTCCAGTCTAGACTATAGATGTTCAGTCTTATAGACCATATATGTCCAGTCTAGAATATAGATGTCCAGTCTTTTAGACCATAGCTGTCCAGTCTTTCAGACCATAGATTTCCAGTCTTTCAGAAAATAGATGTCCAGTTTAGACTATAGATGTCCAGTCTTTTAGACCATAGATGTCCAGTCTAGACTATAGATGTCCAGTCTAGACTATAGATGTCCAGTCTAGACTACAGATGTCCTCTCTATCAGACTATTAGATGTCCAGTCTTTTAGACCATAGATGTCCAGTCTTTTAGATCATAGATGTCCAGTCTAGACTATAGATGTCCAGTCTTTTAGACCATAGATGTCCAGTCTAGACTATAGATGTCCAGCCTTTCAGACCATAGATTTCCAGTCCTTTAGACCATAGATGTCCAGTCTAGACTATAGATGTCCAGTCTTTCAGACCATATATGTCCAGTCTAGACTATAGATGTCCAGTCTTTCAGACCATAGATGTCCAGTATTTTAGACCATAGATGTCCAGTCATTTAGACCATAGATGTCCAGTCTTTCAGTCCATAGATGTCCAGTCTAGACTATAGATGTCCAGTCTTTCAGACCATAGATGTCCAGTATTTTAGACCATAGATGTCCAGTCTTTTAGTCCATAGATGTCCAGTATTTCAGACCATAGATGTCCAGTCTAGACTATAGATGTCCAGTCTTTTAGATCATAGATGTCACGTTTTTCAGACCATAGATGTCCAGTCTACACTATAGATGTCCAGTCTTTTAGATCATAGATGTCCAGTCCAGACTATAGATGTCCAGTCTTTCAGACCATAGATGTCCAGTCTTTTAGACCATAGATGTCCAGTCTTTCAGACCATAGATGTCCAGTATTTTAGAACATAGATGTCCAGTCTTTCAGACCATAGATGTCCAGTCTAGACTATAGATGTCCAGTCTTTCAGACCATATATGTCCAGTCTTTCAGACCATAGATGTCCAGTCTTTCAGACCACAGATGTCTAGTATTTTCAGACCATAGATGTCCAGTATTTTAGAACATAGATGTCCAGTCCTTCAGACCATAGATGTCCAGTCTAGACTATAGATGTCCAGTCTTTCAGACCACATATGTCCAGTCTTATAGACCATAGATGTCCAGTCTTTCAGACCATAGATGTCCAGTCTTTCAGACCATAGATGTCCAATCTAGACTATAGATGTCCAGTCTTTTAGACCATAGATGTCCAGTCTTTTAGACCATAGATGTCCAGTCTAGACTATAGATGTTCAGTCTTATAGACCATATATGTCCAGTCTAGAATATAGATGTCCAGTCTTTTAGACCATAGCTGTCCAGTCTTTCAGACCATAGATTTCCAGTCTTTCAGAAAATAGATGTCCAGTTTAGACTATAGATGTCCAGTCTTTTAGACCATAGATGTCCAGTCTAGACTATAGATGTCCTCTCTATCAGACTATAGATGTCCAGTCTTTTAGATCATAGATGTCCAGTCTAGACTATAGATGTCCAGTCTAGACTACAGATGTCCTCTCTATCAGACTATTAGATGTCCAGTCTTTTAGACCATAGATGTCCAGTCTTTTAGATCATAGATGTCCAGTCTAGACTATAGATGTCCAGTCTTTCAGACCATATATGTCCAGTCTAGACTATAGATGTCCAATCTTTCAGACCATAGATGTCCAGTATTTTAGACCATAGATGTCCAGTCATTTAGACCATAGATGTCCAGTCTTTCAGTCCATAGATGTCCAGTCTAGACTATAGATGTCCAGTCTTTCAGACCATAGATGTCCAGTATTTTAGACCATAGATGTCCAGTCTTTTAGTCCATAGATGTCCAGTATTTCAGACCATAGATGTCCAGTCTAGACTATAGATGTCCAGTCTTTTAGATCATAGATGTCACGTTTTTCAGACCATAGATGTCCAGTCTACACTATAGATGTCCAGTCTTTTAGATCATAGATGTCCAGTCCAGACTATAGATGTCCAGTCTTTCAGACCATAGATGTCCAGTCTTTTAGACCATAGATGTCCAGTCTAGACTATAGATTTTCAGTCCTTTAGATCATAGATGTCCAGTCTAGACTATAGATGTCCAGTCTCTCAGACCATAGATGTCCAGTATTTTAGACAATAGATGTCCAGTCTTTCAGACCATAGATGTCCAGTCTTTTAGACCATAGATGTCCAGTCTAGACTATAGATGTCCAGTCTTTCAGACCATAGATGTCCAGTCTTTCAGACCATATATGTCCAGTCTTTCAGACCATATATGTTCAGTCTAGACTATAGATGTCCAGTCTTTCAGACCATAGATGTCCAGTATTTTAGACCATAGATGTCCAGTCTTTTAGACCATACATGTCCAGTCTAGAATATAGATGTCCAGTCTTTTAGACCATAGATATCCAGTCTTTCAGACCATAGATGTCTAGTCTTTTAGACCACAGATGTATAGTCTTTCAGACCATAGATGTCCAGTCTTTCAGACCATAGATGTCCAGTCTAGACTATAGATGTCCATTCTTTCAGACCATAGATGTCCAATATTTTAGACCATTGATGTCCAGTCTTTTAGACCATAGACGTCCAGTATTTCAGACCATAGATGTACAGTCTTTTAGACCATATATGTCCTGTCTTTCAGACCATAGATGTCTAGTCTAGACTATAGATGTCCAGTCTTTTAGATCATAGATGTCCAGTCTAGACTATAGATGTCCAGTCTTTTAGACCATAGATATCCAGTCTTTCAGACCATAGATGTCCAGTCTTTTAGACCATGGATGTCCAGTCTTTCAGACCATAGATGTCCAGTCTTCAGACCAAAGATGTCCAGTCTTTTAGACCATAGATGTCCAGTCTAGACTATAGATGTCCAGTCTTTTAGACCATAGATATCCAGTCTTTCAGACCATAGATGTCTAGTCTTTTAGACCACAGATGTATAGTCTTTCAGACCATAGATGTCCAGTCTTTCAGACCATAGATGTCCAGTCTAGACTATAGATGTCCATTCTTTCAGACCATAGATGTCCAATATTTTAGACCATTGATGTCCAGTCTTTTAGACCATAGACGTCCAGTCTTTCAGACCATAGATTTCCAGTCTTTCAGAAAATAGATGTCCAGTTTAGACTATAGATGTCCAGTCTTTTAGACCATAGATGTCCAGTCTAGACTATAGATGTCCTCTCTATCATACTATAGATGTCCAGTATTTTAGACCATAGCTGTCCAGTATTTTAGACCATAGATGTCCAGTCTTTTAGATCATAGATGTCCAGTCTAGACTATAGATGTCCAGTCTTTTAGACCATAGATGTCCAGGCTAGACTATAGATGTCCATCCTTTCAGACCATAGATTTCCAGTCCTTTAGACCATAGATGTCCAGTCTAGACTATAGATGTCCAGTCTTTCAGACCATATATGTCCAGTCTAGACTATAGATGTCCAATCTTTCAGACCATAGATGTCCAGTATTTTAGACCATAGATGTCCAGTCATTTAGACCATAGATGTCCAGTCTTTCAGTCCATAGATGTCCAGTCTAGACTATAGATGTCCAGTCTTTCAGACCATAGATGTCCAGTATTTTAGACCATAGATGTCCAGTCTTTTAGTCCATAGATGTCCAGTATTTCAGACCATAGATGTCCAGTCTAGACTATAGATGTCCAGTCTTTTAGATCATAGATGTCACGTTTTTCAGACCATAGATGTCCAGTCTACACTATAGATGTCCAGTCTTTTAGATCATAGATGTCCAGTCCAGACTATAGATGTCCAGTCTTTCAGACCATAGATGTCCAGTCTTTTAGACCATAGATGTCCAGTCTAGACTATAGATTTTCAGTCCTTTAGATCATAGATGTCCAGTCTAGACTATAGATGTCCAGTCTCTCAGACCATAGATGTCCAGTATTTTAGACAATAGATGTCCAGTCTTTCAGACCATAGATGTCCAGTCTTTTAGACCATAGATGTCCAGTCTAGACTATAGATGTCCAGTCTTTCAGACCATAGATGTCCAGTCTTTCAGACCATATATGTCCAGTCTTTCAGACCATATATGTTCAGTCTAGACTATAGATGTCCAGTCTTTCAGACCATAGATGTCCAGTATTTTAGACCATAGATGTCCAGTCTTTTAGACCATACATGTCCAGTCTAGACTATAGATGTCCAGTCTTTTAGACCATAGATATCCAGTCTTTCAGACCATAGATGTCTAGTCTTTTAGACCACAGATGTATAGTCTTTCAGACCATAGATGTCCAGTCTTTCAGACCATAGATGTCCAGTCTAGACTATAGATGTCCATTCTTTCAGACCATAGATGTCCAATATTTTAGACCATTGATGTCCAGTCTTTTAGACCATAGACGTCCAGTATTTCAGACCATAGATGTACAGTCTTTTAGACCATATATGTCCTGTCTTTCAGACCATAGATGTCTAGTCTAGACTATAGATGTCCAGTCTTTTAGATCATAGATGTCCAGTCTAGACTATAGATGTCCAGTCTTTTAGACCATAGATATCCAGTCTTTCAGACCATAGATGTCCAGTCTTTTAGACCATGGATGTCCAGTCTTTCAGACCATAGATGTCCAGTCTTCAGACCAAAGATGTCCAGTCTTTTAGACCATAGATGTCCAGTCTAGACTATAGATGTCCAGTCTTTTAGACCATAGATATCCAGTCTTTCAGACCATAGATGTCTAGTCTTTTAGACCACAGATGTATAGTCTTTCAGACCATAGATGTCCAGTCTTTCAGACCATAGATGTCCAGTCTAGACTATAGATGTCCATTCTTTCAGACCATAGATGTCCAATATTTTAGACCATTGATGTCCAGTCTTTTAGACCATAGACGTCCAGTCTTTCAGACCATAGATTTCCAGTCTTTCAGAAAATAGATGTCCAGTTTAGACTATAGATGTCCAGTCTTTTAGACCATAGATGTCCAGTCTAGACTATAGATGTCCTCTCTATCATACTATAGATGTCCAGTATTTTAGACCATAGCTGTCCAGTATTTTAGACCATAGATGTCCAGTCTTTTAGATCATAGATGTCCAGTCTAGACTATAGATGTCCAGTCTTTTAGACCATAGATGTCCAGTCTAGACTATAGATGTCCATCCTTTCAGACCATAGATTTCAAGTCCTTTAGACCATAGATGTCCAGTCTAGACTATAGATGTCCAGTCTTTCAGACCATAGATGTCCAGTCTAGACTATAGATGTCCAGTCTTTCAGACCATAGATGTCCAGTATTTTAGACCATAGATGTCCAGTCATTTAGACCATAGATGTCCAGTCTTTCAGACCATAGATGTCCAGTCTAGACTATAGATGTCCAGTCTTTTAGACCATAGATGTCCAGTCTAGACTATAGATGTCCAGCCTTTCAGACCATAGATTTCCAGTCCTTTAGACCATAGATGTCCAGTCTAGACTATAGATGTCCAGTCTTTCAGACCATAGATGTCCAGTCTTGACTATAGATGTCCAGTCTTTCAGACCATAGATGTCCAGTATTTTAGACCATAGATGTCCAGTCATTTAGACCATAGATGTCCAGTCCTTTAGATCATAGATGTCCAGTCTAGACTATAGATGTCCAGTCTTTTAGACCATAGATATCCAGTCTTTCAGACCATAGATGTCCAGTCTTTTAGACCATAGATGTCCAGTCTTTCAGTCCATAGATGTCCAGTCTTTCAGACCAAAGATGTCCAGTCTTTTAGACCATAGATGTCCAGTCTTTTAGACCATAGATGTCCAGTCTAGACTATAGATGTTCAGTCTTATAGACCATATATGTCCAGTCTAGACTATAGATGTCCAGTCTTTTAGACCATAGCTGTCCAGTCTTTCAGACCATAGATGTCCAGTCTTTCAGACCATAGATGTCCAGTCTTTTAGACCATAGATGTCCAGTTTAGACTATTGATGTCCAGTCTTTTAGATCATAGATGTCCAGTCTTTTAGACCATAGATGTCATGTCTTTCAGACCATAGATACCCAGTATTTTAGACCATAGATGTCCAGTATTTTAGACCATAGATGCCCAGTCTCTTAGACCATAGATGTCCAGTCTTTTAGATCGTAGATGTCCAGTCTAGACTATAGATGTCCAGTCTTTTAGACCATAGATGTCCAGTCTTTCAGACCATAGATGTCCAGTCTTTTAGACCATAGATGTCCAGTCTAGACTATTGATGTCCAGTCTTTTAGATCATAGATGTCCAGTCTTTCAGACCACAGATGTCCAGTCTAGAGTATAGATGTCCAGTCTTTCAGACCATAGATGTCCAATATGTTAGACCATAGATGTCCAGTCTTTTAGACCATAGATGTCCAGTATTTCAGACCATAGATGTACAGTCTTTTAGACCATAGATGTCCTGTCTTTCAGACCATAAATGTCCAGGCTAGACTATACATGTCCAGTCTTTTAGATCATAGATGTCCAGTTTAGATTATAGATATCCAGTCTTTTAGACCAAAGATGTCCAGTTTTTCAGACCATAGATGTCCATTCTTTTAGACCACAGATGTCCAGTCTAGACTATAGATGTCCAGTCTTTTAGATCATAGATGTCCAGTATTTTAGACCATAGATGTCCAGTCTTTTAAACCATAGATGTCCAGTCTTTCAGACCAAAGATGTCCAGTCTTTTAGACCATAGATGTCCAGTCTAGACCATAGATGTCCAGTCTTTCAGACCATAGATGTCCAGAATTTTAGACCATAGATGTCCAGTCTTTTAGACCATAGATGTCCAGTCTAGACTATAGATGTCCAGTCTTTCAGACCATAGATGTCCAGAATTTTAGACCATAGATGTCCAGTCATTTAGACCATAGATGTCCAGTCTTTCAGTCCATAGATGTCCAGTCTAGACTATAGATGTCCAGTCTTTCAGACCATAGATGTCCAGTATTTCAGACCATAGATGTCCAGTCTAGACTATAGATGTCCAGTCTTTTAGATCATAGATGTCCCGTCTTTCAGACCATAGATGTCCAGTCTACACTATAGATGTCCAGTCTTTCAGATCATAGATGTCCAGTCTTTTAGACCATAGATGTCCAGTCTAGACTATAGATGTCCAGTCCGTTAGATCATAGATGTCCAGTCTAGACTATAGATGTCCAGTCTCTCAGACCATAGATGTCCAGTATTTTAGACAATAGATGTCCAGTCTTTCAGACCATAGATGTCCAGTCTTTTAGACCATAGATGTCCAGTCTTTCAGACCATAGATGTCCAGTCTTTCAGACCATAGATGTCCAGTCTACACTATAGATGTTCAGTCTAGACTATAGATGTCCAGTCTTTCAGACCATAGATGTCCAGTATTTTAGACCATAGATGTCCAGTCTTTTAGACCATAGATGTCCAGTCTAGACTATAGATGTCCAGTCTTTCAGACCATAGATGTCCAGTCTTGACTATAGATGTCCAGTCTTTCAGACCATAGATGTCCAGTATTTTAGACCATAGATGTCCAGTCATTTAGACCATAGATGTCCAGTCCTTTAGATCATAGATGTCCAGTCTAGACTATAGATGTCCAGTCTCTCAGACCATAGATGTCCAGTATTTTAGACAATAGATGTCCAGTCTTTCAGACCATAGATGGCCAGTATTTTAGACCATAGATGTCCAGTCTTTTAGACCATAGACGTCCAGTATTTCAGACCATAGATGTACAGTCTTTTAGACCATATATGTCCTGTCTTTCAGACCATAGATGTCTAGTCTAGACTATAGATGTCCAGTCTTTTAGATCATAGATGTCCAGTCTAGACTATAGATGTCCAGTCTTTTAGACCATAGATATCCAGTCTTTCAGACCATAGATGTCCAGTCTTTTAGACCATGGATGTCCAGTCTTTCAGACCATAGATGTCCAGTCTTCAGACCAAAGATGTCCAGTCTTTTAGACCATAGATGTCCAGTCTAGACTATAGATGTCCAGTCTTTTAGACCATAGATATCCAGTCTTTCAGACCATAGATGTCTAGTCTTTTAGACCACAGATGTATAGTCTTTCAGACCATAGATGTCCAGTCTTTCAGTCCATAGATGTCCAGTCTAGACTATAGATGTCCAGTCTTTCAGACCATAGATGTCCAGTATTTCAGACCATAGATGTCCAGTCTAGACTATAGATGTCCAGTCTTTTAGATCATAGATGTCCCGTCTTTCAGACCATAGATGTCCAGTCTACACTATAGATGTCCAGTCTTTCAGATCATAGATGTCCAGTCTTTTAGACCATAGATGTCCAGTCTAGACTATAGATGTCCAGTCCGTTAGATCATAGATGTCCAGTCTAGACTATAGATGTCCAGTCTCTCAGACCATAGATGTCCAGTATTTTAGACAATAGATGTCCAGTCTTTCAGACCATAGATGTCCAGTCTTTTAGACCATAGATGTCCAGTCTTTCAGACCATAGATGTCCAGTCTTTCAGACCATAGATGTCCAGTCTACACTATAGATGTTCAGTCTAGACTATAGATGTCCAGTCTTTCAGACCATAGATGTCCAGTATTTTAGACCATAGATGTCCAGTCTTTTAGACCATAGATGTCCAGTCTAGACTATAGATGTCCAGTCTTTCAGACCATAGATGTCCAGTCTTGACTATAGATGTCCAGTCTTTCAGACCATAGATGTCCAGTATTTTAGACCATAGATGTCCAGTCATTTAGACCATAGATGTCCAGTCCTTTAGATCATAGATGTCCAGTCTAGACTATAGATGTCCAGTCTCTCAGACCATAGATGTCCAGTATTTTAGACAATAGATGTCCAGTCTTTCAGACCATAGATGGCCAGTATTTTAGACCATAGATGTCCAGTCTTTTAGACCATAGACGTCCAGTATTTCAGACCATAGATGTACAGTCTTTTAGACCATATATGTCCTGTCTTTCAGACCATAGATGTCTAGTCTAGACTATAGATGTCCAGTCTTTTAGATCATAGATGTCCAGTCTAGACTATAGATGTCCAGTCTTTTAGACCATAGATATCCAGTCTTTCAGACCATAGATGTCCAGTCTTTTAGACCATGGATGTCCAGTCTTTCAGACCATAGATGTCCAGTCTTCAGACCAAAGATGTCCAGTCTTTTAGACCATAGATGTCCAGTCTAGACTATAGATGTCCAGTCTTTTAGACCATAGATATCCAGTCTTTCAGACCATAGATGTCTAGTCTTTTAGACCACAGATGTATAGTCTTTCAGACCATAGATGTCCAGTCTTTCAGACCATAGATGTCCAGTCTAGACTATAGATGTCCATTCTTTCAGACCATAGATGTCCAATATTTTAGACCATTGATGTCCAGTCTTTTAGACCATAGACGTCCAGTCTTTCAGACCATAGATTTCCAGTCTTTCAGAAAATAGATGTCCAGTTTAGACTATAGATGTCCAGTCTTTTAGACCATAGATGTCCAGTCTAGACTATAGATGTCCTCTCTATCATACTATAGATGTCCAGTATTTTAGACCATAGCTGTCCAGTATTTTAGACCATAGATGTCCAGTCTTTTAGATCATAGATGTCCAGTCTAGACTATAGATGTCCAGTCTTTTAGACCATAGATGTCCAGTCTAGACTATAGATGTCCATCCTTTCAGACCATAGATTTCAAGTCCTTTAGACCATAGATGTCCAGTCTAGACTATAGATGTCCAGTCTTTCAGACCATAGATGTCCAGTCTAGACTATAGATGTCCAGTCTTTCAGACCATAGATGTCCAGTATTTTAGACCATAGATGTCCAGTCATTTAGACCATAGATGTCCAGTCTTTCAGACCATAGATGTCCAGTCTAGACTATAGATGTCCAGTCTTTTAGACCATAGATGTCCAGTCTAGACTATAGATGTCCAGCCTTTCAGACCATAGATTTCCAGTCCTTTAGACCATAGATGTCCAGTCTAGACTATAGATGTCCAGTCTTTCAGACCATAGATGTCCAGTCTTGACTATAGATGTCCAGTCTTTCAGACCATAGATGTCCAGTATTTTAGACCATAGATGTCCAGTCATTTAGACCATAGATGTCCAGTCCTTTAGATCATAGATGTCCAGTCTAGACTATAGATGTCCAGTCTTTTAGACCATAGATATCCAGTCTTTCAGACCATAGATGTCCAGTCTTTTAGACCATAGATGTCCAGTCTTTCAGTCCATAGATGTCCAGTCTTTCAGACCAAAGATGTCCAGTCTTTTAGACCATAGATGTCCAGTCTTTTAGACCATAGATGTCCAGTCTAGACTATAGATGTTCAGTCTTATAGACCATATATGTCCAGTCTAGACTATAGATGTCCAGTCTTTTAGACCATAGCTGTCCAGTCTTTCAGACCATAGATGTCCAGTCTTTCAGACCATAGATGTCCAGTCTTTTAGACCATAGATGTCCAGTTTAGACTATTGATGTCCAGTCTTTTAGATCATAGATGTCCAGTCTTTTAGACCATAGATGTCATGTCTTTCAGACCATAGATACCCAGTATTTTAGACCATAGATGTCCAGTATTTTAGACCATAGATGCCCAGTCTCTTAGACCATAGATGTCCAGTCTTTTAGATCGTAGATGTCCAGTCTAGACTATAGATGTCCAGTCTTTTAGACCATAGATGTCCAGTCTTTCAGACCATAGATGTCCAGTCTTTTAGACCATAGATGTCCAGTCTAGACTATTGATGTCCAGTCTTTTAGATCATAGATGTCCAGTCTTTCAGACCACAGATGTCCAGTCTAGAGTATAGATGTCCAGTCTTTCAGACCATAGATGTCCAATATGTTAGACCATAGATGTCCAGTCTTTTAGACCATAGATGTCCAGTATTTCAGACCATAGATGTACAGTCTTTTAGACCATAGATGTCCTGTCTTTCAGACCATAAATGTCCAGGCTAGACTATACATGTCCAGTCTTTTAGATCATAGATGTCCAGTTTAGATTATAGATATCCAGTCTTTTAGACCAAAGATGTCCAGTTTTTCAGACCATAGATGTCCATTCTTTTAGACCACAGATGTCCAGTCTAGACTATAGATGTCCAGTCTTTTAGATCATAGATGTCCAGTATTTTAGACCATAGATGTCCAGTCTTTTAAACCATAGATGTCCAGTCTTTCAGACCAAAGATGTCCAGTCTTTTAGACCATAGATGTCCAGTCTAGACCATAGATGTCCAGTCTTTCAGACCATAGATGTCCAGAATTTTAGACCATAGATGTCCAGTCTTTTAGACCATAGATGTCCAGTCTAGACTATAGATGTCCAGTCTTTCAGACCATAGATGTCCAGAATTTTAGACCATAGATGTCCAGTCATTTAGACCATAGATGTCCAGTCTTTCAGTCCATAGATGTCCAGTCTAGACTATAGATGTCCAGTCTTTCAGACCATAGATGTCCAGTATTTCAGACCATAGATGTCCAGTCTAGACTATAGATGTCCAGTCTTTTAGATCATAGATGTCCCGTCTTTCAGACCATAGATGTCCAGTCTACACTATAGATGTCCAGTCTTTCAGATCATAGATGTCCAGTCTTTTAGACCATAGATGTCCAGTCTAGACTATAGATGTCCAGTCCGTTAGATCATAGATGTCCAGTCTAGACTATAGATGTCCAGTCTCTCAGACCATAGATGTCCAGTATTTTAGACAATAGATGTCCAGTCTTTCAGACCATAGATGTCCAGTCTTTTAGACCATAGATGTCCAGTCTTTCAGACCATAGATGTCCAGTCTTTCAGACCATAGATGTCCAGTCTACACTATAGATGTTCAGTCTAGACTATAGATGTCCAGTCTTTCAGACCATAGATGTCCAGTATTTTAGACCATAGATGTCCAGTCTTTTAGACCATAGATGTCCAGTCTAGACTATAGATGTCCAGTCTTTTAGACCATAGATATCCAGTCTTTCAGACCATAGATGTCTAGTCTTTCAGACCACAGATGTATTATCTTTCAGACCATAGATGTCCAGTCTTTCAGACCATAAATGTCCAGTCTAGACTATAGATGTCCAGTCTTTCAGACCATAGATGTCCAATATTTTAGACCATTGATGTCCAGTCTTTTAGACCATAGATGTCCAGTATTTCAGACCATAGATGTACAGTCTTTTAGACCATAGATGTCCTGTCTTTCAGTCCATAGATGTCCAGTCTAGACTATAGATGTCCAGTCTTTTAGATCATAGATGTCCAGTCTAGACTATAGATGTCCAGTCTTTTAGACCATAGATATCCAGTCTTTCAGACCATAGATGTCCAGTCTTTTAGACCATAGATGTCCAGTCTTTCAGACCATAGATGTCCAGTCTTTCAGACCAAAGATGTCCAGTCTTTTAGACCATAGATGTCCAGTCTTTTAGACCATAGATGTCCAGTCTAGACTTTAGATGTCCTCTCTTTCAGACTATAGATGTCCAGTCTTTTAGACCATTGTGGTCCAGTATTTTAGACCATAGATGTCCAGTATTTTAGACCATAGATGTCCAGTCTCTTAGACCATAGATATCCAGTCTTTTAGACCATAGATGTCCAGTCTAGACTATTGATGTCCAGTCTTTTAGATCATAGATGTCCAGTCTTTTAGACCATAGATGTCATGTCTTTCAGACCATAGATACCCAGTATTTTAGATCATAGATGTCCAGTCTTTCAGACCAAAGATGTCCAGTCTTTTAGACCATAGATGTCCAGTCTAGACTATAGATGTCCAGTCTTTTAGACCATAGATGTCCAGTCTTTCAGACCAAAGATGTCCAGTCTTTTAGACCATTGATGTCCAGTCTAGACCATAGATGTCCAGTCTTTCAGACCATAGATGTCCAGTATTTTAGACCATAGATGTCCAGTCTTTTAGACCATAGATGTCCAGTCTAGACTATAGATGTCCAGTCTTTCAGACCATAGATGTCCAGTATTTTAGACCATAGATGTCCAGTCATTTAGACCATAGATGTCCAGTCTTTCAGTCCATAGATGTCCAGTCTAGACTATAGATGTCCATTCTTTCAGACCATAGATGTCCAATATTTTAGACCATTGATGTCCAGTCTTTTAGACAATAGACGTCCAGTATTTCAGACCATAGATGTACAGTCTTTTAGACCATAGATGTCCTGTCTTTCAGACCATAGATGTCTAGTCTAGACTATAGATGTCCAGTCTTTTAGATCATAGATGTCCAGTCTAGACTATAGATGTCCAGTCTTTTAGACCATAGATATCCAGTCTTTCAGACCATAGATGTCCAGTCTTTTAGACCATAGATGTCCAGTCTTTCAGTCCATAGATGTCCAGTCTTTCAGACCAAAGATGTCCAGTCTTTTAGACCATAGATGTCCAGTCTTTTAGACCATAGATGTCCAGTCTAGACTATAGATGTTCAGTCTTATAGACCATATATGTCCAGTCTAGACTATAGATGTCCAGTCTTTTAGACCATAGCTGTCCAGTCTTTCAGACCATAGATGTCCAGTCTTTCAGACCATAGATGTCCAGTCTTTTAGACCATAGATGTCCAGTTTAGACTATTGATGTCCAGTCTTTTAGATCATAGATGTCCAGTCTTTTAGACCATAGATGTCATGTCTTTCAGACCATAGATACCCAGTATTTTAGACCATAGATGTCCAGTATTTTAGACCATAGATGCCCAGTCTCTTAGACCATAGATGTCCAGTCTTTTAGATCATAGATGTCCAGTCTAGACTATAGATGTCCAGTCTTTTAGACCATAGATGTCCAGTCTTTCAGACCATAGATGTCCAGTCTTTTAGACCATAGATGTCCAGTCTAGACTATTGATGTCCAGTCTTTTAGATCATAGATGTCCAGTCTTTCAGACCACAGATGTCCAGTCTAGAGTATAGATGTCCAGTCTTTCAGACCATAGATGTCCAATATGTTAGACCATAGATGTCCAGTCTTTTAGACCATAGATGTCCAGTATTTCAGACCATAGATGTCCAGTCTTTTAGACCATAGATGTCCTGTCTTTCAGACCATAAATGTCCAGTCTAGACTATACATGTCCAGTCTTTTAGATCATAGATGTCCAGTTTAGACTATAGATATCCAGTCTTTTAGACCAAATATGTCCAGTTTTTCAGACCATAGATGTCCATTCTTTTAGACCACAGATGTCCAGTCTAGACTATAGATGTCCAGTCTTTTAGATCATAGATGTCCAGTATTTTAGACCATAGATGTCCAGTCTTTTAAACCATAGATGTCCAGTCTTTCAGACCAAAGATGTCCAGTCTTTTAGACCATAGATGTCCAGTCTAGACCATAGATGTCCAGTCTTTCAGACCATAGATGTCCAGAATTTTAGTCCATAGATGTCCAGTCTAGACTATAGATGTCCAGTCTTTCAGACCATAGATGTCCAGAATTTTAGACCATAGATGTCCAGTCTAGACTATAGATGTCCAGTCTTTCAGACCATAGATGTCCAGTATTTTAGACCATAGATGTCCAGTCTTTTAGACCATAGATGTCCAGTATTTCAGAACATAGATGTCCAGTCTAGACTATAGATGTCCAGTCTTTTAGATCATAGATGTCCCGTCTTTCAGACCATAGATGTCCAGTCTACACTATAGATGTCCAGTCTTTTAGATCATAGATGTCCAGTCTATAGACTATAGATGTCCAGTCTTTCAGACCATAGATGTCCAGTCTTTTAGACCATAGATGTCCAGTCTAGACTATAGATGTCCAGTCCGTTAGATCATAGATGTCCAGTCTAGACTATAGATGTCCAGTCTCTCAGACCATAGATGTCCAGTATTTTAGACAATAGATGTCCAGTCTTTCAGACCATAGATGTCCAGTCTTTTAGACCATAGATGTCCAGTCTTTCAGACCATAGATGTCCAGTCTTTCAGACCATAGATGTCCAGTCTACACTATAGATGTTCAGTCTAGACTATAGATGTCCAGTCTTTCAGACCATAGATGTCCAGTATTTTAGACCATAGATGTCCAGTCTTTTAGACCATAGATGTCCAGTCTAGACTATAGATGTCCAGTCTTTTAGACCATAGATATCCAGTCTTTCAGACCATAGATGTCTAGTCTTTCAGACCACAGATGTATTATCTTTCAGACCATAGATGTCCAGTCTTTCAGACCATAGATGTCCAGTCTAGACTATAGATGTCCAGTCTTTCAGACCATAGATGTCCAATATTTTAGACCATTGATGTCCAGTCTTTTAGACCATAGATGTCCAGTATTTCAGACCATAGATGTACAGTCTTTTAGACCATAGATGTCCTGTCTTTCAGTCCATAGATGTCCAGTCTAGACTATAGATGTCCAGTCTTTTAGATCATAGATGTCCAGTCTAGACTATAGATGTCCAGTCTTTTAGACCATAGATATCCAGTCTTTCAGACCATAGATGTCCAGTCTTTTAGACCATAGATGTCCAGTCTTTCAGACCATAGATGTCCAGTCTTTCAGACCAAAGATGTCCAGTCTTTTAGACCATAGATGTCCAGTCTTTTAGACCATAGATGTCCAGTCTAGACTTTAGATGTCCTCTCTTTCAGACTATAGATGTCCAGTCTTTTAGACCATTGCGGTCCAGTATTTTAGACCATAGATGTCCAGTATTTTAGACCATAGATGTCCAGTCTCTTAGACCATAGATATCCAGTCTTTTAGACCATAGATGTCCAGTCTAGACTATTGATGTCCAGTCTTTTAGATCATAGATGTCCAGTCTTTTAGACCATAGATGTCCAGTTTTTCAGACCATAGATGTCCATTCTTTTAGACCACAGATGTCCAGTCTAGACTATAGATGTCCAGTCTTTTAGATCATAGATGTCCAGTATTTTAGACCATAGATGTCCAGTCTTTTAAACCATAGATGTCCAGTCTTTCAGACCAAAGATGTCCAGTCTTTTAGACCATAGATGTCCAGTCTAGACCATAGATGTCCAGTCTTTCAGACCATAGATGTCCAGAATTTTAGACCATAGATGTCCAGTCTTTTAGTCCATAGATGTCCAGTCTAGACTATAGATGTCCAGTCTTTCAGACCATAGATGTCCAGAATTTTAGACCATAGATGTCCAGTCTAGACTATAGATGTCCAGTCTTTCAGACCATAGATGTCCAGTATTTTAGACCATAGATGTCCAGTCTTTTAGACCATAGATGTCCAGTATTTCAGACCATAGATGTCCAGTCTAGACTATAGATGTCCAGTCTTTTAGATCATAGATGTCCCGTCTTTCAGACCATAGATGTCCAGTCTACACTATAGATGTCCAGTCTTTTAGATCATAGATGTCCAGTCTAGACTATAGATGTCCAGTCTTTCAGACCATAGATGTCCAGTCTTTTAGACCATAGATGTCCAGTCTAGACTATAGATGTCCAGTCCGTTAGATCATAGATGTCCAGTCTAGACTATAGATGTCCAGTCTCTCAGACCATAGATGTCCAGTATTTTAGACAATAGATGTCCAGTCTTTCAGACCATAGATGTCCAGTCTTTTAGACCATAGATGTCCAGTCTTTCAGACCATAGATGTCCAGTCTTTCAGACCATAGATGTCCAGTCTACACTATAGATGTTCAGTCTAGACTATAGATGTCCAGTCTTTCAGACCATAGATGTCCAGTATTTTAGACCATAGATGTCCAGTCTTTTAGACCATAGATGTCCAGTCTAGACTATAGATGTCCAGTCTTTTAGACCATAGATATCCAGTCTTTCAGACCATAGATGTCTAGTCTTTCAGACCACAGATGTATTATCTTTCAGACCATAGATGTCCAGTCTTTCAGACCATAGATGTCCAGTCTAGACTATAGATGTCCAGTCTTTCAGACCATAGATGTCCAATATTTTAGACCATTGATGTCCAGTCTTTTAGACCATAGATGTCCAGTATTTCAGACCATAGATGTACAGTCTTTTAGACCATAGATGTCCTGTCTTTCAGTCCATAGATGTCCAGTCTAGACTATAGATGTCCAGTCTTTTAGATCATAGATGTCCAGTCTAGACTATAGATGTCCAGTCTTTTTTGACCATAGATATCCAGTCTTTCAGACCATAGATGTCCAGTCTTTTAGACCATAGATGTCCAGTCTTTCAGACCATAGATGTCCAGTCTTTCAGACCAAAGATGTCCAGTCTTTTAGACCATAGATGTCCAGTCTTTTAGACCATAGATGTCCAGTCTAGACTTTAGATGTCCTCTCTTTCAGACTATAGATATCCAGTCTTTTAGACCATTGCGGTCCAGTATTTTAGACCATAGATGTCCAGTATTTTAGACCATAGATGTCCAGTCTCTTAGACCATAGATATCCAGTCTTTTAGACCATAGATGTCCAGTCTAGACTATTGATGTCCAGTCTTTTAGATCATAGATGTCCAGTCTTTTAGACCATAGATGTCATGTCTTTCAGACCATAGATACCCAGTATTTTAGATCATAGATGTCCAGTCTTTCAGACCAAAGATGTCCAGTCTTTTAGACCATAGATGTCCAGTCTAGACTATAGATGTCCAGTCTTTTAGACCATAGATGTCCAGTCTTTCAGACCAAAGATGTCCAGTCTTTTAGACCATAGATGTCCAGTCTAGACCATATATGTCCAGTCTTTCAGACCATAGATGTCCAGTATTTTAGACCATAGATGTCCAGTCTTTTAGACCATAGATGTCCAGTCAAGACTATAGATGTCCAGTCTTTCAGACCATAGATGTCCAGTATTTTAGACCATAGATGTCCAGTCATTTAGACCATAGATGTCCAGTCTTTCAGTCCATAGATGTCCAGTCTAGACTATAGATGTCCAGTCTTTCAGACCATAGATGTCCAGTATTTTAGACCATAGATGTCCAGTCTTTTAGACCATAGATGTCCAGTATTTCAGACCATAGATGTCCAGTCTAGACTATAGATGTCCAGTCTTTTAGATCATAGATGTCCCGTCTTTCAGACCATAGATGTCCAGTCTACACTATAGATGTCCAGTCTTTTAGATCATAGATGTCCAGTCTAGACTATAGATGTCCAGTCTTTCAGACCATAGATGTCCAGTCTTTTAGACCATAGATGTCCAGTCTAGACTATAGATGTCCAGTCCGTTAGATCATAGATGTCCAGTCTAGACTATAGATGTCCAGTCTCTCAGACCATAGATGTCCAGTATTTTAGACAATAGATGTCCAGTCTTTCAGACCATAGATGTCCAGTCTTTTAGACCATAGATGTCCAGTCTTTCAGACCATAGATGTCCAGTCTTTCAGACCATAGATGTCCAGTCTACACTATAGATGTTCAGTCTAGACTATAGATGTCCAGTCTTTCAGACCATAGATGTCCAGTATTTTAGACCATAGATGTCCAGTCTTTTAGACCATAGATGTCCAGTCTAGACTATAGATGTCCAGTCTTTTAGACCATAGATATCCAGTCTTTCAGACCATAGATGTCTAGTCTTTCAGACCACAGATGTATTATCTTTCAGACCATAGATGTCCAGTCTTTCAGACCATAGATGTCCAGTCTAGACTATAGATGTCCAGTCTTTCAGACCATAGATGTCCAATATTTTAGACCATTGATGTCCAGTCTTTTAGACCATAGATGTCCAGTATTTCAGACCATAGATGTACAGTCTTTTAGACCATAGATGTCCTGTCTTTCAGTCCATAGATGTCCAGTCTAGACTATAGATGTCCAGTCTTTTAGATCATAGATGTCCAGTCTAGACTATAGATGTCCAGTCTTTTAGACCATAGATA
>CM062478.1:42984175-43044126 GCA_031479575.1 Coregonus ussuriensis | reverse complement strand
TTTCAGACCATATATGTCCAGTCTAGACTATAGATGTCCAGTCTTTTAGACCGTAGATGTCCAGTCAAGATTATAGATGTCCAGTCTCTTAGACCATAGATGTCCAGTCTAGACTATAGATGTCCAGTATTTCAGACAATAGATGTCCAGTACTTTAGACCAACGCTGTCCAGTCTTTCAGACCATAGATGTCCAGTATTTTAGACCATAGATGTCCAGTCTTTCAGACCATAGATGTCCAGTCTTTCAGACCATAGATGTCCAGGACTTTCAGACTATAGATGTCCATTCTTTTAGACCATAGATGTCCAGTCTAGACTATAGATGTCCAGTATTTCAGACCATAGATATCCAGTACTTTAGACCAATGATGTCCAGTATTTTAGACCATAGATGTCCAGTCTTTTAGACAATAGATGTCCAGTCTTTCAGACCATAGATGTCCAGTCTAGACTATAGATGTCCAGTCTTTTAGATCATATATGTTCAGTCTAGACTATAGATATCCAGTCTTTTAGATCATAAATGTCCAGTATTTTAGACCATAGATGTCCAGTCTTTCAGACCAAAGATATCCAGTCTTTTAGACCATAGATGTCCAGTCTAGACTATAGATGTCCAGTCTTTTAGACCATAGATGTCCAGTCTTTCAGACCAAAGATGTCCAGTCTTTTAGACCATAGATGTCCAGTCTAGACCATAGATGTCCAGTCTTTCAGACCATAGATGTCCAGTATTTTAGACCATAGATGTCCAGTCTTTTAGACCATAGATGTCCAGTCTAGACCATAGAGGTCCAGTCTTTTAGACCATAGATGTCCAGTATTTTAGACCATAGATGTCCAGTCTAGACCATAGATGTCCAGTCTTTTAGACCATAGATGTCCAGTCTTTCAGACCAAAGATGTCCAGTCTTTTAGACCATAGATGTCCAGGCTAGACCATATTTGTCCAGTCTTTTAGACCATAGATGTCCAGTCTTTTAGACCATAGATGTCCTGTCTTTCAGTCCATAGATGTCCATTATGTTAGACCAAAGATGACCAGTATTTCAGACCATAGATGTCCTGTCTTTCAGACCATAGATGTCCAGTCTTTTAGACCATAGATGTCCCGTCTTTCAGACCATAGATGTCCAGTCTTTTAGACCATAGAATTTTAGTCTTTCAGACCATATATGTCCAGTCTAGACTATAGATGTCCAGTCTTTTAGACCGTAGATGTCCAGTCAAGATTATAGATGTCCAGTCTCTTAGACCATAGATGTCCAGTCTAGACTATAGATGTCCAGTATTTCAGACAATAGATGTCCAGTACTTTAGACCAACGCTGTCCAGTCTTTCAGACCATAGATGTCCAGTATTTTAGACCATAGATGTCCAGTCTTTCAGACCATAGATGTCCAGTCTTTCAGACCATAGATGTCCAGTATTTTAGACCATAGATGTCCAGTCTTTTAGACCATAGATGTCCTGTCTAGACCATAGATGTCCAGTCTTTTAGACCATAGATGTCCAGTATTTTAGACCATAGATGTCCAGTCTAGACCATAGATGTCCAGTCTTTTAGACCATAGATGTCCAGTCTTTCAGACCAAAGATGTCCAGTCTTTTAGACCATAGATGTCCAGGCTAGACCATATTTGTCCAGTCTTTTAGACCATAGATGTCCAGTCTTTTAGACCATAGATGTCCTGTCTTTCTGTCCATAGATGTCCATTATGTTAGACCAAAGATGACCAGTATTTCAGACCATAGATGTCCTGTCTTTCAGACCATAGATGTCCAGTCTTTTAGACCATAGATGTCCCGTCTTTCAGACCATAGATGTCCAGTCTTTTAGACCATAGAATTTTAGTCTTTCAGACCATATATGTCCAGTCTAGACTATAGATGTCCAGTCTTTTAGACCGTAGATGTCCAGTCAAGATTATAGATGTCCAGTCTCTTAGACCATAGATGTCCAGTCTAGACTATAGATGTCCAGTATTTCAGACAATAGATGTCCAGTACTTTAGACCAACGCTGTCCAGTCTTTCAGACCATAGATGTCCAGTATTTTAGACCATAGATGTCCAGTCTTTCAGACCATAGATGTCCAGTCTTTCAGACCATAGATGTCCAGACTTTCAGACTATAGATGTCCATTCTTTCAGACCATAGATGTCCTGTCTAGACTATAGATGTCCAGTATTTCAGACCATAGATATCCAGTACTTTAGACCAATGATGTCCAGTATTTTAGACCATAGATGTCCAGTCTTTTAGACAATAGATGTCCAGTCTTTCAGACCATAGATGTCCAGTCTAGACTATAGATGTCCAGTCTTTTAGATCATATATGTTCAGTCTAGACTATAGATATCCAGTCTTTTAGATCATAAATGTCCAGTATTTTAGACCATAGATGTCCAGTCTTTCAGACCAAAGATATCCAGTCTTTTAGACCATAGATGTCCAGTCTAGACTATAGATGTCCAGTCTTTTAGACCATAGATGTCCAGTCTTTCAGACCAAAGATGTCCAGTCTTTTAGACCATAGATGTCCAGTCTAGACCATAGATGTCCAGTCTTTCAGACCATAGATGTCCAGTATTTTAGACCATAGATGTCCAGTCTTTTAGACCATAGATGTCTAGTCTAGACCATAGATGTCCAGTCTTTTAGACCATAGATGTCCAGTATTTTAGACCATAGATGTCCAGTCTAGACCATAGATGTCCAGTCTTTTAGACCATAGATGTCCAGTCTTTCAGACCAAAGATGTCCAGTCTTTTAGACCATAGATGTCCAGGCTAGACCATATTTGTCCAGTCTTTTAGACCATAGATGTCCAGTCTTTTAGACCATAGATGTCCTGTCTTTCAGTCCATAGATGTCCATTATGTTAGACCAAAGATGACCAGTATTTCAGACCATAGATGTCCTGTCTTTCAGACCATAGATGTCTAGTCTTTTAGACCATAGATGTCCCGTCTTTCAGACCATAGATGTCCAGTCTTTTAGACCATAGAATTTTAGTCTTTCAGACCATATATGTCCAGTCTAGACTATAGATGTCCAGTCTTTTAGACCGTAGATGTCCAGTCAAGATTATAGATGTCCAGTCTCTTAGACCATAGATGTCCAGTCTAGACTATAGATGTCCAGTATTTCAGACAATAGATGTCCAGTACTTTAGACCAACGCTGTCCAGTCTTTCAGACCATAGATGTCCAGTATTTTAGACCATAGATGTCCAGTCTTTCAGACCATAGATGTCCAGTCTTTCAGACCATAGATGTCCAGACTTTCAGACTATAGATGTCCATTCTTTCAGACCATAGATGTCCTGTCTAGACTATAGATGTCCAGTCTTTCAGACCATAGATGTCCAGTCTTTTAGACCATAGATGTCCAGTCTTTTAGACCATAGATGTCCAGTCTTTCAGACCATAGATGTCCAGTCTAGACTATAGATGTCCAGTCTTTTAGATCATAGAAGTTCAGTCTTTTAGACCATAGATGTCCAGTCTTTCAGACCATAGATGTCCAGTCTAGACTATAGATGTCCAGTCTTTCAGACCATAGATGTCCAGTCTTTTAGACCATAGATGTCCAGTCTTTTAGACCATAGATGTCCAGTCTTTCAGACCATAGATATCCAGTCTTTCAGACCATAGATGTCCAGTCTTTCAGACCATAGATATCCAGTCTTTCAGACCATAGATGTCCAGTCTTTCAGACCATAGATGTCCAGACTTTCAGACTATAGATGTCCAGTCTTTCAGACCATAGATGTCCTGTCTAGACTATAGATGTCCAGTCTTTCAGACCATAGATGTCCAGTCTTTTAGACCATAGATGTCCAGTCTTTTAGACCATAGATGTCCAGTATTTTAGAACATAGATGTCCAGTCTTTCAGACCATAGATGTCCAGTCTAGACTATAGATGTCCAGTCTTTCAGACCATAGATGTATAGTATTTTAGAACATATTTTTCCAGTCTTTTAGACCATAGATGTCCAGTGTTTTAGACCATAGATGTCCTGTCTTTCAGACCATAGATGTCCAGTGTTTTAGACCATAGATGTCCCGTCTTTCAGACCATAGATGTCCAGTCTTTTAGACCATAGAATTTTAGTCTTTCAGACCATATATGTCCAGTCTAGACTATAGATGTCCAGTCTAGACTATAGATGTCCAGTCTTTTAGACCATAGATGTCCAGTCTAGACTATAGATGTCCAGTATTTCAGACCATAGATATCCAGTACTTTAGACCAATGATGTCCAGTCTTTTAGACCATAGATGTCCATTCTTTTAGACCATAGATGTCCAGTCTTTCAGACCATAGATGTCCAGTCTAGACTATAGATGTCCAGTCTTTTAGATCATAGAAGTCCAGTCTTTTAGACTATAGATGTCCAGTCTTTCAGACCATAGATGTCCAGTCTAGACTATAGATGTCCAGTCTTTCAGACCATAGATGTCCAGTCTTTTAGACCATAGATGTCCAGTCTTTTAGACCATAGATGTCTAGTCTTTCAGACCATAGATATCCAGTCTTTCAGACCATAGATGTCCAGTCTTTCAGACCATAGATATCCAGTCTTTCAGACCATAGATGTCCAGTCTTTCAGACCATAGATGTCCAGACTTTCAGACTATAGATGTCCAGTCTTTCAGACCATAGATGTCCTGTCTAGACTATAGATGTCCAGTCTTTCAGACCATAGATGTCCAGTATTTTAGAACATAGATGTCCAGTCTTTCAGACCATAGATGTCCAGTCTAGACTATAGATGTCCAGTCTTTCAGACCATAGATGTATAGTATTTTAGAACATATTTTTCCAGTCTTTTAGACCATAGATGTCCAGTGTTTTAGACCATAGATGTCCTGTCTTTCAGACCATAGATGTCCAGTCTTTTAGACCATAGATGTCCCGTCTTACAGACCATAGATGTCCAGTCTTTTAGACCATAGAATTTTCGTCTTTCAGACCATATATGTCCAGTCTAGACTATAGATGTCCAGTCTAGACTATAGATGTCCAGTCTTTTAGACCATAGATGTCCAGTCTAGACTATAGATGTCCAGTATTTCAGACCATAGATATCCAGTACTTTAGACCAATGATGTCCAGTATTTTAGACCATAGATGTCCAGTCTTTTAGACCATAGATGTCCAGTCTTTCAGACCATAGATGTCCAGTCTAGACTATAGATGTCCAGTCTTTTAGATCATAGATGTCCAGTCTAGACTATAGATATCCAGTCTTTTAGACCAAAGATGTCCAGTTTTTCAGACCATAGATGTCCATTCTTTTAGACCACAGATGTCCAGTCTAGACTATAGATGTCCAGGCTTTTAGATCATAAATGTCCAGTATTTTAGACCATAGATGTCCAGTCTTTTAGACCATAGATGTCCAGTCTTTCAGACCAAAGATGGCCAGTCTTTTAGACCATAGATATCTAGTCTAGACTATAGATGTCCAGTCTTTTAGACCATAGATGTCCAGTCTTTCAGACCAAAGATGTCCAGTCTTTTAGACCATAGATGTCCAGTCTAGACCATAGATGTCCAGTCTTTCAGACCATAGATGTCCAGTATTTTAGACCATAGATGTCCAGTCTTTTAGACCATAGATGTCCAGTCTAGACCATAGATGTCCAGTCTTTTAGACCATAGATGTCCAGTATTTTAGACCATAGATGTCCAGTCTAGACTATAGATGTCCAGTCTTTTAGATCATAGAAGTCCAGTCTTTTAGACTATAGATGTCCAGTCTTTCAGACCATAGATGTCCAGTCTAGACTATAGATGTCCAGTCTTTCAGACCATAGATGTCCAGTCTTTTAGACCATAGATGTCCAGTCTTTTAGACCATAGATGTCTAGTCTTTCAGACCATAGATATCCAGTCTTTCAGACCATAGATGTCCAGTCTTTCAGACCATAGATATCCAGTCTTTCAGACCATAGATGTCCAGTCTTTCAGACCATAGATGTCCAGACTTTCAGACTATAGATGTCCAGTCTTTCAGACCATAGATGTCCTGTCTAGACTATAGATGTCCAGTCTTTCAGACCATAGATGTCCAGTATTTTAGAACATAGATGTCCAGTCTTTCAGACCATAGATGTCCAGTCTAGACTATAGATGTCCAGTCTTTCAGACCATAGATGTATAGTATTTTAGAACATATTTTTCCAGTCTTTTAGACCATAGATGTCCAGTGTTTTAGACCATAGATGTCCTGTCTTTCAGACCATAGATGTCCAGTCTTTTAGACCATAGATGTCCCGTCTTACAGACCATAGATGTCCAGTCTTTTAGACCATAGAATTTTCGTCTTTCAGACCATATATGTCCAGTCTAGACTATAGATGTCCAGTCTAGACTATAGATGTCCAGTCTTTTAGACCATAGATGTCCAGTCTAGACTATAGATGTCCAGTATTTCAGACCATAGATATCCAGTACTTTAGACCAATGATGTCCAGTATTTTAGACCATAGATGTCCAGTCTTTTAGACCATAGATGTCCAGTCTTTCAGACCATAGATGTCCAGTCTAGACTATAGATGTCCAGTCTTTTAGATCATAGATGTCCAGTCTAGACTATAGATATCCAGTCTTTTAGACCAAAGATGTCCAGTTTTTCAGACCATAGATGTCCATTCTTTTAGACCACAGATGTCCAGTCTAGACTATAGATGTCCAGTCTTTTAGATCATAAATGTCCAGTATTTTAGACCATAGATGTCCAGTCTTTTAGACCATAGATGTCCAGTCTTTCAGACCAAAGATGGCCAGTCTTTTAGACCATAGATATCTAGTCTAGACTATAGATGTCCAGTCTTTTAGACCATAGATGTCCAGTCTTTCAGACCAAAGATGTCCAGTCTTTTAGACCATAGATGTCCAGTCTAGACCATGGATGTCCAGTCTTTCAGACCATAGATGTCCAGTATTTTAGACCATAGATGTCCAGTCTTTTAGACCATAGATGTCCAGTCTAGACCATAGATGTCCAGTCTTTTAGACCATAGATGTCCAGTATTTTAGACCATAGATGTCCAGTCTAGACCATAGCTGTCCAGTCTTTTAGACCATAGATGTCCAGTCTTTCAGACCAAAGATGTCCAGTCTTTTAGACCATAGATGTCCAGTCTAGACCATATTTGTCCAGTCTTTTAGACCATAGATGTCCAGTCTTTTAGACCATAGATGTCCTGTCTTTCAGTCCATAGATGTCCATTATGTTAGACCAAAGATGACCAGTATTTCAGACCATAGATGTCCTGTCTTTCAGACCATAGATGTCCAGTCTTTTAGACCATAGATGTCCAGTCTTTCAGACCATAGATGTCCAGTCTAGACTATAGATGTCCAGTCTTTTAGATCATAGATGTCCAGTCTAGACTATAGATATCCAGTCTTTTAGACCAAATATGTCCAGTTTTTCAGACCATAGATGTCCATTCTTTTAGACCACAGATGTCCAGTCTAGACTATAGATGTCCAGTCTTTTAGATCATAAATGTCCAGTATTTTAGACCATAGATGTCCAGTCTTTTCGACCATAGATGTCCAGTCTTTCAGACCAAAGATGTCCAGTCTTTTAGACCATAGATGTCCAGTCTAGACTATAGATGTCCAGTCTTTTAGACCATAGATGTCCAGTCTTTCAGACCAAAGATGTCCAGTCTTTTAGACAATAGATGTCCAGTCTAGACCATAGATGTCCAGTCTTTCAGACCATAGATGTCCAGTATTTTAGACCATAGATGTCCAGTCTTTTAGACCATAGATGTCCAGTCTAGACCATAGATGTCCAGTCTTTTAGACCATAGATGTCCAGTATTTTAGACCATAGATGTCCAGTCTAGACCATAGATGTCCAGTCTTTTAGACCATAGATGTCCAGTTTTTCAGACCAAAGATGTCCAGTCTTTTAGACCATAGATGTCCAGTCTAGACCATATTTGCCCAGTCTTTTAGACCATAGATGTCCAGTCTTTTAGACCATAGATGTCCTGTCTTTCAGTCCATAGATGTCCATTATGTTAGACCAAAGATGACCAGTATTTCAGACCATAGATGTCCTGTCTTTCAGACCATAGATAACCAGTCTTTTAGACCATAGATGTCCCGTCTTTCAGACCATAGATGTCCAGTATTTTAGACCATAGAATTTTAGTCTTTCAGACCATAGATGTCCAGTCTAGACTATAGATGTCCAGTCTTTTAGATCATAGATGTCCAGTCTAGACTATAGATATCCAGTCTTTTAGACCAAAGATGTCCAGTTTTTCAGACCATACATGTCCATTCTTTTAGACCACAGATGTCCAGTCTAGACTATAGATGTCCAGTCTTTTAGATCATAAATGTCCAGTATTTTAGACCATAGATGTCCAGTCTTTTCGACCATAGATGTCCAGTCTTTCAGACCAAAGATGTCCAGTCTTTTAGACCATAGATGTCCAGTCTAGACTATAGATGTCCAGTCTTTTAGACCATAGATTTCCAGTCTTTCAGACCAAAGATGTCCAGTCTTTTAGACCATAGATGTCCAGTCTAGACCATAGATGTCCAGTCTTTCAGACCATAGATGTCCAGTATTTTAGACCATAGATGTCCAGTCTTTTAGACCATAGATGTCCAGTCTAGACCATAGATGTCCAGTCTTTTAGACCATAGATGTCCAGTATTTTAGACCATAGATGTCCAGTCTAGACCATAGATGTCCAGTCTTTTAGACCATAGATGTCCAGTTTTTCAGACCAAAGATGTCCAGTCTTTTAGACCATAGATGTCCAGTCTAGACCATATTTGCCCAGTCTTTTAGACCATAGATGTCCAGTCTTTTAGACCATAGATGTCCTGTCTTTCAGTCCATAGATGTCCATTATGTTAGACCAAAGATGACCAGTATTTCAGACCATAGATGTCCTGTCTTTCAGACCATAGATGTCCAGTCTTTTAGACCATAGATGTCCCGTCTTTCAGACCATAGATGTCCAGTCTTTTAGACCATAGAATTTTAGTCTTTCAGACCATATATGTCCAGTCTAGACTATAGATCTCCAGTCTTTTAGACCGTAGATGTCCAGTCTAGACTGTAGATGTCCAGACTTTTAGACCATATATGTCCAGTCTAGACTAAAGATGTCCAGTATTTCAGACCATAGATGTCCAGTATTTTAGACCATATTTGTCCAGTCTTTTAGACCATAGATGTCCAGTCTTTCAGACCATAGAAGTCCAGTCTTTTAGACTATAGATGTCCAGTCTTTCAGACCATAGATGTCCAGTCTAGACTATAGATGTCCAGTCTTTCAGACCATAGATGTCCAGTCTTTTAGACCATAGATGTCCAGTCTTTTAGACCATAGATGTCCAGTCTTTCAGACCATAGATGTCCAGACTTTCAGACTATAGATGTCCAGTCTTTCAGACCATAGATGTCCTGTCTAGACTATAGATGTCCAGTCTTTCAGACCATAGATGTCCAGTCTTTTAGACCATAGATGTCCAGTCTTTTAGACCATAGATGTCCAGTATTTTAGACCATAGATGTCCAGTCTTTTAGACCATAGATGTCCAGTCTAGACCATAGATGTCCAGTATTTTAGACCATAGATGTCCAGTATTTTAGACCATAGATGTCCAGTCTAAACCATAGATGTCCAGTCTTTTAGACCATAGATGTCCAGTCTTTCAGACCAAAGATGTCCAGTCTTTTAGACCATAGATGTCCAGTCTAGACCATATTTGTCCAGTCTTTTAGACCATAGATGTCCAGTCTTTTAGACCATAGATGTCCTGTCTTTCAGTCCATAGATGTCCATTATGTTAGACCAAAGATGACCAGTATTTCAGACCATAGATGTCCTGTCTTTCAGACCATAGATGTCCAGTCTTTTAGACCATAGATGTCCAGTCTTTCAGACCATAGATGTCCAGTCTAGACTATAGATGTCCAGTCTTTTAGATCATAGATGTCCAGTCTAGACTATAGATATCCAGTCTTTTAGACCAAATATGTCCAGTTTTTCAGACCATAGATGTCCATTCTTTTAGACCACAGATGTCCAGTCTAGACTATAGATGTCCAGTCTTTTAGATCATAAATGTCCAGTATTTTAGACCATAGATGTCCAGTCTTTTCGACCATAGATGTCCAGTCTTTCAGACCAAAGATGTCCAGTCTTTTAGACCATAGATGTCCAGTCTAGACTATAGATGTCCAGTCTTTTAGACCATAGATGTCCAGTCTTTCAGACCAAAGATGTCCAGTCTTTTAGACAATAGATGTCCAGTCTAGACCATAGATGTCCAGTCTTTCAGACCATAGATGTCCAGTATTTTAGACCATAGATGTCCAGTCTTTTAGACCATAGATGTCCAGTCTAGACCATAGATGTCCAGTCTTTTAGACCATAGATGTCCAGTATTTTAGACCATAGATGTCCAGTCTAGACCATAGATGTCCAGTCTTTTAGACCATAGATGTCCAGTTTTTCAGACCAAAGATGTCCAGTCTTTTAGACCATAGATGTCCAGTCTAGACCATATTTGCCCAGTCTTTTAGACCATAGATGTCCAGTCTTTTAGACCATAGATGTCCTGTCTTTCAGTCCATAGATGTCCATTATGTTAGACCAAAGATGACCAGTATTTCAGACCATAGATGTCCTGTCTTTCAGACCATAGATAACCAGTCTTTTAGACCATAGATGTCCCGTCTTTCAGACCATAGATGTCCAGTATTTTAGACCATAGAATTTTAGTCTTTCAGACCATAGATGTCCAGTCTAGACTATAGATGTCCAGTCTTTTAGATCATAGATGTCCAGTCTAGACTATAGATATCCAGTCTTTTAGACCAAAGATGTCCAGTTTTTCAGACCATACATGTCCATTCTTTTAGACCACAGATGTCCAGTCTAGACTATAGATGTCCAGTCTTTTAGATCATAAATGTCCAGTATTTTAGACCATAGATGTCCAGTCTTTTCGACCATAGATGTCCAGTCTTTCAGACCAAAGATGTCCAGTCTTTTAGACCATAGATGTCCAGTCTAGACTATAGATGTCCAGTCTTTTAGACCATAGATTTCCAGTCTTTCAGACCAAAGATGTCCAGTCTTTTAGACCATAGATGTCCAGTCTAGACCATAGATGTCCAGTCTTTCAGACCATAGATGTCCAGTATTTTAGACCATAGATGTCCAGTCTTTTAGACCATAGATGTCCAGTCTAGACCATAGATGTCCAGTCTTTTAGACCATAGATGTCCAGTATTTTAGACCATAGATGTCCAGTCTAGACCATAGATGTCCAGTCTTTTAGACCATAGATGTCCAGTTTTTCAGACCAAAGATGTCCAGTCTTTTAGACCATAGATGTCCCATCTTTCAGACCATAGATGTCCAGTCTTTTAGACCGTAGATGTCCAGTCAAGACTATAGATGTCCAGTCCTTTAGACCATAGATGTCCAGTCTAGACTATATATGTCCAGTATTTCAGACAATAGATGTCCAGTACTTTAGACCAACGATGTCCAGTCTTTCAGACCATAGATGTCCAGTATTTTAGACCATAGATGTCCAGTCTTTCAGACCATAGATGTCCAGTCTTTTAGACCATAGATGTCCAGTCTAGACTATACATGTCTTGTCTTTCAGACCATAGATATCCAGTCTTTTAGACCATAGATGTCCAGTCTTTTAGACCATAGATGTCCAGTCTTTCAGACCACAAATGTTTAGTCTTTCAGAAAATAGATGTCCAGTATTTTAGACCATAGATGTCCAGTCTTTCAGACCATAGATGTCCAGTCTTTTAGACCATAGATGTCCAGTCTTTTAGACCATAGATGTCCAGTCTTTCAGACCATAGATGTCCAGACTTTCAGACTATAGATGTCCAGTCTTTCAGACCATAGATGTCCTGTCTAGACTATAGATGTCCAGTCTTTCAGACCATAGATGTCCAGTCTTTTAGACCATAGATGTCCAGTCTTTTAGACCATAGATGTCCAGTATTTTAGACCATAGATGTCCAGTCTTTTAGACCATAGATGTCCAGTCTAGACCATAGATGTCCAGTCTTTTAGACCATAGATGTCCAGTATTTTAGACCATAGATGTCCAGTCTAGACCATAGCTGTCCAGTCTTTTAGACCATAGATGTCCAGTCTTTCAGACCAAAGATGTCCAGTCTTTTAGACCATAGATGTCCAGTCTAGACCATATTTGTCCAGTCTTTTAGACCATAGATGTCCAGTCTTTTAGACCATAGATGTCCTGTCTTTCAGTCCATAGATGTCCATTATGTTAGACCAAAGATGACCAGTATTTCAGACCATAGATGTCCTGTCTTTCAGACCATAGATGTCCAGTCTTTTAGACCATAGATGTCCAGTCTAGACCATATTTGCCCAGTCTTTTAGACCATAGATGTCCAGTCTTTTAGACCATAGATGTCCAGTCTAGACCATAGATGTCCAGTCTTTTAGACCATAGATGTCCAGTTTTTCAGACCAAAGATGTCCAGTCTTTTAGACCATAGATGTCCAGTCTAGACCATATTTGCCCAGTCTTTTAGACCATAGATGTCCAGTCTTTTAGACCATAGATGTCCTGTCTTTCAGTCCATAGATGTCCATTATGTTAGACCAAAGATGACCAGTATTTCAGACCATAGATGTCCTGTCTTTCAGACCATAGATAACCAGTCTTTTAGACCATAGATGTCCCGTCTTTCAGACCATAGATGTCCAGTATTTTAGACCATAGAATTTTAGTCTTTCAGACCATAGATGTCCAGTCTAGACTATAGATGTCCAGTCTTTTAGATCATAGATGTCCAGTCTAGACTATAGATATCCAGTCTTTTAGACCAAAGATGTCCAGTTTTTCAGACCATACATGTCCATTCTTTTAGACCACAGATGTCCAGTCTAGACTATAGATGTCCAGTCTTTTAGATCATAAATGTCCAGTATTTTAGACCATAGATGTCCAGTCTTTTCGACCATAGATGTCCAGTCTTTCAGACCAAAGATGTCCAGTCTTTTAGACCATAGATGTCCAGTCTAGACTATAGATGTCCAGTCTTTTAGACCATAGATTTCCAGTCTTTCAGACCAAAGATGTCCAGTCTTTTAGACCATAGATGTCCAGTCTAGACCATAGATGTCCAGTCTTTCAGACCATAGATGTCCAGTATTTTAGACCATAGATGTCCAGTCTTTTAGACCATAGATGTCCAGTCTAGACCATAGATGTCCAGTCTTTTAGACCATAGATGTCCAGTATTTTAGACCATAGATGTCCAGTCTAGACCATAGATGTCCAGTCTTTTAGACCATAGATGTCCAGTTTTTCAGACCAAAGATGTCCAGTCTTTTAGACCATAGATGTCCCATCTTTCAGACCATAGATGTCCAGTCTTTTAGACCGTAGATGTCCAGTCAAGACTATAGATGTCCAGTCCTTTAGACCATAGATGTCCAGTCTAGACTATATATGTCCAGTATTTCAGACAATAGATGTCCAGTACTTTAGACCAACGATGTCCAGTCTTTCAGACCATAGATGTCCAGTATTTTAGACCATAGATGTCCAGTCTTTCAGACCATAGATGTCCAGTCTTTTAGACCATAGATGTCCAGTCTAGACTATACATGTCTTGTCTTTCAGACCATAGATATCCAGTCTTTTAGACCATAGATGTCCAGTCTTTTAGACCATAGATGTCCAGTCTTTCAGACCACAAATGTTTAGTCTTTCAGAATATAGATGTCCAGTATTTTAGACCATAGATGTCCAGTCTTTCAGACCATAGATGTCCAGTCTTTTAGACCATAGATGTCCAGTCTTTTAGACCATAGATGTCCAGTCTTTCAGACCATAGATGTCCAGACTTTCAGACTATAGATGTCCAGTCTTTCAGACCATAGATGTCCTGTCTAGACTATAGATGTCCAGTCTTTCAGACCATAGATGTCCAGTCTTTTAGACCATAGATGTCCAGTCTTTTAGACCATAGATGTCCAGTATTTTAGACCATAGATGTCCAGTCTTTTAGACCATAGATGTCCAGTCTAGACCATAGATGTCCAGTCTTTTAGACCATAGATGTCCAGTATTTTAGACCATAGATGTCCAGTCTAGACCATAGCTGTCCAGTCTTTTAGACCATAGATGTCCAGTCTTTCAGACCAAAGATGTCCAGTCTTTTAGACCATAGATGTCCAGTCTAGACCATATTTGTCCAGTCTTTTAGACCATAGATGTCCAGTCTTTTAGACCATAGATGTCCTGTCTTTCAGTCCATAGATGTCCATTATGTTAGACCAAAGATGACCAGTATTTCAGACCATAGATGTCCTGTCTTTCAGACCATAGATGTCCAGTCTTTTAGACCATAGATGTCCAGTCTTTCAGACCATAGATGTCCAGTCTAGACTATAGATGTCCAGTCTTTTAGATCATAGATGTCCAGTCTAGACTATAGATATCCAGTCTTTTAGACCAAATATGTCCAGTTTTTCAGACCATAGATGTCCATTCTTTTAGACCACAGATGTCCAGTCTAGACTATAGATGTCCAGTCTTTTAGATCATAAATGTCCAGTATTTTAGACCATAGATGTCCAGTCTTTTCGACCATAGATGTCCAGTCTTTCAGACCAAAGATGTCCAGTCTTTTAGACCATAGATGTCCAGTCTAGACTATAGATGTCCAGTCTTTTAGACCATAGATGTCCAGTCTTTCAGACCAAAGATGTCCAGTCTTTTAGACAATAGATGTCCAGTCTAGACCATAGATGTCCAGTCTTTCAGACCATAGATGTCCAGTATTTTAGACCATAGATGTCCAGTCTTTTAGACCATAGATGTCCAGTCTAGACCATAGATGTCCAGTCTTTTAGACCATAGATGTCCAGTATTTTAGACCATAGATGTCCAGTCTAGACCATAGATGTCCAGTCTTTTAGACCATAGATGTCCAGTTTTTCAGACCAAAGATGTCCAGTCTTTTAGACCATAGATGTCCAGTCTAGACCATATTTGCCCAGTCTTTTAGACCATAGATGTCCAGTCTTTTAGACCATAGATGTCCTGTCTTTCAGTCCATAGATGTCCATTATGTTAGACCAAAGATGACCAGTATTTCAGACCATAGATGTCCTGTCTTTCAGACCATAGATAACCAGTCTTTTAGACCATAGATGTCCCGTCTTTCAGACCATAGATGTCCAGTATTTTAGACCATAGAATTTTAGTCTTTCAGACCATAGATGTCCAGTCTAGACTATAGATGTCCAGTCTTTTAGATCATAGATGTCCAGTCTAGACTATAGATATCCAGTCTTTTAGACCAAAGATGTCCAGTTTTTCAGACCATACATGTCCATTCTTTTAGACCACAGATGTCCAGTCTAGACTATAGATGTCCAGTCTTTTAGATCATAAATGTCCAGTATTTTAGACCATAGATGTCCAGTCTTTTCGACCATAGATGTCCAGTCTTTCAGACCAAAGATGTCCAGTCTTTTAGACCATAGATGTCCAGTCTAGACTATAGATGTCCAGTCTTTTAGACCATAGATTTCCAGTCTTTCAGACCAAAGATGTCCAGTCTTTTAGACCATAGATGTCCAGTCTAGACCATAGATGTCCAGTCTTTCAGACCATAGATGTCCAGTATTTTAGACCATAGATGTCCAGTCTTTTAGACCATAGATGTCCAGTCTAGACCATAGATGTCCAGTCTTTTAGACCATAGATGTCCAGTATTTTAGACCATAGATGTCCAGTCTAGACCATAGATGTCCAGTCTTTTAGACCATAGATGTCCAGTTTTTCAGACCAAAGATGTCCAGTCTTTTAGACCATAGATGTCCCATCTTTCAGACCATAGATGTCCAGTCTTTTAGACCGTAGATGTCCAGTCAAGACTATAGATGTCCAGTCCTTTAGACCATAGATGTCCAGTCTAGACTATATATGTCCAGTATTTCAGACAATAGATGTCCAGTACTTTAGACCAACGATGTCCAGTCTTTCAGACCATAGATGTCCAGTATTTTAGACCATAGATGTCCAGTCTTTCAGACCATAGATGTCCAGTCTTTTAGACCATAGATGTCCAGTCTAGACTATACATGTCTTGTCTTTCAGACCATAGATATCCAGTCTTTTAGACCATAGATGTCCAGTCTTTTAGACCATAGATGTCCAGTCTTTCAGACCACAAATGTTTAGTCTTTCAGAATATAGATGTCCAGTATTTTAGACCATAGATGTCCAGTCTTTCAGACCAAAGATGTCCAGTCTTTTAGACCATAGATGTCCCGTCTTTCAGACCATAGATGTCCAGTCTTTTAGACCGCAGATGTCCAGTCAAGACTATAGATGTCCAGTCCTTTAGACCATAGATGTCCATTCTAGACTATAGATGTCCAGTATTTCAGACAATAGATGTCCAGTACTTTAGACCAACGATGTCCAGTCTTTCAGACCATAGATGTCCAGTATTTTAGACCATAGATGTCCAGTCTTTCAGACCATAGATGTCCAGTCTTTTAGACCATAGATGTCCAGTCTAGACTATACATGTCTTGTCTTTCAGACCATAGATATCCAGTCTTTTAGACCATAGATGTCCAGTCTTTTAGACCATAGATGTCCAGTCTTTCAGACCACAGATGTCTAGTCTTTCAGAAAATAGATGTCCAGTATTTTAGACCATAGATGTCCAGTCTTTCAGACCATAGATGTCCAGTCTAGACTATAGATGTCCAGTCTTTCAGACTATAGATGTCCAGTATTTTAGACCATAGATGTCCAGTCTAGACAATAGATGTCCAGTCTTTCAGACTATAGATTTCCAGTCTAGACTATAGATCTCCAGTCTTTTAGACCGTAGATGTCCAGTCTAGACTGTAGATGTCCAGACTTTTAGACCATATATGTCCAGTCTAGACTAAAGATGTCCAGTATTTCAGACCATAGATGTCCAGTATTTTAGACCATATTTGTCCAGTCTTTTAGACCATAGATGTCCAGTCTTTCAGACCATAGAAGTCCAGTCTTTTAGACTATAGATGTCCAGTCTTTCAGACCATAGATGTCAAGTCTAGACTATAGATGTCCAGTCTTTCAGACCATAGATGTCCAGTCTTTTAGACCATAGATGTCCAGTCTTTTAGACCATAGATGTCCAGTCTTTCAGACCATAGATATCCAGTCTTTCAGACCATAGATGTCCAGTCTTTCAGACCATAGATATCCAGTCTTTCAGACCATAGATGTCCAGTCTTTCAGACCATAGATGTCCAGACTTTCAGACTATAGATGTCCAGTCTTTCAGACCATAGATGTCCTGTCTAGACTATAGATGTCCAGTCTTTCAGACCATAGATGTCCAGTCTTTTAGACCATAGATGTCCAGTCTTTTAGACCATAGATGTCCAGTATTTTAGAACATAGATGTCCAGTCTTTCAGACCATATATGTCCAGTCTAGACTATAGATGTCCAGTCTTTAAGACCATAGATGTATAGTATTTTAGACCATATTTTTCCAGTCTTTTAGACCATAGATGTCCAGTCTTTTAGACCATAGATGTCCTGTCTTTCAGACCATAGATGTCCAGTCTTTTAGACCATAGATGTCCCGTCTTTCAGACCATAGATGTCCAGTCTTTTAGACCATAGAATTTTAGTCTTTCAGACCATATATGTCCAGTCTAGACTATAGATGTCCAGTCTAGACTATAGATGTCCAGTATTTCAGACCATAGATGTCCAGTCTTTTAGACCATAGATGTCTAGTCTTTCAGACCATAGATGTCCAGTCTTTTAGACCATAGATGTCCAGTCTAGACTATACATGTCTTGTCTTTCAGACCATAGATATCCAGTCTTTTAGACCATAGAATTTTAGTCTTTCAGACCATATATGTCCAGTCTAGACTATAGATGTCCAGTCTAGACTATAGATGTCCAGTCTTTTAGACCATAGATGTCCAGTCTAGACTATAGATGTCCAGTATTTCAGACCATAGATATCCAGTACTTTAGACCAATGATGTCCAGTATTTTAGACCATAGATGTCCAGTCTTTCAGACCAAAGATGTCCAGTCTTTTAGACCATAGATGTCCCGTCTTTCAGACCATAGATGTCCAGTCTTTTAGACCATAGATGTCCAGTCTAGACTATACATGTCTTGTCTTTCAGACCATAGATGTCCAGTCTTTTAGACCATAGATGTTCAGTCTTTTAGACCATTGATGTCCAGTCTTTCAGACCATAGATGTCCAGTCTTTCAGACCATAGATCTCCAGACTTTTAGACTATAGATATCCAGTCTTTCAGACCATAGATGTCCAGTCTAGACTATAGATGTCCATTCTTTCAGACCATAGATGTCCAGTCTTTCAGACCATAGATGTCCAGTCTTTTAGACCATAGATGTTCAGTCTTTTAGACCATTGATGTCCAGTCTTTCAGACCATAGATGTCCAGTCTTTCAGACCATAGATCTCCAGACTTTTAGACTATAGATATCCAGTCTTTCAGACCATAGATGTCCAGTCTAGACTATAGATGTCCATTCTTTCAGACCATAGATGTCCAGTCTTTTAGACCATAGATGTCCAGTCTTTCAGACCATAGATGTCCAGTCTTTTAGACCATAGATGTCCAGTCTTTTAGACCATAGATGTCCAGTATTTTAGAACATAGATGTCCAGTCTTTCAGACCATAGATGTCCAGTCTAGACTATAGATGTCCAGTCTTTCAGACCATAGATGTATAGTATTTTAAACCATATTTTTCCAGTCTTTTAGATAATAGATGTCCAGTCTTTTAGACCACAGATGTCCTGTCTTTCAGACCATAGATGTCCAGTCTTTTAGACCATAGATGTCCCGTCTTTCAGACCATAGATGTCCAGTCTTTTAGACCATAGAATTTTAGTCTTTCAGACCATATATGTCCAATCTAGACTATAGATGTCCAGTCTAAACTATAGATGTCCAGTCTTTTAGACCATAGATGTCCAGTCTAGACTATAGATGTCCAGTATTTCAGACCATAGATATCCAGTACTTTAAACCAATGATGTCCAGTATTTTAGACCATAGATGTCCAGTGTTTTAGACCATAGATGTCCTGTCTTTCAGACCATAGATGTCCAGTCTTTTAGACTATAGATGTCCAGTCTTTCAGACCATAGATGTCCAGTCTAGACTATATATGTCCAGTCTTTCAGACCATAGATGTCCAGTCTTTTAGACCATAGATGTCCAGTCTTTTAGACCATAGATGTCCAGTCTTTCAGACCATAGATATCCAGTCTTTCAGACCATAGATGTCCAGTCTTTCAGACCATAGATGTCCAGACTTTCAGACTATAGATGTCCAGTCTTTCAGACCATAGATGTCCTGTCTAGACTATAGATGTCCAGTCTTTCAGACCATAGATGTCCAGTCTTTTAGACCATAGATGTCCAGTCTTTTAGACCATAGATGTCCAGTATTTTAGAACATAGATGTCCAGTCTTTCAGACCATAGATGTCCAGTCTAGACTATAGAAGTCCAGTCTTTCAGACCATAGATGTATAGTATTTTAGAACATATTTTTCCAGTCTTTTAGACCATAGATGTCCAGTGTTTTAGACCATAGATGTCCTGTCTTTCAGATCATAGATGTCCAGTCTTTTAGACCATAGATGTCCCGTCTTTCAGACCATAGATGTCCAGTCTAGACTATAGATGTCCAGTCTAGACTATAGATGTACAGTCTTTTAGACCAGAGATGTCCAGTCTAGACTATAGATGTCCAGTATTTCAGACCATAGATATCCAGTACTTTAGACCAATGATGTCCAGTATTTTAGACCATAGATGTCCAGTCTTTCAGACCATAGATGTCCAGTATTTTAGACCATAGATGTCCAGTCTTTCAGACCATAGATGTCCAGTCTTTCAGACCATGGATGTCCAGTCTAGACTATACATGTCTTGTCTTTCAGACCATAGATGTCCAGTCTTTTAGACCATAGATGTTCAGTCTTTTAGACCATTGATGTCCAGTCTTTCAGACCATAGATGTCCAGTCTTTCAGACCATAGATCTCCAGACTTTTAGACTATAGATATCCAGTCTTTCAGACCATAGATGTCCAGTCTAGACTATAGATGTCCATTCTTTCAGACCATAGATGTCCAGTCTTTCAGACCATAGATGTCCAGTCTTTTAGACCATAGATGTCCAGTCTTTTAGACCATAGATGTCCAGTATTTTAGAACATAGATGTCCAGTCTTTCAGACCATAGATGTCCAGTCTAGACTATAGATGTCCAGTCTTTCAGACCATAGATGTATAGTATTTTAGACCATATTTTTCCAGTCTTTTAGATAATAGATGTCCAGTCTTTTAGACCACAGATGTCCTGTCTTTCAGACCATAGATGTCCAGTCTTTTAGACCATAGATGTCCCGTCTTTCAGACCATAGATGTCCAGTCTTTTAGACCATAGAATTTTAGTCTTTCAGACCATATATGTCCAATCTAGACTATAGATGTCCAGTCTAAACTATAGATGTCCAGTCTTTTAGACCATAGATGTCCAGTCTAGACTATAGATGTCCAGTATTTCAGACCATAGATATCCAGTACTTTAAACCAATGATGTCCAGTATTTTAGACCATAGATGTCCAGTCTTTCAGACCATAGATGTCCAGTATTTTAGACCATAGATGTCCAGTCTTTCAGACCATAGATGTCCAGTCTTTCAGACCATGGATGTCCAGTCTAGACTATACATGTCTTGTCTTTCAGACCATAGATGTCAAGTCTTTTAGACCATAGATGTTCAGTCTTTTAGACCATTGATGTCCAGTCTTTCAGACCATAGATGTCCAGTCTTTCAGACCATAGATCTCCAGACTTTTAGACTATAGATATCCAGTCTTTCAAACCATAGATGTCCAGTCTAGACTATAGATGTCCATTCTTTCAGACCATAGATGTCCAGTCTTTCAGACCATAGATGTATAGTATTTTAGACCATATTTTTCCAGTCTTTTAGACAATAGATGTCCAGTCTTTTAGACCATAGATGTCCTGTCTTTTAGATCATAGATGTCCAGTCTTTTAGACCATAGAATTTTAGTCTTTCAGACCATATATGTCCAGTCTAGACTATAGATGTCCAGTCTAGACTATAGATGTCCAGTCTAGACTATAGATGTCCAGTATTTCAGACCATAGATATCCAGTACCTTAGACCAATGATGTCCAGTATTTTAGACCATAGATGTCCAGTCTTTCAGACCAAAGATGTCCAGTCTTTTAGACCATAGATGTCCAGTCTAGACCATATTTGTCCAGTCTTTTAGACCATAGATGTCCAGTCTTTTAGACCATAGATGTCCTGTCTTTCAGTCCATAGATGTCCATTATGTTAGACCAAAGATGACCAGTATTTCAGACCATAGATGTCCTGTCTTTCAGACCATAGATGTCCAGTCTTTTAGACCATAGATGTCCCGTCTTTCAGACCATAGATGTCCAGTCTTTTAGACCATAGAATTTTAGTCTTTCAGACCATATATGTCCAGTCTAGACTATAGATGTCCAGTCTTTTAGACCGTAGATGTTCAGTCAAGACTATAGATGTCCAGTCCTTTAGACCATAGATGTCCAGTCTAGACTATAGATGTCCAGTATTTCAGACAATGGATGTCCAGTACTTTAGACCAACGATGTCTAGTCTTTCAGACCATAGATGTCCAGTCTTTAAACCATAGATGTCCAGTCTAGACTATACATGTCTTGTCTTTCAGACCATAGATATCCAGTCTTTTAGACCATAGATGTCCAGTATTTTAGACCATAGATGTCCAGTCTTTCAGACCATAGATGTCCAGTCTAGAGTATAGATGTCCAGTCTTTCAGACTATAGATGTCCAGTATTTTAGACCATAGATGTCCAGTCTAGACAATAGATGTCCAGTCTTTCAGACTATAGATTTCCAGTCTAGACTATAGATCTCCAGTTTTTTAGACCGTAGATGTCCAGTCTAGACTGTAGATGTCCAGACTTTTAGACCATATATGTCCAGTCTAGACTAAAGATGTCCAGTATTTCAGACCATAGATGTCCAGTATTTTAGACCATATTTGTCCAGTCTTTTAGACCATAGATGTCCAGTCTTTCAGACCATAGATGTCCAGTCTTTTAGACTATAGATGTCCAGTCTTTCAGACCATAGATGTCCAGTCTAGACTATAGATGTCCAGTCTTTCAGACCATAGATGTCCAGTCTTTCAGACCATAGATATCCAGTCTTTCAGACCATAGATGTCCAGTGTTTCAGACCATAGATGTCCAGACTTTCAGACTATAGATGTCCAGTCTTTCAGACCATAGATGTCCTGTCTAGACTATAGATGTCCAGTCTTTCAGACCATAGATATCCAGTCTTTTAGACCATAGATGTCCAGTCTTTTAGACCATAGATGTCCAGTATTTTAGAACATAGATGTCCAGTCTTTCAGACCATAGATGTCCAGTCTAGACTATAGATGTCCAGTCATTCAGACCATAGATGTATAGTATTTTAGAACATATTTTTCCAGTCTTTTAGACCATAGATGTCCAGTGTTTTAGACCATAGATGTCCTGTCTTTCAGATCATAGATGTCCAGTCTTTTAGACCATAGATGTTCTGTCTTTCAGACCATAGATGTCCAGTCTTTTAGAGCATAGAATTTTAGTCTTTCAGACCATATATGTCCAATCTAGACTATAGATGTCCAGTCTAGACTATAGATGTACAGTCTTTTAGACCAGAGATGTCCAGTCTAGACTATAGATGTCCAGTATTTCAGACCATAGATATCCAGTACTTTAGACCAATGATGTCCAGTATTTTAGACCATAGATGTCCAGTCTTTCAGACCATAGATGTCCAGTATTTTAGACCATAGATGTCCAGTCTTTCAGACCATAGATGTCCAGTCTTTCAGACCATGGATGTCCAGTCTAGACTATATATGTCCATTCTTTCAGACCATTGATGTCCAGTCTTTCAGACCATAGATGTCCAGTCTTTTAGACCATAGATGTCCAGTCTTTTAGACCATAGATGTCCAGTATTTTAGAACATAGATGTCCAGTCTTTCAGACCATAGATGTCCAGTCTAGACTATAGATGTCCAGTCTTTCAGACCATAGATGTATAGTATTTTAGACCATATTTTTCCAGTCTTTTAGACAATAGATGTCCAGTCTTTTAGACCATAGATGTCCAGTCTTTTAGACCATAGAATTTTAGTCTTTCAGACCATATATGTCCAGTCTAGACTATAGATGTCCAGTCTAGACTATAGATGTCCAGTCTAGACTATAGATGTCCAGTATTTCAGACCATAGATATCCAGTACCTTAGACCAATGATGTCCAGTATTTTAGACCATAGATGTCCAGTCTTTCAGACCAAAGATGTCCAGTCTTTTAGACCATAGATGTCCAGTCTAGACCATATTTGTCCAGTCTTTTAGACCATAGATGTCCAGTCTTTTAGACCATAGATGTCCTGTCTTTCAGTCCATAGATGTCCATTATGTTAGACCAAAGATGACCAGTATTTCAGACCATAGATGTCCTGTCTTTCAGACCATAGATGTCCAGTCTTTTAGACCATAGATGTCCCGTCTTTCAGACCATAGATGTCCAGTCTTTTAGACCATAGAATTTTAGTCTTTCAGACCATATATGTCCAGTCTAGACTATAGATGTCCAGTCTTTTAGACCGTAGATGTTCAGTCAAGACTATAGATGTCCAGTCCTTTAGACCATAGATGTCCAGTCTAGACTATAGATGTCCAGTATTTCAGACAATGGATGTCCAGTACTTTAGACCAACGATGTCTAGTCTTTCAGACCATAGATGTCCAGTCTAGACCATAGATGTCCAGTCTTTTAGACCATAGATGTCCAGTCTAGACTATACATGTCTTGTCTTTCAGACCATAGATATCCAGTCTTTTAGACCATAGATGTCCAGTATTTTAGACCATAGATGTCCAGTCTTTCAGACCATAGATGTCCAGTCTAGACTATAGATGTCCAGTCTTTCAGACTATAGATGTCCAGTATTTTAGACCATAGATGTCCAGTCTAGACAATAGATGTCCAGTCTTTCAGACTATAGATTTCCAGTCTAGACTATAGATCTCCAGTTTTTTAGACCGTAGATGTCCAGTCTAGACTGTAGATGTCCAGACTTTTAGACCATATATGTCCAGTCTAGACTAAAGATGTCCAGTATTTCAGACCATAGATGTCCAGTATTTTAGACCATATTTGTCCAATCTTTTAGACCATAGATGTCCAGTCTTTCAGACCATAGATGTCCAGTCTTTTAGACTATAGATGTCCAGTCTTTCAGACCATAGATGTCCAGTCTAGACTATAGATGTCCAGTCTTTCAGACCATAGATGTCCAGTCTTTCAGACCATAGATATCCAGTCTTTCAGACCATAGATGTCCAGTGTTTCAGACCATAGATGTCCAGACTTTCAGACTATAGATGTCCAGTCTTTCAGACCATAGATGTCCTGTCTAGACTATAGATGTCCAGTCTTTCAGACCATAGATGTCCAGTCTTTTAGACCATAGATGTCCAGTCTTTTAGACCATAGATGTCCAGTATTTTAGAACATAGATGTCCAGAATTTTCGACCATAGATGTCCAGTCTAGACTATAGATGTCCAGTCTTTCAGACCATAGATGTATAGTATTTTAGACCATATTTTTCCAGTCTTTTAGACCATAGATGTCCAGTCTTTTAGACCATAGATGTCCTGTCTTTCAGACCATAGATGTCCAGTCTTTTAGACCATAGATGTCCCGTCTTTCAGACCATAGATGTCCAGTCTTTTAGACCATAAAATTTTAGTATTTCAGACCATATATGTCCAATCTAGACTATAGATGTCCAGTCTAGACTATAGATGTCCAGTCTTTCAGACCATAGATGTCCAGTCTAGACTATAGATGTCCAGTATTTCAGACCATAGATATCCAGTACTTTAGACCAATGATGTCCAGTATTGTAGACCATAGATGTCCAGTCTTTCAGACCATAGATGTCCAGTATTTTAGACCATAGATGTCCAGTCTTTCAGACCATAGATGTCCAGTCTTTCAGACCATGGATGTCCAGTCTAGACTATACATGTCTTGTCTTTCAGACCATAGATGTCCAGTCTTTTAGACCATAGATGTTCAGTCTTTTAGACCATTGATGTCCAGTCTTTCAGACCATAGATCTCCAGACTTTTAGACTATAGATATCCAGTCTTTCAGACTATAGATGTCCAGTCTAGACTATAGATGTCCATTCTTTCAGACCATAGATGTCCAGTTTTTAGACCATAGATGTCCAGTCTTTCAGACCATAGGTGTCCAGTCTTTCAGACCATAGATGTCCAGACTTTCAGACTATAGATGTCCAGTCTTTCAGACCATAGATGTCCAGTCTTTCAGACCATAGATGTCCAGTCTTTCAGACATTTACATTTACATTTACGTCATTTAGCAGACGCTCTTATCCAGAGCGACTTACAAATAGGTGCATTCACCTTATAGCCAGTGGGATAACCTCTGGGGGGGTAGAAGGATTACTTTATCCTATCCCAGGTATTCCTTAAAGAGGTGGGGTTTCAAATGTCTCCGGAAGGTGGTGAGTGACTCCGCTGTCCTGGCGTCGTGAGGGAGCTTGTTCCACCATTGGGGTGCCAGGGCAGCGAACAGTTTTGACTGGGCTGAGCGGGAACTATGCTTCCGCAGAGGTAGGGGAGCCAGCAGGCCAGAGGTGGATGAACGCAGTGCCCTCGTTTGGGTGTAGGGACTGATCAGAGCCTGAAGGTACGGAGGTGCCGTTCCCCTCAGAGCTCCGTAGGCAAGCACCATGGTCTTGTAGCAGATGCGAGCTTCAACTGGAAGCCAGTGGAGTGTGCGGAGGAGTGGGGTGACGTGAGAGAACTTGGGAAGGTTGAACACCAGACGGGCTGCGGCATTCTGGATGAGTTGTAGGGGTTTAATGGCACGGGCAGGGAGCCCAGCCAACAGCGAGTTGCAGTAATCCAGACGGGAGATGACAAGTGCCTGGATTAGGACCTGTGGCACTTCCTGTGTAAGGCAGGGTCGTACTCTCCGAATGTTGTAGAGCATGAACCTACAGGATCGGGTCACCGCCTTGATGTTAGCGGAGAACGACAGGGTGTTGTCCAGGGTCACGCCAAGGCTCTTCGCACTCTGGGAGGAGGACACAACGGAGTTGTCAACCGTGATGGCGAGATCATGGAACAGACAGTCCTTCCCCAGGAGGAAGAGCAGCTCCGTCTTGCCAAGGTTCAGCTTGAGGTGGTGATCCATCATCCATACTGATATGTCTGCCAGACATGCAGAGATGAGATTCGCCACCTGGTTATCAGAAGGGGGAAAATTAGTTGTGTGTCGTCAGCGTAGCAATGATAGGAGAGGCCATGTGAGGATATGACAGAGCCAAGTGACTTGGTGTATAGCGAGAATAGGAGAGGGCCTAGAACTGAGCCCTGGGGGACACCAGTGGTGAGAGCACGTGGTGCGGAGACAGCTTCTCACCACGCCACTTGGTAGGAGCGACCGGTCAGGTAGGACGCAATCCAAGAGTGAGCCGCGCCGAAGATGCCCAGCTCGGAGAGGGTGGAGAGGAGGATCTGATGGTTCACAGTATCAAAGGCAGCAGACAGGTCTAGAAGGACAAGAGCAGAGGAGAGAGAGTTAGCTTTAGCAGTGCGGAGAGCCTCCGTGACACAGAGAAGAGCAGTCTCAGTTGAATGACCAGTCTTGAAACCTGACTGGTTTTGATCAAGAAGGTCATTCTGAGAGAGATAGCAAGAGAGTTGGCTAAAGACGGCACGCTCAATAGTTTTGGAGAGAAAAGAAAGAAGGGATACTGGTCTGTAGTTGTTGACATCAGAGGGATCGAGTGTTGGTTTTTTGAGAAGGGATGCAACTCTCGCTCTCTTGAAGACGGAAGGGACATAGCCAGCGGTCAAGGATGAGTTGATCAGCGAGGTGAGGTAAGGGAGAAGGTCACCGGAGATGGTCTGGAGAAGAGAGGAGGGGATAGGGTCAAGCGGGCAGGTTGTTGTGCGGCCTGCCGTCACAAGTCGCAAGATTTTATCTGGAGAGAGAGGGGAGAAAGAAGTCAAAGCATAGGGTAGGGCAGTGTGAGCAGGACCAGCAGTGTCATTTGACTTAACAAACGAGGATCGGATGTCGTCAACCTTCTTTTCAAAATGGTTGACGAAGTCATCCACAGAGAGGGAGGAGGGGGGGGGGGGGATTCAGCAGGGAGGAGAATGTGGCAAAGAGCTTCCTAGGGTTAGAGGCAGATGCTTGGAATTTAGAGTGGTAGAAAGTGGCCTTAGCAGCAGAAACAGATGAAGAAAATGTAGAGAGGAGGGAGTGAAAAGATGCCAGGTCCGCAGGGAGTCTAGTTTTCTTCCATTTCCGCTCAGCTGCCCGGAGCTCTGTTCTGTGAGCTCGCAATGAGTCATCAAGCCAAGGAGCTGGAGGGGAGGACCGAGCCGGCCGGGAGAATAGGGGACATAGAGAGTCAAAGGATGCAGAAAGGGAGGAGAGGAGGGTTGAGGAGGCAAAATCAGGAGATTGGAGGGAGAAGGCTTGAGGAGAGAGTAGTGGGAGAGAGAGAGCGAAGGTTGCGACGGCGCATTACCATCTGTGTAGGGGCAGAGTGAGTAGTGTTGGAGGAGAGGGTGAGAGAAAATGATACAAAGTAGTGGTCGGAGACTTGGAGGGGAGTTGCAGTGAGATTAGTAGAACAACAGCATCTAGTAAAGATGAGGTCAAGCGTATTGCCTGCCTTGTGAGTAGGGGAGGACGGAGAGAGGGTGAGGTCAAAAGAGGAGAGGAGTGGAAAGAAGGAGGCAGAGAGAAATGAGTCAAATGTAGACGTAGGGAGGTTGAAATCCCCCAGAACTGTGAGGGGTGAGCCATCCTCAGGAAAGGAACTTATCAAGGCGTCAAGCTCATTGATGAACTCTCCAAGGGAACCTGGAGGGCGATAGATGACAAGGATATTATGCTTAAATGGGCTAGTGACTGTGACAGCATGGAATTCAAATGAGGAGATAGACAGATGGGTCAGGGGAAAAATTGAGAATGTCCACTTGGGAGAGATGAGGATTCCTGTGCCACCACCCCGCTGACCAGATGCTCTCGGGGTATGCGAGAACACATGGTCAGACGAGGAGAGAGCAGCAGGAGTAGCAGTGTTTTCAGTGGTAATCCATGTTTCCTGTCAGCGCCAAGAAGTCGAGGGACTGGATGGTAGCATAGGCTGAGATGAACTCTGCCTTGTTGGCAGCAGAACGGCAGTTCCAGAGGCTGCCTGAGACCTGAAACTCCACGTGGGTCGTGCGTGCAGGGACCACCAGGTTAGAGAGGCAGCAGCCACGCGGTGTGAGGCGTTTGTGTAGCCTGTGCGGAGAGGAGAGAACAGGGATAGGCAGAGGCATAGTTGACAGGCTGCAGCAGATGGCTACAATAATGCAGAGGAGATCGGAATGAAATGAACAAAACATCTGGGAAAGGAGAGAGCGGGGCCTCCCTCACCACAACTCCCAAATATAACTCTCCCAACTTCCACCTCAGAAACTATAATTATTGTAAACTACAGTGGTTCGATGTTTTCTAGGAATAGACTAACTTAGTTTATTCAGCTAGCTAACTAGGTGCAGTATTATTCCGTGAAAAACGTCCGGGCACCTCGTCATAAGACACCACAGCCAGCTAGCATGCCGGTCTCCAACAACACGGTTTAGCGCCAATACTCGGCGACAACAAACCACCAGTGTATCAACACGCAAGCAGATCGTTTGTGTCCGTGTCTAACGTTGTGGGTTAGTCCCGACAGCTTGAGTGAGTCCGTCGTCAACTTATTCAGACAGTTAGTTAGCTAGAATAGTTAGCAAACTAGCTAGCCATTGCTTTCAGACAAAGAATAACCCCTCCTTTCACGGCACGAACACACAGAGAGAGCCAAACTAACGTTAACTAGTCACCCATGTCCCGAATTCCTTGAACGACTCGGGCTATCAATATGTAAAAAACTAAACACAAGTGTAGGTTATGACTTACCCTTAGCAGCTACTGTTAGCTAGCCAAGTGCAAAGCTAGCCACTGAATTGACTCAGCCAGTTCGCGTCTGTTCACTCGGTCATTCCAGCTATTGCTTACTAGTAGCTATCCAGGTAGCAACAAGCTAGCTAAATTTCAAGCACAGTAGCCACTTGCTACCTAACGTTAACGGTTCAGACAATGAGGTTAGAAAACAGCTGAATGGTAGGCAATTATTGTATGTAATTATTGTAGGCAGCCAGCTGGCGTAATTACAGGCACTCTCAGGCGTGAAACAACTATACCGTTGCTAATAGCTACTCGCCAGCTAGTCCAGGTGGTGAGTTAGCTAGCTAGCTAGCTTCGTGCTACACCCGGCACAGCCGAATACAATACTAACCTACAATAATTACATACAACAACCCACGATACCTACCTACAATACCTAACTACAATCTAAATACATAGTTTAAGCCTTACTCGACAAAGCCCAAGCTATGTATAAAGCCAAGCTTACCCGACGACCTCCTCCTTCCTCAGCATGTTCATCAGCAGACTATGCTGATAATCGAACAGACCATAGATGTCCAGTTTTTTAGACTATAGATGTCCAGTCTTTCAGACCATAGATGTCCAGTCTTTTAGACCATAGATGTCCAGTCTAGACTATAGATGTCCAGTCTTTTAGAATGTCCTTACCTTGTATGTTGAGAATTAACAAAATATTTTATGAACAATGACTCAAAACACATACTGCTACTCATACTTCTAATCATACTGCTATTCATACTGCTATTCATACTGCTATTCATGCTCAAACACCAATCTTTCAGCAATTGAATACACTGGGAACATGTTAAACAGGGCTGCACAACCCTCTTCCTGGAGATATACTGTCCTGTAGGTTTTCAGTCCAACCGTAATTTAGAATATCTGATTCAGCTAGTTAAGGTCTTGTTGAGCAGCTAATATGTAGAATGAGGTGTGTTAAATTAGGGTTGGACTGAAAACCCACAGGACGGTAGATCTCCAGGAAGAGGGTTGGACAGCCCTGTGTTAAGGCATTCAATGGTAACATGACATGCAATATTCTGCTTTTGTTCTGTGCAATAATATATTTCTCAGCTGTCTGTGTTTGAACCAGGAGGAAATGTAAATGTGATATTCTCGGAAAAGGGTGGGAGAGGAAACGTAAGTAGATTTGAACAAGGTGACAATGTCTGTGTGTGAGCTAGGAGGAAATGTTCCGGTAGATTCTGGTAAATGGTTGTAAAGCCCCAGAAATGGACAAAGATTGATTGACACATAATTCTTATTGCTTTCCATTTTGTCTTTCACTCTTTTGTAATTAGACATTATATAAGGTCCTGAGAACAGCCATTTGTTGTACTGCTAATCACTGCTTCAGCTCAGAATGAAACACACCATCATTGTCTTACTGGCTTGTATGCTGCTCTGCACTGGTAATATATTCTACATCTTTCATTGTGTTAGTTATATGTCTAATAAGACTATTGTGTTACTTTCAGACCTGGGTTCATATACATGTGTAATTAAGTATTTGCTATTTAAATACTTTCTGTATATTCTGTATATTTGAGTTTTTTCAAATAATGTGTTGCCGTATAAACCTAATAAATTAGAGGTATTTGAAAGTATTTTCAAATAATGTCCTATAAATATCCTACTATTTGAAACAATTTTTAAATACTTGTTTCCAAATACATTATCTCAAATAATGCTAGGACCAAACAAACCTGGGTTCAAATACATGGGAGTATTTAAATATTTGTATATTTGAGTATTTTCTAATACATGCCAATATGTTTCACTTGTACCTTCCAATAAAACATTTCTAAATATTTAAATTGAAATGTATGTGAAAGTAATTTAAATAATTGAAAGAGTATTTGAACCCAGGTCTGGTGACTTTATATGAATGTTTCTTGTAACTGTCTCTTTTTCAGCAGTTCATGCTCTGCAGTGCTTCACCTGTAAAGATCCAGCAGACCCCTCCTGTTTAGAACAAACCCTGGAGACCTGCAGTGTTGGACAAGTGTGTTCTACAAACACCAGCAGCTCTCTGCAATCCTCCGGTAACATAAAACGTATCATTTGATCTAGCCAGAGAAAACCTCTGAGACTGCAGTTGACTACTTGCATAAATAATTTACATTGTACATTTGAATGGACATATTAAGTAGTATTAACTTGTCACATGTTTTGAAATATCCCCTTTGTTTGACTTTTGACACTGTAGTTGTTAGTGCCAGAGGATGCATCAATTTTGGCTTTTGGGGAGTTTACATTAATATCTGCTGGGGAAATGACCGTACAGCAACCGATCCCAATGTTGGTAAGTTAAAAATCTCAAAATCTGTGACTGGAATTGTTTTCATTCATTATGTTTGCAGTTATGATGCCCAATTCTTGTAACAAGTGGGTATGTACCTTCAGAAACTATTCACACCCCACATTTTGATGTGTTACAGCCTGAATGTAAAATTGATTAAATGTTGAGTTTTTCCAACCACCAAAGATCAGGGAGGTTTTCCAATGCCTCACAAAGAAGGGCACCTATTGGTAGATGGGTAAAAAAAAAAAGCAGACATTGAATATCCCTTTGAGCATGGTGAAGTAATTAATTACACTTTGGATGGTGTATCAATACACCCAGTCACTCCAAAGATATAGGTGTCCTTCCTAACTCAGTTGCCGGAGAGGAAGGAAACCACTCAGGGATTTCACCATAAGGCCATTGCTGACTTTAAAACAGTTACATAGTTTAATGGCTGTGATAGCAGACAACTGAGGATGTGGAAAAACAATTAACTTTTTGTCCTGCATACAAAGTGTTATGTTTGGGGCAAATCCAATACAACACATTACTGAGTATCACTTTCCATATTTTCAAGCATAGTGGTGGCTGCATCATGTTATGCATATGCCTGTAATCGTTAAGGACTGGGGAGTTTTTCAGGATAAATTTTTTTATGGAATGGAGCTAAGCAGAGGCAGAATCCTAGAGGAAAACCTGGTTCGGTCTGCTTTCCACCAGACACTGGGAGATTAATTCACCTTTCAGCAGGACACTAACCTAGAACACAAGGCCAACTCTACACTGGAGTTGCTTACCAAGAACACAGTGAATGTTCCTGAGTGGCCGAGTTACAGTTTTGAATTATAGTCCCCTGTAGCGCAGTTGGTAGAGCATGGCGCTTGCAACGCCAGGGTTGTGGGTTCGTTTCCCACGGGGGGCCAGTATGAAAATGTATGCATTCACTAACTGTGAGTCGCTCTGGATAAGAGTGTCTGCTAAATGACTAAAATGTAAATCTACTCGAAAAACTATGGCAAGACCTGAAAATGGTTGTCTAGCAACAACCAATTTGACAGAGCTTGAAGAACTTTGAAAAAAATAATGGGCAAATGTTGCACAATCCAGGTGTGGAAAGCTCTTAGAGACTTACCCAGAAATACAGTGGGGAAAAAAGTATTTAGTCAGCCACCAATTGTGCAAGTTCTCCCACTTAAAACGATGAGAGAGGCCTGTAATTTTCATCATAGGTACACGTCAACTATGACAGACAAACTGGGATTTTTTTTTCCAGAAAATCACATTGTAGGATTTTAAATCAATTTATTTGCAAATTATGGTGGAAAATAAGAATTTGGTCACCTACAAACAAGCAAGATTTCTGGCTCTCACAGACCTGTAATTTCTTCTTTAAGAGGCTCCTCTGTCCTCCACTCGTTACCTGTATTAATGGCACCTGTTTGAACTTGTTATCAGACACCTGTCCAAAACCTCAAACAGTCACACTCCAAACTCCACTATGGCCAAGACCAAAGAGCTGTCAAAGGACACCAGAAACAAAATTGTAGACCTGCACCAGGCTGGGAAGACTGAATCTGCAATAGGTAAGCAGCTTGGTTTGAAGAAATCAACTGTGGGAGCAATTATTAGGAAATGGAAGACATACAAGACCACTGATAATCTCCCTCGATCTGGGGCTCCACGAAAGATCTCACCCCGTGAGGTCAAAATAATCACAAGAAGGGTGAGCAAAAATCCCAGAACCACACGGGGGGACCTAGTGAATGACCTGCAGAGATCTGGGACCAAAGTAACAAAGCCTACCATCAGTAACACACTACGCCGCCAGGGACTCAAATCCTGCAGTGCCAGACGTGTCCCCCTGCTTAAGCCAGTACATGTCCAGGCCCGTCTGAAGTTTGCTAGAGTGCATTTGGATGATCCAGAAGAGGATTGGGAGAATGTCATATGGTCAGATGAAACCAAAATAGAACCTTTTGGTAAAAACTCAACTCGTCGTGTTTGGAGGACAAAGAATGCTGAGTTGCATCCGAAGAACACCATACCTACTGTGAAGCATGGGGGTGGAAACATCATGCTTTGGGGCTGTTTTTCTGCAAAGGGACCAGGACGACTGATCTGTGTAAAGAAAATAATGAATGGGGTCCATGTATCATGAGATTTTGAGTGAAAACCTCATTCCATCAGCAAGGGCATTGAAGATGAAACGTGGCTGGGTCTTTCAGCATGACAATGATCCCAAACACACCGCCCGGGCAATGAAGGAGTGGCTTTGTATGAAGCATTTCAAGGTCCTGGAGTGGCCTAGCCAGTCTCCAGATCTCAACCCCATAGAAAATCTTTGGAAGGAATTGAAAGTCCGTGTTGCCCAGCGATAGCCCCAAAACATCACTGCTCTAGAGGAGATCTGCATGGAGGAATGGGCCAAAATACCAGCAACAGTGTGTGAAAACCTTGTGAAGACTTACAGAAAACGTTTGACCTGTGTCATTGCCAACAAAGGGTATATAACAAAGTATTGAGACACTTCTGTTATTGACCAAATACTTATATTGCACCATATTTTACAAATAAATTCATAAAAAATCCTACAATGTGATTTTTTGGTAGTTGACGTGTACCTATGATTCATAGTTGACGTGTACCTATGATGAAAATTACAGGCCTCTCTCATCTTTTTAAGTGGGAGAACTTGCACAATTGGTGGCTGACTAAATACTTTTTTTCCCCACTGTACTAACAGCTGTGATCACTGCCAAAGGTGCTTCTACAAAGTATTGACTCAGGGGTGTCAATACTTATGTAAATTAGATATTTCTGTATTTCATTTTCAATACATTTGCTAAAATTTCTACAAATATACAGTGCCTTGCAAAAGTATTCATCCCCTTTGGTGTTTTTCCTATTTTGTTGCATTGCAACCTGTAATTTAAATGGATTTTTATTTGGATTTCATGTAATGGACATAAACAAAAAAGTCAAAATTGGTGAAGTGAAATGAAAAAAATAACTTGTTTCAAAGAATTCTAAAAAATAAATAAAGGAAAAGTGGTGCATGCATATGTATTCACCACCTTTGCTATGAAGACCCTAAATAAGATCTGGTGCAACCAATTACCTTCAGAAGTCAGGGAAACTTGTTTCAGTCTTCCAGAGATTTGAGACTGGGACGGAGGTTCACCTTCCAGCAGGACAATGACCCTAAGCATACTGCTAAAGCAACACTTGAGTGGTTTAAGGGGAAACATTTAAATGTCTTGGAATGGTCTAGTCAAAGGCCAGACCTCAATCCGATTGAGAATCCGTGGTATGACTTAAAGATTGCTGTACACCAGCGGAACCCATCGAACTTGAAAGAGCTGGAGCAGTATTGCCTTGAAGAATGGGCAGAAATCCCAGTGGCTAGATGTGCCAAGCTTATAGAGACATACCCCAAGAGACTTGCAGCTGTAATTGCTGCAAAAGTTTGCTCTACAAAGTATTGACTTTGGGAGGGGGGGTGAATAGTTATGCACGCTCAAGTTTTCTGTATTTTTGTCTTATTTCTTTTTTGTTTCACAAGACAAAATATTTTGCATCTTCAAAGTGGTAGGCATGTTATGTAAATCAAATGATATAACCCCCCCCCCAAAATCCATTTTAAATCTAGCTTTTAAGGCAACAAAATAGGAAAAATGCCAAGGGGGGTGAATACTTTCGCAAGTCACTGTATTTTCACTTTGTCATTATGGGGTATTGTGCGTAGGTGGGTGAGAGAGCAAAATCAATTGAATCCATTTTGAATTCAGTCTGTAACTCAAAATATTTTGGAATAAGTCAAGGGGGATGAATACTTTCTGAAGGCACTGTGTGTACCTTCTCTAGTAATATCTTACTAAAACATGGTATGATTAATTGTATTTTTATCTTTTACCTTTCAGGTTCAAATTCCAGTATCAATGAGAGGATCGTGAAGGGATGCATGGATGACCATTTTTGTCAGTCAAGCCCCAAAATGTCTTTGAATATCGGTTTCCAACAATTCACTTCTTCATGCTGCAACTCATCTGGCTGCAACAGTGACACTTTCTCTGGTAAATATTGTTCTGTACTTTCAACTCCATTGTTCTTTGTTGAATTAGATTTTATTTGTCTGATCCTTACATGAGTTGTCCTGTTGTTTCTTCAGATGACCCCCACAATGGACTTCAGTGTGCTTCTTGCACTGATCCAGAAGATGATGTTTGTGATCAGGCTGTGACCTGCCAGGGAGTTCAAGATCGCTGTCTTAACGGCACAGGTACAGTACATGAAATGTATGTTTGTGTTTGGCTGTGTTCATGCAATACTATAGTCCTTGTAATAAATACAGTTATAATACATTTCATTCATATTGAATTATTTTTGATAATATTTTTTAATATTGTTATATTTTCTCTGTAGTGACAGCTAGTAATGGTCGGTCTGTGACTCTTCGAGGCTGTGTCTCCAGGAGTCTGTGTGGTTCCGGTTCTGATTCCGGTTCTGACTCTGGTTCTGACTCTGGGTCTGACTCCGGTTCTGACTCTGGTTCTGACTCCGGTTCTGTGTCCTGCTGTGAGGGGAGTCTCTGTAACAGAAACAGGGCTATGAATGACGCCCAGCCTGTAGCACTTACGCTCCTCACTCTGCTAGTTGGGCTAACAACCACCACACTTCTACAATCAGTTAATCAATGAATATCTTGATTGGGGTTTCTTGTAGATTTGCATATTTTCCAATGAGGATTGGCTATGTGGGGATCTGCTTCTGGGGATTTCACTCCCTGACCTACTAGAGTACTGTGGGATCTGTTGCTTGTTGCTCATCAGAAGGCGGCTGAATTGATCAATTCTGATTTTAAAAAACAAGACTACTTGGTAGTGTTGGTAGTGAACAGAAACTCTTCTGAAATGTTGCAATGAATTTATTAAACTTGGAGGTTGTGTTGAGTAAAGTAATGATGTAATAATAGTAATATGTAGTAATCTAACTTTCTTTTAATGTAACCTATTAGGCCGATACATAACCTCTTATACATAAGGATACAATCTTCGCGTTCTTCTTTTCCTGATCTTTGTGGTCTAGGCCGGGTTACCGTAAAGCTCTTTGTGGTCTAGGCCGGGTTACTGTAAAGTACTTTGTGACAACTGTTGATGTAAAAGGGGCTTACATTTAATTGATTTATTGATTGATAAGTTAACAAATGTACATCAACACTTGCATTTAATCAAACATGTTAGTAAATAATAATAAACATTTATACTACTTACTTCCTATATTGTTATTGTGTTTAGATTTGATAATACATCCCACCAACATCACACAACATAGACTTGATAATACATCCCATCAAAACCTATTGTCAATCAATTTTGCCAGGAAAAGAGGACAACATTTCCGCCAACACTGACACAGCTATGATTAGATTATGATGTGGCACGCACACACGCACACGCACAAGCACACACACACACACATGCACACACACACACACACGCACACACGCACACGCACACACACACGCACACACACGCACACATGCACACGCACACGCACCCACGCGCACGCACGCACGCACACACACACACACACACACACACACACACGCACACACGCACACGCACACGCACGCACGCACACGCACGCACGCACACACACACACACACACACACACACACACACACACACACACACACACACACACACACACACACACACACACACACACACACACACACACACAGTGAAGTGTGTGTGTGTGTGTGTGTCTTGCTCATTTGAGCTTTGAAGTGAGATTGCATCCTCCACTCCACATCCTCTCTATTCCAGAATAATATCTAGATGGAAATGGAGTAGGTTGATCAAAGGCTGCTTATTCAAGATAAATCACTCTGAGAACCCAGCTGGCTGTATGGACGGGGACAGTAAATCCAGAGAGAGCCATGATTCTGTGAAACAGAGTATGTTACTGTCCCTGATGTCTCTCTGGAAGGAGATCCTCGCCCTGAGCTCGTCTGCTTTATTGTCCAGGGACTGAACATTAACGAGTAATGTACTCGGAAGAGGTGGATGGTGTGCCCGCCTCCTGAGTCGGACTAGAAGTCCACTCCCAATACCTCTTCTATGCCGGCATGTGTCTTGGAGCAGCCTCTGAGATAAGTTCAATCGCCTTTGGGGGTATAAACAAAGGATCCATTTCAGGAAAGTCTAATTTCTGGTCGAAATGCTCGTGCGTTACTGCTGCTGTAATATCCAAAAGTTATTTCCGGTTGTTTGTAATAATGCAAAAAGACGTTCTGGGCTAATAATGTGAGAAATAACACAAAAACATTGTACACACAACTGACAATTCTGAAATGGTCCACCCACACAGACAGTGTGGTGAAAAAGGCTCAACAGTGCCTCTTCAACCTCAGGAGGCTGAAGAAATTTGGCTTGGCCCCTAAGACCCTCACAAACGTTTACAGATGCACCATTGAGAGCATCCTGTCGGGCTGTATCACCGCCTTGTATGGCAACTGCACCGTCCGTAATCGCAGAGCTCTCCAGAGGGTGGTGCGATCTGCCAAACACATCACCGGGGGCACAATGCCTGCCCTCCAGCACATCTACAGCTCCCGATGTCACTGGAAGGCCAAGATCATCAAGGACCTCAGCCACCTGAGCCAGGGCCTGTTCACCCCGTTATCATACAGAAGGCGAGGTCAGTACATGTGCATCATAGCTTTGACCGAGAGACTGAAACACAGCTTCTATATCAAGGCTATCAGACTAATAAATAGCCATCACTAGCCGGCCTCCACCCAGTACCCTGCCCTGAACTTAGTCACTGTCATTAGCCGGCTACCACCCGGTTACTCAAACCTGCACCCTAGAGGCTGCTGCCCTGTGTACAAAGGACATGGAACACTGGTCACTTTAATAATGGAACACTGCTCACATACTGTTTACCCACTTCATATGTATATACTGTATTCTAGTCAAGGCCATCCTATTCAACTATTGCTGTATTCTCTATATACTATTCTATCCTATGTACTCTACAGATATACAACATATTCTATCCACATTCTGTCCATAATGTCTAATGTCACACGTACTGTCCATCCATCACACACACACACACACACACACACACACACACACACACACACACACACACACACACATACATACATACATACATACATACATACATACATACATACATACATACATACATACATACATACATACATACATACATACATACATACATACATACATACATACATACATACATACATATATATACTGTATAGATACAGTACCATTCAAAAGTTTGGACACACCTCCCCATTCAAGGGTTATTGACTGACCTTCATGTCATAAGGTGATGATGGACTGTCGTTTCTCTTTGCTTATTTGAGCTGTTCTTGCCATAATATGGACTTGGTCTTTTACCAAATAGGCCTATCTTCTGTACACCCCCCCCCCCCCCCCCTACCTTGTCACAAAAGAACTGATTGGCTCAAACGCATACCATAGATATCCAGTCTTTCAGACCAAAGATGTCCAGTCTTTCAGACCATAGATGTCCAGTCTTTCAGACCAAAGATGTCCAGTCTTTCAGACCATAGATGTCCAGTCTTTCAGACCATAGATGTCCAGTCTTTCAGACCATAGATGTCCAGTCTTTCAGACCATAGATGTCCAGTCTTTTAGACCATAGATATCCAGTCTTTCAGACCAAAGATGTCCAGTCTTTTAGACCATAGATGTCCAGTCTTTCAGACCATAGATGTCCAATCTTTTAGACCATAGATGTCCAGTCTTTCAGACCATAGATGTCCAGTCTTTCAGACCAAAGATTTCCAGTCTTTCAGACCATAGATGTCCAATCTTTTAGACCATAGATGTCCAGTCTAGACTATAGATGTCCAGTCTTTCAGACCATAGATGTCCAGTCTTTTAGAATGTCTTTACCTTGTATGTTGAGAATTAACAACATATTTTATGAACAATGACTCAAAACACATACTTCTACTCATACTGCTGTTCATACTGCTATTCATACCTGCTATTCATACTGCTATTCATACTGCTATTCATACTGCTATTCATACTGCTGTTCATACTGCTACTCATACTGATATTCATACTGCTATTCATACAGCTATTCATACTGCTATTCATACTGCTATTCATACTGCTATTCATACTGCTATTCATACTGCTACTCATACTGCTATTCATACTGCTACTCATACTGCTATTCATACTGCTATTCATACTGCTATTCATGCTCAAACACCAATCTTTCGGCAATTGAATACACTGGGAACATGTTAAGCAGGGCTGCACAACCCTCTTCCTGAAGATCTACTGTCCTGTAGGTTTTCAGTCCAACCCTAATTTAGAATATCTGATTCAGCTAGTTAAGGTCTTGTTGAGCAGCTAATATGTAGAATGAGGTGTTTTAAATTAGGGTTGGACTGAAAACCCACAGGACGGTAGATCTCCTGGAAGAGGGTTGGACAGCCCTGTGTTAAGGCATTCAATGGTAACATGACATGCAATATTCTGCTTTTGTTCTGTGAAATAATATATTTCTCAGCTGTCTGTGTTTGAACCAGGAGGAAATGTAAATGTGATATTCTCGGAAAAGGGTGGGAGAGGAAACGTAAGTAGATTTTGAACAAGGTGACAATGTCTGTGTGTGAGATAGGAGGAAATGTTCCGGTAGATTTTGGTAAATGGTTGCAATGCCCCAGAAATGGACAAAGATTGATTGACACATCATTCTTATTGCTTTCCATTTTGTCTTTCACTGTTTTGTGACTAGACATTATATAAGGTCCTGAGAACAGCCATTTGTTGTACTGCTAGTCACTGCTTCAGCTCAGAATGAAACACACCATCATTGTCTTACTGGCTTGTATGCTGCTCTGCACTGGTAATATATCTACATCTTTCATTGTGTTGGTTATATGTCTAATAAGACTGTTGTGTTACTTTCAGACCTTGGTTCATATACATGTGTAATTAAGTATTTGCTATTTAAATACTTTCTGTATATTCTGTATATTTGAGTTTTTTCAAATAATGTGTTGCCGTATAAACCTAATAAATTAGAGGTATTTGAAAGTATTTTCAAATAATGTCCTATAATTATCCTACTATTTGAAACAATTTTAAAATACTTGTTTCCTAATACATTATCTCAAATAATGCTAGGACCAAACAAACCTGGGTTCAAATCCATGGGAGTATTTAAATATTTGTATATTTGAGTATTTTCTAATACATGCCAATACGTTTCACTTGTATCTTCCAATAAAACATTTCTAAATATTTACATTGAAATGTATGTGAAAGTAATTTAAAGAATTGAAAGGGTATTTGAACCCAGGTCTGGTTACTTTATATGAATGTTTCTTGGAACTGTCTCTTTTTCAGCAGTTTATGCTCTGCAGTGCTTCACCTGTAAAGATCCAGCAGACCCCACCTGCTTTGAACAAACCCTGGAGACCTGCAGTGTTGGACAAGTGTGTTCCACAAACACCAGCAGCTCTCTGCAATCCTCCGGTAACATAAAACGTATAATTTTATCTAGCCAGAGAAAAACTCTGAGACTGCAGTTGACTACTTGCATAAATAATTTACATTGTACATTTGAATGGACATATTAAGTAGTATTAAACTTGTCACATGTTTTGAAATATCCCCTTTGTTTGACTTTTGACACTGTAGTTGTTAGTGCCAGAGGACACATCAATTTTAGCATTTGGGGAGTTGACATTGATATCCGCTGGGGAAATGACCGTACAGCAACCGATCCCAATGTTGGTAAGTTAAAAATCTCAAAATCTGTGACTGGAATTGTTTTCATTCATTATGTTTGCAGTTATGATGCCCAATTCTTGTAACAAGTGGGTATGTACCTTCAGAAACTATTCACACCCCTTTACTTTTTCCACATTTTGATGTGTTACAGCCTGAATGAAAAATGGATTAAATGTTGAGTTTTTTCAACCACCGAAGATCAGGGAGGTTTTCCAATGCCTCACAAAGAAGGGCACCTATTGGTAGATGGGTAAAAAAAAAAAGCAGACATTGAATATCCCTTTGAGCATGGTGAAATAATTAATTACACTTTGGATGGTGTATTAATACAACCAGTCACTCCAAAGATATAGGTGTCCTTCCTAACTCAGTTGCCGGAGAGGAAGGAAACCACTCAGGGATTTCACCATAAGGCCATTGCTGACTTTAAAACAGTTACATAGTTTAATGGCTGTGATAGCAGACAACTGAGGATGTGGAAAAGCAATTAACTTTTCGTCCTGCATACAAAGTGTTATGTTTGGGGCAAATCCAATACAACACATTACTGAGTATCACTTTCCATATTTTCAAGCATAGTGGTGGCTGCATCATGTTATGCATATGCTTGTAATCGTCAAGGACTGGGGAGTTTTTCAGGATACATTTTTTTATGGAATGGAGCTAAGCAGAGGCAGAATCCTAGAGGAAAACCTGGTTCAGTCTGCTTTCCACCAGACACTGGGAGATTAATTCACCTTTCAGCAGGACACTAACCTAGAACACAAGGCCAACTCTACACTGGAGTTGCTTACCAAGAACACAGTGAATGTTCCTGAGTGGCCGAGTTACAGTTTTGACTTATAGTCCCCTGTAGCGCAGTTGGTAGAGCATGGCGCTTGCAACGCCAGGGTTGTGGGTTCGTTTCCCACGGGGGGCCAGTATGAAAATGTATGCATTCACTAACTGTGTCTGCTAAATGACTAAAATGTAAATCTACTCGAAAAACTATGGCAAGACCTGAAAATGGTTGTCTAGCAACAACCAATTTGACAGAGCTTGAAGAATTTTGAAAAGAATAATGGGCAAATGTTGCACAATCCAGGTGTGGAAAGCTCTTAGAGACTTACCCAGAAATACTAACAGCTGTGATCACTGCCAAAGGTGCTTCAACAAAGTATTGACTCAGGGGTGTCAATACTTATGTTACGGTTCGGCACTGTTGTTCCTGTCCCCGCTTGTTTTCCTTTTCCCTTTTTCCCTGTGTGTGTTGTCTGTGTCTGTCTCCTCCCGCTGTGCAGCCCAGTCAGAGGATCTAGATCAGGGGGCGTGGCCATTCTCTCTCCTGCTCAGTTACATCCAGCTGCAGCTCATTGTCACCAATCAACCAGCAGTTATCTACCCGGGCTGGCCACCTCTCCAGCGCCAGTTCGTTCCTACACCACCTGTGGTAACTTGGCTCCGTACAGCAATCTCAGTTTAGTTGTTACTCTCTCAGCATTATAGTTGTTTCTGCCACGTTTGTAACCTGTCTCTCCTTCGACCAGATCCCGTCTGTCCTGCTGCCTGCCTGCCTGCCATTCCCACGCCGCAACCTGCTCATCTGTTGTCTGATATCCTCGTCATCCAGCTCTCAGTACTACTGGCTCTCCACCCCACTCAGCTCCTACCCCGGTCTGAAGCTACTCCACCCTGAACTGTTTCTCTCTGCCAAAACACGCTGAATAAACAACATCCTAATTCACCCTCTTTGTCCGTGTGTCCGTCTCTGCACCTGAGTCCCCACCAAGCCTAACAGAACGAACTGGCCAAACATGGACTCAGCAGAGATGCCACATGAAACAACGGGTGATGGCGTACAACGCGGCCTCCATTCACAGGGAATGTTATTGGGACAACACGACCAATTCATCCGGTCTCTATTGGATAACAACCAGCGGTTGTTGGATCAAGTATCTCAGCTCACCTCTCAGGTAGCTAACCTGGTAACACTCACTACTTTTCCTCCCTCTGCTTCTCCTCCGCCTGTTCCTCCTACAGTTGCTCCAGGCTCGGCTTCCGCTCCTGCCCTTCGGGAACCCCCTACAACCTCACCCGAACCTTTCACTGGGGACCTGAACAAATGCCGTGGTTTCCTGCTTCAGTGCTGCTTGGTGTTCCAACAGAAGCCCCTGTCTTTCTCCACGGAATCCTCAAAGGTACATTACGCTCTGGGGTTACTGAGGGGCAAAGCTTTGATTTGGGCAGAAGCGGCTTGTTCTACTCAGCAGATTGCCAGCCTGTCGTTTGACGATTTTTCCTCTCAATTGGAAGTTGTGTTTGATCACCCGGACCATGCCGGGACCGCCACAAAGAGACTGTTGAAGCTACGACAGGGCACGGGTAGCGTGGCTGAATACGCCATTGATTTTTGGACCTTGGCAGCCGATTCCAAGTGGAATGACGAAGCTCTTCAGGGAGCGTTTGTTAACGGTTTGAGTGACACGATTAAGGATGAACTAGCTGTTCGTGATGAGCCTGCTAACCTTCATTCTCTCGTTTCCCTTGCTACACGAATAGACAACAGGCTACGGGAGAGGAGACAGGAGAGGGGCGGTCGGGTCCGCACCGCAGGCGGGGCCCCCTCGCTTGCTGCAACCCGAGCAACATCACCACTCGGACACCGCCCACACACCTCAGCGGTTCCCTCCACGGAACTAGACGAGCCCATGCAGCTGGGCCGTGCTCGTCTGTCCCCTGCCGAAAAGGAACGGTGCATGCGGGCTGGTGAGTGCGTGTACTGTGGGGACCGCACTCATTTCCTGGTTAACTGTACGGTTCGCCCAAAAGACAGAGCTCGCAGGTAAAAGTGGGCGTACTTGCGAGCGCTACACCTGACTCAATGCCCACAGCACCCCGTCTAGTTATCCCAGCTACAGTCCAGTTCAGGAATCTGTCTCTCCCATTAGCTGCTCTCATTGACTCTGGTGCTGAGGATAGTTTCCTTGACGTTAACCTGGTCACTCAGGCTGAGATCCCTGTTAAGCCCCTGCCTAAGCCTATAACAGTAACCGCTATAGACGGCCATCAGTTTGCCAACATCACCCACCAAACTGTCCCCGTTTCTCTCATGCTGTCCGGCAATCACAAAGAAACCATCCAGTTTAAAGTAGTCTACTCCTCGGCCTCCCCTCTTATCCTCGGGTTCCCTTGGCTTAGCCTTCACAACCCCCATATTGACTGGCAGAACCACAAAATACACAGTTGGAGCACTCACTGCCATTCTGCTTGCCTTGGGTCGGCTATTCCGCCCTCTGTAGGTTCCCCTGCTTCCCCTGTCAAACCCCCAGACCTCTCTTCAGTCCCTGAAGAGTACCTGGACCTGGCCGAGGTATTCAGTAAGTCCAAAGCACTTTCACTACCACCTCATAGGCCATACGATTGCGCTATTGAGTTACTGCCTGGAGCCCCTTTGCCGTCCAGTCGGCTTTTCAATCTGTCCCTGTACTGAGAGAGAAGCTATGGAAACCTACATAGGCGACTCCCTAGTCTCTGGCATCATTCGTCCCTCATCTTCCGCTGTTGGTGCTGGGTTCTTTTTTGTAGAGAAGAAGGACAAAACATTACGCCCCTGCATTGACTACAGAGGACTAAATAACATCACAGTCAGAAATACGTACCCCCTGCCTCTCATCAACTCAGCATTTGAACCCCTTCATGGTGCCACCGTGTTTACCAAACTCGACCTGCGTAACGCTTACCACCTCGTTAGGATCAGGCAGGGAGACGAATGGAAAACTGCGTTCAATACCCCTCTCGGACACTTTGAATACCTAGTCATGCCATTCGGTCTCACTAACGACCCAGCAGTGTTTCAGGCCATGGTTAACGATGTGTTGAGGGATTTTCTACACCGTTTTGTGTTTGTCTATTTGGATGACATTCTAATATTCTCTAAGTCACAGGATGAACACGTCTCCCACGTCCGTCTGGTTCTCCAACGCCTCATGAAAAATAAACTGTATGTGAAAGCAGAAAAATGTGAGTTCCACCGGCAGTCCGTCCCCTTTTTGGGTTTTATTATCGAGCGGGGACAAGTGTCACCAGACCCTGACAAGATCAGAGCGGTTGCGGAGTGGCCCACACCCACGTCTCGGAAGCAGCTACAACGCTTCCTGGGCTTCGCCAACTTCTACCGCCGCTTCATCAGGGGTTTCAGCCGAGTGGTTGCCCCCCTGACCAAGCTCACCTCCCCTAAGGTGCCATTCCTGTGGACGCCTGAGGCCGAGTCAGCCGTGAGTACACTGAAGGAACTGTTCTCCACCTCACCTGTTCTTATTCATCCAGACACCAGTTTGCAGTTTATTGTGGAAGTGGACGCCTCTGATTCGGGGGTGGGGGCTGTCCTGTCACAACGTTCTCCCACGGACCAGAAGCTCCATCCTGTGGCCTTTTTCTCCAGGAGATTGACCCCTGCTGAGAAGAACTACGACGTGGGTAACCGGGAGTTGCTTGCTGTCAAGTTGGCGTTGGAGGAGTGGAGGCACTGGCTAGACGGAGCAGAGCAACCCTTCATAGTCTGGACAGACCACAAGAACCTGGCTTACATCCAGTCATCCAAGAGGCTAAACTCCCGTCAGGCCAGATGGGCTCTGTTCTTCAGCAGGTTCAAGTTTATTTTAACATATCGTCCTGGCACACGTAATGTCAAGCCTGATGCTCTCTCTCGCCAGTTTACAGACAATGAAGACTCCAGCAATCCTGAACCTGTTCTGCCCGCTTCCTGTTTGGTGGCGGCTGTTCACTGGGAAATCGAGTCCCTCGTCCGATCGGCACAAGTTCTGCTCTGGGTGCCTCTGTCAGTCTCTCATCAGGTTTCCATCCCCAGTCCAATGGCCAGACTGAGAGGACCAATCAGGACCTGGAGGCTGCTCTACGCTGTGTGACATCCCAGAACCCGTCCACCTGGGCCAAACACCTCCCGTGGGTCGAATATGCCCACAATTCCCTCACCTCATCTGCCACCGGCCTCTCACCATTTGAGGCGGCTTTGGGGTACCAACCGCCATTGTTCCCGTCTCAGGAAAAGGAGTTAGCCGTCCCGTCAGTTCAGGATAACCTTCGTCGCTGCCGCAAGGTGTGGGTGGACACCCGTGAGGCCCTTCTACGGACAGCAGAGCGCAACAAGAGAGTGGCGGAAAGGCACAGGGTAGTCGCTCCCCAGTTCCAGCCTGGTCAGCGGGTCTGGCTCTCCTCCAGCAACATCCCCCTGCGCACTCACTCCCGTAAGCTGTCGCCCCGGTATTTGGGTCCTTTCGAGATCGACTCCATCATCAACCCTTCGGCTGTTCGGTTGAAGCTTCCCCAGGCCATGAGAGTCCATCCTACATTTCACGTGTCCCAGCTGAAGCTGGTCTCCTCCAGCCCTTTGTGTCCGCCTGTGGATCCCCCTCCGCCACCGCGTATTATTGACGACCATCCAGCCTACACGGTGCGGAGACTGCTGGACGTCCGGAGGCGTGGTAGAGGGCTTCAGTACCTGGTGGACTGGGAGGGATACGGTCCCGAGGAGAGGTCCTGGATTCCCCGGCGGTTTATACTGGACCCGCAGCTGGTGGCTGACTTCCATAGGGACCACCCTGACAAGCCGGGTGGGTCGCCGGGTGGCGCCCGTTGAGGGGGGGGTACTGTTACGGTTCGGCACTGTTGTTCCTGTCCCCGCTTGTTTTCCTTTTCCCTTTTTCCCTGTGTGTGTTGTCTGTGTCTGTCTCCTCCCGCTGTGCAGCCCAGTCAGAGGATCTAGATCAGGGGGCGTGGCCATTCTCTCTCCTGCTCAGTTACATCCAGCTGCAGCTGATTGTCACCAATCAACCAGCAGTTATCTACCCGGGCTGGCCACCTCTCCAGCGCCAGTTCGTTCCTACACCACCTGTGGTAACTTAGCTCCGTACAGCAATCTCAGTTTAGTTGTTACTCTCTCAGCATTATAGTTGTTTCTGCCACGTTTGTAACCTGTCTCTCCTTCGACCAGATCCCGTCTGTCCTGCTGCCTGCCTGCCTGCCATTCCCACGCCGCAACCTGCTCATCTGTTGTCTGATATCCTCGTCATCCAGCTCTCAGTACTACTGGCTCTCCACCCCACTCAGCTCCTACCCCGGTCTGAAGCTACTCCACCCTGAACTGTTTCTCTCTGCCAAAACATGCTGAATAAACAACATCCTAATTCACCCTCTTTGTCCGTGTGTCCGTCTCTGCACCTGAGTCCCCACCAAGCCTAACAACTTATGTAAATTAGATAGTTCTGTATTTCATTTTCAATACATTTGCTAAAATGTCTACAAATATACAGTACCTTGCAAAAGTATTCATCCCTTTTGGCGTTTTTCCTATTTTGTTGCATTGCAACCTGTAATTTAAATAGATTTTTATTTGGATTTCATGTAATGGACATAAACAAAATAGTCAAAATTGGTGAAGTGAAATGAAAAAAATAACTTGTTTCAAAGAATTCTAAAAAATAAATAACGGAAAAGTGGTGCGTGCATATGTATTCACCACCTTTGCTATGAAGACCCTAAATAAGATCTGGTGCAACCAATTACCTTCAGAAGTCACATAATTAGTTAAATAAAGTCCACCTGTGTGCAATCTAAGTGTCACATGATCTGTCACATGATCTCAGTATATATACACCTGTTCTGAAAGGCCCCAGAGTCTGCAACACCACTAAGCAAGGGGCATCACCAACCAAGCGGCACCATGAAGACCAAGGAGCTCTCCAAACAGGTCAGGGACAAAGTTGTGGAGAAGTACAGATCGAGGTTGGGTTATAAAAAGATATACAAAACTTTGAACATCCCACGGAGCACCATTAACTCCATTATAAAAAAAATTGAAAGAAAATGACACCACAACAAACCTGCCAAGAGAGGGCTGCCCACCAAAAATCATGGACCAGGCAAGGAGGGCAGTAATCAGAGAGGCAACAAAGAGACCAAAGATAACCCTGAAGGAGCTGCAAAGCTCCACAGTGGAGATTGGAGTATCTGTCCATAGGACCACTTTAAGCCGTACACTCCACAGAGCTGGGCTTTACGGAAGAGTGTCCAGAAAAAAGCCATTGCTTGAAGAAAAAAATAAGCAAACACGTATGTTGTTCGCCAAAAGGCATGTGGGAGACTCTCCAAACATATGGAAGAAGGTACTCTGGACAGATTAGACTAAAATTGAGCTTTTTGGCCATCAAGGAAAACGCCATGTCTAGCGCAAACCCAACACCTCTCATCACCCCGAGAACACCATCCCAGCATGGTGATGGCAGCATCATGCTGTGGGGATTTTTCATCAGCAGGGACTGGGAAACTGGTCAGAATTGAAGGAATGCTGGATGGCGCTAAATACAGGGAAATTCTTGAGGGAAACTTGTTTCAGTCTTCCAGAGATTTGAGACTGGGACGGAGGTTCACCTTCCAGCAGGACATTGACCCTAAGCATACTGCTAAAGCAACACTTGAGTGGTTTAAGGGGAAACATTTAAATGTCTTGGAATGGCCTAGTCAAAGGCCAGACCTCAATCCAATTGAGAATCTGTGGTATGACTTAAAGATTGCTGTACACCAGCGGAACCCATCGAACTTGAAAGAGCTGGAGCAGTTTTGCCTTGAAGAATGGGCAGAAATCCCAGTGGCTAGATGTGCCAAGCTTATAGAGACATACCCCAAGAGACTTGCAACTGTAATTGCTGCAAAAGGTCGCTCTACAAAGTATTGACTTTGGGGGAGTGAATAGTTATGCACGCTCAAGTTTTCTGTTTTTTTGTCTTATTTCTTTTTTGTTTCACAAGACAAAATGTTTTGCATCTTCAAAGTGGTAGGAATGTTGTGTACAGGAAATGATACAACCCCCCCAAAAATCCATTTTAATTCCAGGTTGTAAGGCAACAAAATAGGAAAACTGCCAAGGGGGGTGAATACTTTCGCAAGTCACTGTATTTTCACTTTGTCATTATGGGGTATTGTGCGTAGGTGGGTGAGAGAGCAAAATCAATTGAATCCATTTTGAATTCAGTCTGTAACTCAATTTTTTTTGAATAAGTCAAAGGGGGATGAATACTTTCTGAAGGCACTGTGTGTACCTTCTCTAGTAATATCTTACTAAAACATGGTTATTATTAATTGTATTTTTATCTTTTACCTTTCAGGTTCAAATTCCAGTATCAATGAGAGGATCGTGAAGGGATGCATGGATGACCATTTTTGTCAGTCAAGCCCCAAAATGTCTTTGAATATCGGTTTCCAACAATTCACTTCTTCATGCTGCAACTCATCTGGCTGCAATAGTGACACTTTCTCTGGTAAATATTGTTCTGTACTTTCAACTCCATTTTTCTTTGTTGAATTAGATTTTATTTGTCTGATCCTTACATGAGTTGTCCTGTTGTTTCTTCAGATGACCCCCACAATGGACTTCAGTGTGCTTCTTGCACTGATCCATCAGATGATGTTTGTGATCAGGCTGTGACCTGCCAGGGAGTTCAAGATCGCTGTCTTAACGACACAGGTACAGTACATGAAATGTATGTTTGTGTTTGGCTGTGTTCATGCTATACTATAGTCCTTGTAATAAATACAGTTATAATACATTTCATTCATATTGTATTATTTTCGATAATATTATACTATTTTCTCTGTAGTGACAGCTAGTAATGGTCGGTCTGTGACTCTTCGAGGCTGTGTCTCCAGGAGTCTGTGTGGTTCCGTTTCTGACTCCGGTTCTTACTCTGGTTCTGAATCCGGTTCTGACTCCGGTTCTGACTCTGGTTCTGACTCCGGTTCTGTGTCCTGCTGTGAGGGGAGTCTCTGTAACAGAAACAGGGCTATGAATGACGCCAAGCCTGTAGCACTTATGCTCCTCACTCTGCTAGTTGGGCTAACAACCACCACACTTCTACAATCAGTTAATCAATGAATATCTTGATTGGGGTTTCTTGTAGATTTGCATATTTTCCAATGAGGATTGTCTATGTGGGGATCTGCATCTGGGGATTTCACTCCCTGACCTACTAGAGTACTGTGGGATCTGTTGCTTGTTGCTCATCAGAAGGCGGCTGAATTGATAAATTCTGATAAAAAAAAAAACAAGACTACTTGATAATGTTGGTAGTAATAATATAATATGCCATTTAGCAGACGCTTTTATCCAAAGCGACTTACAGTCATGCGTGCATACATTTTTGTGTATGGGTGGTCCCGGGGATCGAACCCACTACCTTGGCGTTTCAAGCTCCGTGCTCTACCAGCTGAGCTACAGAGGACCACAGTAGTGAACAGAAACTCTTCTGAAATGTTGCAATGGATTTATTAAACTTGGAGGTTGTGTTGAGTAAAGTAATGATGTAATAATAGTAATATGTAGTAATCTAACTTTCTTTTAATGTAACCTATTAGGCCGATACATAACCTATTATACATAAGGATACAATCTTCGCGTTCTTCTTTTCCTGATCTTTGTGGTCTAGGCCGGGTTACCGTAAAGCTCTTTGTGGTCTAGGCCGGGTTACCGTAATGCTCTTTGTGGTCTAGGCCGGGTTACCTGTAAAGCTCTTTGTGGTCTAGGCCGGGTTACTGTAAAGCTCTTTGTGGTCTAGGCCGGGTTACTGTAAAGTACTTTGTGGTCTAGGCCGGGTTACTGTAAAGCTCTTTGTGGTCTAGGCCGGGTTACTGTAAAGTACTTTGTGACAACTGTTGATGTAAAAGGGGCTATTGATTGATAAGTTAACAAATGTACATGAACACTTGCATTTAATCAAACATGTTAGTAAATAATAATAAACATTTATACTACTTACTTCCAATATTGTTATTGTGTTTAGATTTGAAACTACATCCCACCAACATCACACAACATAGAGTTGATAATACATCCCACCAAAACCTATTGTCAATCAATTTTGCCAGGAAAAGAGGACAACATTTCCGCCAACACTGACACAGCTATGATTAGATTATGATGTGGCACGCACACACACACGCACACGCACAAGCACACGCGCACGCGCACACGCACGCACGCACGCACGCACGCACGCACGCACGCACGCACACACACACACACACACACACACACACACACACACACACAGTGAAGTGTGTGTGTGTGTGTCTTGCTCATTTGAGCTTTGAAGTGAGATTGCATCCTCCACTCCACATCCTCTCTATTCCAGAATAATATCTAGATGGAAATGGAGCCCTTAAGTAGGTTGATCACAGGCTGCTTTTTCAAGATAAATCACTCTGAGAACCCAGCTGGCTGTATGGACGGGGACAGTATATCCAGAGAGAGCCATGATTCTGTGAAACAGAGTATGTTACTGTCCCTTATGTCTCTCTGGAAGGAGATCCTCGCCCTGAGCTCGTCTGCTTTATTGTCCAGGGACTGAACATTAACGAGTAATGTACTCGGAAGAGGTCGATGGTGTGCCCGCCTCCTGAGTCGGACTAGAAGTCCACTCCCAATACCTCTTCTACGCCGGCATGCGTCTTGGAGCAGCCTCTGAGATAAGTTCAATCGCCTTTGGGGGTATAAACAAAGGATCCAGTTCAGGAAAGTCTAATTTCTGGAAGAAATGCTCGTGAGTTACTGCTGCTGTGATATCCAAAAGTTATTTCCGGTTGTTTGTAATAATGCAAAAGACGTTCTGGGCTAATAATGTGAGAAATAACACAAAAACATTGTACACACAACTGACAATTCTGAAATGGTCCACCCACACAGACAGTGTGGTGAAAAAGGCTCAACAGTGCCTCTTCAACCTCAGGAGGCTGAAGAAAATTGTCTTGGCCCCTAAGACCCTCACACACTTTTACAGACGCACCATTGAGAGCATCCTGTCGGGCTGTATCACCGCCTAGTATGGCAACTGCACCGTCCGCAACCGCAGAGCTCTCCAGAGGGTGGTGCGATCTGCCAAACACATCACCGGGGGCACAATGCCTGCCCTCCAGCACATCTACAGCTCCCGGTGTCACTGGAAGGCCAAGATCATCAAGGACCTCAGCCACCTGAGCCAGGGCCTGTTCACCCCGTTATCATACAGAAGGCGAGGTCAGTACATGTGCATCATAGCTTTGACCGAGAGACTGAAACACAGCTTCTATATCAAGGCTATCAGACTGTTAAATAGCCATCACTAGCCTCCACCCAGTAGCCTGCCCTGAACTTAGTCACTGTCATTAGCCGGCTATCACCCGGTTACTCAAACCTGCACCCTAGAGGCTGCTGCCCTGTGTGCAAAGACATGGAATAACTGGTCACTTTAATAATGGAACACTGCTCACATACTGTTTACCCACTTCATATGTATATACTGTATTCTAGTCAAGGCCATCCTATTCAACTATTGCTGTATTCTCTATAAACTATTCTATCCTATGTACTCTACAGATATACAACATATTCTATCCACATTCTGTCCATAATGTCTAATGTCACACGTACTGTCCATCCATCACACACACACACACACACACACACACACACACTACATACATACATACATACATACATACATACATACATACATACATACACACACACACACACACACACACACACACACACACACACACACACACACACACACACACACACACACACACACACACACACACACAGACACACACACACACACACACACACACACACATACATACATACATACATACATACATACATACATACATACATATATATACTGTATAGATACAGTACCATTCAAAAGTTTGAACCAACCTCCTCATTCAAGGGTTATTGACTGACCTTCATGTCATAAGGTGATGATGGACTGTCGTTTCTCTTTGCTTATTTGAGCTGTTCTTGCCATAATATGGACTTGGTCTTTTACCAAATAGGGCTATCTTCTGTATACCCCCCCCCCCCCCTACCTTGTCACAAAACAACTGATTGGCTCAAACGCATACTATAGATGTCCAGTTTTTTAGACCATAGATGTCCAGTCTAGACTATAGATGTCCAGTTTTTTAGACCATAGATGTCCAGTCTAGACTATAGATGTCCAGTCTTTTAGATCATAGATGTCCTGTCTTTCAGACCATAGATGTCCAGTCTAGACTATAGATGTCCAGTCTTTCAGACCATAGATGTCCAGTCTTTCAGACCATAGATGTCCAGTCTAGACTATAGATGTCCAGTCTTTCAGACCATAGATGTCCAGTCTTTTAGAATGTCTTTACCTTGTATGTTGAGAATTAACAACATATTTTATGAACAATGACTCAAAACACATACTGCTATTCATACTGCTATTCATACTGCTATTCATACTGCTATTCATACTGCTATTCATACTGCTATTCATACTGCTAATCATACTGCTATTCATACTGCTATTCATACTGCTATTCATACTGCTATTCATACTGCTATTCATACTGCTATTCATACTGCTATTCATACTGCTATTCATACTGCTATTCATACTGCTATTCATACTGCAATTCATACGCTATTCATATTGCTATTCATACTGCTATTCATACTGCTATTCATACTGCTATTCATACAGCTATTCATGCTCAAACACCAATCTTTCAGCAATTGAATACACTGGGAACATGTTAAGCAGGGCTGCACATCCCTCTTCCTGGAGATCTACTGTCCTGTAGGTTTTCAGTCCAACCCTAATTTAGCATATCTGATTCGGCTAGTTAAGGTCTTGTTGAGCAGCTAATATGTAGAATGAGGTGTGTTAAATTAGGGTTGGACTGAAAACCCACAGGACGGTAGATCTCCAGGAAGAGGGTTGGGCTGCCCTGTGTTAAGGCATTCAATGGTAACATGACATGCAATATTCTGCTTTTGTTCTGTGCAATAATATATTTCTCAGCTGTCTTTGTTTGAACCAGGAGGAACAGTAAATGTGATATTCTCGGAAAAGGGTGGGAGAGGAAACGTAAGTAGATTTTGAACAAGGTGACAATGTCTGAGTGTGAGCTAGGAGGAAATGTTCCGGTAGATTCTGGTAAATGGTTGCAATGCCCCAGAAAAGGACAAAGATTGATTGACACATCATTCTTATTGCTTTCCATTTTGTCTTTCACTGTTTTGTGACTAGACATTATATAAGGTCCTGAGAACAGCCATTTGTTGTACTGCTAGTCACTGCTTCAGCTCAGAATGAAACACACCATCATTGTCTTACTGGCTTGTATGCTGCTCTGCACTGGTAATATATTCTACATCTTTCATTGTGTTAGTTATATGTCTAATAAGACTGTTGTGTTACTTTCAGACCTGGGTTCATATACATGTGTAATTAAGTATTTGCTATTTAAATACTTTCTGTATATTCTGTATATTTGAGTTTTTTCAAATAATGTGTTGCCGTATAAACCTAATAAATTAGAGGTATTTGAAAGTATTTTCAAATAATGTCCTATAATTATCCTATTATTTGAAACAATTTTAAAATACTTGTTTCCAAATACATTATCTCAAATAATGCTAGGACCAAACAAACCTGGGTTCAAATCCATGGGAGTATTTAAATATTTGTATATTTGAGTATTTTCTAATACATGCCAATACGTTTCACTTGTATCTTCCAATAAAACATTTCTAAATATTTACATTGAAATGTATGTGAAAGTAATTTAAAGAATTGAAAGGGTATTTGAACCCAGGTCTGGTTACTTTATATGAATGTTTCTTGGAACTGTCTCTTTTTCAGCAGTTTATGCTCTGCAGTGCTTCACCTGTAAAGATCCAGCAGACCCCACCTGCTTTGAACAAACCCTGGAGACCTGTAGTGTTGGACAAGTGTGTTCTACAAACACCAGCAGCTCTCTGCAATCCTCCGGTAACATAAAACGTATCATTTGATCTAGCCAGAGAAATCCTCTGAGACTGCAGTTGACTACTTGCATAAATAATTTACATTGTACATTTGAATGGACATATTAAGTAGTATTAAACTTGTCACATGTTTTGAAATATCCCCTTTGTTTGACTTTTGACACTGTAGTTGTTACTGCCAGAGGACACATCAGTTTTAGCATTTGGGGAGTTGACATTGATATCCGCTGGGGAAATGACCGTACAGCAACCGATCCCAATGTTGGTAAGTTAAAACTCTCAAAATCTGTGACTGGAATTGTTTTCATTCATTATGTTTGCAGTTATGATGCCCAATTCTTGTAACAAGTGGGTATGTACCTTCAGAAACTATTCACACCCCTTTACTTTTTCCACATTTTGATGTGTTACAGCTTGAATGTAAAATGGATTAAATGTTGAGTTTTTTCAACCACCGAAGATTTTTAATTATTAAACCACCGAAGATCAGGGAGGTTTTCCAATGCCTCACAAAGAAGGGCACCTATTGGTAGATGGGTAAAAAAAAAAAGAAGACATTGAATATCCCTTTGAGCATGGTGAAGTAATTAATTACACTTTGGATGGTGTATCAATACACCCAGTCACTACAAAGATATAGGTGTCCTTCCTAACTCAGTTGCCGGAGAGGAAGGAAACCACTCAGGGATTTCACCATAAGGCCATTGGTGACTTTAAAACAGTTACAGAGTTTAATGGCTGTGATAGCAGACAACTGAGGATGTGGAAAAGCAATTAACTTTTTGTCCTGCATACAAAGTGTTATGTTTGGGGCAAATCCAATACAACACATTACTGAGTATCACTTTCTATATTTTCAAGCATAGTGGTGGCTGCATCATGTTATGCATATGCTTGTAATCGTTAAGGACTGGGGAGTTTTTCAGGATAAAAAAATTAATGGAATGGAGCTAAGCACAGGCAGAATCCTAGAGGAAAACCTGGTTCAGTCTGCTTTCCACCAGACACTGGGAGATGAATTCACCTTTCAGCAGGACACTAACCTAGAACACAAGGCCAACTCTACACTGGAGTTGCTTACCAAGAACACTGTGAATGTTCCTGAGTGGCCGAGTTACAGTTTTGACTTATAGTCCCCTGTAGCGCAGTTGGTAGAGCATGGCGCTTGCAACGCCAGGGTTGTGGGTTCGTTTCCCACGGGGGGCCAGTATGAAAATGTATGCATTCACTAACTGTGTCTGCTAAATGACTAAAATGTAAATCTACTCGAAAAACTATGGCAAGACCTGAAAATGGTTGTCTAGCAACAACCAATTTGAAAGAGCTTGAAGAATTTTGAAAAGAATAATGGGCAAATGTTGCACAATCCAGGTGTGGAAAGCTCTTAGAGATTTACCCAGAAATACTAACAGCTGTGATCACTGCCAAAGGTGCTTCTACAAAGTATTGACTCAGGGGTGTCAATACTTATGTAAATTAGATATTTCTGTATTTCATTTTCAATACATTTGCTAAAATGTCTACAAATATACAGTACCTTGCAAAAGTATTCATCCCCTTTGGCGTTTTTCCTATTTTGTTGCATTGCAACCTGTAATTTAAATTGATTTTTATTTGGATTTCATGTAATGGACATAAACAAAATAGTCAAAATTGGTGAAGTGAAATGAAAAAAATAACTTGTTTCAAAGAATACTAAAAAATAAATTACGGAAAAGTGGTGAGTGCATATGTATTCACCACCTTTGCTATGAAGACCCTAAATAAGATCTGGTGCAACCAATTACCTTCAGAAGTCACATAATTAGTTAAATAAAGTCCACCTGTGTGCAATCTAAGTGTCACATGATCTTTCACATGATCTCAGTATATATACACCTGTTCTGAAAGGCCCCAGAGTCTGCAACACCACTAAGCAAGGGGCATCACCAACCAAGCGGCACCATGAAGACCAAGGAGCTCTCCAAACAGGTCAGGGACAAAGTTGTGGAGAAGTACAGATCGAGGTTGGGTTATAAAAAGATATACAAAACTTTGAACATCCTACGGAGCACCATTAACTCCATTATAAATTTTTTTAAAGAAAATGACACCACAACAAACCTGCCAAGAGAGGGCTGCCCACCAAAACTCATGGACCAGGCAAGGAGGGCATTAATCAGAGAGGCAACAAAGAGACCAAAGATAACCCTGAAGGAGCTGCAAAGCTCCACAGTGGAGATTGGAGTATCTGTCCATATGACCACTTTAAGCCGTACACTCCACAGAGCTGGGCTTTACGGAAGAGTGTCCAGAAAAAAGCCATCGCTTGAAGAAAAAAATAAGCAAACACGTATGTTGTTAGCCAAAAGGCATGTGGGAGACTCTCCAAACATATGGAAGACGGTACTCTGGACAGATAAGACTAAAATTGAGCTTTTTGGCCATCAAGGAAAACGCCATGTCTAGCGCAAACCCAACACCTCTCATCACCCCGAGAACACCATCCCAGCATGGTGATGGCAGCATCATGCTGTGGGGATTTTTCATCAGCAGGGACTGGGAAACTGGTCAGAATTGAAGGAATGCTGGATGGCGCTAAATACAGGGAAATTGTTGAGGGAAACTTGTTTCAGTCTTCCAGAGATTTGAGACTGGGACGGAGGTTCACCTTCCAGCAGGACAATGACCCTAAGCATACTGCTAAAGCAACACTTGAGTGGTTTAAGGGGAAACATTTAAATGTCTTGGAATGGCCTAGTCAAAGGCCAGACCTCAATCCAATTGAGAATCTGTGGTATGACTTAAAGATTGCTGTACACCAGCGGAACCCATCGAACTTGAAAGAGCTGGAGCAGAAATCCCAGTTGCTAGATGTGCCAAGCTTATAGAGACATACCCCAAGAGACTTGCAGCTGTAATTGCTGCAAAAGTTTGGTCTACAAAGTATTGACTTTGGGGGGGGGGGGGGGGGGTGAATAGTTATGCACGCTCAAGTTTTCTGTATTTTTGTCTTATTTCTTTTTTGTTTCACAAGACAAAATATTTTGCATCTTCAAAGTGGTAGGCATGTTATGTAATTCAAATGATACAAACCCCCCCAAAAATCCATTTTAATTCTAGGTTGTAAGGCAACAAAATAGGAAAAATGCCAAGGGGGGTGAATACTTTCGCAAGTCACTGTATTTTCACTTTGTCATTATGGGGTATTGTGCGTAGGTGGGTGAGAGAGCAAAATCAATTGAATCCATTTTGAATTCAGTCTGTAACTCAAAATATTTTGGAATAAGTCAAGGGGGATGAATACTTTCTGAAGGCACTGTGTGTACCTTCTCTAGTAATATCTTACTAAAACATGGTTATGATTAATTGTATTTTTATCTTTTACCTTTCAGGTTCAAATTCCAGTATCAATGAGAGGATCGTGAAGGGATGCATGGATGACCATTTTTGTCAGTCAAGCCCCAAAATGTCTTTGAATATCGGTTTCCAACAATTCACTTCTTCATGCTGCAACTCATCTGGCTGCAACAGTGACACTTTCTCTGGTAAATATTGTTCTGTACTTTCAACTCCATTGTTCTTTGTTGAATTAGATTTTATTTGTCTGATCCTTACATGAGTTGTCCTGTTGTTTCTTCAGATGACCCCCACAATGGACTTCAGTGTGCTTCTTGCACTGATCCAGAAGATGATGTTTGTGATCAGGCTGTGACCTGCCAGGGAGTTCAAGATCGCTGTCTTAACGGCACAGGTACAGTACATGAAATGTATGTTTGTGTTTGGCTGTGTTCATGCAATACTATAGTCCTTGTAATAAATACAGTTATAATACATTTCATTCATATTGTATTATTTTTGATAATAATTTTTAATATTGTTATATTTTCTCTGTAGTGACAGCTAGTAATGGTCGGTCTGTGACTCTTCGAGGCTGTGTCTCCAGGAGTCTGTGTGGTTCCGTTTCTGACTCCGGTTCTGACTCTGGTTCTGACTCCGGTTCTGACTCCGGTTCTGACTCTGGTTCTGACTCCAGTTCTGTGTCCTGCTGTGAGGGGAGTCTCTGTAACAGAAACAGGGCTATGAATGACGCCCAGCCTGTAGCACTTACGCTCCTCACTCTGCTAGTTGGGCTAACAACCACCACACTTCTACAATCAGTTAATCAATGAATATCTTGATTGTGGTTTCTTGGAGATATGCATATTTTCCAATGAGGATTAGCTATGTGGGGATCTGCTTCTGTGGATTTCACTCCCTGACCTACTAGAGTACTGTGGGATCTGTTGCTTGTTGCTCATCAGAAGGCGGCTGAATTGATCAATTCTGATTTTAAAAAAACAAGACTACTTGATAATGTTGGTAGTGAACAGAAACTCTTCTGAAATGTTGCAATGAATTTATTAAACTTGGAGGTTGTGTTGAGTAAAGTAATGATGTAATAATAGTGATGTAGTGATCTAACTTTCTTTTCATGTAACCTATTAGGCCGATACATAACCTATTATACATAAGGATACAATCTTCGCGTTCTTCTTTTCCTGATCTTTGTGGTCTAGGCCGGGTTACCGTAAAGCTCTTTGTGGTCTAGGCCGGGGTTACTGTAAAGCTCTTTGTGGTCTAGGCCGGGTTACTGTAAAGCTCTTTGTGGTCTAGGCCGGGGTTACTGTAAAGCTCTTTGTGGTCTAGGCCAGGTTACCGTAAAGCTCTTTGTGGTCTAGGCCGGGTTACTGTAAAGCTCTTTGTGACAAC
>CM062478.1:42974175-42981675 GCA_031479575.1 Coregonus ussuriensis | reverse complement strand
TTTGGACAAACCTACTCATTCAAGGGTTTTTCTTTATTTTTTACTATTTTCTACATTGTAGAATAATAGTGAAGACATCAAAACTATGAAATAACACATATGGAATCATGTAGTAACAAAAAAACTCTTAAACAAATCAAAATACATTTTATATTTGAGATTCCTCAAATAGCCACCCTTTGCGTTGATGACAACTTTGCACACTCTTGGCATTCTCTCAACCAGCTTCACCTGGAATGCTTTTCCAACAGTCTTGAAGGAGTTCCCACATCTGCTGAGCACTTGTTGGCTGCTTTTCCTTCACTCTGCCGTCCGACTCATCCCAAACCATCTCAATTGGGTTGAGGTCGGGGGATTGTGGAGGCCAGGTCATCTAATGCAGCACTCTATCACTCTCCTTCTTGGTAAAATAGCCCTTACACAGCCTGGAGGTGTGTTGGGTCATTGTCCTGTTGAAAAACAAATGATAGTCCCACTAAGCCCAAACCAGATGGGATGGCGTATCGCTGCAGAATGCTGTGGTAGCCATGCTGGTTAAGTGTGCCTTGAATTCTAAATAAATCACTGACAGTGTCACCAGCAAAGCACCCCCACACCATTACCTCCTCCTCCATGCTTTACGGTGGGAAATACACATGCAGAGATCATCCGTTCACCCACACCGCATCTCACAAAGCCACAGCAGTTGGAATCAAAAATCTCAAATTTGGACTCCAGACCAAAGGACACATTTCCACCGGTCTAATGTCCATTGCTCGTGTTTCTTGGCCCAAACAAATCTCTTCTTCTTATTGGTGTCCTTTAGTAGTGGTTTCTTTGCAGCAATTCGACCATGAAGGCCTGATTCACACAGTCCCCTCTGAACAGCTGATGTTGAGATGTGTCTGTTACTTGAACTCTGTGAAGCATTTATTTGGGCTGCAATCTCTGAGGCTGGTAACTCTATTGAAATTATAATCTGCAGCAGAGGTAACTCTGGGTCTTCCATTCCTGTGGTGGTGCTCATGAGAGCCAGTTTCATCATAGCGCTTGATGGTTTTTGCAACTGCACTTGAAGAAACGTTCAAAGTTCTTGAAATGTTTCCGTATTGACTGACCTTCATGTCTTAAAGTAATGATGGACTGTCGTTTCTCTTTGCTTAGTTGAGCTGTTCTTGCCATAATACGGACTTGGTCTTTTACCAAATAGGGCTATCTTCTGTATACCCCCCTACCTTGTCACAACACAACTGATTGGCTCAAACGCATTAAGAAGGAAAGAAATTCCACAAATTAACTTTTAAGAAGGCACACCTGTTAATTGAAATGCATTCTCAAATATAAAATATATTTTGATTTGTTTAACACTTTTTGGGTTACCACATGATTCATATGTGTTATTTCATAGTTCTGATGTCTTCACTATTATTCTACAATGTAAAAAAATAGTCAAAATAAAGAGAAACCCTTGAATGAGTAGGTGTGTCCAAACTTTGGACTGGTACTGTATACTGAACAGAAATATGAATGCAACTTGTAAATTGTTGGTCCCATGTTTCATGAGTTGAAATCAAAGTTCCCAGAAAATGTCCATACTCACAAAAAGCTTATGTTACATTTTTGTCATTTAGCAGACACTCTTATCCAGAGCGACTTACAGTTAATGAGTGCATACATTTTCATACTGGCCCCCTGTGGGAAACGAACCCACAACCATGGCCTTGCAAAGCGCCATACTCTACCAACTGAACTACATGGGACTCTCAAAATTGGTGCACATCCCTGTTAGTGAGCATTTATCCTTTGACAAGATAATCCATCCACCTGATAGGTGTGGCGTATCAAGAAGCTGATTAACAGCATGATCATTATGCAGGTGCACCTTGTGCTGGGGACAATAAAAAGGCCAATCTAAAATGTGCTGTTTTGTCACACAACACAATGCCACAGATGTATTAAGTTTTGAGGGAACATGCAATTGGCATGCTGACAGCAGGAATGTCCACCAGAGCTCTTGCCAGAGAATTGAATGTTCATCATAAGCCACCTCCCAACGTCATTTTAGAAAATGTGTCAGTACGTCCAACCGGACTCAAAACCGCAGACCACGTGTAACCACGCCAGCCCAGGACCTCCACATCCGGCTTCTTCACCTGCGGGATCAGTTGAGGAGGGGGTAGTGGTTCTGAGGAGTATTTCTGTCTGTAATAAAGCCCTTTTGTGGGGAAAAACTCATTCTGATTGGCTGAACATGGCTCCAAGTGGCTGGACTTGTGCCCCCACCCAGTCGTGAAATCCATAAATTAGGGCCTACAAAAAAACAAAAAACAAATAAAAATCTGTTCTTTTACTTTTTTAGATCTGTGTGTAGTGTTGTGTATTGTTGTGTGTTGTTGTGTATTGTTAGATATTACTGCACTGCTGGAGCTAGGAACACAAGCATTTCTCTACACCCGCAATAACATCTAAATATGTGTATGTTACCAATAGCATCTAAATATGTGTATGTGACCATTAGCATCTCTCTCTCTCTGTCGCTCTCTGTCTCTCTCAGAGAGAGAGAGAGACAGAGACAGAGAGAGAGAGAGAGAGAGAGAGAGAGAGAGAGAGAGAGAGGAGAGAGGATACCGTGGAGTGTGACAGGGAGGGTTGTCGACAGATCCATCAGTCATGTGACCATGCACATCCTAACACTACCCCTGGGTGGGTTATTCCAGGCCTCAACACCAGAGCCAGAAATACCAGCACTGCTAGTGTAATGTTGTGCCAGGTTTGGTGAACCACACTCGCATGATGTTTAGCTCCCAGAGCAAAGGCCTCTCTGACACAGATGCTAAATGTGACTGTGTCATCCTGGGTCCTGTGGGAATGTCATTCTGTAAGACACAGGCCTCTAATTAGCTGTGGTCTCCTTCGACACCACACAGCTCCCTCCAGACACACAGCAAAGCAACAGCACAATAATCACAGAGTGAGAGAGAGTGGGAGAGAGAGAGAGAGAGAGAGACAGAGAGAGAGAGAGAGAGAGAGAGAGAGAGAGAGAGAGAGAGAGAGAGAGAGAGAGAGAATAGTTTAGAGATCATTCTGGGTAGAGACGGCCCAAAGTCACTCCAAGTCAGTGTGTGTATCTGGGGCTTCTGTATGCCCCTGTGATGGTATAAGGGTGTGTAGCTCAGTTGGTAGAGCATGGCACTTGCAACGCCAGGGTTGTGGGTTCGTTTCCCACAGGGGGCCAGTATGAAAAATGTATGCACTCACTAACTGTAAGTCGCTTTGGTTAAGAGCATCTGCTAAATGACGTAAATGTTTGTGTTCTCAAGGCCCAGTCAATGTGTCTCTGTTCTGAGGCTCTGTATAGAACATGTGTGTCTGTGTTCTTAGTGTGTGTGAGAAAGATAGGTGTCTGCATTTAAAGCTTAGAATATGTTTGCATATATTATGACAGAATGTTTTGACTTTTTTGTTCGTTTCGGTCTTCGGCAGGTTTTTTTCCAATGTTCGCTCACACCATTTTTTCCCCCAAGGCAAGTCGAAGTTCGGTAGCCGAAGTCTACGCCCCTTCGTCAGTGATTGGTCAATAGTACTACTCCTAGTAGGAGTGGGAACAATCGATGGGATTCTTCAATTAAGTGTTTGTTGTCATTCAAAGAGAGACGACTAGTTTTCATTGAGAAATACCGCACCAAACATCTTAGTTTGAAATACTGCACCAAACATCTTAGTTAGAAATACTGCACCAAACATCCTAATTAGAAATACTGCCTCAAACATCTTAGTTAGAAATACTGCCTCAAACATCTTAGTTAGAAATACTGCCTCAAACATCTTAGTTAGAAATATTGCACCAAAAATTAGATGTCAAATTGCGTGACTAATACCTCCTCTGCAAAACCGTCAAAATTAATTACTGATTTCTTAATTAATCTTTATCTTATCTTAATATTTTAATTAATCCAGCCTATTTTGAGGAAATGTTCCTGGGTATGTTGTTGCTATGGTAGCTAAAGAGGGAAAAACAATAGTAATTTGTTCAAATCTTTCAAGCGAAGGTCTTTAGGGAATATGCAAGCACAGACGTTTGTTTGGCCTAGCCGAGTTCTGCTAGAAGCAACCTGAACATATGTATGTGGACGCCTTTAGTGTTGCGCTCACTCCAAGGTCACACTCAGAATGACGCATCAGCACTTGTCTCCTTCCTGGTTCACTCTGAGGACCTGTTACCACGGAGACACTGATTGAAGGTCACCCTGGGTGACTGCGTGAGGAGGACACACACACACGCGGCAGGTAGCCTAGCGGTTGGGCCAGTAACCGAAAGGATGTTTGTTTGAATCCCCGAGTCGACAAGGTGAAAAATCTTTTGATGTCCCCTTGAGCAAATCAGTTAACCCTAATTGCCCCATGCCAGACCCTGGCCGTGACCCCACTCTCCGAGGGTGTTTCAGGGAGAGTTGGGATATGCAAAAAAACACATTTCCAATTCACACATGCGTATTCATACACACTTGTACATGTATGAAATGGGACAAATATAAACACCCACCAAATTATTGTATTATTATTATAAAACACACAGACTTTCCCAGATGAGAGCTGACACTAGAGGGCAATGTTGGACTGGTGGTTCAACCCCGGGACCTGGTTTTACACAGAGGTTGAATCAAATCAATGAAATTGAAAATAGTAACACAAGAGGAATAACATACACAAGAATGGAGCTATATACAGGAAGTACCAGTACCAGATCAATGTGGAGCTATATACAGGAAGTACCAGTACCAGATCAATGTGGAGCTATATACAGGAAGTACCAGTACCAGATCAATGTGGAGCTATATACAGGGAGTACCAGTACCAGATCAATGTGGAGCTATATACAGGGACTACCAGTACCAGATCAATGTGGAGCTATATACAGGGAGTACCAGTACCAGATCAATGTGAAGCTATATACAGGGAGTACCAGTACCAGATCAATGTGGAGCTATATACAGGAAGTACCGGTACCAGATCAATGTGGAGCTATATACAGGGAGTACCAGTACCAGATCAATGTGGAGCTATATACAGGAAGTACCAGTACCAGATCAATGTGGAGCTTAATACAGGGAGTACCAGTACCAGATCAATGTGGAGCTATATACAGGGACTACCAGTACAAGATCAATGTGGAGCTATATACAGGGACTACCAGTACCAGATCAATGTGGAGCTATATACAGGGAGTACCAGTACCAGATCAATGTGGAGCTATATACAGGGAGTACCAGATCAATGTGGAGCTATATACAGGGAGTACAAGTACCAGATCAATGTGGAGCTATATACAGGGAGTACCAGTACCAGATCAATGTGGTGCTATATATAGGGAGTACCAGTACCAGATCAATGTGCAGGGGTATGAGGAATTTGAGGTAGATATGTACATGAAGGCAGGGTAAAGTGACTAGGCATCAGGATAGATAATAATTAGGTATTTGCGGTAGATATGTACATGAAGGCAGGGTAAAGTGACTAGGCATCAGGATAGATAACAATAAGTTGTAAAATAAAGAACAGAGTAGCAGCAGCATATGATGAGTGTGAAAGTGTGTGTGTATGTGTGCGTGCGTGTGTGTGTGTGTGTCGTGTCGGTGTGCGTTTGTGCGTATATAGTGTATGTGAATGTGTGTGGGTTTGTTTGAGAGTATCAGTTTAGTGTGTGTGAGTGTGTATATAGTGTGTATATATAGTATTGTGAGTGTGCATAGAGTCAGTGCAAGATAGGGTCAATGCAGATAGTCCGGGTAACCATTTAATTAACTATTTAGCAGTCTTATGGCTTGAGGTTAGAAGCTGTCTGGGAGCCAGTTGGTCCGAGAGCCGATGCTCCGGTACCATTTGCTGGACGGTAGCAGGCGGAACAGTCTATGGCTTGGGTGGCTGAAGTCTTTGGCAATTTTTCAGGCCTTCCTCTGACACCGCCTGATATAGAGGTCCTGGATGGCAGGGAGCTCGGCCGCAGTGATGTACCACCCTCTGTAGCGCTTTGTGGTTGAAGGCGGTGCATTTGCCATACCAAGCAGTGATGTCGCCAGTCAAGATGCTCTCGATGGTGCAGCTGTAGAAATGTTTGAGGATCCGAGGGCCAATGCCAAATCTTTTCAGCCTCCTGAGGGGGAAGAGGCGCTGTCGTGCCCTCTTCACGACTGTGCGGGTGTGTGTGGACCATGTTAAGTCCTTAGTGATGTGGACGCCAAGGAACTTGAAGCTCTCGACCCGCTCCAATACATCCCCGGCGGCGCGCTCTCCCGTCTTTCTCCTGTAGTCCACAATCAGCTCCTTGGTCTTACTGACGTTGAGAGAGAGGCAGAGGGAGTTAATAACTGCCTGTTGGACTGGTGTTCAAACCCTGTGACCTGCTGTTACACAGAGGTTGATAACTGCCTGTTGGACTGGTGTTCAAACCCTGTGACCTGCTGTTACACAGAGGTTGATAACTGCCTGTTGGACTGGTGTTCAAACCCTGTGACCTGCTGTTACACAGAGGTTGATAACTGCCTGTTGGACTGGTGTTCAAACCCTGTGACCTGCTGTTACACAGAGGTTGATAACTGCCAGTTGGACTGGTGTTCAAACCCTGTGACCTGCTGTTACACAGAGGTTGATAACTGCCTGTTGGACTGGTGTTCAAACCCTGTGACCTGCTGTTACACAGAGGTTGATAACTGCCTGGAGCCAGAGTGATACGCAGCCAAGGCCTGTCATTTAGATACACCGTCTAGATCATAATCACTTCTTGAGTTTTAGCAAGGGATACTGCATTTTTCCTTATTCTCACCTATAGTGAGTCACAAACACATTGAAAAGGCTTAAGCTGGGTGATGACATTACCACTGATGAAGAATGCTGCAAGAGGAAGTTCTAGATAAACCACTAAAGCTGGGTTGGGGGACCCTTCATTGACGTTGGTGGCTGTGCGCTAGATAGCTAGCCTACCATTTCCTCACAGGACAGAGTTCCGGCCCCACATCAACAATCCACTTTAGAATCAGCACTGATCACCATAATGAATTCCTGCTGCGCTTCCCTGCTTAACGGAATAAATTACCATGAGAAGAAAAAGTAAATAATCAGATGGAAACAACAAACGCTGAAGCTCAGTCAAGAACAGAACAGTGCTGAACGCTAGACACGGAAGAAGACACAGCGGAATTAAAGATCATTGTAATTCTATGAGGGAGCCCCCCCCCCCCCCCCCCCCCCCCCCCCCCCCCCCCGAGACACAAACATATTAATTCTGTCCTAGCTGCCCAATAATAGGATTCTATTCTATTTTGAGAAACTATACAAGGATCACTTTCTCATGCAGGATCAATGAGGGATAGAGGAGAGGAGAGAAGAGAGGAGATGAGAGGAGAAAAGGATTTTAGGGACCATCTGTTGAGCTCATGATGATGTGGTGTGTGTGAGTGAGTGTGAGCGTGTTGTGTCCTGTTTTGTGTATGTGTGTACATATCGCTGTATGTTGTCTCTCCTCTT
>CM062478.1:42941675-42969175 GCA_031479575.1 Coregonus ussuriensis | reverse complement strand
TTGTCCCTGTGTGTTTTTATTTTGTAGGTTAGAGTGTCTGGTCTGTTCCAGGGCTAAAGATCAAACTCTCTGAGAGGCACGTCATGCAACCGTGACAGATTAAACTCTCTGAGAGGCACGTCATGCAACCGTGACAGATTAAACTCTCTGAGAGGCACGTCATGCAACCGTGACAGATCAAACTCTCTGAGAGGCACGTCATGCAACCGTGACAGATTAAACTCTCTGAGAGGCACGTCATGCAACCGTGACAGATCAAACTCTCTGAGAGGCACGTCATGCAACCGTGACAGATTAAACTCTCTGAGAGGCACGTCATGCAAACCGTGACAGATTAAACTCTCTGAGAGGCACGTCATGCAACCGTGACAGATTAAACTCTCTGAGAGGCACGTCATGCAACCGTGACAGATTAAACTCTCTGAGAGGCACGTCATGCAACCGTGACAGATTAAACTCTCTGAGAGGCACGTCATGCAACCGTGACAGATTAAACTCTCTGAGAGGCACGTCATGCAACCGTGACAGATTAAACTCTCTGAGAGGCACGTCATGCAACCGTGACAGATTAAACTCTCTGAGAGGCACGTCATGCAACCGTGACAGATTAAACTCTCTGAGAGGCACGTCATGCAACCGTGACAGATTAAACTCTCTGAGAGGCACGTCATGCAACCGTGACAGATTAAACTCTCTGAGAGGCACGTCATGCAACCGTGACAGATCAAACTCTCTGAGAGGCACGTCATGCAACCGTGACAGATTAAACTCTCTGAGAGGCACGTCATGCAACCGTGACAGATTAAACTCTCTGAGAGGCACGTCATGCAACCGTGACAGATCAAACTCTCTGAGAGGCACGTCATGCAACCGTGACAGATTAAACTCTCTGAGAGGCACGTCATGCAACCGTGACAGATTAAACTCTCTGAGAGGCACGTCATGCAACCGTGACAGATTAAACTCTCTGAGAGGCACGTCATGCAACCGTGACAGATTAAACTCTCTGAGAGGCACGTCATGCAACCGTGACAGATTAAACTCTCTGAGAGGCACGTCATGCAACCGTGACAGATTAAACTCTCTGAGAGGCACGTCATGCAACCGTGACAGATTAAACTCTCTGAGAGGCACGTCATGCAACCGTGACAGATTAAACTCTCTGAGAGGCACGTCATGCAACCGTGACAGATTAAACTCTCTGAGAGGCACGTCATGCAACCGTGACAGATTAAACTCTCTGAGAGGCACGTCATGCAACCGTGACAGATTAAACTCTCTGAGAGGCACGTCATGCAACCGTGACAGATTAAACTCTCTGAGAGGCACGTCATGCAACCGTGACAGATTAAACTCTCTGAGAGGCACGTCATGCAACCGTGACAGATTAAACTCTCTGAGAGGCACGTCATGCAACCGTGACAGATTAAACTCTCTGAGAGGCACGTCATGCAACCGTGACAGATTAAACTCTCTGAGAGGCACGTCATGCAACCGTGACAGATTAAACTCTCTGAGAGGCACGTCATGCAACCGTGACAGATTAAACTCTCTGAGAGGCACGTCATGCAACCGTGACAGATTAAACTCTCTGAGAGGCACGTCATGCAACCGTGACAGATTAAACTCTCTGAGAGGCACGTCATGCAACCGTGACAGATTAAACTCTCTGAGAGGCACGTCATGCAACCGTGACAGATTAAACTCTCTGAGAGGCACGTCATGCAACCGTGACAGATTAAACTCTCTGAGAGGCACGTCATGCAACCGTGACAGATTAAACTCTCTGAGAGGCACGTCATGCAACCGTGACAGATTAAACTCTCTGAGAGGCACGTCATGCAACCGTGACAGATTAAACTCTCTGAGAGGCACGTCATGCAACCGTGACAGATTAAACTCTCTGAGAGGCACGTCATGCAACCGTGACAGATTAAACTCTCTGAGAGGCACGTCATGCAACCGTGACAGATTAAACTCTCTGAGAGGCACGTCATGCAACCGTGACAGATTAAACTCTCTGAGAGGCACGTCATGCAACCGTGACAGATTAAACTCTCTGAGAGGCACGTCATGCAACCGTGACAGATTAAACTCTCTGAGAGGCACGTCATGCAACCGTGACAGATTAAACTCTCTGAGAGGCACGTCATGCAACCGTGACAGATTAAACTCTCTGAGAGGCACGTCATGCAACCGTGACAGATTAAACTCTCTGAGAGGCACGTCATGCAACCGTGACAGATTAAACTCTCTGAGAGGCACGTCATGCAACCGTGACAGATTAAACTCTCTGAGAGGCACGTCATGCAACCGTGACAGATTAAACTCTCTGAGAGGCACGTCATGCAACCGTGACAGATTAAACTCTCTGAGAGGCACGTCATGCAACCGTGACAGATTAAACTCTCTGAGAGGCACGTCATGCAACCGTGACAGATTAAACTCTCTGAGAGGCACGTCATGCAACCGTGACAGATTAAACTCTCTGAGAGGCACGTCATGCAACCGTGACAGATTAAACTCTCTGAGAGGCACGTCATGCAACCGTGACAGATTAAACTCTCTGAGAGGCACGTCATGCAACCGTGACAGATTAAACTCTCTGAGAGGCACGTCATGCAACCGTGACAGATTAAACTCTCTGAGAGGCACGTCATGCAACCGTGACAGATTAAACTCTCTGAGAGGCACGTCATGCAACCGTGACAGATTAAACTCTCTGAGAGGCACGTCATGCAACCGTGACAGATTAAACTCTCTGAGAGGCACGTCATGCAACCGTGACAGATTAAACTCTCTGAGAGGCACGTCATGCAACCGTGACAGATTAAACTCTCTGAGAGGCACGTCATGCAACCGTGACAGATTAAACTCTCTGAGAGGCACGTCATGCAACCGTGACAGATTAAACTCTCTGAGAGGCACGTCATGCAACCGTGACAGATTAAACTCTCTGAGAGGCACGTCATGCAACCGTGACAGATTAAACTCTCTGAGAGGCACGTCATGCAACCGTGACAGATCAAACTCTCTGAGAGGCACGTCATGCAACCGTGACAGATTAAACTCTCTGAGAGGCACGTCATGCAACCGTGACAGATTAAACTCTCTGAGAGGCACGTCATGCAACCGTGACAGATTAAACTCTCTGAGAGGCACGTCATGCAACCGTGACAGATTAAACTCTCTGAGAGGCACGTCATGCAACCGTGACAGATTAAACTCTCTGAGAGGCACGTCATGCAACCGTGACAGATTAAACTCTCTGAGAGGCACGTCATGCAACCGTGACAGATTAAACTCTCTGAGAGGCACGTCATGCAACCGTGACAGATTAAACTCTCTGAGAGGCACGTCATGCAACCGTGACAGATTAAACTCTCTGAGAGGCACGTCATGCAACCGTGACAGATTAAACTCTCTGAGAGGCACGTCATGCAACCGTGACAGATCAAACTCTCTGAGAGGCACGTCATGCAACCGTGACAGATTAAACTCTCTGAGAGGCACGTCATGCAACCGTGACAGATCAAACTCTCTGAGAGGCACGTCATGCAACCGTGACAGATTAAACTCTCTGAGAGGCACGTCATGCAACCGTGACAGATTAAAGCTATCAGTGTCCATTTCCCTGAGTCCGGACCAACACACACACAAAGACACATTGACACACACACACACACACCCACACACACACACACGCACACACACACACACACACGCACGCGCACACGCATGCATGCACACACACACACACGCACGCACGCACACACACGCAGACTCACGCACACACACACACGCACGCACACGCACGCACACGCACACGCACAAACACACGCACGCACACGCACACACACACACACACGCACAAACACACACACGCAGACTCACGTACACGCACAACCATGTCCTCTAATGCAACAACACTTATATGACAGTACTGTATATATTACAGTATAAATATACAGTATATCAAATGTATTTATATATTTTTAAAACTCTGATCTATACACTAATATGCTGTCATCATTCATAACCCAATCCTCTACATTGAACTAATATGTTGGGCATGATGTATTCCATGCGGGCAGCATTTTCTAAAATGCAGCAAAAATAAGAAAATACCATTGGAAGTTATTCAAACCACCAAACTGAGCCAAATACTGCAACAAAACAACATATTTCATGTGGAGAACAATTAACACCAAATCATCGGTTCAGTTTCAAAATTGAAAAGTCTAATACTTGTGCAGAAACCAAGGTTGTTCCATTTAAATTCTTGTCAGTTCAACAGATTGGGACATGGGCTTTCTCCATAGAGAAATTGATTCCCAGAATTGATTGGAATTTAGATTCCCCAACTTTGGTACACAACACAGAACTCTGTTACGCAACCATCAAACCCTGTTCTTCCAGACTAACTACTGTCTCTCTCCCAAACCCTGTTCTTCCAGACTAACTACTGTCTCTCTCCCAAACCCTGTTCTTCCAGACTAACTACTGTATCTCTCCCACAGTCTGAGATCAAAGGTAGTCTGAAGGAAATCCACTTGACCTCAACAACCTCCAGCCGTTAGGTAAACCAACTTAACCTCAACAACCTCTAGCCGTTAGGTAAACCAACTTAACCTCAACAACCTCCAGCCGTTAGGTAAACCAACTTAACCTCAACAACCTCCAGCCGTTAGGTAAACCAACTTAACCTCAACAACATCTAGCCGTTAGGTAAACCAACTTAACCTCAACAACCTCCAGCCGTTAGGTAAACCAACTTAACCTCAACAACATCTAGCCGTTAGGTAAACCAACTTAACCTCAACAACCTCCAGCCGTTAGGTAAACCAACTTAACCTCAACAACATCTAGCCGTTAGGTAAACCAACTTAACCTCAACAACCTCCAGCCGTTAGGTAAACCAACTTAACCTCAACAACATCTAGCCGTTAGGTAAACCAACTTAACCTCAACAACCTCCAGCCGTTAGGTAAACCAACTTAACCTCAACAACCTCTAGCCGTTAGGTAAACCAACTTAACCTCAACAACCTCCAGCCGTTAGGTAAACCAACTTGACCTCAACAACCTCCAGCCGTTAGGTAAACCAACTTAACCTCAACAACCTCCAGCAAGGGTACCAGTGTGTGAGAAGGGAGTGTGTGTGTGTGTGTGTGTGTGAGAGAGAGAGAGAGAGAGCATATACCCACTTGCCTGGTCCTGATAGGACTGTGCCAGATTAAGAGGGTACAGAGGTGGCACTGCCAACATGGGCAAGAAGTGTGTGTGTGTGTTTGCGCGTGTGTGTGTTCATACTGTAGGTGTGTGTGTTCATACTCTATGTGTGTGTGTGTGTGTGTGTGTGTGTGTGTGTGTGCGTGCGTGTGTGTGTGTGTGTGTGTGTGTGCGTGTGCGTGTTCAATCTATGTAATCTAGTGTATAACTCTACTGAGTATGTAATGTTCAATGTTCTATGATGCAATCTACCGCACTGGAATGTTTTCACTCACAAACGCTGATTGGCTGAAAGCCGTGGTATATCAGACCACATACCACGGGTATGACAAAATATTTATTTTTACTGGAGGTGTAATGGAGGTGGGTGGCTGATGGGTGTAATGGAGGTGGGTGGCTGATGGGTGTAATGGAGGTGGGTGGCTGATGGGTGTAATGGAGGTGGGTGGCTGATGGGTGTAATGGAGGTGGGTGGCTGAAGGGTGTAATGGATGTGGGTGGCTGATGGGTGTAATGGAGGTGGGTGGCTGATGGGTGTAATGGAGTTGGGTGGCTGATGGGTGTAATGGAGGTGGGTGGCTGATGGGTGTAATGGAGGTGGGTGGCTGATGGGTGTAATGGAGGTGGGTGGCTGATGGGTGTAATGGATGTGGGTGGCTGATGGGTGTAATGGATGTGGGTGGCTGATGGGTGTAATGGATGTGGGTGGCTGATGGGTGTAATGGATGTGGGTGGCTGATGGGTGTAATGGAGGTGGGTGGCTGATGGGTGTAATGGAGGTGGGTGGCTGATGGGTGTAATGGAGGTGGGTGGCTGATGGGTGTAATGGAGGTGGGTGGCTGATGGGTGTAATGGATGTGGGTGGCTGATGGGTGTAATGGATGTGGGTGGCTGATGGGTGTAATGGATGTGGGTGGCTGATGGGTGTAATGGAGGTGGGTGGCTGATGGGTGTAATGGAGGTGGGTGGCTGATGGGTGTAATGGAGGTGGGTGGCTGATGGGTGTAATGGAGGTGGGTGGCTGATGGGTGTAATGGATGTGGGTGGCTGATGGGTGTAATGGATGTGGGTGGCTGATGGGTGTAATGGATGTGGGTGGCTGATGGGTGTAATGGATGTGGGTGGCTGATGGGTGTAATGGAGGTGGGTGGCTGATGGGTGTAATGGAGGTGGGTGGCTGATGGGTGTAATGGAGGTGGGTGGCTGATGGGTGTAATGGAGGTGGGTGGCTGATGGGTGTAATGGATGTGGGTGGCTGATGGGTGTAATGGATGTGGGTGGCTGATGGGTGTAATGGATGTGGGTGGCTGATGGGTGTAATGGAGGTGGGTGGCTGATGGGTGTAATGGAGGTGGGTGGCTGATGGGTGTAATGGAGGTGGGTGGCTGATGGGTGTAATGGAGGTGGGTGGCTGATGGGTGTAATGGAGGTGGGTGGCTGATGGGTGTAATGGATGTGGGTGGCTGATGGGTGTAAGCCGGCTCCGAGGACCACGTGTTCATTCCCAGTGCCAGGCATTCATTTTTCTGTATTATTATTATTTTTTACCCAAACCTTAACCTTCACTATACATAAGAAAACAGACAACGTATAATGAAAAACCATCATTTTCTAGGTTATTACATTTTCTACCCACAAGAACACTCCCTCTCTTTCCTATTCCCCCTCAATTCCTCCTCTTCTATTTCCCAGTTTTTCTCCTCTCTTCTTTGTTCCAGAAACCAGAGGGTGGTGCGGTCTGCCCAACGAAACACTGGGGGCACACTGCCTGCCCTCCAGGACACCTACAGCACCCGATGTCACAGGGAGGACAAAAAAAGATCATCAAGGACATCAACCACCCGAGCCACGGCCTGTTCACCCCGCTATCATCCAGAAGGCGAGGTCAGTACAGGTGCATCAAAGCTGGGACCGAGAGAGACTGAAAAACAGCTCAAGGCCATCAGACTGTTAAATAGCCATCACTAGCCTCCACCCAGTACCCTGCCCTGAACTTAATCACTATCACTAGCCGGCTACCACCCGGTTACTCAACCCTGCACCTTAGAGGCTGCTGCCCTGTGTACACAGACATGGAATAACTGGTCACTTTAATAATGTGTACATCCTGTTTTACTCATTTCATATGTATATACTGTATTCTAGTCAAGTCCATCCTATTCAACGACTGCTGTACATATACTATTCTATCCTACATATTCTACAGATATACAACACATTCTATCCACATGCTGTCCATAATGTAAACGAACTGTATTGTACATAGGCTGGTTATAAAGAGGTACACTATCACTAAGAGCAATGCAAAGTATCCAACACCAACTACTATCAACTAAGAAATAGTAGCCCAGACTTGTGCAGATTGTGCAGCAATGTGGTTTTAAAATGGGGCTATGTGTCCAGTGTAACAACTTTGTCATTCCTCGATTGCATGTGTAAGCTATTGTGTGAAGTTTGTGATTCCTCCGTTATAAAGACCAGGCAATTTAGGCCTCATAGACTGAGGATGCGTCAATGAAGGTAATTGCGCAACACACAATTTGAGCCTGCCCCCTGACACAAGGTTTGTTGCAACTTGCAAGGTATTGAGATATTGGAGTTTGAACAAGGAATACATTAATCATCAGAGGCAAGAAGCAACCATCATCAAACATGTCTGACCGAACCGCGGTATAGGCAGCCTATTCGCTCCAGGCGAAATCCGCTCGCCCCAGCTATTTAGGAGCGACTGGTGGCGCGCTACTCATCTGCTCGCAGCTCGAGCTTCGTTGACAGGCTCACTTCTTAATGCCGCCTTTTAGAGAGACAACGTATCGGTAACCGGTAACGGGGGAACTTCACTGCCAGGTCACACGTTCACACGCCGGTCATTAGAGTTTTCCGTTGGTTTATCCTACATTTCTCGCTCAGGCGTCCGTTCAATAGAGATAGAATAGAAATACAACTGTCTTGTACTCTGGCTTGTGGATATTGTATGCTCGTGGCGTTAACAGGTAGGCGAGATAAGCGTGTGTGAACGTTCTGTGCCAGCAAGGGAAGAGAGAGGCGGGTTGTGCTTGAAACCCACGAAGAGGCAGCGAGAAAGGAAGAGTAGCTGCTGCATGTGCAGTAGATAATGGGGATCCTAATAAACTAATCTAAACAGGTATCCTACATTCTCACCAATATCGATTCCCAGGTCGTATTCTCTCCGCGCATCTGAATTGACGTTTGATGGACATTTGATTGGTTGATGTAATGCCCATATACATCATCGATCGAACATTTCCAGAGACACCTGGTAAGTCGGTTACGCTTACCAAAACTGTTCTAAATATTGGTATGTGATATGCTCTCTCTCTCTCTCTCTCTCTCTCTCTCTCTCTCTCTCTCTCTCTCTCTCTCTCTGTGTGTGTGTGTGTGTGACAAGTGGCATTCACAGGTTGATCATCATGTCATCCCACTGAGTTTTTGTTCTTGTTTGATGTGCAACAGTTAGGAAATTCATTCAGTGGCCTATGTGCATTCAGCTCCATTTCCATCTTGGCCATTCAGTGTCTCTCGTCAGATATGATAATGTGTTTATAGATGTCATCATTTTAGACAGATTTTTTGCGCACAAAATACATGTTTTATATTACTAGTTTACCCTTTGCACATGCTTCGCACAGACTATAATGTGTTTGCGATGGATCTTTGTCAAAGTATGTGGACATATATCATACCAGTCAGCTCTGACATTTCTAAAAATAAAATACCGTTTGGAGTTGTTATGTTTGGGACTGTCATGGACATATGTGCTCGACTCATTCTAATGATTCCCAATAGGGGTTAGGTTCTGCGAAGTATAGCCAACTGCTAGCCTACATGATTTAAAAGTGTTTATCCATTCTTTGAACGTTGCATTTCAGTAATTGAAACTTTTTTTCATCTACACATTTGTATGCTTAACAATAATATCTTAGTGGAACCATAATTTAAGGGAATAGGCTTAAGATAAGGTATGTGTGTATGTGTTTGGTTGTGTGTTGTGGTTACAGTGAAACATGGGCTTAATTTTGAAGTGGTTTGTGAGATCTCAGGGCGATTGTGATGTTTCAGATCCATCAGAGTAACAGAAAAAGATCATAAACAAAGACTGTTTGTCTCCTACAGTAAGAGGTCACACTGTCTCACTCCTACACTAAGAGGACACACTGTCTCACTCCCACAGTAAGAGGTCACACTGTCTCACTCCTACAGTAAGAGGACACACTGTCTCACTCCTACACTAAGAGGACACACTGTCTCACTCCTACAGTAAGAGGTCACACTGTCTCACTCCTACAGTAAGAGGACACACTGTCTCACTCCTACATTAAGAGGACACACTGTCTCACTCCTATGGTAAGAGGACACACTGTCTCCTACATTAAGAGGACACACTGTCTCACTCCTACGGTAAGAGGACACACTGCCTCACTCCCACAGTAAGAGGTTGCACTGTCTCACTCCAACGGTAGGATGTTACACTGTCTCAAGGGGGTACGAGCAACCCCTTCCTCCGTCCTGTCCTCCGACTTGGCATCGGAAGGTCTACCTGTCTCCTCTCCTGAAGCCTCCCGCTCCTTATCTTGAAATGAGAGAATTCGCTCTCTCACTAAACCCTCCCTGACTAGCACCAAAAGCTCCGCCTTTAGGGCTTTCTCAGGGACAACAATTCCATAATGGTGAGCAATAGCGAAAATATCTGTTTTCCGAAACCTCACCAAACTATCAACAGAGGGCGCTTCAATGAACTTGGAGATGGCTGAGGCAGCCATCTTATATACAGCAGCCTCCTGAATACACACAAACTAAACAAGTCACCCAAACTCACAACCTACCATCACACCTCAATCACAACTCAGAGAGCTCAGTGCAGCAGGGTCCGGTGGGTTTAATGAAATCCCGGACGAACCCCCATTATGTTACGCACTCCTCTCGGAAGAGGGAACGCAACACCCTGCTACAACTCAACTCTCCGTGGTGTGAAAGAGGTATGGGACTGTAGGTGTGAGTAAGGATGACAAAAGGCAGAGAATACCGTTAACAGGGAATTTATTCCTTCGCACGGTAAGTTTGGGGAAAAGGTGCTGGACGGAACCAAAGCAAAGAAAGTAAATATCAAAGCCCCCTCTCCTACCTTACCTGCCTACCCACTACTTACTTAACTAGCACCACCTGGTGCACTAACCAAAATACAAGGGATGGTCCGCCCAGGTCTTTCCTAGTGTGCATAGACAGTTAACTTCTACGGGTAATGTATGCCCGCGGGCCTCTTGCCTAAGCACTCCCTAGGTGCCTTCCCCTTCCCCCCTTGGGAACAAATGAAACAAAAATAGCACAAACTGGTTCACAACAAAAACCTGAGAAAAAAACTAACTCAGGACATTAAAGAAACTCTGAGCCACAAACTAACACAAAACATTACAATTGGTTCTCAGAGCAACAACAACACAGTACACACCAAACTCTTAGCATACAACCAACATGCTGTAAATCTCAGCCATTCTGGTTAACCTTTCCCTGCCTTTTCTGAGCAACTGGGGCTTATATAGCTTCAGGAGGAGTTGGTAAATTGGAGACAGCTGCGTCCTGACGAGGGCACGGCGTCAGCTCTCCAATCATCAATGTTTTTCAAATCAATCAGCTGCTTGTTGGGGAATTTCAGGAACCCATTTCCTGAAATACCTACATGAAAATACACAAACCACAACATAGAAACTGGGGAACGTAACACTCCCACAGTAAGAGGTCACACTGTGTCACTCCCACAGTAAGAGGTCACACTGTCTCACTCCCACAGTAAGAGGTTACACTGACTCACTCCCACAGTAAGAGGTTACACTGTCTCACTCCTACCGTAAGAGGTCACACTGTCTCACTCCCACAGTAAGAGGTCACACTGTCTCACTCCCACAGTAAGAGGTCACACTGTCTCACTCCCACAGTAAGAGGTCACACTGTCTCACTCCCACAGTAAGAGGTCACACTGTCTCACTCCCACAGTAAGAGGTCGCACTGTCTCACTCCCACAGTAAGAGGTCACACTATCTCACTCCCACAGTAAGAGGTCACACTGTCTCACTCCTACGGTAAGAGGTTACACTGTCTCACTCCCACAGTAAGAGGTTACACTGTCTCACTCCTACGGTAAGAGGTTACACTGTCTCACTCCTACGGTAAGAGGTTACACTGTCTCACTCCTACGGTAAGAGGTTACACTGTCTCACTCCTACAGTAAGAGAACACACTGTCTCACTCCTACCGTAAGATGTTACACTGTCTCACTCCTACGGTAAGAGGTTACACTGTCTCACTCCCACAGTAAGAGGTCACACTGTGTCACTCCCACAGTAAGAGGTTACACTGTCTCACTCCCACAGTAAGAGGTTACACTGTCTCACTCCCACAGTAAGAGGTTACACTGTCTCACTCCTACGGTAAGAGGTTACACTGTCTCACTCCCACAGTAAGAGGTCACACTGTCTCACTCCCACAGTAAGAGGTTACACTGTCTCACTCCCACAGTAAGAGGTCACACTGTCTCACTCCCACAGTAAGAGGACACACTGGTTCCAACCATAATAGCTGTGGTAGGTGGGGGGTGCTGAGGGTGTTGCAGCAACCCCTGAAAAAGCTGAATATTTTTTTTTTCCTAATGTTTATAAAAAATATATACAGTACCAATCAAAAGTTTGGACACACCTACTCATTCAAGGTTTTTCTTTATTTTTACTATTTTCTACATTGTAGAATAATAGTGAAGACATCAAAACTATGAGATAACACATATGGAAACATGTAGTAAACAAATCAAAATACATTTTAGATTTTAGATTCTTCAAAGCAGCCATCCTTTGCCTTGATGACAGCTTTGCACACTCTTGGTATTCTCTCAACCAGCTTCATGAGGTATTCACCTGGAATGCATTTAAATTAACAGTTGTGCCTTGTTAAAAGTTAATTTGTGGAATTTATTTCCTTCTTAATGCGTTTGCGCCAAACATATTTTTTCACAAAAGTAGAGCACTGGGCCTTTACTGGTATTAGCTTACCTATATACTGTAGACGTCTGTAGCGCAGGCAACAAAAGAAAAATCAGCATCTCCACTTTGGCAAAACAGGTAGTTGTATAATTAAGAACAGTATCTTGCAGGATTCAATAGTTGGAATTGTAAGAGTTGTTGCCCTGTCCCTTTCTGTAAGAGTTGTTGCCCTGTCCCTTTCTGTAAGAGTTGTTGCCCTGTCCCTTTCTCTGTGATTGTCATTCTAATGGAATCCAGAAATAACAAAATCCTGTCCTCAAACATTAACAAAATGTTAATAAATATTTCAAAGACATAACGTCAAAAGGTGCAAAATTATGGGCAAAGTCAAGAAACATCCACATCAAATGTAATATTTTTCTTGATCAAATATGGAAAACAGCCACTTTTTGTGCAGTATTAATTTAACATCCTTACAAACCACTTAATGTAAATGTAAATTACTTTATTGTACATAGGCTGGTCATCTAGGTTTGTACCTGTAGACTATCCATCACCATGAAGAAAAACAATGCACAATACAGTAATTGAGTACATTGAGACATCAAGTGGTTTGTGATTATGTGGCTCAGTTGGTAGAGCGTGGCGCTTGCAATGCCAGGGTTGTGTGTTCGATTCCCACGGTGTACCAGTATGAAAATGTATGCACTCAGTAACTGGAAGTCGCTCTGGATAAGAGGGTCTGCTAAAATGGAAACGGAATTAATAGATCTCTCTGTCTCTCTCTCTCTCTCTCTCTCTCTCTCTCTCTCTCTCTCTCTCTCTCTCTCTCTCTCTCTCTCTCTCTCTCTCTCTCTCTCTCTCTCTCTCTCTCTCTCTCTCTCTCTCTCTCTCCTTCTGTCTTGAATATATCCTAGTGCCTGACAGGATTATCACAGATAAACACACACACACACACACACACACACACACACTCCTGCTGCACCCCCCCATATGGAGACCCTTTCACCATGCCTGAGGGAACGGCACATCTAACACATGATACTTGAAGAGACGGCACATCTAACAAATGGTGTGTGTGTGTGTGTGGGGGGGAGGAGATTTGGTTGAAAGAGAGGCAGAGAGACATTGTCCCCTGGTCAGGTGCTCTCATCTCAGCCAGCTAACAGCAGGACCCTCCCTTCTGCAGACTCAGGTCACCTAACCAGCTTGTAAAAGTGTGTGTGTGTGTGTGTGTGTACTTGACCAGTGGGGATCAAGGAAGAATTGCCTGTTGAGGAAGAGTTTCCTACTTGCTAAATGCACTTTGCTGAGGAGTTGAACTATAACTTGGTGAGAGGAACATTCTCTCTTTCTCTTTGCTGGTTCTGGAGCCTTGTATTCTTTCTGCTGCACATATTACAGGGATGGTAGTATATCTAGATGGTAGTATATCTAGATGGTAGTATATCTAGATGGTAGTATATCTAGATGGTAGTATATCTGGATGGTAGTATATCTGGATGGTAGTATATCTGGATGGTAGTATATCTAGATGGTAGTATATCTAGATGGTAGTATATCTAGATGGTAGTATATCTAGATGGTAGTATATCTAGATGGTAGTATATCTAGATGGTAGTATATCTAGATGGTAGTATATCTAGATGGTAGTACAGTGGGGAAAAAAAGTATTTAGTCAGCCACCAAATGTGCATGTTCTCCCACTTCAAAAGATGAGAGAGGCCTGTAATTTTCATCATAGGTACACGTCAACTATGACAGACAAAATGAGGGGAAAAAATCCAGAAAGTCACATTGTAGGATTTTTTATGAATTTATTAGCAAATTATGGTGGAAAATAAGTATTTGGTCAATAACAAAAGTTTCTCAATACTTTGTTGTATACCCTTTGTTGGCAATGACACAGGTCAAACGTTTTCTGTAAGTCTTCACAAGGTTTTCACACACTGTTGCTGGTATTTTGGCCCATTCCTCCATGCAGATCTCCTCTAGAGCAGTGATGTTTTGGGGCTATCGCTGGGCAACACAGACTTTCAACTCCCTCCAAAGATTTTCTATGGGGTTGAGATCTGGAGACTGGCTAGGCCACTCCAGGACCTTGAAATGCTTCTTACGAAGCCACTCCTTCGTTGCCCGGGCGGTGTGTTTGGGATCATTGTCATGCTGAAAGACCCAGCCACGTTTCATCTTCAATGCCCTTACTGATGGAAGGAGGTTTTCACTCAAAATCTCACGATACATGGCCCCATTCATTCTTTCCTTTACACGGATCAGTCGTCCTGGTCCCTTTGCAGAAAAACAGCCCCAAAGCATGATGTTTCCACCCCCATGCTTCACAGTAGGTATGGTGTTCTTTGGATGCAAGTCAGCATTCTTTGTCCTCCAAACACGACGAGTTGAGTTTTTACCAAAAAGTTATATTTTGGTTTCATCTGACCATATGACATTCTCCCAATCCTCTTCTGGATCATCCAAATGCACTCTAGCAAACTTCAGACGGGCCTGGACATGTACTGGCTTAAGCAGGGGGACACGTCTGCACTGCAGGATTTGAGTCCCTGGCGGCGTAGTGTGTTACTGATGGTAGGCTTCGTTACTTTGGTCCCAGCTCTCTGCAGGTCATTCACTAGGTCCCCCCGTGTGGTTCTGGGATTTTTGCTCACCATTCTTGTGATCATTTTGACCCCACGGGGTGAGATCTTGCGTGGAGCCCCAGATCGAGGGAGATTATCATTGGTCTTGTATGTCGTCCATTTCCTAATAATTGCTCCCACAGTTGATTTCTTCAAACCAAGCTGCTTACCTATTGCAGATTCAGTCTTCCCAGCCTGGTGCAGGTCTACAATTTTGTTTCTGGTGTCCTTTGACAGCTCTTTGGTATTGGCCATAGTGGAGTTTGGAGTGTGACTGTTTGAGGTTGTGGACAGGGGTCTTTTATACTGATAACAAGTTCAAACAGGTGCCATTAATACAGGTAACGAGTGGAGGACAGAGGAGCCTCTTAAAGAAGAAGTTACAGGTCTGTGAGAGCCAGAAATCTTGCTTGTTTGTAGGTGACCAAATACTTATTTTCCAGCATAATTTGCAAATAAATTCATAAAAAATCCTACAATGTGATTTTCTGGATTCTTTTTTCTCATTTTGTCTGTCATAGTTGACGTGTACCTATGATGAAAATTACAGGCCTCTCTCATCTTTTTAAGTAGGAGAACTTGCACAATTGGTGGCTGACTAAATACTTTTTTCCCCCACTGTATATCTAGATGGTAGTATATCTAGATGGTAGTATATCTAGATGGTAGTATATCTAGATGGTAGTATACCTGGATGGTAGTATATCTAGATGGTAGTATATCTAGATGGTAGTATATCTAGATGGTAGTATATCTAGATGGTAGTATATCTAGATGGTAGTATATCTGGATGGTAGTATATCTAGATGGTAGTATATCTAGATGGTAGTATATCTGGATGGTAGTATATCTAGATGGTAGTATATCTAGATGGTAGTATATCTAGATGGTAGTATATCTGGATGGTAGTATATCTAGATGGTAGTATATCTAGATGGTAGTACATCTAGATGGTAGTATATCTAGATGGTAGTATATCTAGATGGTAGTATATCTACATGGTAGTATATCTAGATGGTAGTATATCTAGATGGTAGTATATCTAGATGGTAGTATATCTAGATGGTAGTATATCTAGATGGTAGTATATCTGGACCATGTTGTGGGCTTTTATAAGATGTATCATGGTGTTGGGGATGGTTGTCCTTTATCCTGGTGTTGGGGAGGGTTGTCCTTTATCCTGGTGTTGGGTGGGTTGTCCTTTATCCTGGTGTTGGGTGGGTTGTCCTTTATCCTGGTGTTGAGTGGGTTGTCCTTTATCATGGTGTTGGGTGAGTTGTCCTTTATCCTGGTGTTGGGTGGGTTGTCCTTTATCATGGTGTTGGGTGGGTTGTCCTTTATCCTGGTGTTGGGTGGGTTGTCCTTTATCATGGTGTTGGGGTGGGTTGTACGTTATCATGGTGTTGGGGAGGTTTGTGCTTTATCATGGTGTTGGGGACAAGTGTCCTTTATCATGGTGTTGGGGTGGGTTGTACTTTATCATGGTGTTGGGGTGGGTTGTCCTTTATCATGGTGTTGGGGTGGGTTGTCCTTTATCATGGTGTTGGGGTGGGTTGTCCTTTATTATGGTGTTGGGTGGGTTGTCCTTTATCATGGTGTTGGGTGGGTTGTCCTTTATCACGGTGTTGGGTGGGTTGTCCTTTATCATGGTGTTGGGGTGGGTTGTCCTTTATCATGGTGTTGGGTGGGTTGTCCTTTATCATGGTGTCTGGGTGGGTTGTCCTTTATCATGGTGTTGGGGTGGGTTGTCCTTTATCATGGTGTTGGGTGGGTTGTCCTTTATCATGGTGTCTGGGTGGGTTGTCCTTTATCATGGTGTTGGGTGGGTTGTCCTTTATCATGGTGTTGGGGTGGGTTGTCCTTTATCATGGTGTTGGGTGGGTTGTCCTTTATCACGGTGTTGGGTGGGTTGTCCTTTATCACGGTGTTGGGGAGGTTTGTCCTTTATCATGGTGTTGGGGAGGGCTGTCCTTTATCATGGTGTTGGGGAGGGTTGTACTTTATCATGGTGTTGGGTGAGTTGTCCTTTATCACGGTGTTGGGGAGGGTTGTACTTTATCATGGTGTTGGGGTGGGTTGTCCTTTATCATGGTGTTGGGTGGGTTGTCCTTTATCATGGTGTTGGGGACAAGTGTCCTTTATCATGGTGTTGGGGTGGGTTGTACTTTATCATGGTGTTGGGTGGGTTGTCCTTTATCATGGTGTCTGGGTGGGTTGTCCTTTATCATGGTGTTGGGTGGGTTGTCCTTTATCATGGTGTTGGGGTGGGTTGTCCTTTATCATGGTGTTGGGTGGGTTGTCCATTATCACGGTGTTGGGTGGGTTGTCCTTTATCATGGTGTTGGGGAGGTTTGTCCTTTATCATGGTGTTGGGGAGGGCTGTCTTTTCTCGTGGTGTTGGGGAGGGTTGTACTTTATCATGGTGTTGGGGTGGGTTGTCCTTTATCATGGTGTTGGGTGGGTTGTCCTTTATCCTGGTGTTGGGGTGGGTTGTCCTTTATCATGGTGTTGGGTGGGTTGTCCTTTATCATGGTGTTGGGTGGGTTGTCCTTTATCATGGTGTTGGGTGGGTTGTCCTTTATCATGGTGTTGGGGTGGGTTGTCCTTTATCATGGTGTTGGGTGGGTTGTCCTTTATCATGTTGTTGGGGTGGGTTGTGCTTTATCATGGTGTTGGGGTGGGTTGTACTTTATCATGGTGTTGTGGAGGGTTGCGCTTTTAGTTTAACAGCTGAGTTGTTGCCACATCTTTCTATGAGATATCATGTTTAGTTGGTTTATGTTTTTCATGGAGATTATTTCAGAGTTAAAACTTTCCTTGTCTCCCCTCCTCTCCCCTCTCTTCCCCTCCCTTCCCATCTCCCCTCCTCTCCCCTCCCTTCCCCTCTCCCCTCCCCTCCTTTCCCCTCTACCCTCCTCTCCCCTCCTCTCCCCTCCCTTCCCCTCTGCCCTCCCTCCCTCCCTCCCTCCCTCCCTCCCTCCCTCCCTCCCTCCCTCCCTCCCTCCCTCCCTCCCTCCCTCCCTCCCTCTCCTCTCCTCTCCTCTCCTCTCCTCTCCCCTCCCTCCCTCCGCTCCCTTCCCTCCCCTCCCACCCCTCTCCCTCACCTCCCTCCCTCCCCTCCTTTCCCCCCTTCCTCCTCTCCCCTCCCTTCCCATCTCCTCTCCCTCCCCTCCCTCTCCCTCCCCTCTCCCCCCTCCCCTCTCCTTCCTCTCCCTCCCTTCCCTCCCCTCCCCTCTCCCTCCCCTCCCTCCCTCCCTCCCTCCCTCCCTCCCCTCCCCTCCGCTCCCCTCCAGGTGAGTTGTGACAGCCAACAGCTGAAGGAGCGTTGAGCATGGCGGAGACCGTCCCCCCTAAGTCGGCTAAGAAACCCCGCTGGACCTCCCTGGAGATCGGCCTGCTCACCATGGTCTCCCTCCTCTTCATCGTCATAGTGACCCTCATCGTCCTCTTCGCCACACAGCAGACTGACAGCAGTGAGTGGAGAAACTCACAGAGCAATCAAAATGTCAATCAATCAAGCAAGCATGCAATTAATCAATTAATCAATCAGTTAGACAGTCAGTCAGACAAATCAAATGGAATTAAAACGTTATGTAAAGTGCGTTTAGCCATCTCAACAGATGTTATGGTGATATGATGACACATGATGTGCTATTGAAAAAATCACAGATTAGTTTACTATTCTTACGGTTGCAATCTTGTGCATTTGTGTAGCCTACTTTCTGGCAGCGAGAACCCTTAAACAGGCTGTTAAGTCAAATGTTATGGCACATTTAAATGTGAGTTTCAGACTTAAAAAGGGCAATATGCGATTGCTACATACATTTTTTGACTTTTATATGAATTATATATATCCATTGATTCTTGAATAATATAAATTATAGATGCCTCATTAGCTGAGGTCAACTGTCGTACCCCATCAGAGCACAATAGATACTATTGTTTTGCTCCTTTGTTTGTAAACATTTCAATTGTAAACAAACACTGAACAGCCTCAAAACATTGCTAAAAATCATTTTGATATCATGGATGGTCAGTCCATGTATCCATAGCTCTGTCCATGAATTTGATAGTGGTTACATTTCTCCAGACCCATCCCACAGCTTTTTACCAAAACAGTGGCAGGGTGTCGGCTTTTTTAGTGTTCAAACTGCAGAGTTCCCCGTTAACGTTTGTCAGCTCAAGGGGAGCGTTGAAGCGTATAGTGGCCTGAAAACTGAAACCCACTCCACTAAGGAACAGGGTTTTCAACAGGTTGCTAGAGGCCTCTTGAGTGTTGTTTTGGATGGCCAGTACAGAGGGACAATCAATGAGGCATGGAAAGGGAGGTTAATGCCCAAGTGTGTAAAGGTCTTTATTGCTACGTATAAAGTTCCATTTCAGTCCCTTGCGACTTCCCCTATGACCCTACCCCTTTGGTGATCAGGCATTACAGGAGCTATGATTGATGTACTGTAGGCCCTATGGCAGAAGGTCTACTTAAGGCCAATGTATATCCTATGGAGATGGACGGTTCAGAGCGTAGCGCAGTGTCGCAATGCCGTTTTTCATTTTTTTTAAAGGGCCGGTTCCTTATAGTGTGCTCCGACATTCAACGTACTCCCGTGTCACATGAAAATTGTAACGCACCGTATCATTCCTTGCGTAGCCGTGGGAGCAGTGTTGTGTAGCTCGCTTCATTCCTTGATCTGATCTATAGGCTATAACCTATGCGTCAAAGTAGCCTATTTTGCATTGAAAACCAAATATAATCTCAGCAACTGTTCAAACAATAAACAAAACAATATTGTATCCTTTGTTTAAAAGTGACAACGTTATTGTAGGCTATTTTGAAACGGAAAAACCGATAGCCATGTCCTTTTTTCTCTCTGTGACAAAAAATGATGACATTCTATTTTTAGCTAATATGGAAAATAATATATTGAAGCAGCATATCAAACTGGGATAATGTTGTAAGTTACACCGGCAAATAGAATAATATTTGTTACCCCATATTATTTAATTATGAATCTGATTATTTCACTTGGTGATGTAGGAAGCTTAAAGGCTAGTTGACTACTGTCTGACCAGCAGTACTGTTTCCTTCAGTATAATTATACTACTGATGACTACTGTCTGACCAGCAGTACTGTTTCCTTCAGTATAATTATACTACTGATGACTACTGTCTGACCACCAGTACTGTTTCCTTCAGTATAATTATACTACTGTTGACTACTGTCTGACCAGCAGTACTGTTTCCTTCAGTATAATTATACTACTGATGACTACTGTCTGACCAGCAGTACTGTTTCCTTCAGTATAATTATACTACTGATGACTACTGTCTGACCACCAGTACTGTTTCCTTCAGTATAATTATACTACTGATGACTACTGTCTGACCAGCAGCACTGTTTCCTTCAGTATAATTATACTACTGATGACTACTGTCTGACCAGCAGTACTGTTTCCTTCAGTATAATTATACTACTGATGACTACTGTCTGACCAGCAGTACTGTTTCCTTCAGTATAATTATACTACTGATGACTACTGTCTGACCAGCAGTACTGTTTCCTTCAGTATAATTATACTACTGATGACTACTGTCTGACCAGCAGTACTGTTTCCTTCAGTATAATTATACTACTGATGACTACTGTCTGACCAGCAGTACTGTTTCCTTCAGTATAATTATACTACTGATGACTGCTGTCTGACCAGCAGTACTGTTTCCTTCAGTATAATTATACTACTGATGACTGCTGTCTGAGTTAATGTCATTTTTGCTTCATTAAATACAGTGGGGGAAAAAAGTATTTAGTCAGCCACCAGTTCTCCCACTTAAAAATATGAGAGAGGCCTGTAATTTTCATCATAGGTACACGTCAACTATGACAGACAAATTGAGAATTTTTTTCTCCAGAAAATCACATTGTAGGATTGTTAATGAATTTATTTGCAAATTATGGTGGAAAATAAGTATTAAGGTCACCTACAAACAAGACCACAGACCTGTAACTTCTTCTTTAAGAGGCTCCTCTGTCCTCCACTCGTTAGCTGTATTAATGGCACCTGTTTGAACTTGTTATCAGTATAAAAGACACCTGTCCACAACCTCAAACAGTCACACTCCAAACTCCACTATGGCCAAGACCAAAGAGCTGTCAAAGGACACCAGAAACAAAATTGTAGACCGGCACCAGGCTGGGAAGACTGAATCTGCAATAGGTAAGCAGCTTGGTTTGAAGAAATCAACTGTGGGAGCAATTATTAGGATTGGAAGACATACAAGACCACTGATAATCTCCCTCGATATGGGGCTCCACGCAAGATCTCACCCCGTGGGGTCAAAATGATCACAAGAACGGTGAGCAAAAATCCCAGAACCACACGGGGGGACCTAGTGAATGACCTGCAGAGAGCTGGGACCAAAGTAACAAAGCCTACATCAGTAACACACTACGCCTCCAGGGACTCAAATCCTGCAGTGCCAGACGTGTCCCCCTGCTTAAGCCAGTACATGTACAGGCCCGTCTGAAGTTTGCTAGAGTGCATTTGGATGATCCAGAAGAGGATTGGGAGAATGTCATATGGTCAGATGAAACCAAAATATAACTTTTTGGTAAAAACTCAACTCGTCGTGTTTGGAGGACAAAGAATGCTGAGTTCCATCCAAAGAACACCATACCTACTGTGAAGCATGGGGGTGGAAACATCATGCTTTGGGGCGGTTTTTCTGCAAAGGTACCAGGACGACTGATCCGTGTAAAGGAAAGAATGAATGGGGCCATGTATCGTGAGATTTTGAGTGAAAACCTCCTTCCATCAGCAAGGGCATTGAAGATGAAACGTGGCTGGGTCTTTCAGCATGACAATGATCTCAAACACACCACCCGGGCAACGAAGGAGTGGCTTCATAAGAAGCATTTCAAGGTCCTGGAGTGGCCTAGCCAGTCTCCAGATCTCAACCCCATAGAAAATCTTTGGATGGAGTTGAAAGTCTGTGTTGCCCAGCGACAGCCCCAAAATATCACTGCTCTAGAGGAGATCTGCATGGAGGAATGGGCCAAAATACCAGCAACAGTGTGTGAAAACCTTGTGAAGACTTACAGAAAACTTTTGACCTGTGTCATTGCCAACAAAGGGTATATAACAAAGTATTGAATTGATGGAAGGAGAAACTTTTGTTATTGACCAAATACTTATTTTCCACCATAATTTGCAAATAAATTCATTACATATCCTACAATTCATTACAAATCCTACAATGTGGCATCCTAGTATGGTGAAAGGAATGTCCTTTGTTTCAGAGACTTTTGCCGCCCAAAAACATCAAACAATGAACATTGAGACAATATATTTAAACATCCAAACATTGGGAATGACGAGAAATGGAATATGGGAAGTTAATGTCTATTTTGTGATGTCATAAATTATTGTATAAAGGCGTTATAACGAAAACAGTGTGACTTGAAGAGCTTTTACACTGTGTATAATAATAAGCCATTTAGCAGATGCTTTTATCCAAAGCGACTTACAGTCATGCGTGCATACATTTTTTGTGTATGGGTGGTCCCAGGGATCGAACCCACTACCTTGGCGTTACAAGCGCCGTGCTCTACCAGCTGAGCTACAGAGGACACAGTGTGACTTGAAGAGCTTTTACACTGTGTATATCAGGCTTACATCCTTTACCTTGGGTAGAAAATATCAAGGAGGAAGACAATGTTTCCGTGAAGATAGGAATGTGATTTTAGCTTTCTATCAAATTCATAGTGATCATAATATCACCACACAGGGGTTCATCGACACAGCTTATTAGCCGTCCTCAGAAGACCACTTCCAGAACGAGTGAAAGTAAACAGACAACTAAGAAGAAGGACATTGTGACCTTGTGTGGACAATCTGAGCCTTACATCTAAAAGACCATCCGAAAGAGAAGGCCCAATTGACCCCTTCCCACGAAGGCCTGGGTCCAACAGAGATACACGACGGAGACTTCCAACATGTAAATACATGCATTGCTTTTCTTCCCAAACGGGCGGCAGTTCAGGGCAAAGTATTAGGATTACTGTGAGCATAGGAGCAATTAGGGTTTAAGTGCCTTGCTCAAGGGCACATCGACAGATTTTTCACCTAGTCGGCTCGGGGATTAGAACAAGCGACCTTTCGGTTACTGGCACTACGCTCGTAACCACTAAGCTACCTTAACCCTAATTGCTCTTGTTAAGTCGCTCTGGATAAGAGCGTTTGCTAAACGACTAAAACAAAACAAAACATGTTCTTACTGAAGCATTTTGCTTCATGTCAGTGACTTTTTGCTACGTAACGTTCCTGTAGATTGTTTCTAGAACCATTATTTGGTCAACAGTAATAGCCTATTCATTATGTTCATTATGTGGTCCTCTGTAGCTCAGCTGGTAGAGCACGGCGCTTGTAACGCCAAGGTAGTGGGTTCAATCCCCGGGACCACCCATACACAAAAATGTATGCACGCATGACTGTAAGTCGCTTTGGATAAAAGCGTCTGCTAAATGGCATATTTATTTATTATATGTTGATTCCTGCTATGTAAGGATCTGCCTGTCCCTGTTTCACTGTCTGCTGCTGCTGTGTGAGAAAGTCACTCTCAGTCCCACTCCCCACTGTGCGCACAGAGGAGGGAGAGATGCATTATGAGAGGCACAAGCAAATGACCTTTGCTCAAATGCAACTGCAGGAAAAAATACAGTTTTCAAAGCAACACCTGTTATTCTGTAGGCTGTAGTCCAGCATGGCTGTAGCCTGGCATTGTGTTGATGCAGCCGTGGAGCGTAGCACAGTGCGCCATTTGCAGTGAATAGGTACCTTAGCACTGGAACGTTATTGTAGGACACATTAGCCTACATTTACTGATAGATTAATCAATTAATGTGGGGTTGAGGTCAGGGCTCTGTGCAGGCCAGACAAGTTCTTCCACACCGATCTCGACAAACCACTTCTGTATGGACCTCACTTTGTGTACGGGGGCATTGTCATGCTGAAACAAACTGTTGCCACAAAGATGGAAGCACAGAATCGTCTAGAATGTCATTGTATGCTGTAGCGTTAAGATTTCCATTCACTGGAACTAAGGGGCCTAGCCCGAACAATGAAAACAACCTCAGACCATTATTCCTCCTCCACCAAAGTTTACAGTTGGCACTAAGCATTCGGGCAGGTAGCGTTCTTCTGGCATCCGCCAAAACCAGATTCGTCCGTCGGATTGCCAGATGGTGGAGCGTGATTCATCACGCAGGAGAACGCATTTCCACTGCTCCAGTGTCCAATGACGGCGAGCTTTACATCACTCCAGCTGACGCTTGGCATTGCACATGGTGATCTTAGGTTTGTGTGCGGCTGCTCGGCCATGGAAACCCATTTCATGAAGCTACAGACTAACAGTTCTTGTGCAGACTTTGCTTCCAGGGGCAGTTTGAAACATGGTAGGGAGTGTTGCAACTGAGGACAGATGATTTTTACGCGCTAGGCACTTCAGCATTCAGCAGTCTTGTTCTGTGAGCTTGTGTGGCTTACCACTTTTCGCGGCTGAGACGTTGTTGCTCCTAGATGTTTCCACTTCACAATAACAGCACTTACAGTTGACATGGGCAGCTCTAACAGGGCAGAAATTTGACGAACTAACTTGTTGGAAAGGTGGCATCCTATGATGGTGCCACGTTGAAAGTCACTGAGCTCTTCAATAAGGCCATTCTACTGCCAATGTTTGTCCATGGAGATTGCATGGCTGTGTGTTCGATTTTATACACCGGTTAGCAACAGTGTGGCTGACTGAAATAGCCAGAATCCACTCATTTGAAGGGGTGTCCACATACTTTTTTATATACTGTGTAGTGTATTTAACATTTACATTTAAGTCATTTAGCAGACGCTCTTATCCAGAGCGACTTACAGGAGCAATTAGGGTTAAGTGCCTTGCTCAAGGGCACATCGACAGATTTTTCACCTAGTTGGCTCGGGGATTAGAACCAGCGACCTTTCGGTTACTGGCACAATGCTCTTAACCACTAAGCTACCTGCCGCCCCTATTTAAGGTGTGCATGGTGACTGAAGGAATTGGCTGACCAAATCTATGGATAGTAGACTATAATTTCGTATGTCAAACAGGACTGTAAGTCGCTCTGGATAAGAGAGTCTGCTAAATGACTACAATGTAAATGTAAATATAGGCCTACCTCTTATTTCTTGAATAGAACGAAATAGGTTCCAACACAAACCCCTATTGTTATTAGTAGCCTAAAGTCAAATTAAAATGAAGACTTTTTAAATGAATTAGGACTTCTCGAATTAGCCTCCTTTCAACACCCATGCACTGTCCATCTCCGCGGCTGCCACTTCATAGTAATGAAAGTTATGTAAATTACTCGAATATGGCTTATTGTGAGGTCAATAACTCCGATAAATAGCTTCATTATGGGCAACGAAACATATTGTGTTTATTAAAATAAATTATAGCAGTAGCAAGCTTACCTCGGGTCCTCCTTTTCGTCTTCGCACTCTCCCTCTCAAACTGAACAGGACAGCAGTAGGCCTCGTTCATAAAAACACAGATATTGAATTTTTTTTGCCCAGGGCTCATATTTGGGATAGCCTATCCATTGCAGTGTGTAATGCAGTGTAGCCTAGTTTTATATACACCATCCCAGCAGCTCAAAAACTTGGGAAGGAAATATAACTTTGCCCTTTGCTTCCCCCGAGCATTATCTTCGTATAGCCTAGGACTATATCCTATAGTACAGGCAATGGATCATTTTATTGAGACCACACCAGGCACACTTGATATTGCGAGCCCAGCAGAGAATCGGGGGATGATGGGGCAGCATCGGGCACACAGAGATATAATAAGCAACTCATTCTCAAACACTGAGCAATATGACATTCAGGGTTCTATTTTCGTCTGGCCTTAAGGCGGCCCTAGTGTCAAACGCCTGTTCGTTTGCAATTTCGACCTGTTAAAGCCAGCGCTCTGCTATTTTCAAGCTGTTGCGCAAGGATGGCTAATTTACCTGTCATATATCAGTTCAGATGGGATGGGATTGAAATATTTGAGGTGTGACCTTAAAAACATGTTCAGGCAGCGGTAGGGATGTTTAAGACCAACCAAAAGCTGGTTTTTAGCGGTAACGGTTTCTTATGGCATGAATTTTGACAGCGGAAACGCAGCCTATCCAGCCATGACGCACACTGCCCATATGTGCATGGAACAAGAGTAATGTGCTTTTTGTGCCTGTATACTTCTTATTTAGAAACATTTAAAAAACTCAAGACCGTCGATAAAGGGTTTGGCTCGTGAGACCTCTTGGAAATAAATGTTAATCACGAAAGCTTTATTAAAAGATCAGGCTTGAGAGGAGTAAAACAGTGAGCTGACATTCCCTTTTTATGTATTGTACGCAGGCCAACATTATTTTAGCGATTCTTTGGACGTGCGTAAAACCCCCTCCATGATGTAGCCTACATGTGTCCATGCCCATCATGAAACGAGAGATGAGAACCTCGGTGGTAATCCTTCTATTTAGAAGCTATTTTCCAGTAACAATTGCTTGTTTCCCGTTTCACATTTTTAAAATCCAAATCCCTCCGTAGGCTACGGTTATCCTAGGCCTATTATAATGAAGACTGGTTTAACAGCAATGTGTTGTCTATTTTTTTTTTATCCTGGAGGTTTTATGACATCATTACATTTTACATTTATTTATTGTTGTTGCTGTTTAAAAAAATGAACAGATTTTATTAAAACCAAACTTATTAGAATGATTCACACTGTCCTGGTTTTGTGGTGAGAACGGCCACGGCGCGCATGCAATGCATCTTCTGGAGAAGTGTGAATGTGATCTGTAATATGGTTCCAACATGTGTATAGAACATTCTATTTGAGAGCAGTATGACGGTGTAGACATTCTCCCTTTCTCTTTGTCCAGCTACTGTGAAAAGTTTTGATGTGTGTAAAACCCTCCATAGTCTGCGTTGTTTTAATATTTTATACCCACAGGGAGCAATGATGGTGCCTGTAAGTGTATTTAGACATAGCCTATTTAAAACAAGTTATTGTTTCGTTTTTGTTTAGAATTTGATTAGAATTATTCACTCTCTTTTTAGGCCTTAACAATATTGAATTGTATCTTGCTTATTGACAACGTTTGGCATGTCCATGCTAAGCTATATCAGTGTGAATGCTATGTATATATTTCCACATTAAAGCCACGCAATTACTTAGAACAATGTTGACCGCAAACAAGTTCAAGTTAACATATTTAGCAAAGATGTGATGGGTCTACATTTTGTTATTTCGTTTCTGTAAGCTGTTTAACAAAACATAATGGACTGACATTGGAATTGGAGTTGATTCCAAGGCAAAACATAAAAGACCGTAAATACAGAACTTGAAGCAACCACATATTTAGTCATGGAGCACGTTCTGATTGGCCAGTGATAGGCCAAGCCTCGACACACCCACAACTGGTTTATTAATAATATCCCAGCCCTTTTGCGCCACCGCCAGCACTGCGCTGATAATTTTTGGATGTGAAAATAGCAAAAATATTTCTGACAGACCCCGGAACCTATAGCTCTTAGATTTACATTGCGTTAGTTTCAGACCCGTCGCCAGACCTCAGTCT
>CM062478.1:42874175-42939175 GCA_031479575.1 Coregonus ussuriensis | reverse complement strand
ATCTCTATGGTGAAGCATGGTGTTGACAGCATCATGTGTGGGGATGTTTTTTAGCGGCAGGGACTGGGAGACTAGTCAGGATCGAGAGAAAGATGAACGGAGCAAAGTACAGAGAGATCAATGAAAACCTGCTCCAGAGCACTCAGGACCTCAGACTGGGGCGAAGGTTCACCTTCCAACAGGACAACGACTCTAAGCACACAGCCAAGACAACGCAGGAGTGGCTTCGGGACAAGTCTCTGAATGTCCTTGAGTGGCCTAGCCAGAGCCCGGACTTGAATCCGATCAAATATCTCTGGAGAGACCTGAAAATAGCTGTGCAGCGACACTCCCCATCCAACCTGACAGCGTTTGAGAGGATCTGCAGAGAAAAATGGGAGAAACTCCCCAAATACAGGTGTGCCAAGCTTGTAGCGTCATACCCAAGAAGAGTTGAGGCTGCAATATCTACCAAAGGTGCTTCAACAAAGAACTGTGTAAAGGGTCTGAATACTTATGTAAATGTGATACATCCTCTGATTTTTATTTATACATTTTCTAAAATGTATTAAAACCTGTTTTTGATTTGTCATTATGGGGTTTTGTGTGTAGATTGATGAGGGGAAAAAAAATTACGTTTTAATCAATTTTAGAATAAGGCCGTAACGTAACAAAATGTGGAAAAAGTCAAGGGGTCTGAATACTTTCCGAATGCACTGTAGTTTTGCGAACATGCGCGGCTTGATGTATAATTACAATCAAAGTTACCTGCTGAAGTATATTTCAGAGCTCTGTGCTCAGCTCTTTTGCCGCCAGTTGCTCTCGGTGTATCATGCAATGCATCCATATTGCAGAGGGAGACACATTTATGACAAGAGTCCAGCCATAGATGTGCAATAGCCCACCACTCGATCCCATGGAATCTGTTTTTTGTTGTCAATACAGCCAATTCAGCACACTGAACAGCCTCTGTTCCTTTTTTATGCTTGTGAATCGTGAGACAGAACAATATGTCCCCGACATGTATAGCGAACAAAAGTCAATGCATGGGAATCTCGGCCCTAATGTGAGAGCATAAGGTGGGGAGTTTTTGACAAAGGTCTTGATGTGAGTTTCTGTGCCTCTGCCTCCCCACACATTGTTTCAATTGCGGACGGTAATAGGGGAAGGGATGGTGCCGACAGACATGGCAGCTCTGCTTCTACCTCCTAAGCAACTTTGCATTATTTATTTTTTTGTGTGTGTTATTTCTTACATTATTAGCCCAGAACGTTTTTTGTGTTATTACATAGAGCGGTAACTCACCAGCATTACGACCAGAAATAAGACTTTCCCGAATCGGATCGTTTGTTCGTACCCCCCAGGGCAATACAATTTATCCCAGAGGCTGCTCCAAGACATCCATCTATTATCAGTTGTTATTTTGATGACTGAGATGAATGAATGCATTACAGTAACTAAGGGTGTCTTATCACTGTGATAAGAGTCACTGACTCAAAGCCACAAGGGGGTAGACTTCTAGTCCGACTCAGGAGGCGTGCACACCATCCACTGCTTCTGAGTATATTACTCGCTAATGTTCAGTCCCTGGACAATAAAGTAGACGAGCTCAGGTCCGAGGATCTCCTTCCAGAGAGACATCTGGGACTGTAACATACTCTGTTCCACGGAATCATGGCTCTCTCAGGATATACTGTCCCCGTCCATATAGCCAGCTGGGTTCTCAGTACATCACACAAACAGGAATAAAGACCACTCCGGGAAGAAGAAAAGGCGGTGGTAATGATTGTGATACCGTACAGGAACTCAAGTCCTTTTGTTCAACCGACCTAGAATACCTCACAATCAAATGCCGACCGTATTACCTCCCAAGATAATTATCGTCGGTAATAGTCACAGCCGTGTATATTCCCCCTCAAGCCGATACCACAACAAGGAACTACAGTCATGGTCAAACGTTTTGAGAATGACACAAATATTAATTTTCACAAAGTCTGCTGCCTCAGTTTTTATGATGGCAACTTGCATATACTCCAGAATGTTACGAAGAGTGATCAGATGAATTGCAATTAATTGCAAAGTCCCTCTTTGCCATGAAAATGAAGTTAATCCTCAAAAAACATTTCCACTGCATTTCAGCCCTGCCACAAAAGGACCAGCTGATATCATGTCTCTCGTTAACACAGGTGAGTGTGTTGACAAGGACAAGGCTGGAGATCACTCTGTCATGCTGATTGAGTTAGAATAACAGACGCTTTAAAAGGAGGGTGGTGCTTGAAATCATTGTTCTTCCTCTGTTAACCATGGTTACCTGCAAGGAAACACGTGCCGTCATCATTGCTTTGCACAAAAAGGGCTTCACAGGCAAGGATATTGCTGCTAGTAAGATTGCACCTAAATCAACCATTTATCGGATCATCAAGAACTTCAAGGAGAGAGGTTCAATTGTTGTGAAGAAGGCTTCAGGGCGCCCAAGAAAGTCCAGCAAGCGTCAGGACCGTCTCCTAAAGTTGATTCAGCTGCAGGATCGGGGCACCATCAGTGCAGATCTTGCTCAGGAATGGCAGCAGGCAGGTGTGAGTGCATCTGTACGCACAGTGTGGAAAATACTTTTGGAGGATGGCCTGGTGTCAAGAAGGGCAGCGAGGAAGCCACTTCTCTCCAGGAAAAACATCAGGGACAGACTGATATTCTGCAAAAGGTACAGGGATTGGACTGCTGAAGACTAGGGTAAAGTCATTTTATCTGATGAATCCCCTTTCGGATTGTTTGGGGCATCCGGAAAAAAGCTTGTACGGAGAACACAAAGTGAGCGCTACCATCAGTCCTGTGTCATGCCAACAGTAAAGCATCCTGAGACCATTCATATGTGGGGTTGCTTCTCAGCGAAGGGAGTGGGCTCACTCACAATTTTGCCTAAGAACACAGCCATGAATAAAGAATGGTACCAACACATCCTCCGAGGGCAACTTCTCCCAACCATCCAAGAACAGTTTGGTGACGAACAATGCCTTTTCCAGCATGATGGAGCACCTTGCCATAAGGCAAAAGTGATAACTAAGTGGCTTGGGGAACAAAACATCGACATTTTGGGTTCATGGTCAGGAAACTCCCCAGACCTTAATCCCATTGAGAACTTGTGGTCAATCCTCAAGAGGCGGGTGGACAAACAAAACCCAACAAATTCTGACAAACTCCAAGCATTGATTATGCAAGAATGGGCTCCCATCAGTCAGGATTTGGCCCAGAAGTTAATTGACAGCATGCCAGGGCGGATTGCAGAGGTCTTGAAAAAGAAGGGTCAACACTGCAAATATTGACTCTTTGCATAAACTTAATGTAATTGTCAATAGAAGCCTTTGACACTTATGGAATGCTTGTAATTATACTTCAGTATACCATAGTAACATCTGACAAAAATATCTAAAAACACTGAAGCAGCAAACTTTGTGAAGACCAATACTTGTGTCATTCTCAAAACTTTTGACCACGACTGTACACTGGACTTTGTGCAAACTGGAAACCACATATCCTGAGGCCGCATTTATTGTAGCTGGGGATTTTAACAAAGCAAATTTGAGGAAAACCCTACCGAAGTTCTATCAACACATTGCCTGTAGTACTCACGCATCAAAAACTCTCTACCATTGTTACTCCCCCTTCCGGGATGGCTACAAGGCCCTTCCCCGCCCTCCCTTCCGTAAATCAAGTCATGATTCCATCCTGCTCCTCCCTTCCTATAGGCAGAAACTCAAACAGGAAGTACCCGTGCTAAGGTCTATTCAACGCTGGTCTGACCAACTGGAATAAATGCTTCAAGATTGTTTTGATTAAGCGGACTGGGATATGTTCTGTGTTGCCTCTGAGAATAACATTGATGTATACAGGGACATGGTGACTTAGTTCATCAGGAAGTGTATAGAGGATGTTGTTCCCACTGTGACTATTCAAATTTACCTAAACCAAAAACCGTGGATAGATGGAAGCATTCACGCAAAACTGAAAGCGCGAACCACTGCATTTAATCACGGCAAGGTGACTGGGTGGTCAAATGCAAACAGTGTACTTATTCCCTCTGTAAGGCAATCAAACAGGCAAAACGTCAGTACAGAGACAAAGTGGAGTCGCAATTCAACGGCTCAGACACGAGACGTACGTGGCAGGGTCTACAGACAATCACGGATTACAAAGGGAAAACCAGCCACGTCGCGGACACCGACGTCTTGCTCCCGGACAAGCTAAACACCTTCAAAGCCCGCTTTGAGGATAACGCAGTGCCACCGACGCAGCCCGCTCCCAAGATCTGTGGGCTCTCGTTCTCCGTGGCCGACGTGAGTAAGACATTTAAGTGTGTTAACCCTCGCAAGGCAGCCGGCACAGACGGCATCCCTAGCCGCATCCTCAGAGCATGCGCAAACCAGCTGGCTGGAGTGTTTACGAACATATTAAATCTCTCCCTATCCCTGTCTGCTGTCCCCACTTGCATTGTTCCTGTACCCAAGAAAGCAAAGGTAACTGAACTAAATGACTATCGTCCTGTAGCACTCACCTCTGTCATCATGAAGTGCTTTGAGAGACTAGTCAAGGATCATATCACCTCTACCTTACCTGACACCCTAGACCCACTTCAATTTGCTTACCGCCCCAATAGATCCACAGATCGCAATGCACACTGCCCTATCCCATCTGGACAAGAGGAATACCTATGTAAGAATGTGGTTCATTGGCTATAGCTCAGCCTTCAACACCATAGTACCCTCCAAGCTCATCATCAAGCTCAGGGCCCTGGGTCTGAACCCCGCCCTGTGCAACTGGGTGCTGGACTTCCTGACAGGCCGCCCCCAGGTGGTGAAGGTAGGAAACCACACCTCCTCTACACTGATCCTCAACACAGGGGCCCCATAAGTGTGCATGCTTAGCACTCTCCTATACTCCCTGTTCACCCATGACTGCGTAGTCACGCACGCCTCCAACGCCTCCAACTCAATCATCAAGTTTGCAGACGACACAACAGTAGAAGGCTGGATTACCAACAATGATGAGACAGCCTACAGGGAGGAGGAGAGGGCTCTGGGAGTGTGGTGCCAGGAGCCTGAAGAAATATGTCTTGGCCCCTAAGACCCTCACAAACTTTTACAGATGCACCATTGAGAGCATCCTGTCGGGCTGTATCACCGCCTGGTACGGCAACTGCACCGCCCACAACCGCAGAGCTCTCCAGAGGTTGGTGCGGTCTTCCCAACTCATCACTGGTGGCACACTGCCAGCCCTCCAGGACACCTACAGCACCCGATGTCACCCGATGTCATCCAAAAAGATAATCAAGGACATCAACCACCCGAGCCACGGCCTGTACACCCCGCTTTCATCCATGAGGCGAGCTCAGTACAGGTGCATCAAAGCTGGGACCAAGAGACTGAAAACCAGCTTCTATCTCAAGGCCATCAGACTGTTAAATAGCCATCACTAGCCGTCTACCACCCAGGTACTCAACCCTGCACCTTAGAGGCTGCTGCCCTATGTACATAGACATGGAATCACTGGTCATTTTAATAATGGAACACTAGTCACTTTAATAATGTTTACATACTTTACTCATCTCAAATGTATATACTGTATTATATTGTACTGTATTTTAGTCAATGCCACTCCGACATTGCTCATCCTAATATTTCTATATTTCTTAATTCCATTCTTTTACTTTTAGATTTGTGTGTATTGTTGTGAATTGTTAGATACTACTGCATTGTGGGAGCTAGGAACACAAGCATTTCGCTACACCTGCAATAACATCTGCTAAATATGTGTATGTGACCAGTACAATTTGATTTGATTTGATTTAATATCAAAGTCTCTGCAATAGGTTTCATAGCGTAGCGGGCCAAGCCACGACCTAAGGTCTCTGGTTGAATTTTATATTTCATATTTGAATAATTGTCATTTAGATTGTTAAGGTTAACCACATTACAATGATTTTGAGATACAAAGACGATATTATATAATGTATTATATATATACTTTACTATGGATAATTTGTCTCAAATTTCAACCCACTGAAGGACCAACCCCACAGACAATCGGCAGAGTAACTTCAAATATAATTTTATTCAACATTCGTGACAGACAAGGGACTTTTTATGTTTTGCGTGGTTACACAGCATAGTCACAGCAGGACTATGTAGCAGCTAGCTTTCACTTGCTATACGTGATCGCTTCATGCCTTATGCATACGGGTCTATTTGGGCAGTGTTTGTATTTAGAACATCATTAATTTGAATATGCTTATTGGATACAGCTTTTACTTAAGCATTCTGTTGTACCATGAGTCACGTCTGAGCTGTATGTTCATAGCATTATTCTGTATTCTCTGGAGTTTCACTCCGTTTCATTAAATACTGGAGGTTTGGATTAGGTTTGGCCTAATGCTGACTGTTGGTTTTTGAACGGAGTCTAATTATGGTTTCACACACCCTAAGGAGGAGTACAGTGAGTGTGTTTGTGTGTGGAGTGATCCTTTTGTGGCAATCAAAACAGAAATCAGCCACAGAAGGCTGATCCAAAATTGTTGCCTTTACATAGGGTCCTTGCTATGCGGTCTCTTTGGGACATCCCTACCCCATTGAAGTTGACATTTTAAATGGTTAGGGTAAGGATTAAGGTTAGGGTAGGGACGTCCCAAGGATCCCGTATTGCCGTTTACAGTCCAATTCTGATATTTTGACACTAATTGGTCTTTTGATGAATCACAGCAGATCTGAGTTTGGGAAACCCTGTTCTATTGTAATCCCTTCATTACAGCACAGGAAACCAAAGCAAAGTTCATGGGCTCCCTCCTGGTTATTTCCTAGAAGGCGATCAACAAGGATTAGACATAAATTATGCCAAACATTCCTTACAAATAAACCATGAAGTGCTCTCATGAGCCAAATGTTCATTCAACCAAGTCAAACATTTCATTCAGTTCTGTTCACGGAGATGTGCATTAATACACTACCAGTCAAAAGAATGGACACACCTACTCATTTAAGTGTTTTTCTTTATTTTTTACATTGTAGAATAATAGCGAAGACATCAAAACTATGAAATAACACATATGGAATCATGTGGTAACCAAAAAAGTGTTAAACAAATCAAAATATATTTTATATTTGAGATTCTTCAAATAGCCACCATTTGCCTTGATGACAGCTTTTTACACTCTTGGCAGTCTCTCAACCAGCTTCACCTGGAATGCTTTTCCAACAGTCTTGATTGAGTTCCCGCATATGCTGAGCACTTGTTGGCTGCTTTTCCTTCACTCTGCCGTCCAACTCATCCCAAACCATCTCACTTGGGTTGAGGTCGGGGGATTGTAGAGGCCAGGTAATCTGATGCAAAACTCCATCACTCTCCTTCTTGGTAAAACAGCCCTTATACAGCCTGGAGGTGTGTTGGGTCATTGTCCTGTTGAAAAACAAATGCTAGTCCCACTAAGCCCAAACCAGATGGGATGGCGTATCGCTGCAGAATGCTGTGGTAGCCATGCTGGTTAAGTGTGCCTTGAATTCTAAATAAATCACACACAGTGTCACCAGCAAAGCACCCCCACACCATAACACCTCCTCCTCCATGCTTTACGGTGGGAACTACACATGCGGATATCATCCGTTCACCCACACCGCGTCTCACAAAGACACGGCGGTTTGAACCAAAGATCTCCAATTTGGACTCCAGATCAAAGGACACATTTCCACCGGTCTAATGTCCATTGCTCGTGTTTCTTGGCCCAAGCAGGTCTCTTCTTCTTATTGGTGTCCTTTAGTAGTGGTTTCTTTGCAGCAATTCGACCATGAAGGCCTGATTCACACAGTCCCCTCTGAACAGCTGATGTTGAGATGTGTCTGTTACTTGAACTCTGTGAAGCATTTATTTGGGCTGCAATCTCTGAGACTGGTAACTCTAATGAACTTATCCTCTGCAGCAGAGGCAACTCTGCGTCTTCCATTCCTGTGGTGGTCCTCATGAGAGCCAGTTCCATTATAGCGCTTGATGGTTTTTGCGACTGCACTTGAAGAAACTTTAAAAGTTATTGAAATATTCAGTGTTGACTGACCTTCATGTCTTAAAGTAATGATGGACTGTTGTTTCTCTTTGCTTATTTGAGCTGTTCTTGCCATAATATGGACTTGGTCTTTTACCAAATAGGGCTATCTTCTGTATACCCCCCCTACCTTGTCACAACACAACTGATTGGCTCAAACGCATTAAGAAGGAAATAAATTCCACAAATTAACTTTTAAGGAGGCACACCTGTTAATTGCAATGCATTCCAGGTGACTACCTCATGAAGCTGGTTGAGAGAATGCCAAGAGTGTGCAAAGCTGTCATCAAGGGTGGCTATTTGTTTAACACTTTTTTGGTTACTACATGATTCCATATGTGTTATTTCATAGTTTTGATGTCTTCACTATTATTCTGCAATGTAAAATGTTTTAAAAGTAAAGAAAAACTTTTGAATGAGTAGGTGTGTCCAAACTTTTGACTGGTAGCGTAGGTCCTGTAGTATTTTGAGGTTTGTGACAGTGTGATCCATCTTCAACATATTCTGGATGATGTAATATACATTTAGAGTGCTTAAAGGAGAAGTTCGCTTTTTTACAACCAAATCTCAATTTTATTTATGTAAGTGGAACTTAATAGAATGGTCCAGACACTTTTTTTTGCGATTTCAATTGTTTTGAGAAACTTACCCCAACCAGCGATGAACTTCCTCATCCTCATTGTACAGTATGGGGCTCTGAAAAAAACATGATACGAATGGTCCAAAAACACCCAGATACGTCCTTTTAGAAACAGAAACGCTCTAAGTATAGTGATGCAGATCTTTAGATGTTGTACACATGAAATTGTGTCATTGAACTTTATCTGCAACATTGTAGTCCACTTTGTGCGATTCGAGCTGTTTCCCCTAGCCAGCTTTTCCATTTTCCGTGTAGCCTGCTGCTAGACTGGATGGAGATGTATCACTCGAGTCGCTGGAAACAAGTGAAATCGCAAAAAAATAATCTGGAACCTTCTATAACATGCCATTTACATCAAATAGAGATTTGTTTGTAAAAAAAAAATAATAACGATCCTTTAAGTTTGCATTGATGAATAAACAGATTTATGTTGTTTTCCCTTTTTAGATGGTGTCTGCACCACGGCGGACTGCACTCAGTCAGGTATATACACACCAACACACACACACACACACACGCACACACAGGTAGAATATGAGCTGTATTTGTCTGTGTGCAGCATCTCGTCTGATAGAGAACATGGATGCCAATGTGGACCCGTGTGACAACTTCTACCAGTACGCCTGTGGAGGCTGGTTGAAGAAGAACATCATCCCAGAGACCAGCTCCCGATACAGCACCTTCGACATCCTACGAGACGAACTGGAGGTGGTCCTCAAAGGTTAGAGACACACAGGCTCATAATGTTTTGGAAGCAGAATGTGTGTGTCCAGGTCAGAGATGTTTTTTGGGATCCAGTGAGTTTGCCAAGGAGGTGGGAGTGAGAGGGGGCTTGGTTTGAATATGTTGGCCAAGGAGGTGGGAGTGAGAGGGGGCTAGGTTTGGATCTGTTGGCCAGGGAGGTGGGAGTGAGATGGGGCTAGGTTTAGATCTGTTGGCCAGGGAGGTGGGAGTGAGATGGGGCTAGGTTTGGATCTGTTGGCCAGGGAGATGGGAGTGAGAGGGGGCTAGGTTTGGATCTGTTGGCCAGGGAGATGGGAGTGAGATGGGGCTAGGTTTGGATCTGTTGGCCAGGGAGATGGGAGTGAGATGGAGCTAGGTTTGGATCTATTGGCCAGGGAGGTGGGAGTGAGATGGGGCTAGGTTTGGATCTGTTGTCCAGGGAGAGTGAGATGGGGCTAGGTTTGGATCTGTTGGCCAGGGAGAGTGAGATGGGGCTAGGTTTGGATCTGTTGGCCAGGGAGAGTGAGTGAGAGGGGGCTAGGTTTGGATCTGTTGGCCAGGGAGAGTGAGTGAGAGGGGGCTAGGTTTGGATCTGTTGGCCAGGGAGGTGGGAGTGAGGGCTAGGTTTGGATCTGTTGGTCAGGGAGAGTGAGATGGGGCTAGGTTTGGAGCTGTTGGCCAGGGAGAGTGAGTGAGAGGGGGCTAGGTTTGGTTCTGTTGGCCAGGGAGAGTGAGTGAGATGGGGCTAGGTTTGGATCTGTTGGCCAGGGAGAGTGAGATGGGGCTAGGTTTGGATCTGTTGGCCAGGGAGAGTGAGTGAGAGGGGGCTAGGTTTGGATCTGTTGGCCAGGGAGAGTGAGTGAGAGGGGGCTAGGTTTGGATATGTTGGCCAAGGAGGTGGGAGTGAGAGGGGGCTAGGTTTGGATCTGTTGGCCAGGGAGAGTGAGTGAGAGGGGGCTAGGTTTGGATCTGTTGGCCAGGGAGAGTGAGTGAGAGGGGGCTAGGTTTGGATATGTTGGCGAAGGAGGTGGGAGTGAGAGGGGGCTAGGTTTGGATCTGTTGGTCAGGGAGGTGGGAGTGAGGGGGGGCTAGGTTTGGTGTGGTTGGAGGATTCACTGGGGTTAAAGCAGCTTGTCCTTCAGGGAAAGACAGGGACTCTATTAATAGCCGTTGGTGTTAATGGGGGCATCTAGATACAGCGTTTTACTGTGAATGCGGTCTCCGCCAACGCAGGAACATTTCCTTTAAAAGGTGCATAGAGGACAAAGCACGATCTAATTAGAATAGTTGGATGCCTTTAACACCTGCTAGGGTGATGTCTCTGATGCAGATGTGGCTCTTGCCGTCTGACCAGGAATGAGCACCTTGTTAGCTCCATCTTGACAGTGGATTTACAGGATGGGTCCCCTTACACCTGGAGGGTGGGTGGAGGTGGGTGCTGGGAGGTGTGTGTGTGTGTCAGTGCTGAGTTACATGTTCCCTACAACGTTACCTGCTGCAGGTTTTTGAGAAGGCCAGTGGAATCCTGAGCAAGCTGACCAAGTGGAAGGGCAGAGGGGGTTGTCTGACATTTACCATCTGTTAAAGTGCCCCTAAGTGTAGAACATTTACCTTCTGTTAAAGAGCCCCTACAGTGCACATGATAAGAATCCTAGATATTCTTCATCCAAGATGAGTCTGAATAATGGTAGACAGGTGTTTACGGATGGCAATATCAACCCTCTCTTTTAACTTACTTTACAGTCGACCTCTCATCACTTTCTATTCCCTCAATCACACTCTGGATTACCCCTTTATCTTTCCTCCTGTCTCTCCTCTTCTCTTCCTCCTTCTTCCTCTTATGTTCTCCACCTCTCCTCCTCCTTCTTCCTCTGTTATGTTCTCCACCTCTTCTTCTCCTCCTTCTTCCTCTGTTATGTTCTCCACCTCTTCTCCTCCTCCTTCTTCCTCTTATGTTCTCCACCTCTCCTTCTCCTCCTTCCTCTGTTATGTTCTCCACCTCTCCTTCTCCTCCTTCCTCTGTTATGTTCTCTACCTCTTCTTCTCCTCTCTTCTCCTTTCTATCTCTTGACATCTCAAGTGTCTGTCGTGAACTTGTATGGATTTTTTAACCGTACTATAATTAGCGGTAGAGTACTCTTGGGGGTCCTAATTTGTCTGAGTGAATAGGCATGATTGTCCACTGCCAAAGCCTGATTTTAAAAAGGTGTCTGTGAGTCTTTGATTCTCTGGTTTATGTCTCTGATTACTGTAATTCTATCAGTCTCCACTTTCTCTATCAGACGTCATTATCACCAGAACAACGCTGTCAGGAGAAAAGCCCACCCTGGTAACAGACGGGTAGACAATGTCCCAGCAAATAACAGTCAAGGTTAAGACAAAATTCACAGGAACAAACTGTATGAAAAGATAACAGGAGGGGGGTTGTTCTTTTGTCATTCCTGTCCAGATAGTCCAGTCTTCTGCTGCGGCACACTGAATCCACATGTGGTGTTTTTCAGGGCGTATCAAATTCAATGAAACGCGCTTTGTGCAATAGGAAGAATATTGCATTTCAAATCCTGACTGACATTTACCATCTGTTAAAGAGCCCCTACAGTGTAGAACAGGATGTGGGATGCTGTGTGTGTGCACGCATGCAGTAACCACAGACAAACGCAACACAGACATGGCTTGCACACACACACACACACGCATGTGCCTGTGTGTGTACCTGCTGCTATGTCTGTCTGTCTTTTTGTTGTTGTGTGGTTACTGTTATATCCTGGAGGATCCAGTCAGTCAGCTTCCATGGTCCTGGAGGATCCAGTCAGTCAGCTTCCATGGTCCTGGAGGATCCAGTCAGTCAGGCTTCCATGGTCCTGGAGGATCCAGTCAGTCAGCTTCCATGGTCCTGGAGTATCCAGTCAGTCAGCTTCCATGGTCCTGGAGGATCCAGTCAGTCAGCTTCCATGGTCCTTATTCATTCTCCTTGCTCCATATCCTCCATCTGGAACAGTGGCGTGTGTGTGTGTGTGTGTGTGTGTGTGTGTGTGTGTGTGTGTGTGTGTGTGTGTGTGTGTGTTGTGTGTGTGTGTGTGTGTGTGTGTCTTATAGCATTCAGGGTCAAAAGTGAATGTGTGTGCTCAACTATGTGTACAGATAGGGTTATGCATATTGCTGGCCGGTAAAGAGGAAGTCAAAGTTGGAGAAAGTTTGAAACATGATTTAGGACAGAATATTTATCCAGGTAGAATTTGCGTATACGCATGGATCTAGGATCACCCAATCGAACCATAACCATTAGTTAAAGAGAGACATTTTGGCAATAAATACCTTTTTCTACTTACCAAGAGTCCAGATGAAATCATCGATACCATTTTTATGCCTCTGCGTGCCGTTTGAAGGAAGTTGAATGTAGTTTCTGGAGCTATTGCTAACTAGCGTTAGCACAATGAATGAAAGTCTACAGGAACAGCTAGCATGCTACGACTTTGGGTCAGTCTAGTGTAGGTCTCATATACCACAGGGTTATCACTCCTACCACAGAGCATGAGTGTAACCTTTGACCTCTTACCCCTGAGGTTAAGTGTCTGGTCAAACATGCCAATACTGGTCAACATATCCTGTATCTGTTAACAGCTGCCTGCAAGGCGCTGCGCTGGCCACACCTGGACATGTCAACAGTTCACATCAGGTATTAAACAGCAGGGCGCTGGCCACACCTGGACATGTCAACAGTTCACATCAGGTATTAAACAGCAGGGCACTGGCCACACCTGGACAATTACAGGTACACTACCGTTTAAAAGTTTGGGGTCACTTAGAAATATCCTTGTTTTCGAAAGAAAAGCCCCAAAAAAATCCATTAAAATAACATCAAATTGATCAGAAATACAGTGTAGACATTGTTAATGTTGTAAATGGCTATTGTAGCTAGAAACGGCTGGTTTTTAATGGAACATCTACATAGGCGTACAGAGGCCCATTATCAGCAACCATCAGTCCTGTGTTCCAATGGCACATTGTGTTTGCAAATCCAAAATGTTCCTTTTAAAAGCCTAATTGATCATTAGAAAACCTTTTGAAATTATGTTAGCACAGCTGAAAACTGTTGTGCTGATTAAAAAAGCAATAAAACTGTCCTTCTTGAGAGTATCTGGAGCATCAGCAATTGTGGGTTCGATTACAGGCTCAAAATGGCCAGAAACAAATAACTTTCTTCTGAAACTCGTCAGTCTATTCTTGTTCTGGAATATGAAGGCTATTCCATGCGAGAAATTGCCAAGAAACTGAAGATCTCGTACAACGCTGTGTACTACTCCCTTCACAGAACTGCACAAACTGTCTCTAACCAGAATAGAAAGAGGAGTGGGAGGCCCCGGTGCACAACTGAGCAAGAGGAAAAATACATTAGAGTGTCTAGTTTGAGAAACAGGCGCCTCACAGGTCCTCAACTGGCAGCTTCATTAAATAGTACCCGCAAAACACCGGTCTCAACGTCAACAGTGAAGAGGCGACTCCGGGATGCTGACCTTCTAGGCAGAGTTGTAAAGAAAAAGCCATATCTCAGACTGCCCATCTTAATCTTTTCTGTCTACTGGCCAGTCTGAGATGAAGTGGTGCGTGCATATGTATTCACCCCCTTTCCTATGAAGCCCCTAAATAAGATCTGACGCAATCAATTACCTTCAGAAGTCACATAATTAGTTAAATTAAGTCCACCAGTGAGCAATCTAAGTGTCACATGATCTGTCACATGATCTCAGTATATATACATCTGTTCTGAAAGGCCCCAGAGTCTGCAACACCACTAAGTAAGGGGCACCACCAAGCAAGCGACACCATAAAGATCAAGGAGATCTCCAAACAGGTCAGGGACAAAGTTGTGGAGAAGTACAGATCAGGGTTGGGTTATAAAAAAATATCAGAAACATTGAACATCCCACGGAGCACCATTAACTCTATTATTAAAAAATTGAAAGAATATGGCACCACAACAAACCTGCCAAGAGAGGGCCGCCCACCAAAACTCACGGACCAGGCAAGGAGGGCATTACTCAGAGAGGCAATAAAGAGACCAAAGATAACCCTGAAGGAGCTGCAAAGTATCTGTCCATAGGACCACTTTAAGCCGTACACTCCACAGAGCTGGGCTTTACATAAGAGTGGCTAGAAAAAAGCCATTGCTTGAAGAAATAAATAAGCAAACATGTTTGATGTTTGCCAAAAGGCATGTGGGAGACTCCCCAAACATATGGAAGAAGGTACTCTGGTCAGATTAGACTAAAATTGAGCTTTTTGGCCAACAAGAAAAATGCCATGTCTGGCGCAAACCCAACACCTCTCATCCCCCCGAGAACACCATCCCTACAGTGAAGCATGGTGGTGGCAGCATCATGCTGTTGGGATGTTTTTCATCGGCAGGGACTGGGAAACTGGTCAGAATTTAAGGAATGATGGATGGTGCTAAATACAGGGAAATTCTTGAGGGAAACCTGTTTCAGTCTTCCAGAGATTTGAGACTGGGACGGAGGTTCACCTTCCAGCAGGACAATTACCCTAAGCTTACTGCTAAAGCAACACTCGAGTGGTTTAAGGGGAAACATTAAAATGTCTTGGAATGGCCTAGTCAAAGCCCAGACCTCAATCCAATTGAGAATCTGTGGTATGACTTAAAGATTGCTGTTTACCAGCGGAACCCATCCAACTTGAAGGAGCTGGAGAAGTTTTGCCTTGAATGGGCAAAAATCCCAGTGGCTAGATGTGCCAAGCTTATAGAAACATACCCCAATAGACTTGCAGCTGTAGTTGCTGCAAATGGTGGCTCTACAAAGTTGTCCGTTTTTTTGTCTTATTTCTTGTTTGTGTCACAATAAAAAATATTTTGCAGCTTCAAAGTGGTAGGCATGTTGTGTAAATGAAATGATACAACCCCCCCCAAAAAATCAATTTTAATTCCAGGTTGTAAGGCAACAAAATAGGAAAAATGCCAAGGGGGGTGAATACTTTCGCAAGCCACTGTAAGTTCTCAAAGAAGGTGTCGAGTAAGGTAGCATTACCAGCGGATTCCAAAGTGTGTAATTGTGAGTTATGAAAGCATGAATCTAAATGATCAATACATTTGTTACCCACCTCGTCCGAAGTGTGTAATTGTGAGTTATGAAAGCATGAATTGACCTCTAAATGACCTCGTCAGTTATCTCAGGTGTGGTTTGATTTGCGGTTCTCTGACGCAGCTGGTGTGCTAGCATTTCCCCTGATTTCTCTCCAAGTTAATTTTTGTGTCGATTTTTACTAATTAGATTTTCAACTTGTCAAGTTGAAAGAAGATCCAACTCTGTCTGAAGTGTCAAACGTTGTTTGAGTAAATCTGCGGAAGAAGAGTGTGAATATGCCATATCCAAGATTTTATTTGTAAATTCCACTAGGTGTTGAATATTGCACTTGCTTAATCTGATTGGCTCAAACGCATTAAGAAGGAAAGAGATTCCACAAATTAACTTTTAACAAGGCACAACTGTTAATTTAAATGCATTCCAGGTGACTACCTCATTTACATTTGAGTCATTTAGCAGACACTCTTATCCAGAGCGACATACAGGAGCAATTAGGGGTAATGCCAGATTTTTCACCTAGTCGGCTCGGGGATTAGAACCAGCGACCTTTCGGTTACTGGCACAACGCTCTTACCCACTAAGCTACCTGCCTCATGAAGCTGGTTGAGAGAACACCAAGAGTGTACAAAGCTGTCATCAAGGCAAAGGGTGGCTATTTGAAGAATCTCAAATATAAAATATATATTTTGATTTGTTTGGTTACTACATGATTCCAAATGTGTTATTTCATAGTGTTGATGTCTTCATTATTATTCTACAATGTAGAAAATAGTAAAAAATAAATAAAAACCGTTGAATGAGTAGGTGTTCTAAAACCTTTGACCGGTAGTGTAGCTCAGTTTGAGATGAAAAAAAAAAAGCAGCAAAGGTTTCTTCTGATAGCAGTAATAAGTTAAGCCACCAAGGGTGATAATTAGGCTGTGTATTTGGTGTAAGTAGTGGCAAAGTAAGTGGAGAATGATCCGAAATGACTATAGCTTGGTAATCACACTCCGTGATAAGTGGCAGAATTCTATTGTCTAGGAAAAAGTATAATATACGTGAGATGGTCTTATGAACTGGTGAGGAAAAAAGAATACTCCCTAGCAGTGGGATTGCGGAAATGCCACGCATCACATATGCCATATGTCTTAAGAAATAGCTGAATTGTGGATACTGTCTTTGATGAAGATACCTTAGGAGAGCTACGATCCAGATTGGGCGACAGTACACAATTCATATCACCACCTAGTATTAGGAAATACGTTTGTGAAGAATGAAGTGTTATCCCAATTTGGTGCATAAATGGTAGCCAAGAGAACAGGTGTATTATATGGTCTTCCTGCTACAATAATGTAACGGCCTGCTGAGTCTGCCTCTACACTTGACATTGCGAACGGTATGTTTTTACTAATTAAAATGGCTGCTCCTCTAGTTTTAGAACGAAAATTTTGAATGATATGATTGACCCATCCACCCTCCTTTTAAACGAAAATGGTCGAAAGTGCGGAGATGTGTCTCCTGAAGAAAGGCAATATCTACTTTCAGGTGATTTAAATGAGAAATAACCCTGTTATGTTTCACTGGGTGATTTAAAGATGTAACTTTCCAGCTAGCAAAAGTGACCGAGCAACCAGCTGTCGCTCTCATGAGATTAGGCCTAGCCATGTAAAGTCACATGGGAAAAGGATAGATGCCAGATTACAATAACAACTGATCCATTAAACATTTTTCTAAAATACCAAATAAAAAAAAACAAAGTTGAAGAAGAATAAAAAACATAAACAAACAAAACTCTGAAGTCTGGTATGAAAAACAAGGTAACCACTAAAACCCACCCTGGTCACCTAATAGAACAAGGTAACCACTAAAACCCACCCTGGTCACCTAATAGAACAAGGTAACCACTAAAACCCACCCTTGTCACCTAATAGAACAAGGTAACCACTAAAACCCACCCTGGTCACCTAGTAGAACAAGGTACCACTAAAACCCACCCTGGTCAGCCTAAAAGAACAAGGTAACCACTAAAACCCACCCTGGTCACCTAGTAGAACAAGGTAACCACTAAAACCCACCCTGGTCACCTAATAGAACAAGGTAACCACTAAAACCCACCCTGGTCACCTAGTAGAGCAAGGTAACCACTAAAACCCACCCTGGTCACCTAATAGAACAAGGTAACCACTAAAACCCACCCTGGTCACCTAATAGAACAAGGTAACCACTAAAACCCACCCTGGTCACCTAATAGAACAAGGTAAACACTAAAACCCACCCTGGTCACCTAATAGAACAAGGTAACCACTAAAACCCACCCTGGTCACCTAATAGAACAAGGTAACCACTAAAACCCACCCTGGTCACCTAATAGAACAAGGTAACCACTAAAACCCACCCTGGTCACCTAGTAGAACAAGGTAAACACTAAAACCCACCCTGGTCACCTAATAGAACAAGTAACCACTAAAACCCACCCTGGTCACCTAGTAGAACAAGGTAACCACTAAAACCCACCCTGGTCACCTAATAGAACAAGGTAACCACTAAAACCCACCCTGGTCACCTAATAGAACAAGGTAACCACTAAAACACACCCTGGTCACCTAATAGAACAAGGTAACCACTAAAACCCACCCTGGTCACCTAATAGAACAAGGTAACCACTAAAACCCACCCTGGTCACCTAATAGAACAAGGTAACCACTAAAACCCACCCTGGTCACTTAATATAACAAGGTAACCACTAAAACCCACCCTGGTCACCTAATAGAACAAGGTAACCACTAAAACCCACCCTGGTCACCTAGTAGAACAAGGTAAACACTAAAACCCACCCTGGTCACCTAATAGAACAAGTAACCACTAAAACCCACCCTGGTCACCTGGTAGAACAAGGTAACCACTAAAACCCACCCTGGTCACCTAATAGAACAAGGTAACCACTAAAACCCACCCTGGTCACCTAATAGAACAAGGTAACCACTAAAACCCACCCTGGTCACCTGGTAGAACAAGGTAACCACTAAAACCCACCCTGGTCACCTAGTAGAATAAGGTAACCACTAAAACCCACCCTGGTCACCTAATAGAACAAGGTAACGCTAATCCTCACGCAAAGATATCCACACATGATGTGCTTGTTGTGGGGAACACTAAACCTATCGAGTAGTTTGTAGTGGGGAACACTAAACCTATCGAGTAGCTTGTTGTGGGGAACACTAAACCTATCGAGTAGTTTGTATGTAGTGGGGACACTAAACCTATCGAGTAGTTTGTAGTGGGGAACACTAAACCTATCGAGTAGTTTGTAGTGGGGAATACTAAACCTATCGAGTAGCTTGTAGTGGGGAACACTAAACCTATCGAGTAGAGAGCCCTGCTGAATTAGTGAAGGATTTAAAACAAGTTGATCATAATAAATAAATACTTATTTACAACCCCAAACTAGGCTGTATTAAAATAAAGTATATAACATTTTACAGCAATACCACTAAGTTAGCAGCAACATCTTTAAAGAAATGACGTAACCTAATAATAGAACTGTGCTTCATCTACCCTGGATACTGGTACCATCGATAAATAGAAATGAGCAGCTTCATGGTAATAAAATAAACGTTAAAACAAAAGGAGAATTGACTCACCGGAACTAAGGCACCAACGTTACCTAATAATAACAATATCAACTGATACCACTGGCAACGCTATAGAGTATCTACAAAAGATAGACTGAGTCTGCAGTGGTAGACACATTCGTCCATTACCCTAATCGCCAAATAGGTGAACATTCAGTCATGTGCTTCGTCCGACCTCGGTAGAATGTTCGCCTTTACGAAGACCATCGTCTTATGAGGGTCTTAGAACTCTTTCTCGGTGCCGTTATATGGAGCTGGGCAGGAAAAGCCGCACCATACCGAACGTCGGTACGTCCACGGAGCAGACTCTTGACATCGTTGAAAGCGGCACGGTCATGAGCAACGCTGGGGGCATAGTCTGGGAAGATAGAGATGGGTGGTCCGTAGCGTCGAAGTGGGCCAAATTATCTGGCACGCCGAGGAACATCAATACAATCCTGATAGTAGTGTAGTTTAGCCACAATTACGCAAGGTTTTCCATCCAAGGCTTTCTTGCTTGAGAGCCCCGACGTGAGCGGTCAACAAGGACGTCTTTATCCAAATTGAGGGCTTCCTTCAATAACTTTGAGACCGATGAAGTGGAACTGGAGCCTGGGTCCTCAGCTAACCCCATGATCCTGATATTGGATCTTCACATATAACTTAAGGCTAGCCACATCAGTTTCGAGCTCCTTAACCGTGTTTTATAGCGTAGTCGTGTTGTCCGAGCATGTTGACAAGTCTTGTTCCATGTCGGAGACAGTTTTCTTAACTTTATCCAGTTCAGTACGAACCATTGCTGTATGCTTTGCGAGTTCATTCTTGACTGCTTGTAACTCCGACTTACTACAATTAAAGTCCTCACTGAGTTCCGACTTGAGTATAGATGAAATGTCTGCTCCGAGGGCAGCAAGAATCTCGGCCTTCAAATCCTCGGTGTTCATTTTTTTGCCGAGGGGATGAGCCGCTGCTCCCACTTGTTAAAGAACTCGAGCTCCTCGTCTTGGGCCTAGTTTTCTCTTTTGTCAGTGATTCCGCTGAACTTAAACTTTTGCAGGTTATGCGCCATTTATGCATTAAAATTAAAATAAAACTTGAATAAAGTAAAGCACGTCATTCAAAGGCTGTGTTTCCTAGTTAGTTTTGGGTCAAAGCGCAAAGAAAGTATTCAATAAATGCAATTTAAGCAGGAGCTCGGAAAAACGTGACCTAGTCCATGGCTTGCTCACTAGCGCCCCCCCCCCCCCCCCCCCCCGCAACAATGAACTCTGCCTCCGGGAATGCAGTCTCCAGTTTGTTCAGGGTCCAATGAAGATCTTTGAGAGGCTTTTTTGGTGTCTGCTTGGGGTGGGAACTCTCTCGTAAAGTAAAAAGGGCGACATTTGACGACCAAGTATTCCAAGTCGGGGGGCAGACGTTCTCAGGTTCCTGTACGTTTCCTCCTTGTGTTGTTGGTAATAAAGCAGAGCCCACCACCTTTACTCTTGCCAGAGAGAGCCCGCGTCCTATCCGCACGAAAAACTGTAAAACCTGCTGGTTGTATATAATCCGTCTGGATGTCGGAGGAAAACCAAGTGTCAGAAAAACAGAATATGTTGCTGGATCTGATGTCCCTCTGGAAGGAGGTGCTCGTTCTGAGTTCATCAAGTTTATTCATTTAATGATTGAATATTGGCAAGTAGTATGCTGGGTAATGGAGGATGGGTCGCCCAGCGTCTTCATCTCACTAAGACCCCGCCACGGCTGCCTCTCCATCGGCGTCTTCGCTTCCTACTCTCCGGTGCGACTCCCAAGCAGCTCGGCACCTTGCCGAAGAAGCTAGTCCATTCTTCTGTTGTCTCAGGGAATTCAGGGAGGTCGGGTGGATGGTGAATACCCAGTGATTCGTATTCCAGTGGTACTACCCGGGTGTATGTAGTAATGCACGAAACAAACTGATTAAGAAAATTAGAGAATAACACTAGAAAAAAACACAAAGTAGAAACCTGCAATGTTTTGTCGGAGCTCGAGGCGAGGCACCCTCTGTAGGCACCATCTTAGCCCCCCCCCCCCCCCCCCCCCAGGGCGCTGGCCACACCTGGACAGTTCACATTAGGTGTTAAGCAGCAGGGCACTGGCCACACCTGGACAGTTCACATTAGGTGTTAAGCAGCAGGGCGCTGGCCACACCTGGACAGTTCACATTAGGTGTTAAACAGCAGGGCACTGTCCACACCTGGACAGTTCACATTAGGTGTTAAACAGTAGGGCGCTGGCCACACCTGGACAGTTCACATATGGACACCGTAGATGGAAATGGCTTGCACTGAGCAATAGCCCTGGTTCCCACAGACACAGTAGAGCATGTGTCTGACGTAGGATGTGAAATCTGAAACTACTTGAAGCTGGGATGTTCCTCCTATCATTTCATTCGCTCTTCCGATTGTCCATTAACTCCTGGCTGAACCCTACGTCACAGCTACTTACAAAGCACGTGCACGCAATCCTTACATTGTAGCGCAGCAGCAGAGAGTGGTTTCATCACTGTAGCACATTCAGAGATCGATTTATAGCCATTAATCTAAAATAATTCATAGATTAAAAAAAACAAAAAAACATTATGTTTGTCATAGACGGACAAGAGTAATATGGATGAAAGGCCAAGTTCAGGAAGCCAAGCTAGAGCTCTGTGAGTCCTTCACAGCGATGGGGCAGACGTTTTGATCAAGAGACCTTTAGATCCGAGTTCAGGAAGTCAAGCTAGAGCTCTGTGAGTCCTTCACAGCGATGAGGCAGACGTTTTGATCAACAGACCTTTAGAAAATACGCACATTTTACATACAAATATGTATTTTACAGTTATAAGGAAGGTGAAATCTTAGTTAGTAATTTATAATTTGATTATACTACATATTTTGTTTTTGTTGAATAGGAAATGCGTCATTTTTTTATATTTGTACGGTATACTTGAGCTTGTGTCGTGTATTTTTACAGAAAAGTTAGATTTTAATATTTATTTATTTGAGTATGCAGCATTACTAGTCCAATGAAGATCTTTGAGAGGCTTTTTTGGTGTCTGCTTGGGGTGGGAACTCTCTCGTAAAGTAAAAAGGGCGACATTTGACGACCAAGTATTCCAAGTCGGGGGGCAGACGTTCTCAGGTTACTGTACGTTTCCTCCTTGTGTTGTTGGTAATAAAGCAGAGCCCACCACCTTTACTCTTGCCAGAGAGAGCCCGCGTCCTATCCGCACGAAAAACTGTAAAACCTGCTGGTTGTATATAATCCGTCTGGATGTCGGAGGAAAACCAAGTGTCAGAAAAACAGAATATGTTGCTGGATCTGATGTCCCTCTGGAAGGAGGTCCTCGTTCTGAGTTCATCAAGTTTATTCATTTAATGATTGAATATTGGCAAGTAGTATGCTGGGTAATGGAGGATGGGTCGCCCAGCATCTTCATCTCACTAAGACCCCGCCACGGCTGCCTCTCCATCGGCGTCTTCGCTTCCTACTCTCCGGTGCGACTCCCAAGCAGCTCGGCACCTTGCCGAAGAAGCTAGTCCATTCTTCTGTTGTCTCAGGGAATTCAGGGAGGTCGGGTGGATGGTGAATACCCAGTGATTCGTATTCCAGTGGTACTACCCGGGTGTATGTAGTAATGCACGAAACAAACTGATTAAGAAAATTAGAGAATAACACTAGAAAAAAACACAAAGTAGAAACCTGCAATGTTTTGTCGGAGCTCGAGGCGAGGCACCCTCTGTAGGCACCATCTTAGCCCCCCCCCCCCCCCCCCCCCAGGGCGCTGGCCACACCTGGACAGTTCACATTAGGTGTTAAGCAGCAGGGCACTGGCCACACCTGGACAGTTCACATTAGGTGTTAAGCAGCAGGGCGCTGGCCACACCTGGACAGTTCACATTAGGTGTTAAGCAGCAGAGCGCTTGCCACACCTGGACAGTTCACATTAGGTGTTAAACAGCAGGGCACTGTCCACACCTGGACAGTTCACATTAGGTGTTAAACAGTAGGGCGCTGGCCACACCTGGACAGTTCACATATGGACACCGTAGATGGAAATGGCTTGCACTGAGCAATAGCCCTGGTTCCCACAGACACAGTAGAGCATGTGTCTGACGTAGGATGTGAAATCTGAAACTACTTGAAGCTGGGATGTTCCTCCTATCATTTCATTCGCTCTTCCGATTGTCCATTAACTCCTGGCTGAACCCTACGTCACAGCTACTTACAAAGCACGTGCACGCAATCCTTACATTGTAGCGCAGCAGCAGAGAGTGGTTTCATCACTGTAGCACATTCAGAGATCGATTTATAGCCATTAATCTAAAATAATTCATAGATTAAAAAAAACAAAAAAACATTATGTTTGTCATAGACGGACAAGAGTAATATGGATGAAAGGCCAAGTTCAGGAAGCCAAGCTAGAGCTCTGTGAGTCCTTCACAGCGATGGGGCAGACGTTTTGATCAAGAGACCTTTAGATCCGAGTTCAGGAAGTCAAGCTAGAGCTCTGTGAGTCCTTCACAGCGATGGGGCAGACGTTTTGATCAACAGACCTTTAGAAAATACGCACATTTTACATACAAATATGTATTTTACAGTTATAAGGAAGGTGAAATCTTAGTTAGTAATTTATAATTTGATTATACTACATATTTTGTTTTTGTTGAATAGGAAATGCGTCATTTTTTAATATTTGTACGGTATACTTGAGCTTGTGTCGTGTATTTTTACAGAAAAGTTAGATTTTAATATTTATTTATTTGAGTATGCAGCATTACTAGTTATTATTATTTTTATTTTTATTTTTTTAAGGGGGTAGATCAGCTTAATATTGCAGATAGATTGTAACTTCCGTCAATGTAATTGTCTGCATCACTTCTAATCCCCCATGTTTTTATATATATATACAGTGGGGAGAACAAGTATTTGATACACTGCCGATTTTGCAGGTTTTCCTACTTACAAAGCATGTAGAGGTCTGTAATTTTTATCATAGGCACACTTCAACTGTGAGAGACAGAATCTAAAACAAAAATCCAGGAAATCACATTGTATGATTTTTAAGTAATTCATTTGCATTTTATTGCATGACATAAGTATTTGATCACCTACCAACCAGTAAGAATTCCGTCTCTCACAGACCTGTTAGTTTTTCTTTAAGAAGCCCTCCTGTTCTCCACTCATTACCTGTATTAACTGCACCTGTTTGAACTCGTTACCTGTATAAAAGACACCTGTCCACACACTCAATCAAACAGACTCCAACCTCTCCACAATGGCCAAGACCAGAGAGCTGTGTAAGGACATCAGGGATAAAATTGTAGACCTGCACAAGGCTGGGATGGGCTACAGGACAATAGGCAAGCAGCTTGGTGAGAAGGCAACAACTGTTGGTGCAATTATTAGAAAATGGAAGAACTTCAAGATGACGGTCAATCACCCTCGGTCTGGGGCTCCATGCAAGATCTCACCCCGTGGGGCATTAATGATCATGAGGAAGGTGAGGGATCAGCCCAGAACTACACAGCCGGACCTGGTCAATGACCTGAAGAGAGCTGGGACCACAGTCTCAAAGAAAACCATTAGTAACACACTACGCCGTCATGGATTAAAATCCTGCAGCGCACGCAAGGTCCCCCTGCTCAAGCCAGCGCATGTCCAGGCCCGTCTGAAGTTTGCCAATGACCATCTGGATGATCCAGAGGAGGAATGGGAGAAGGTCATGTGGTCTGATGAGACAAAAATAGAGCTTTTTGGTCTAAACTCCACTCCACACTGTGTTTGGAGGAAGAAGAAGGATGAGTACAACCCCAAGAACACCATCCCAACCGTGAAGCATGGAGGTGGAAACATCATTCTTTGGTGATGCTTTTCTGCAAAGGGGACAGGACGACTGCACCATATTGAGGGGAGGATGGATGGGGCCATGTATCGCGAGATCTTGGCCAACAACCTCCTTCCCTCAGTAAGAGCATTGAAGATGGGTCGTGGCTGGGTCTTCCAGAATGACAACGACCCGAAACACACAGCCAGGGCAACTAAGGAGCATGTGACGGGCTTAATGAGGCACTGCTCTTGGCTCTTAACCACAGCTGTGTGGGGGTGGGTGGGAGGGACAGTTTTCCACCTCTGCTTTGTTTCAGGTATGGCATACTGTGCAATAATTTGCCCAATTGACCGTGAGCTTTATAATTATATCTTGTGTGTGTGTGTGTGTGTGTGTGTGTGTGTGTGTGTGTGTGTGTGTGTGTGTGTGTGTGTGTGTGTGTGTGTGTGTGTGTGTGTGTGAGTGTGTGAGTGAGTGAGTGAGTGAGTGAGTGAGTGAGTGAGGACATGTGGTTGTGATCTCTGTGAGTAGGTCTAAGCCACTGCTCCAAAACTGCCATAAAAAACAATGGTTTGCAACTGCACATGGGGATAAAGATCGTACTTTTTGGAGAAATGTCCTCTGGTCTGATGAAACAAAAATAGAACTGTTTGGCCATAATGACCATCGTTATGTTTGGAGGGAAAAAGGGGATACCTTGCAAGCCGAAGAACACCATCCCAACCGTGAAGCATGGGGGTGGCAGCATCATGCTGTGGGGGTGCTTTGCTGCAGTTTGGACTGGTGCACTTCACAAAATAGATGGCATCATGAGGAAGGAAAATTATGTGGATATATTAAAGCAACATCTCAAGACATCAGTCAGGAAGTTAAAGCTTGGTCGCAAATGGGTCTTCCAAATGGACAATGACCCCAAGCATACTTCCAAAGTTGTGGCAAAATGGCTTAAGGACAACAAAGTCAAGGTATTGGAGTGGCCATCACAAAGCCCTGATCTCAATCCTATAAAAAATGTGTGGGCAGAACTGAAAAAGCATGTGCGATCAAGGAGGCCTACAAACCTGACTCAGTTACACCAGCTCTGTCAGGAGGAATGGGCTAAAATTCACTCAACTTATTGTGGGAAGCTTGTGGAAGGCTACCCGAAACATTTGAAGTTAAACAATTTAAAGGCAATGCTACCAAATACTAATTGAGTGTATGTAAACTTCTGACCCAATGGTAATGTGATGAAAGAAATAAAAGCTGAAATAAATCGTTCTCTCTACAATTATTCTGACATTTCACATTCTTAAAATAAAGTGATGATCCTAACTGACCTAAAACAGGGAATTTTTACTAGGATTAAATATCAGGAATTGTGAAAAACTGAGTTTAAATGTATATGGCTAAGGTGTATGTAAACTTCCGACTTCAACTGTACATGTCGACTGCATGAACTTTACAAGTTTTGACCGCAGTCGACTGCATGACCTTTACAAGTTTTGACTGCAGTCGACTGCAAGTTTCTGCAGTTGCTCTTCACCAACTTCCTCCTGCATTGTGGGAGGCTCTATTGTCAACCAATCATTCTTTGTTTTGTTTGACTCACGCGAATGTGACCAAAGACATGACTGAAACAGGAACCAACTTTGCCGTGATTCATGTTCACAGTGGATATATACAAATGATATGCATATATATATATATATATATATATATATATATATATATATATATATATATATATATATATATATATATATATATATATATATATATATATACAGTGGGGGAAAAAAAGTATTTAGTCAGCCACCAATTGTGCAAGTTCTCCCACTTAAAAAGATGAGAGAGGCCTGTAATTTTCATCATAGGTACACGTCAACTATGACAGACAAATTGAGAAAAAGAAATCCAGAAAATCACATTGTAGGATTTTTAATGAATTTATTTGCAAATTATGGTGGAAAATAAGTATTTGGTCACCTACAAACAAGCAAGATTTCTGGCTCTCACAGACCTGTAACTTCTTCTTTAAGAGGCTCCTCTGTCCTCCACTCATTACCTGTATTAATGGCACCTGTTTGAACTTGTTATCAGTATAAAAGACACCTGTCCACAACCTCAAACAGTCACACTCCAAACTCCACTATGGCCAAGACCAAAGAGCTGTCAAAGGACACCAAAAACAAAATTGTAGACCTGCACCAGGCTGGGAAGACTGAATCTGCAATAGGTAAGCAGCTTGGTTTGAAGAAATCAACTGTGGGAGCAATTATTAGGAAATGGAAGACATACAAGACCACTGACAATCTCCCTCGATCTGGGGCTCCACGCAAGATCTCACCCCGTGGGGTCAAAATGATCACAAGAACGGTGAGCAAAAATCCCAGAACCACACGGGGGGACCTAGTGAATGACCTGCAGAGAGCTGGGACCAAAGTAACAAAGCCTACCATCAGTAACACACTACGCCGCCAGGGACTCAAATCCTGCAGTGCGAGACGTGTCCCCCTGCTTAAGCCAGTACATGTCCAGGCCCGTCTGAAATGCATTTGGATGATCCAGAAGAGGATTGGGAGAATGTCATATGGTCAGATGAAACCAAAATATAACTTTTTGGTAAAAACTCAACTCGTCATGTTTGGAGGACAAAGAATGCTGAGTTGCATCCAAAGAACACCATACCTACTGTGAAGCATGGGGTTGGAAACATCATGCTTTGGGGCTGTTTTTCTGCAAAGGGACCAGGACGACTGATCCGTGTAAAGGAAAGAATGAATGGGGCCATGTATCGTGAGATTTTGAGTGAAACCCTCCTTCCATCAGCAAGGGCATTGAAGATGAAACGTGGCTGGGTCTTTCAGCATGACAATGATCCCAAACACACCGCCCGGGCAATGAAGGAGTGGCTTCGTAAGAAGCATTTCAAGGTCCTGGAGTGGCCTAGCCAGTCTCCAGATCGCAACCCCATAGAAAATCTTTGGAGAGAGTTGAAAGTCTGTGTTGCCCAGCGACAGCCCCAAAACATCACTGCTCTAGAGGAGATCTGCATGGAGGAATGGGCCAAAATACCAGCAACAGTGTGTGAAAACCTTGTGAAGACTTACAGAAAACGTTTGACCTGTGTCATTGCCAACAAAGGGTATATAACAAAGTATTGAGAAACTTTTGTTATTGACCAAATACTTATTTTCCACCATCATATGCCAATAAATTCATTAAAAATCCTACAATGTGATTTTCTGGAAAAAAAATTCTCATTTTGTCTGTCATAGTTGACGTGTACCTATGATGAAAATTACAGGCCTCTCTAATCTTTTTAAGTGGGAGAACTTGCACAATTGGTGGCTGACTAAATACTTTTTTCCCCCACTGTATATATATATATAGTACACATGGTTTCAGTTTGTGAGTGTGTGATATGGGGGTTGGAGACTTGTTTATTTCAACATTATAAAGAACAACTTTTATAAACGATGACAACACTGACATGCTGATCTGAGCCTTGCTATTGGACAACCACGTCAATGTCTGACTTTCAGCTGTCGCAGATGCACCTCGCTTAACTTCACTCACTGACTTTGTTCTACAGTGAGCTTCCTTAGGCTTACCGCTTGAACACACCCAGAATTCTTGTCAGTCAGACGTCTTATGACATCACAAAGGATGTGACAGAATGGGAGCCTGCGTTCCCGAGTTGGATGACCGTTTTAAATAGATTGTTTTTTTTCTCCCCAGTCGGAGCTCCTTTTTTTCAGAGTTCCCAGTTATTTTGAACACACTGAAGTCTGAGATTTTAACGGTGCGTCAGGCATCTTATGACCATCACAGAGGGTCAGACAGCACTAAATCAGACAGATCTGTGCTCCATATTCAGCTCTTCAGCAACAATGCAGTTGTTTCCAGTGTGATCTACCCTAGTTGAGTCCATGTGGTGGATGTGAGGGACGGGGGCTCTGCAGTGTTCTGTGTTGAATACATATTACATTGAGGATTGGCTCTGGGGAGACACTTCCTGTTTTGTTCCTTTTTATCAGGATGGGCCCTGAGGTTGGGGCCAGATAAGGTCACATTATTTAACTGTGTGTGTGCATGCACGTGTGTGTGTGTTCTGGGTGTCAGGAGTTATACCACAGCACCGTAAACAGCGTCAGAACCACAAAGTGGAAAAAGACATCAAAATAACTCCTCTCCACTTTCCAAAAAAAAAGTGTTAAACGTGCAAAAAGTAAAGGGTAGCCCCAAAAGCTTCCAAAGAAGGTGAACTTGTATTTAAAGGGGTGTTTGCAACACGAGCATCAGGTGGTCTTTAATCCAAACAGACCCCCCCCCCCCCCCTATTCAGTTATTAATCCAATCACACATGATCTGCGCCCTTTGGCAGGAAGCACCTAATGAAGGGTTCCTAACCCAGCGCTTCATTACGATTACATGAGCACATAAATAGTGTGCCCACTAGGTAATGAGATCACAGGGGTTCTGCCCTAACCAGAACAGGGGATGAGGAGAGGGAATTGGGGTAGAGGGGAAAGAGGAAGAATGAGAGTTGAGATGGCAGAGAGCTGTTACTGTAAAAATGAAGAAAGAGTTGAGATGGCAGAGAGCTGTTACTGTAAGAATGAAGAAAGAGTTGAGATGGCACAGAGCTGTTTTCTGTAAGAATGAAGAAAGAGTTGAGATGGCAGAGAGCTGTTACTGTAAGAATGAAGAAAGAGTTGAGATGGCACAGAGCTGTTTTCTGTAAGAATGAAGAAAGAGTTGAGATGGCAGAGAGCTGTTACTGTAAGAATGAAGAATGAGGGTGGAGCAGAGAGCTGTTACTGTAAGAATGAAGAAAGAGTGTGGGGCATAGGAGAGGTAGAGAGAGAGAGAGTGGGCGATACAAAAAGGGTATAGAGCAAAATAAAATTATTCTTTGACTCTAGTGCGTGTGGGAATGACCGCAGATTTAAAGCATTGGTTTTTCCTGCTTGTTTTTGTATTTCCACAGTTCTGTGATGTTTCTCAATGTTTGTTATGTGGTGAAAAGCAGCGGTGCCAGCAGACTGACAGCTCCTTGGCTTGGAGTCTGGCTGCATTCTGTCTGGTCTAAAGAGACCTGTTACAGTCCCTCAGAGGGGGACATTCTCTGTCCTCCAAAACACACAGCTCACATGCTCCATGTTACTCACAACACTCACAGTTGAACTGATCTCTGAACCTCTTTTTTATTTTCAGTTTAAAAACAAACAACATAGATGTGCTGCAAATATTTTGCCCCCCATTTGTAGGTGTTCTGGAGAGAAGCGTGGAGGGGGAGGCTAGCGCCCTCACTAAAGCCAAGACCCTCTACAAATCCTGCACCAATGAGAGTGAGTCTGCTGGTCTGTTTTGTTGAGGTCAATTTACATTTCAATTCAGTCAGTCATTTCAGTCCAATTAGTTGTCTACCTTTAAACTGTGAGTTAACCTGGGTCCCTTTCCCCCCCCCCCCCCCCCCCCCCCCCCCACCCCCTCCTCTGAAGGTCAGATTGAGAAAAGGGGCGGAGCTCCTTTACTAGACATGCTCCCTAATGTGTTTGAGTGGCCAATAGCTACAGACCAATGGGAGACTGTCTATGGTAAACTACACTATACACTTCTACCACTGTGACTCCTACGCCTATTTTGGTTTACCCGTCCTCAATCCTCTCCTCTCCTCTCCTCTCCTCTCCTCTCCTCTCCTCTCCTCTCCTCTCCTCTCCTCTCCTCTCCTCTCCTCTCCTCTCCTCTCCTCTCCTCTCCTCTCCTCTCCTCTCCTTCCTCTCCTCTCCTCTCCTCTCCTCTCCTCTCCTCTCCTCTCCTCTCCTCTCCTTGCCCACTTAGGTGACACATGGAAGTTGGAGGATGCCATTGCCAGACTAAACGAGAAATACGGAACTCAAGTCTTGGTTAATTTTTTTATCGGCACTGATGACAAAGATTCCAATTCACACGTCATTCATGTAGGTGTGCAAAAGAAGAGTCGCCGTCACATGCACAGTCACATGCACAGTCACATGCACAGTCACATGCACAGTCACATGCACACACCTACCTATAGAAAGGTCTACACCCCCTTTAACTTGATTCACATTTTGTTATGTTACAAAGTGGGATTGAAATATGTATTTAATATATTCTTTTTTTTTCATTGATCTACACAAAATAGTCCATAATGTCAAAGTGAAAACAAAATTCTACACATTTTTGCAAATTAATTAAAAAAATAAAAAATAAAAAATTAAATATATATATATATATATATAGTCTTTGCATAAGTATCCCCCCCCCCCCCCCCCCCCCCCCCTTTATTTAGGCAAGCCTAAATTAGTTCAGAAATAACATTTGGCTCAACAAATCACATAAGTTTAATGGAATCATTCGGTGTGAAATAATAGGGGTTGATATCAGTAGAGGCTGCTGAGGGGAGGATGGCTCATAATAATGGCTGGAATGGCGTGAATGGAATGGCATCAAACACATGGAAACCATGTTTGATGTACCGTATTTCATACCATTCCACTAATTCCGCTCCATCCATTACCATGGGCCCGTCCTCCCCAATTAAGGTGCCACCAACCCCCTGTGATTGACATTATTTTTTTATGACTACCCCTTCCTCTGTTTCCATAAATACATCTGCAAGGTCCCTCAGTCAAGTATTGCATTTCAAGCACAGATTCAACTACAAAGACCAGGGAGCTTTTCAAAAGCCTCATAAAGAAGGGCAGTGATTGGTAGATGGGTAACAATATCAAATCAGACATTGAATATCTCTTTACGCATGGTCAAGTTAATAATTATGCTGTGGATTATGTATTAAAACCACCCAGACACATCAAAGATATACAGTTGTCCTCCTGAACTGAGCTGCAGGACAGGAATGAAACTGCTCAGGGATGTCACCATGAGGCCATTGGTGATTTTAAAATGGCTACAGAGTTCAAATGGCTGTGATGGGAGAAAACTGAGGATGAATCGATAACGTTGTAGTTATGTTTGAGGCAAATCCAACACAACACGTCACTGAGTAACTGCCAACCCTTTTTTCAAGCATGGTGGTGGCTGCATCATGGTAAGGGTATTGTTGACATCGGCAAATGCTGGGGAGTTTTTCAGGATTAAAAGAAACGGGATGGAGCTAAGCACAGGCAAAATCCTAGAGGAAAACCTGCTTGTCTGCTTTACACCAGACACTGGGAGAGGTGGCAGGTAGCCTAGCGGTTAGAGCGTTGGGCCAGTAACTGGAAGGTTGTTTGTTTAAATACCCGAGCCGACAAGATGAGAAATCTGTCTGTGCCCTTGACAAGGTGAGAAATCTGTCTGTGCCCTTGAGCAAGGTGAGAAATATGTCTGTGCCCTTGACAAGGTGAGAAATCTGTCTGTGCCCTTGACAAGGTGAGAAATCTGTCTGTGCCCTTGAGCAAGGTGAGAAATATGTCTGTGCCCTTGACAAGGTGAGAAATATGTCTGTGCCCTTGACAAGGTGAGAAATCTGTCTGTGCCCTTGACAAGGTGAGAAATCTGTCTGTGCCCTTGACAAGGTGAGAAATCTGTCGATGTGCCCTTGAGCAAGGTGAGAAATCTGTCTGTGCCCTTGAGCAAGGCACTTAACCTTAATTTGCTCCAGGGGCGCCGTACTACTATGGCTGACCCTGTAAAATTACACATTTCACTGCTCCTATCTGGTGTATGTGAAAATATTTCACCTTTCAGCAGGACAATAACCTATAACACAATTCCAAATCTACACTGGAGTTGCTTAGAAGAAGACGGAGAATGTTCCTGAGCGGCCAAGTTACAGTTTTGACTTAAATCGGCTTGAAAATCTATGACAAGACTTGAAAATGGCTGTCTAGCCATGAACCCCAACACCTTGACAGAGCTTGAAGAATTATGAAAATAATAATGGGAACATATTTCACAAAGCTCTTATGAGACTTACGCAAGAAGACTCACAGCTGTAATCACTGCCAAAGGTGTTTCTAAAATGTGTTGACTCAGGGGGGTGAATACTTATCTAATCAAGATATATTAGTGTTTTACTTTTCATTAATATTCTTTATTTTTAATGAATTTTTCTTCCACTTTGACATTACAGATTATTTGGTGTATTTATTAGGGATTCCCATTAGCTGCTGCCAAGGCAGCAGCTACTCTTCCTGGGGTCCAAACATATTAAAGCACTTACATTACATATAAAACAAAATATAAAACAGTACATCATATGACATTATTACACCACTACCTATCTACAATACAAAATGTTTAATACCACCATACAACATTATCACAATGCATGTATCTGAACCCTTGTCTCTTCACAGTCGTAGATCCTTGAAAAAAATAAAAAATAAAAGAAATGACAATAAAATACATTTTAATCCCCCTGTAACACAATAGAATGTTAAGAAATCCAAGGTTGGTGTAGACTTTCTATTGACACCTGTACCCCATCACATGACAGACACGTGGACACACCTGTACCCCATCACATGATAGACACATGAACACACCTGTACCCCATCATTCTGAAAGTATTCAGACCCCTTCCCCTTTTCTACATTTTGTTACGTTACAGCCTTATTCTAAAATGGATTACATTTAAAATTGTTCCAAAACAATCTGCACACAATACCCCATAAGGACAAAGCAAAAACATGTTTTTAGAACTTTTTGCAAATGTATATATTTTTTTAAACAGAAATACCTTATGTAGATAAGTATTCAGACCTTTGTCTATGAGACACGAAATTGAGCTCAGGTGCATCCTGTTTCCATTGAGCATCCTTGAGATGTTTCTACAACTTGATTGGAGTCCACCTGTGGTAAATTCAGTTGATTGGACATGATTTGGAAAGGCACACACCTGTCTATGTAAGGTCCCATAGTTGACAGTGCATGTCATAGCAAAAACCAAACCATGAGGTCGAAGGAATTGTCCATAGAGATCCGAGACAGGATATTGTTGAGGTACAGCTCTGGGAAAGGGTATCAACAGATTTCTGCAGCATTGAAGGTCCCCAAGAACACAATGGCTTCCATTATTCTTAAATGGAAGATGTTTCAAACCACCAAGATTCTTCCTAGAGCTGGCCGCCCAGCCAAAATGAGCAATCAGGGGAGAAGGGCCTTGGTCAGGGAGGTGACGACGAAACCGATGGTCACTCTGACAGAGCTCCAGAGTTCCCCTATGGAGATGGGAGAACCTTCCAGAAGGACAACCATCTCTGCAGCAATCCGTCGATCAGGCCTTTATGGTAGAGTTGCCAGATGGAAGCCACTCCTCAGTAAAAGGCACATGACAGCCCACTTGGAGTTTACCAAAAGGCTCCTGAAGGACTCTCAGACCATGAGAAACAAGATTCTCTGGTCTGATGAAACCAAGATTGAACTCTTTTGCCTGAATGCCAAGCGTCATGTTTGGAGGAAACCTGGCACCATCCCTACGGTGAAGCATGGTGGTGGCAGCATCATTCTGTGGAGATGTTTTTCAGCGGCAGGGACTGGGAGACTAGTCAGGATCGAGGGAAAGAGGAATGGAGCAAAGTACAGAGAGATTGTTGATGAAAACCTGCTCCAGAGCGCACAGGACCTCAGACTGGGGCGAAGATTCACCTTCCAACAGGACAACGACCCTAAGCACACAGCCAAGACAACGCAGGAGTGGCTTCGGGACAAGTCTCTGAATGTCCTTGAGTGGCCCAGCCAGAGCCTGGACTTGAACCTGATCGAACATATCTGGAGAGACCTGAAAATAGTTGTGCAGCGACGCTCCCCATCTAACCTGACAGAACTTGAGAGGATCTGCAGGGAAGAATGGAAGAAATTCCCCAATTACAGGTGTGCCAAGCTTGTAGCGTCATACCCAAGAAGACTTGAGGCTGTAATCGCTGCCAAATGTGCTTCAACAAAGTACTGAGTAAAGGGTCTGAAAACTTATGTAAATGTGCTATTTAAGTTTGTTATTTTTGATACATTTGCAAACATTTCTACAAATCTGTTTTTGCTTTGTCAGTATGGGGGTATTGTGTGTAGATTGATGAGGGGGGGAAAAACTATTCAATTCATTTTAGAATAAGGCTGTAACGTAACAAAATGTGGAAAAAGTCAAGAGGTCTGAATACTTTCCGTATGCAATGTATACCCCATCACATGATAGACCCATGAACACACCTTTACCCCATCACATGATAGACACGTGGACACACCTGTACCCCATCACATGATAGACACATGAACACACCTGTACCCCATCACATGACAGACCCATGAACACACCTGTACCCCATCATTCTGAAAGTATTCAGACCCCTTCCCCTTTTCTACATTTTGTTACGTTACAGCCTTATTCTAAAATGGATTACATTTAAAATTGTTCCAAAACAATCTGCACACAATACCCCATAAGGACAAAGCAAAAACATGTTTTTAGAACTTTTTGCAAATGTATATATTTTTTTAAACAGAAATACCTTATGTAGATAAGTATTCAGACCTTTGTCTATGAGACACGAAATTGAGCTCAGGTGCATCCTGTTTCCATTGAGCATCCTTGAGATGTTTCTACAACTTGATTGGAGTCCACCCGTGGTAAATTCAGTTGATTGGACATGATTTGGAAAGGCACACACCTGTCTATGTAAGGTCCCATAGTTGACAGTGCATGTCATAGCAAAAACCAAACCATGAGGTCGAAGGAATTGTCCATAGAGATCCGAGACAGGATATTATCGAGGTACAGCTCTGGAAAAGGGTATCAACAGATTTCTGCAGTATTGAAGGTCCCCAAGAACACAATGGCTTCCATTATTCTTAAATGGAAGATGTTTCGAACCACCAAGATTCTTCCTAGAGCTGGCCGCCCAGCCAAAATGAGCAATCAGGGGAGAAGGGCCTTGGTCAGGGAGGTGACGACGAAACCGATGGTCACTCTGACAGAGCTCCAGAGTTCCCCTACGGAGATGGGAGAACCTTCCAGAAGGACAACCATCTCTGCAGCAATCCATCGATCAGGCCTTTATGGTAGAGTTGCCAGATGGAAGCCACTCCTCAGTAAAAGGCACATGACAGCCCACTTGGAGTTTACCAAAAGGCTCCTGAAGGACTCTCAGACCATGAGAAACAAGATTCTCTGGTCTGATGAAACCAAGATTGAACTCTTTTGCCTGAATGCCAAGCGTCATGTTTGGAGGAAACCTGGCACCATCCCTACGGTGAAGCATGGTGGTGGCAGCATCATTCTGTGGAGATGTTTTTCAGCGGCAGGGACTGGGAGACTAGTCAGGATCGAGGGAAAGATGAATGGAGCAAAGTACAGAGAGATCGTTGATGAAAACCTGCTCCAGAGCGCACAGGACCTCAGACTGGGGCGAAGGTTCACCTTCCAACAGGACAACGACCCTAAGCACACAGCCAAGACAACGCAGGAGTGGCTTCGGGACAAGTCTCTGAATGTCCTTGAGTGGCCCAGCCAGAGCCTGGACTTGAACCTGATCGAACATATCTGGAGAGACCTGAAAATAGTTGTGCAGCGACGCTCCCCATCTAACCTGACAGAACTTGAGAGGATCTGCAGGGAAGAATGGAAGAAACAGGTGTGCCAAGCTTGTAGCGTCATACCCAAGAAGACTTGAGGCTGTAATCGCTGCCAAATGTGCTTCAACAAAGTACTGAGTAAAGGGTCTGAATACTTATGTAAATGTGCTATTTAAGTTTGTTATTTTTGATACATTTGCAAACATTTCTACAAATCTGTTTTTGCTTTGTCAGTATGGGGGTATTGTGTGTAGATTGATGAGGGGGGAAAAACAATTCAATTCATTTTAGAATAAGGCTGTAACGTAACAAAATGTGGAAAAAGTCAAGAGGTCTGAATACTTTCCATATGCAATGTATACCCCATCACATGATAGACACATGAACACACCTGTACCCCATCACATGACAGACACATGAACACACTTGTACCCCATCACATGCACCCTTTCAACCCTCTCTCCAGTTAGGGATTTAGTGTACCAATTTGCTCAAGAAACTACCGTAAATCTAACCTTTGTATACCCTAAATCTAACCTTTGCAGTGTTAAGTATTCACACACTAATCTCGCTGAACCTCCTACATCAACAATACATGCTCTGACTCTAGACATAACCTCTTACAGAATTACACACAGGCACACACATCCATCTACACGTACTTACCAACCCTATTGCATGTCCATGAATGAGCCATTGTATTTCCTGTTCAGTTTTCCAGTCATCTCAACTATCAACGATGCAGTTTCTGACCATGGATGATATGTCTTTATGGTCCAGTGAGTGCATTGTCTTTCCCCTGCTGTTTAATGAATGGCTGCTTGTGTCTCTCCTTTGACAGTTTGACCAGCAAACCAGCCTTGGTCTCTTATCCAGAGATTACTATACCTGCACTGGGTCCTATGCAGAGGTAAGCCCGCTACACACATCAATGATATCCACACCAGTTCTCTGTCTGAATCTGTGGAGGAAATTATTCCTCTGGCCGGTTATGTCTGTGTTTCAAGGAAATGAGTTCTCTGGCTGGGTATGTCGGGGTTTCAAGGAAATGAGTTCTCTGGCTGGGTATGTCTGGGTCCGGGTTTCAACCCCCTGTTGTTCTGATCACTGGTCCATTCACCCAGAACACAAAATAACCCACATCAGCATTGATTACAAGCCGTCAGCATCAGTTTAGGATAAGATCAACATGCCCTCTAGATAATTATGCTGGTGCTGGGTTCAAACCTCCAGCGTGGGTTAATGAACATCCAGAACTAGATGTGAAGAACTCTAAAGCCGTGAGGTTTGAACCTGAAGATATTACTGTAGTTTTAATGATTGAACTAATCATCAGCGTAGACATGCTCGAATGGGTTCTAAGCCTCCTGTGTTAGTGTTGTTTACACAGACCTCCAGATAAGCCTGTTTGCCTGAGGTCTCTCTTATGGAGAAACAATAAACCACAGTATTATCCATTTCCACCCTAAACACCAGTCTGACGTTTGGATAATCCACGCTCCAATTTATCTTATTGTTACTCATGTCAATGTGAGTGTGTGTGTGAAAGTGTGTGTGAAAGTGTGTGCGAAAGTGTGTGCGAAAGTGTGTGGGTGGGTGAGAAGCCCTCTGGAGCAATGTGATCATTACGATCGTAAACGGATTTGGTCGCAGCCCAACTCAAACCAGATGTGAGTGTTTGGGGTGGATATTCTCTTGTATGGTTTCACTTTACTGACTACCACCACTGATTGATATTCTGAAAGGATTCTGTAGTTGACACACTTGGCCTGGAGGGGATAGGAGTGTGTGTGTGTGTGTGTGTGTGGTGCTTTGAGGTTCACTGATTAGACAGATTCTCCTTTCATAGTGTTGTCTTCCTGTCTCTTAATACCAAACAGAAGATGATGGAGCCTCATGTATATTTCCAGTGATGTGAATACAGTAGATCTCATTCTTCTTCATCTACCCTAACTACTTTATGATATGACTGCTTTTTTTCTGTTGATACTACATATAGAGGTCCCCTGTAGCTCAGTTGGTAGAGCGTGGCGCTTGCAACGCCAGGGTTGTGGGTTCGTTTCCCACGGGGGGCCAGTATGAAAAATGTATGCACTCACTAACTGTAAATCGCTCTGGATTTGAGCGTCTGCTAAATGACTAAAATGTAAATGTGTCTGTGTGTGTGTCTGTCTGTGTGTCTGTCTGTGTGTGTGTCTGTGTGTCTGTCCTCCCAGCCATGTAGAGCGTATGAACAGTTCATGATAGACGTGGCCAAGCTGATCCGCACTGACCGCAGCCTGGTGGTCAACGAGACACAGATCAGAGAGGAGGTCACCAGGGTCATTGAGCTGGAGAAGGAGATCGCCAACGTAAGTTTAACACTGCTGCTCTAGGAACACCTGCTTTACTTACGATCTGCTTTAGTTTTGTAACTTCAGCCCTTACCACCTCTCCATCACTGTGTTTATGAAGCCAGATTTCAGCCCTTACCACCTCTCCATCACTGTGTTTATGAAGCCAGACTTCAGCCCTTACCACCTCTCCATCACTGTGTTTATGAAGCCAGACTTCAGCCCTTACCACCTCTCCATCACTGTGTTTATGAAGCAAGATTTCAGCCCTTACCACCTCTCCATCACTGTGTTTATGAAGCCAGACTTCAGCCCTTACCACCTCTCTGTCACTGTGTTTATGAAGCCAGACTTCAGCCCTTACCACCTCTCCATCACTGTGTTTATGAAGCCAGACTTCAGCCCTTACCACCTCTCTGTCACTGTGTTTATGAAGCCAGACTTCAGCCCTTACCACCTCTCCATCACTGTGTTTATGAAGCCAGACTTCAGCCCTTACCACCTCTCCATCACTGTGTTTATGAAGCCAGACTTCAGCCCTCACCACCTCTCCATCACTGTGTTTATGAAGCCAGACTTCAGCCCTTACCACCTCTCCATCACTGTGTTTATGAAGCCAGACTTCAGCCCTTACCACCTCTCTGTCACTGTGTTTATGAAGCCAGACTTCAGCCCTCACCACCTCTCCATCACTGTGTTTATGAAGCCAGACCTCAGCCCTTACCACCTCTCCATCACTGTGTTTATGAAGCCAGACTTCAGCCCTCACCACCTCTCCATCACTGTGTTTATGAAGCCAGACTTCAGCCCTTACCACCTCTCCATCACTGTGTGTGGCTGTGGTTCTTACCAGTTGTTGTATTAACCAAGCGGCGCTGAGCCCTGAGCCCATGGTCTCTTTCTAAACAGATTTGTAACAATATCCCTGTGTTTCCCAATAGCTCAGTGCTACGCTGCTGCTTTTTACAAGACATTCAGGCTGTTCTGGTACTGACATTTACAGGGTTCGGACCCCTGGGCCTCCAAACATGCTGTTGGTGTGTCTGTGTGTCTGTGTGTCTGTGTGTGTGTTTGTGTGTGTTTATTGACAGACAGGCATTTATGATGTGGCCAGCAGTGCCTGTTTTTGACTATTGTACTATGTGACAGCAAGAGGGCAGATCGTCAAAAAAAACCTATTGAATGCTTTATTGGATATACAGTTAATGGTGTTGGAGCTGAATTGGCAAATTGCTCTCTCCCTCCTCTCCTCTCACTCTCTCTCGCCCTCTCTCGCTCTCTCTCCCCCAGGCAACTGATACTCCAGAAGACCGTAACAACCCAGTTCTCCTCTACAACAAGATGGAGCTGAGTGTTCTCAATACTAACTTCAGCCTGGAGGTCGACACACAAGTAAGAGACTGTGTGTGTGTTGCCTGCTCTGTTAAATATGTCTGATAAACCCCTCCTCTCAGGTGATGATAAACCCCTCCTCTCAGGTGATGATAAACCCCTCCTCTCAGGTGACTATAAACCCCTCCTCTCAGGTGACTATAAACCCCTCCTCTCAGATGACTATAAACCCCTCCTCTCAGATGACTATAAACCCCTCCTCTCAGATGACTATAAACCCCTCCTCTCAGGTGACTATAAACCCCTCCTCTCAGGTGACTATAAACCCCTCCTCTCAGGTGACTATAAACCCCTCCTCTCAGGTGACTATAAACCCCTCCTCTCAGATGACTATAAACCCCTCCTCTCAGATGACTATAAACCCCTCCTCTCAGATGACTATAAACCCCTCCTCTCAGGTGACTATAAACCCCTCCTCTCAGGTGACTATAAACCCCTCCTCTCAGGTGACTATAAACCCCTCCTCTAAGGTGACTATAAACCCCTCCTCTCAGGTGACTATAAACCCCTCCTCTCAGGTGTTTGACTGGAGTTACTTCACCAGGAAGATCATGGGGACGGTTGGCATCACTGTACCTGACACAGAGCGTGTCATCAACTACGCACCTAACTACTACAGACGACTCCACCCTGTCCTAGCCAAGTACACTAAGAGGTGAGAACATTGACTCAACCCTGTCCTAGCCAAGTACACTAAGAGGTGAGAACATTGACTCAACCCTGTCCTAGCCAAGTACACTAAGAGGTGAGAACATTGACTCAACCCTGTCCTAGCCAAGTACACTAAGAGGTGAGAACATTGACTCAACCCTGTCCTAGCCAAGTACACTGAGAACATTGACTCAACCCTGTCCTAGCCAAGTACACTGAGAACATTGACTCAACCCTGTCCTAGCCAAGTACACTGAGAACATTGACTCAACCCTGTCCTAGCCAAGTACACTGAGAACATTGACTCAACCCTGTCCTAGCCAAGTACACTGAGAACATTGACTCAACCCTGTCCTAGCCAAGTACACTGAGAACATTGACTCAACCCTGTCCTAGCCAAGTACACTGAGAACATTGACTCAACCCTGTCCTAGCCAAGTACACTGAGAACATTGACTCAACCCTATCTTAGCCAAGTATACTAAGAGGTGAGAACATTGAGAAAAGCACAGAATTATAATGTGATGATAAGCATCAGTTAATCAAACGTTCTAATCTAGTACATTGTAGATCAACTATAGTTGCTGGTGTAGTACTTCCATGTTGTTGTTTCCAGAGACCTGCAGAACTACATGGTGTGGCGTTTTGTCATGAACATGGTGGTGGGTCTGAGCAGGCAGTACAGGGACACCAGGAAAGCCTTCCGCAAGGTACACACACCATCTACTTCTCCTTTCATTCTCCCTCCCTCCCTCCCTCCCCTCTACTCAAATCCTCTCTTCCTACATCTCACCATCTCTGGTGTGTGATGTCATCAGTGTGAGCCATGCTGTGCTGCCCCCTGCAGGCGCTATACGGTACCACGTCAGAGGCGGCAGTGTGGCGGCAGTGTGCCATCTATGTCAACAACAATATGGACAACGCTGTGGGAAGACTGTACGTGGAGGAGGCCTTCTCTGGGGAGAGCAAAGAACTGGTGAGGTTAACAAGGGGGGGGGGGGAGTGTGTGACACTGCGGAGTGTGTTTGTGTGAACTCCAGCCTTTGTGTGTTTACTTGCGCTACAGCAGCAGTAGGGTAGAGTCTCCTAACCACCTGTTACAATGCTGAGCCTCTCACACACTGTACACCTCATGTGTGTCAGCTGAGTGTGCAAAACATTAAGAACACCTGCTCTTTCCATGACATAGACTGACCGGGTGAATCCAGGTGAAAGCTATGATCCCTTATTGATGTCACTTGTTAAATCCACTTTAATCAGTGTAGATGAAGGGGGAGGACACCGATTTTAAAGAAGGAGGCACTACCCACTAACACCTGGAACCACCACCCACTCTAACTAACACCTGGAACCACTACCCACTCTAACTAACACCTGGAGCCACTACCCACTCTAACTAACACCTGGAGCCAACACCCACTCTAACTAACACCTGGAGCCACTACCCACTACCCACTCTAACTAACACCTGGAGCCACCACCCACTCTAACTAACACCTGGAGCCACTACCCACTACCCACTCTAACTAACACCTGGAGCCACTACCCACTACCCACTCTAACTAACACCTGGAGCCACTACCCACTCTAACTAACACCTGGAGCCACTACCCACTCTAACTAACACCTGGAGCCACTACCCACTACCCACTCTAACTAACACCTGGATCCACTACCCACTCTAACTAACACCTGGAGCCACTACCCACTACCCACTCTAACTAACACCTGGAGCCACTACCCACTCTAACTAACACCTGGAGCCAACACCCACTACCCACTCTAACTAACACCTGGAGCCACTACCCACTCTAACTAACACCTGGAGCCACTACCCACTACCCACTCTAACTAACACCTGGAGCCACTACCCACTCTAACTAACACCTGGAGCCACTACCCACTCTAACTAACACCTTGAGCCAACACCCACTACCCACTCTGACTAACACCTGGAGCCACTACCCACTACCCACTCTAACTAACACCTGGAGCCACCACCCACTACCCACTCTAACTAACACCTGGAGCCATTACCCACTACCCACTCTAACTAACACCTGGAGCCACTACCCACTACCCACTCTAACTAACACCTGGAGCCACTACCCACTACCCACTCTAACTAACACCTGGAGCCACTACCCACTACCCACTCTAACTAACACCTGGAGCCACTACCCACTACCCACTCTAACTAACACCTGGAGCCACTACCCACTACCCACTCTAACTAACACCTGGAGCCACTAACCACTACCCACTCTAACTAACACCTGGAGCCACTACCCACTCTAACTAACACCTGGAGCCACCACCCACTCTAACTAACACCTGGAGCCACTACCCACTACCCACTCTAACTAACACCTGGAGCCACTAACCACTACCCACTCTAACTAAAACCTGGAGCCACTACCCACTACCCACTCTAACTAACACCTGGAACCACTACCTACTCTAACTAACACCTGGAACCACTACCCACTACCCACTCTAACTAACACCTGGAGCCACTACCCACTCTAACTAACACCTGGAGCCACCACCCACTACCCACTCTAACTAACACCTGGAGCCACCACCCACTACCCACTCTAACTAACACCTGGAGCCACTAACCACTACCCACTCTAACTAACACCTGGAGCCACTACCCACTACCCACTCTAACTAACACCTGGAGCCACTACCCACTCTAACTAACACCTGGAGCCACCACCCACTACCCACTCTAACTAACACCTGGAGCCACTACCCACTACCCACTCTAACTAACACCTGGAGCCACTACCCACCACCCACTCTAACTAACACCTGGAGCCACTACCCACTACCCACTCTAACTAACACCTGGAGCCACTACCCACTACCCACTCTAACTAACACCTGGAGCCACTAACCACTACCCACTCTAACTAACACCTGGAGCCACTACCCACTACCCACTCTAACTAACACCTGGAGCCACTACCCACTCTAACTAACACCTGGAGCCATTACCCACCACCCACTCTAACTAACACCTGGAGCCACTACCCACTACCCACTCTAACTAACACCTGGAGCCACTACCCACCACCCACTCTAACTAACACCTGGAGCCACTAACCACTACCCACTCCAACTAACACCTGGAGCCACTACCCACCACCCACTCTAACTAACACCTGGAGCCACCACCCACTACCCACTCTAACTAACACCTGGAGCCACCACCCACTACCCACTCTAACTAACACCTGGAGCCACTACCCACTACCCACTCTAACTAACACCTGGAGCCACTACCCACCACCCACTCTAACTAACACCTGGAGCCACTACCCACTACCCACTCTAACTAACATCTGGAGCCACTACCCACTCTAACTAACACCTGGAGCCACCACCCACTGCCACCTCTAACTAACACCTGGAGCCACTAACCACTACCCACTCTAACTAACACCTGGAGCCACCACCCACTACCCACTCTAACTAACACCTGGAGCCACTACCCACTCTAACTAACACCTGGAGCCACTACCCACTACCCACTCTAACTAACACCTGGAGCCACTACCCACTACCCACTCTAACTAACACCTGGAGCCACTAACCACTACCCACTCTAACTAACACCTGGAGCCACCACCCACTACCCACTCTAACTAACACCTGGAGCCACTACCCACTCTAACTAACACCTGGAGCCACTACCCACTACCCACTCTAACTAACACCTGGAGCCACAACCCACCACCCACTCTAACTAACACCTGGAGCCACTACCCACTACCCACTCTAACTAACACCTGGAGCCACTAACCACTACCCACTCTAACAAACACCTGGAGCCATTACCCACTACCCACTCTAACTAACACCTGGAGCCACTAACCACTACCCACTCTAACTAACACCTGGAGCCACTACCCACTACCCACTCTAACTAACACCTGGAGCCACTACCCACTCTAACTAATACCTGGAGCCATAACCCACCACCCACTCTAACTAACACCTGGAGCCACTACCCACTACCCACTCTAACTAACACCTGGAGCCACTACCCACCACCCACTCTAACTAACACCTGGAGCCACTAACCACTACCCACTCCAACTAACACCTGGAGCCACTACCCACCACCCACTCTAACTAACACCTGGAGCAACTACCCACTACCCACTCTAACTAACACCTGGAGCCACTACCCACCACCCACTCTAACTAACACCTGGAGCCACTACCCACTACCCACTCTAACTAACATCTGGAGCCACTACCCACTCTAACTAACACCTGGAGCCACCACCCACTGCCCACTCTAACTAACACCTGGAGCCACTAACCACTACCCACTCTAACTAACACCTGGAGCCACCACCCAATACCCACTCTAACTAACACCTGGAGCCACTACCCACTCTAACTAACACCTGGAGCCACTACCCACTACCCATTCTAACTAACACCTGGAGCCACTACCCACTACCCACTCTAACTAACACCTGGAGCCACCACCCACTACCCACTCTAACTAACACCTGGAACCACTACCCACCACCCACTCTAACTAACACCTGGAGCCACTAACCACTACCCACTCTAACTAACACCTGGAGCCATTACCCACTACCCACTCTAACTAACACCTGGAGCCATTACCCACCACCCACTCTAACTAACACCTGGAGCCACCACCCACCACCCACTCTAACTAACACCTGGAGCCACTACCCACTACCCACTCTAACTAACACCTGGAGCCATTACCCACTACCCACTCTAACTAACACCTGGAGCCATTACCCACCACCCACTCTAACTAACACCTGGAGCCACCACCCACTACCCACTCTAACTAACACCTGGAGCCATTACCCACTACCCACTACCCACTCTAACTAACACCTGGAGCCACTACCCACTCTAACTAACACCTGGAGCCACTACCCACTACCCACTCTAACTAACACCTGGAGCCACTAACCACTACCCACTCTAACTAACACCTGGAGCCACTATCCACTACCCACTCTAACTAACACCTGGAGCCACCACCCACTCTAACTAACACCTGGAGCCACTACCCACCACCCACTCTAACTAACACCTGGAGCCACCACCCACTCTAACTAACACCTGGAGCCACTACCCACTACCCACTCTAACTAACACCTGGAGCCACTAACCACTACCCACTCTAACTAACACCTGGAGCCACCACCCACTCTAACTAACACCTGGAGCCACTACCCACTCTAACTAACACCTGGAGCCACCACCCACCACCCACTCTAACTAACACCTGGAGCCACTACCCACTACCCACTCTAACTAACACCTGGAGCCATTACCCACCACCTACTCTAACTAACACCTGGAGCCACTACCCACTACCCACTCTAACTAACACCTGGAGCCACTACCCACTCTAACTAACACCTGGAGCCACCACCCACTCTAACTAACACCTGGAGCCACTACCCACCACCCACTCTAACTAACACCTGGAGCCACCACCCACTCTTACTAACACCTGGAGCCACTACCCACTACCCACTCTAACTAACACCTGGAGCCACTAACCACTACCCACTCTAACTAACACCTGGAGACACCACCCACTCTAACTAACATCTGGAGCCACTACCCACCACCCACTCTAACTAACACCTGGAGCCACTACCCACTACCCACTCTAACTAACACCTGGAGCCATTACCCACCACCCACTCTAACTAACACCTGGAGCCACTACCCACTACCCACTCTAACTAACACCTGGAGCCACTACCCACTCTAACTAACACCTGGAGCCACTACCCACTCTAACTAACACCTGGAGCCACCACCCACTCTAACTAACACCTGGAGCCACTAACCACTACCCACTCTAACTAACACCTGGAGCCACTACCCACTACCCACTCTAACTAACACCTGGAGCCACCACCCACTACCCACTCTAACTAACACCTGGAGCCACTAACCACTACCCACTCTAACTAACACCTGGAGCCACTAACCACTACCCACTCTAACTAACACCTGGAGCCACTACCCACTACCCACTCTAACTAACACCTGGAGCCACTACCCACTACCCACTCTAACTAACACCTGGAGCCACTACCCACTACCCACTCTAACTAACACCTGGAGCCACTACCCACTACCCACTCTAACTAACACCTGGAGCCACTACCCACTACCCACTCTAACTAACACCTGGAGCCACTAACCACTACCCACTCTAACTAACACCTGGAGCCACTACCCACTCTAACTAACACCTGGAGCCACCACCCACTCTAACTAACACCTGGAGCCACTACCCACTACAACTAACACCTGGAACCACTACCCACTACCCACTCTAACTAACACCTGGAGCCACTACCCACTCTAACTAACACCTGGAGCCACCACCCACTCTAACTAACACCTGGAGCCACCACCCACTCTAACTAACACCTGGAGCCACTACCCACCACCCACTCTAACTAACACCTGGAGCCACCACCCACTCTAACTAACACCTGGAGCCACTACCCACTACCCACTCTAACTAACACCTGGAGCCACTAACCACTACCCACTCTAACTAACACCTGGAGCCACCACCCACTCTAACCAACACCTGGAGCCACTACCCACCACCCACTCTAACTAACACCTGGAGCCACCACCCACTCTAACTAACACCTGGAGCCACTACCCACTACCCACTCTAACTAACACCTGGAGCCACTACCCACTACCCACTCTAACTAACACCTGGAGCCATTACCCACCACCCACTCTAACTAACACCTGGAGCCACTACCCACTACCCACTCTAACTAACACCTGGAGCCACTACCCACTCTAACTAACACCTGGAGCCACCACCCACTCTAACTAACACCTGGAGCCACTAACCACTACCCACTCTAACTAACACCTGGAGCCACTACCCACTACCCTCTCTAACTAACACCTGGAGCCACCACCCACTACCCACTCTAACTAACACCTGGAGCCACTACCCACCACCCACTCTAACTAACACCTGGAGCCACCACCCACTCTAACTAACACCTGGAGCCCAGTGGCGGCTCCTGAAAAAATTCTCAGGAGGGGCAATTTTTCTGATGATTTAGGTGACCTACACACGTGCACGAGTCCGTGCACGCGATTCCAGATATCTTTACCTCTGAATAAACTGCCTTTATTATACCATATCCACCCTGTCCAAAGTCTCTACTTGGTCTCAGTTCTCCAGTAAACTTGTGATTATCAACAGTACACAACGGTAACAAACAATTGGGGGAACTCACGGGGCAGATAGTAACCACTTAAAAGGAAGCGATTCCCAAACCTTCCATAACAAAGCCATCACCTACAGAGAGATGAACTTGGAGAAGAGTCCCCTAAGTAAGCTTGTCCTGGGCCTCTGTTCACAAACACAAACAGACCCCACACAGCCCCAGGACAACAACAACAACAACAACAACAACAACAACACAATTAGACCCAACCAAATCATGAGAAAACAAAAAGAGAATTACTTGACACATTGGAAAGAACAAACAAAAAAACAGAGCAAACTAGAATGCTATTTGGCCCTAAACAGAGAGTACACAGTGGCAGAATACCTGACCACTGTGACTGACCCAAACTTAAGGAAAGCTTTGACTATGTACAGACTCAGTGACCATAGCCTTGCTATTGAGAAAGGCCGCCGTAGGCAGACCTGGCTCTCAAGAGAAGACAGGCTATGTGCACACTGCCCACAAAATGAGGTGGAAACTGAGCTGCACTTCCTAACCTCCTGCCAAATGTATGACCATATTAGAGACACATATTTCCCTCAGATTACAGCGATCCACAAAGAATTCGAAAACAAACCCAATTTTGATAAACTCCCTTATCTACTGGGTGAAAAACCACAGTGTGCCATCACAGCTGCAAGATTTGTGACCTGTTGCCACAAGAAAAGGGCAACCAGTGAAGAACAAAAACCATTGTAAATACAACCCATATTTATGTTTATTTATTTTCCCATTTGTACTTTAACTATTTGCACATTGTAACAACACTGTATATATACATAATATGACATTTGAAATGTCTTTATTCTTTTGAAACTTCTGAGTGTAATGTTTACTGTTAATATTTATTGTTTATTTCACTTTTGTTTACTATCTACTTCCCTTGCTTTGGCAATGTTAACACACGTTTCCCATGCCAATAAAGCCCTTAAATTGAATTGAATTGATAGTAAGGTCGCAATGACACAGAAAGCAGTTCAATGTCGGGGTACAGAGTCGCTCTCTTACCAGGATCGCGGTCCGCTCTGACCAGGGTGAAGGTGGCCGGCTCCACTTCTCTGTCCGGGACTCATCCAGCCAAGTCTCCCAGCTGTATTGGGATTCAGCTGCCAGCAGCGTTTTCATTATTTAGTCCGTTCGTAGCGGATATGTACACGATCAACAAGATCAGTCCAAAACCAACCACTGGAAATCCATGGTTGGCAGAATGTTTGTAAACTAAGTCTACAAATTAAAAACATAAAATAACGCCGCACTGCAGGTCGCAACAGAGACGCTGATAGCCGCCATTGTCTTAGTTACGTTCAACGTTACGTCACGTATGACGAAAGCGCGTAAGTGCAAGCCCACAGACACCCATAGAGAATGTATTGAAAGCTTTGAAATGTGAAAAAAATAGATTTTACATGACAGGCTATGAGAGACTTCTGGGCGATTTTCAACTTGACTGAAATCGCCCCAAAAACGGGCGGGGCCATTTGAAGCACGACTTTAGCCTGATTTGACATTTAGTGGCTGGCAGATCAGACGTGAACACTGATAACTGCTGTTGCCGTGATATAATTGATTAGAAAAAAAATCCCTTCCTTTTCCCGTTTGGCAGTGCGTCGCCCATATCGCCCTATTGAACAAGCCGTCCCTGCTGGAGCCACTAACCACTACCCACTCTAACTAACACCTGGAGCCACTACCCACTCTAACTAACACCTGGAGCCAACACCCACTACCCACTCTAACTAACACCTGGAGCCACTACCCACTACCCACTCTAACTAACACCTGGAGCCACTACCCACTACCCACTCTAACTAACACCTGGAGCCACTAACCACTACCCACTCTAACTAACACCTGGAGCCACTACCCACTCTAACTAACACCTGGAGCCACCACCCACTCTAACTAACACCTGGAGCCACTACCCACTACCCACTCTAACTAACACCTGGAGCCACCACCCACTCTAACTAACACCTGGAGCCACTACCCACTACCCACTCTAACTAACACCTGGAGCCACCACCCACTCTAACTAACACCTGGAGCCACTACCCACTACCCACTCTAACTAACACCTGGAACCACTACCCACTCTAACTAACACCTGGAGCCACTACCCACTACCCACTCTAACTAACACCTGGAACCACTACCCACTACCCACTCTAACTAACACCTGGAGCCACTACCCACTCTAACTAACACCTGGAGCCACCACCCACTCTAACTAACACCTGGAGCCACTAACCACTACCCACTCTAACTAACACCTGGAGCCACTACCCACTACCCACTCTAACTAACACCTGGAGCCACTAACCACTACCCACTCTAACTAACACCTGGAGCCACTACCCACTACCCACTCTAACTAACACCTGGAGCCACTACCCACTACCCACTCTAACTAACACCTGGAGCCACTACCCACTACCCACTCTAACTAACACCTGGGGTCACCACCCACTCTAACTAACACCTGGAGCCACTACCCACTACCCACTAACATCTGGAGCTCCTTTCACACCCTCATCTCCAGCACAAGTCGCAGAAGAGAGAGAGCGAGAGTGTGTGTGTGTGTATTTAAATGCCACTGTGTGTGCGTGTGTGTGTGTATTTAAATGCCACTGTGTGTAAAGGTGTCTGATTGCATGGCTACCCTTTTTGTGTCTTAACTGCCCTGTACGTCCAAATTAACTTGAGCATGCAGCGGCAGCATGCACTGTGTGTGTGTGTGTGTGTGTGTGTGTGTAAGCCTGTTCAGATGACCCGTTGGCTGACACAATAGGGTCTCATACCATTGAGTTTACGCTCCCACAGATCATGATCCAAACACATGATCTATTAAACGTTCAGTCAGGCCCCTCGTACGTACACAGCTATTTTAAGCTCATGAGGACAACTCTAACATTTCATTGTTCACTCTAAAGCATTTCTTTCCTTAACATTCTGAAAGAAGAGATCTCTATCACATTCTGTTCCATGAGGAACCTGGTCTGAGATCCACAATAGTGACATTATCAGTACATGCTGATCTGTCTAGTGTGTGTGTGTGTGTTAGATGGAAGAGATGATCTCTGTGATCCGGGAGGTGTTCATCAGTAACTTAGACCACCTGGGATGGATGGATGCAGCGACCAAGAAGGCTGCTGAGCAGAAGGTGAGACTCACCTGACATTGATTTCTACCTGTTGACTTCAGGCTGACCTGTTCAACTGTCTCTGTTTTACCTGTCTCGGTTTTACCTCTGTCAACTGTTACAATCACAAGCTCAATTCATACATTCTGTTTTGTTATTCCCCTTCAAACTCTCAAAATCTTCTGTAGGCACAAGCTATCCGTGAGCGGATTGGCTACTCCGACAACATCAAGAATGACACCTACCTGAACAACGAGTATAAAAATGTGAGTGTTGAAAGGTGAAAGAACATGATGACAATGCATTTCGTCAGTGGACGTGATACATTGGACAATATCATATCTGATATCTGTCATTGACACTGTGTGTGTGTTGATGCTAGTTGAGCTACAGTGCAGAGGAGTACTTTGAGAACATCCTTCAGAACCTGGAGTATGTTCAGAAGAAACGTCTGAGGAAGCTACGGGTCAAAGTCAACAAAGAAGAGTAAGATCCTCTCTTTCCAAAAACCCATTGTCAGTGCTGTCTAAAATAGCAGCCACAGCACTAAGATTAGAGTAGATATTCATTTAAGATTAATTTGGAACTATTCTGTGAATTATCAATGTGAAACATCTTCCTGCCTTATCCCCAGATGGGTAACAGGAGCAGCCATTGTCAACGCCTTCTACTCCTCAAGCAAAAACCAAATAGGTAACAGAGAAACCTCTGTCTCCTCCCGTCTCTTCTACTGTCACCTCCCGTCACCTCTACCGTCACCTCCCGTCTCTTCTACTGTCACCTCCCGTCACCTCTACCGTCACCTCCCGTCTCTTCTACTGTCACCTACCTTCACCTCTACTGCCACCTCCCGTCACCTCTACTGTCACCTCCCGTCTCTTCTACTGTCACCTCCCGTCACCTCTACTGTCACCTCCCATCATCTCTACTGTCATCTCTACTGTCACCTCCCATCATCTCTACTGTCACCTCCATCACCTCTACTGTCACCGATACTGTCACCTCCCATCACCTCCACTGTCACCGATACTGTCACCTCCCATCACCTCTAGTGTCACCTTTACTGTCACCTCCCATCACCTCTACTGTCACCTCCCATCATCTCTACTGTCATCTCTACTGTCACCTCCCATCACCTCTACTGTCACCGATACTGTCACCTCCCATCACCTCCACTGTCACCGATACTGTCACCTCCCATCACCTCTAGTGTCACCTTTACTGTCACCTCCCATCACCTCTAGTGTCACCTCCCATCACTCTGAAGATTAAAGATATGAGATGTGAGATCCTTTCTTTCTCCCTCCTATCCTCTCAGTGTTTCCAGCAGGCATCCTACAGCCTCCGTTCTTCGGTAAGGGCCAGACCAAGTCTCTGAACTTTGGCGGTATTGGCATGGTGATCGGACATGAGATCACTCACGGGTTCGATGACAACGGTAAGAGACTGTTCTCATGAAATTAGCTTTATTAGAATGGACAGTCCAATTCAAAGTGTTGTTTCATGACATGTGGACTAGCTGGTCAGCTGTCCTAAACATAGTTTATTTGACCTGTTGCCAGGTCGTAACTATGATAAAGATGGTGACCTGAAGGACTGGTGGACGCCAAGCTCCACCCAGAACTTTGTTGAGCTGTCGAAGTGCATGGTGGACCAGTATGGAAGATTCTCCTGGGACCTGGCCAACGGACTGAACGTACGCTTTACTCTCCTCTCCTCTTCTTTCTTTTCCCTCTGTCTCATCACGTCTGCTCATCTCCTGTCCTCCCTTGACTTGTTTCCGTGAAACAATAGCATTTTTTCATCCTCTGAGAAAAACCGCCAGTTTGCCCGCAGCGTGGAAAATGGTTTTCCTGGAATAGGATGTGGAACTGCTGAAATACAGAGATGGCTCAAAATTACAGTCTGAATTGATCTGCCTGTTTCTTTTCTGTAAGCAGCTCAATGGGAATAACACTCTGGGAGAGAACATTGCAGACAATGGCGGGATTCGCCAGTCATACCAGGTAGGGATGCACACTGTAGAAAGATAAATTTTACAGCAAAAAAGAAAATGTGCACACACAATCTGAAGACTGAGTCCTTTACCCCAGGCGAGAAATCTATTCCAGTAACCTGTTCCACAGTCAAGTTTTCTCTATATCTCCCTAGTATGTACATTGTTTTAACATTTGATGATTACCTGTAAGTCTGAGTGACCTCGTGTGAGATTAAATGAGATTGGATGGACTTGTGGGTAATTGCCATCTGCCAGTAATAGTACAGTCGTGGTCAAAAGTTTTGAGAATGACACAAATACTAATTTTCACAAAGTCTGCTGCCTCAGTTTTGATGATGCCAATTTGCATATTCTCCAGAATGTCATGAAGAGTGATCAGATGAATTGCAATTAATTGCAAAGTCCCTCTGTGCCATGAAAATGAACTTAATCCCCAAAAAACGCTTCCACTGCATTTCAGCCCTGCCACAAAAGGACCAGCTGCCATCATGTCAGTGATTCTCTCGTTAACACAGGTGAGAGTGTTGACGAGGACAAGGCTGGAGATCACTCTGTCATGCTGATTGAGTTAGAATAACAGACTGGAAGCTTTAAAAGGAGGGTGGTGCTTGAAATCATTGTTCTTCCTCTGTTAACCATGGTTACCTGCAAGGAAACACGTGCCGTCATCATTGCATTGCACAAAAAGGGCTTCACAGGCAAGGATATTGCAGCATCCGGAAAACACCTTGTCCGGAGAAGACAAGGTGAGCGCTACCATCAATCCTGTGTCATGACAACAGTAAAGCATCCTGAGACCATTCATGTGTGGGGTTGCTTCTCAGCCAAGGGAGTGGGCTCACTCACAATTTTGCCTAAGAACACAGCCATGAATAAAGAATGGTACCAACACATCCTCAGAGAGCAACTTCTCCCAACCATCCAAGAACAGTTTGGTGACGAACAATGCCTTTTCCAGCATGATGGAGCACCTTGCCATAAGGCAAAAGTGATAACTAAGTGGCTCAGGGAACAAAACATCGAAATTGTGGGTTAATGGCCAGGAAACTCCCCAGACTTTAATCCCATTGAGAACTTGTGGTCGATCCTCAAGAGGCGGGTGGACAAACAAAACCCCACAAATTCTGACAAACCCCAAGCATTGATTATGCAAGAATGGGCTGCCATCAGTCAGGATGTGGCCCAGAAGTTAATTGACAGCATGCCAGGGCGGATTGCAGAGGTCTTGAAAAAGAAGGGTCAACACTGCAAATATTGACTCTTTGCATAAACTTAATGTAATTGTCAATAAAAGCCTTTGACACTTATGGAATGCTTGCAATTATTCTTCATTATACCATAGTAACATCTGACAAAAATATCTCATAACACTGAAGCAGCGAACATTGTAAAGACCAATACTTGTGTCATTCTCAAAACTTTTGACCACGACTGTAGTAATTACCATGTCCTCCTGCCAGCTCTCTGATTGGACCATTAGACATGCTCCCAGAGCATGGTGTGAGTAATGAGCGATGTGATTGGCCAACCAGGCGTCTCGGGTTAGTGTGATGACAGAGGGATGGAGAACACTTCTTCACAGATTCTGAGAGCCCTATGCTTACTTTAAACGTGTTCTAAGAAGGTGGGAGAGTCTGAGATCATCGGATGTATTTGGTGTTAAATAAAGTACCCATCTATCTATTGTCAAGTATTAAAGGCTAATATTAAAGGCTGGAGTTGTAATGATTTAAGGCCAGAGAGGCATGAAGTGGTCTTGTAATGATTTCAGGCCAGAGAGGATTGAAGTAGTCTTGTAATGATTTCAGGCCAGAGAGCATTGAAGTAGTCTTGTAATGATTTCAGGCCAGAGAGGATTGAAGTAGTCTTGTAATGATTTCAGGCCAAAGAGGCTTGAAGTGGTCTTGTAATTATTTCAGGCCAGAGAGGCTTGAAGTGGCCTTGTAATGATTTCAGGCCAGAGAGGCTTGAAGTGGCCTTGTAATGATTTCAGGCCAGAGAGGCTTGAAGTGGTCTTGTAATGATTTCAGGCCAGAGAGGCTTGAAGTGGTGTTCTAATGATTTCAGGCCAGAGATGATTGAAGTGGTGTTTCTAATGATTTCAGGCCAGAGAGGCTTGAAGTAGTCTTGTAATAATTTCAGGCCAGAGAGGCTTGAAGTGGTGTTCTAATGATTTCAGGCCAGAGAGGATTGAAGTGGTGTTTCTAATGATTTCAGGCCAGAGATGATTGAAGTGGTGTTGTAATGATTTCAGGCCAGAGAGAATTGAAGTGGTCTTGTAATGATTTCAGGCCAGAGAGGCTTGAAGTGGTGTTCGAATGATTTCAGGCCAGAGAGGATTGAAGTGGTGTTCTAATGATTTCAGGCCTACCAGAATTATGTGGAGAAGAATGGGAACGAGCCTCTCCTGCCTGGAATAGACCTCAACCATCAACAACTCTTCTTTGTCAACTTCGCCCAGGTCAGACTGGATGGATGGATGTGGATGGATGGATGGATGGATGTCACACCCTATCTCACTCTCGTCTCTTCCTCCTCCAGGTTTGGTGTGGAACACATAGGCCAGAACAAGCTGTCAACTCCATCAAAGTAGATGTACACAGTCCAGGGAAGTTCAGGTATGAGCTCTCACTCCTCATTACCATTCATCTCCTGTATCACTCAATGACACTTCCTCTTCCACCTCATTCCATTCACTCCATCTCTGTCCATCTCAACTCAATGCCACTTCCTCTTCCACTCACCCCATCTCAGTCCATATTAACTCTTTGCGTTCCTCAGTGTCTCTGGTTGTCCTTTTTTCATTTGATTGAGTGTCTGATTTAGACCTAGGACACCAGGTGCGGTGATTGCCTAATCATTCTGGCCAGTGATGACCGTTTCCTGTTTCCTGTTCAGGGTCCTGGGGTCCCTCCAGAACTTCCCAGAGTTTGCCAAGGCCTTCAACTGTCCCAGGAACAGCTACATGGTGCCTGACAAGACTTGCCAAGTCTGGTGATACTGTAGTCTTGACGCTCGCCTGCCCTGAGGCTGGTAGGGGGTGAGAGTTGGGCTTGTGTCCTTTCCCCCTCACCACCTAATTTCCCTTCTGACTGTTAGAGCGCTAGTCTGGGACAGGGGGGTATGGTCGATGTTCCCCAGTTCACTGCAGGGTGGGACCAGGACTGCTGCTACACTGACCAAACAGCTTCAAGAGACTGCAGAGTGCTGTTCCTATCCAGCTCCCAGGCTCTTCACCCAATCACCCAGGTCACCGCTTTCCACCGGATACAGTCACGCCAAATCACTATATATATTTTTTGTTGTTGTTGTTTGAAAATGTACTTTTCAATGATTGTTTTTTTCCCTTTGCATCTCTATCATGATTCATTATTGGTATTTTTTTGAGAGAGACTAATTTGAGCAATTTGAACCACAGGCAAATATACACTTATTCTAAACTATCACTCTGTTTGTCCAAAATGTTATTTGTTTTACACTATATATAAACACAAATGTATACTGTATATCAATACGTTCTAGATGAATATACATTGACAGTAATCAATAGTAATCAGTTACAATAGGGGGATTATTTTTTATTGTATATTTAAGAAAATAACTTTTTATTTGACTGAATATACACCAATGACTATAATTAGAATTGCGTAAATGTTTTGTATGTAAGGTAAATGTAGTTTGAAAATGGGTGCCAACTGTTTATGTCTACAAGCATTAAACCAAAATGAAGTTGTTGCCTTGGAATCAGTTGGGCAACCTATCTGGTCAGGAATTGACATATACCAAACATATTCATCTTTGTCTTTTACAGAAAGAATGTGGCCTTTATTCAAACTGCACCATGTGTTCAGCAGAAGAGGCTGGTTGGAGGAGCTATAGGAGGACAGGCTCATTGTAATGGCTGGAATGGAATGAATGGAATGGAATGGCTCTGTCGTAGCCGGCCGCGACCGGGAGACCCATGGGGCGGCGCACAATTGGCCCAGCGTCGTCCAGGGTAGGGGAGGGAATGGCCAGCCAGGGTTGTGGGTTCGCAAGGGTTGTGGGTTTGATTCCCACGGGAGGCCAGTATGAAAAATAAATAATGTATACACTCACTAACTGTAAGTCGCTCTGGATAAGAGCGTCTGCTAAATGACTAAAAATGTAAATGTACCAAACACATGGAAACAACGCGTTTGACTCCATTCCGTTGATTCCATTCCAACCATTACAATGAGCCTGTTCTCCTATAGATCCAACCTCTTCTGGTGTTCTGTGTGTGGATGTTTGTATTCGTTTACGTGTGTGTTGATGTGTGTTTTTAGTCCGGGTGTGACTGCTATATTTTTCAACAAGCTTAGGAAGCCTTACATAACCTCTAGAGCAGGGTTGCCCAACCCTGTTCCTGGAGAGCTACACTTCTGTAGGTTTTCGCTCTAATCCCAGATGATACTTACCTGATTTATCTTATCAACCTGCTAATTATTAGAATCAGGTGTGCTAGATTAGGGTTGGAGCAAAAACCTACAGGACGGTAGCTCTCCGGGAACAGGGTTGGGCAGTCCTGGCATAGAGCTACTGCTGTTTTGTGTGTGGGGGGCAGAGGAAGTCTGGTTTGTAGTGAAACCACACACCAACCCACCAGTGGAGGCTGCTGAGGGGAGGACGGCTCATAGTAACGGCTGGAATGGAGTCAATGGAATGGTATCAATCACATGGAAACCATATATTTGATACCATTCCATTTACTCCATTCCAGCCATTACTATGAGCTGTCCTCCCCTCATCAGCGTCCACTGACACACACACTGTTTACGCCAAAGATGTCCAATTTCAAATCCCTATGTGAGCCTGTGTGTTTTCAACAATCTGAAATAATATTTTCCTGATTTAAAAAAAAACGTGCCACGATTAACCTCTCTCTTCTCACTGTTCTGATTCTCTCCATCTCTCTCTCTCTTCTCGCTGTTCTGATTCTCTCCATCTCTCTCTCTCTTCTCGCTGTTCTGATTCTCTCCATCTCTCTCTCTCTTCTCGCTGTTCTGATTCTCTCCATCTCTCTCTCTCTTCTCGCTGTTCTGATTCTCTCCATCTCTCTCTCTCTTCTCGCTGTTCTGATTCTCTCCATCTCTCTCTCTCTTCTCGCTGTTCTGATTCTCTCCATCTCTCTCTCTCTTCTCGCTGTTCTGATTCTCTCCATCTCTCTCTCTCTTCTCGCTGTTCTGATTCTCTCCATCTCTCTCTCTCTTCTCGCTGTTCTGATTCTCTCCATCTCCCTCTCTCTTCTCGCTGTTCTGATTCTCTCCATCTCTCTCTCTCTCTCTCGCTCTTTTTTCCCCTCATTCACATTCACTCTTTCACACACGCAGACACGGCAAAACAAATCAAGCTTGTTCTCCCTGTTGATTTGATCATTAGCATGGTGTCTTTGAAATACAGATTTACTAAGTGTTTTTGTTTTTTTTGTCTTTTATTCCTGTAGAATCCCTGTAAAGGTGTCTGGTAAACCCGGCCCTAGGTTGTTTAAAACACACTATATCCTTTTGATTTTCTTTGTATGGGAAAATTAGGTTCAGTCCACGATGTGTCATGGAACTCAAAACATGCTGTTTCTCAAAATGTCAGCTGTAAATGTTGCCATGTTCGCTCACACTGCTTTCTCTGTGTATGGTCACACACACACACACACACAACCATCTCACCTGTAGAAGGACAGACAGATATACCTCAGTTGCCTGTATTTAGATACTTTGTAATAAATAAAAAATCATGATGACAATGAGCATCTTGAGGAACGTTTTTTTGTTTTAATAATAAATCCTTCAGGAGCAGGTGGTATGTTTGGAGTTATTGTGTGTGTGTGTGTGTGTGTGTGTGTGTGTGTGTGTGTGTGTGTGTGTGTGTGTGTGGTACGTTCATGCGCGAGAGAGACAGAGGGAGAGCGTGTGTTACTGTGCCACCAGGGTCTATCTGAGATGTAAAACCAGTGGCTGGACATCCTTTACAGCCAGTTACCAGGCAACACAGAGTTTTCCCTTGGCTTTTCCCTAGTCTCTGATACAGCCCAGCTCCGTGAGATCCAACGCTGCTCTTTTTCTATCATCTCATCGTGCTACTATTGGCAACGGCGGCGCTGGCATAGGCCTACCTTGTGTTTTGGTTGAGGAGGTCCTGTATGATTTAAAGCTACTGCCACCTGCCCTGGGCGGCTGCCCTGGATGCTGGCTCTCATCCGCCTCTTCTGATTTGCGGTTAGCCTTCAAAATAAAAGTCTGTCATTGACAGTGATGCAAATTAATTACAATTAGTGCCATAATTGAATAGATAATGCTAAACCATATATACATTCAACAAAAGACAATAATTTGATAAAAATCTGTTGAAATCACACAATGTATTAGACTTTAGAATTGCATTGGGCACATACTTATTTCACTGTACAGATTTGAGTCGTTTAGCAGACGCTCTTATCCAGAGCAATTAGGGTTAAGTGCCTTGCCCAAGGTCACATCGACAGATCTTTCACCTGGTCGGCTCGGGGATTAGAACCAGCGACCTTTCGGTTACTGGCACAACGCTCTTAACCGCTAAGCTACCTGCCGCCCCAGCTACAGCCTTACCTATGCATTGTTGATTAACGACATATCAGTCTACTCAGCGACACCCAGAGAACATTAGCATCGTAGCTCTTATTGCGGGACTCTGAAACCACTGTGAATTGAGCCACATTTATTGTACCAATCACCCTAGTATGTGTATTGAACACTATTCCAGAGGAAAAACAATACAACGTGGATGTTTTGGAGTCTGATAACTCTGAGGAGGACGTTGGGAAAATAAGCGCTTGGTACTGAGTAGACTGACACCCCATTACATTGATCCCCAATCCTTAGGTAAAGCTGTACAGTGCAATATGAATGTCAGTACGCACAACAGGCTGACTGGGGATGTGATTTCACACGGTCACAGTCCCGCGATAAGAGCTACGATGCTAATATTTGCGTAAACTCTTCACAGTTGTGTTCTGTGGGTGTCACCGAGTAGACTGATGTCCAATTTCATTGCTCCACATTCCAACCCTGTTTAACATTATCTACTCTAAATATTGCATGATTCCACCAATTGTAACCTTCTGCGTCACTTTCAAAGAGGTACTTTTATTTTTAATGGCGAACCGCAAATTCCACTATTGTGGCTAATCCTTATTGTGGCTATTTTCACAACACATAACCCGGTCCAGTCAAACCTCACCAGCCAGATGAAGCTTACAAGCTGCTCATAAAGGGTTAAGGGTTAAGTAGCTGGCTAGCTAGTTATTTTCATGAACTGAAGTTCAATTTCAAGTTCAAGTGGCTACCTAGCTAATACTTACTCACATAGATTTCTAAATAATTTCTAAGAATATTGAAAATGACTGCAGCTTCTATTGGTCATTGTTTTCAGGCTAGTTGCATTGGTGCTAGCTAGGTACCAAGCTAAAGCTAGCTAGCTACCCCAGAAGTTGCTAATAACATCTGTATCAAAGATATTTGCAAAAAAAAATTGATCCTGCTTGTTTTGTCCTGATCTTATTTCAAATGCTCACACAGACGTGTTCCCATTTGGTCTAACAAATAATGCTTTATTACCAACGCGGTATTGTAAACACATCGTTCGTGGCCGGCGTGTGCTTGTTTGCAGACTTTTTCTTGTACTGCTTTGACAGTGCTACTGATCCTAGTGGTGGTGCTTGGCTTGCACGTGCAAATTCAGCACACAAAACCTTCTATAATAGAATTGTATTATTTGACGTGTCAAATTAAAAGCTTAACGGCGTTCCATAGTGGAGAGAGTATCTGCGGAATCTTAATGGCCACCCCAGGGACATGTTAAATATACCCTACACTGCCCTGCACCTGATTAAAGCACATTTGTTGGCACTCAGGAGAGACAGACACTGACACATGTGAGGTGGAGAGATAGGCCTACTGAGAGAAGGAGAGAGAGGGAGAGAGATAGGTCTACTGAGAGAAGGAGAGAGAGGGCAAGAAATACATGGAAAGAGGCAGATAAAGGGAGAATGCAGAGAGAGATACAGAAAGAGAGAGAAATACAGAAAGAGAGAGAGATACCGAAAGAGAGAGAGATACAGAAAAAGAAAGGGATACAGAAAGAGAGTGGGAGAGTGGCACGAATAGTGAGACATTTGTTGTCACAGTTTTGACAGCCAGCAGAGAGAGAATAAAATATGAATCTCCAGCCCTCCCTCCATACCCAGGTCAGCAATCTGTGAACTTCAGCATATCTCTAAGTGTCTCGACCTCTGTCCCTCCATCCCTCCGTCTCTCCCTCCTCTCCCCCACCTCTCCCATCATGTGTATTTTATGTTTTCAACCCAGGACACCTTATTATCTTCATTTTCATTCAGCCTCAGAAAAACATTTTTTAATGACAGATTTTTTTTATTTCACTTCTAATGGTTATATTGCTTTTCTCTCTTCCATCTCTCTCTCTCTCTCTCTCTCTCTCTCTCTCATTCTCTCTTTCTCTCTCTCTCTCTCTCTCTCGTTCTCTCTCTCTCTCTCTCTCTCTCTCTCGTTCTCTCTCTCTCTCTCTCTCTCGTTCTCTCTCTCTCTCTCTCGTTCTCTTTCTCTCTCTCTCTCTCTCTCTCTCTCTCTCTCTCTCTCTCTCTCTCTCTCTCTCTCTCTCTCTCTCTCTCTCTCTCTGTGTTTGGCAGCTTGCTGTAGGTTAACACCACCCACTATCCTATGGCTGCAGCAGATGCAGCAGCAGCGTTTCCACACCATTCCCACTCTCACCTTCAGCACTATTATCAGCTACGCTACCTAGCATCACAGCTGGCATTACAACACCTCAGCATGTTCCCGGCAAGCTGCCTGCCATGTGGAGGGAGTTGTTTGTTGTGTGTTGAGTCACTGTGACCGAGTCAGAGTAGTTTGGTTGGGGCTGGTAGACATAGTCCAAATCCTTTTTTATGTTTGCCTCTCAGAGTGTTGAGAGTTTGATCATTTCAAGTCTCAAAGACCTGTACTACTGGATAATAATAGACTCTTTCAATGGTAGTATTCAATGGTAGTATTCAATGGTAGTATTCAATGGTAGTATTCAATGGTAGTATTCAATGGTAGTATTCAATGGTAGTATTCAATGGTAGTATTCAATGGTAGTATTCAATGGTACTATTCAATGGTACTATTCAATGGAAGTATTCAATGGTAGTATTCAATGGTAGTATTAAATGGTAGTTTTCAATGGTAGTTTTCAAGGGCCTTAGGTTTTCAGCTCTTCTTTTTTAACAGAGACACATTGGAAGCTGGGAAAGCAGCTGTGTAGATGATTTGGCCAATCAGTGACATAACGTAATCAAATAAGTACTAGGAAGGGGAACATATACACGGAGTGTACATAACATTGAGAACACCTTCCTAATATTGAGTTGCACCCCCTTTTGCCCTCAGAACAGCCTCAATTCGTCAGGGCATGGACTGTACAAGGTGTTGAAAGTGTTCCACAGGGAGGCTGGCCCATGTTGACTCCAATACTTCCCACAGTTGTCAAGTTGGCTGGATGTCCTTTGGGTGGTGGAACATTCTAGATACACACGGGTAACTGTTGAGCGTGAGAAACCCAGCAGCGTTACAGTTCTTGACACACTCAAACCGGTGCGCCTGGCACCTACAACCATACCCTGTTCAAAGGCACTTAAATCTTTTGTCTTGCCCATTCACTCTCGGAAGGGAACAAATAAACAATCCATGTCTCAATTGTCTCAAGACTTAAAAATCCTTCTTTAACCTGTCTCCTCCCCTTCCTGTACACTGACTGAAGTGGATTTAACAAGTAACATCAATAAGGGATCATAGATTTTACCTGGATTCACCTGGTCAGTCTATGTCATGGAAAAAAAGTGTTCTTAATGTTTTGTCCACTCAGCATATTACTAAATGTACCCTTGACAGGAAGTAAGAGAGAGTCTGAGACTGGATGGAAGCATTGAGAGAGGAGGAGTAGTTCTGTGGTCAGCCCTGTAGTCAGCCCTTTGGTCAGCCCTGTGGTCAGCCCTGTAGTCAGCCCTGTGGTCAGCCCTGTAGTCAGCCCTGTGGTCAGCCCTGTGGTGAGCCCTGTAGTCAGCTCTGTGGTCAACCCTGTAGTCAGCTCTGTGGTCAGCCCTGTAGTCAGCCTTGTGGACAGCTCTGTGGTCAGCACTGCAGTCAGCCTTGTAGTCAGCTCTGTGGTCAGCACTGCAGTCAGCCTTGTAGTCAGCTCTGTGGTCAGCACTGCAGTCAGCCTTGTAGTCAGCTCTGTGGTCAGCACTGCAGTCAGCCTTGTAGTCAGCTCTGTGGTCAGCACTGCAGTCAGCCTTGTAGTCAGCTCTGTGGTCAGCACTGCAGTCAGCCTTGTAGTCAGCTCTGTGGTAAGCTCTGTGATCAGCCCTGTAGTCAGCAGTAACAGACAGATGATGATAATAAGCCAGCTGGGACGATGTTGGAGAACTAAATAAATGAAGATAAGTTCAGTCCAGTGTATTGTCCAGTTTAGGGGATGAGAGGAAGCCAGGTGGTCAGCATCAGGTTGACACCACTTCCTTAGTTCTCTGAGGATCTAAGGCAGCGTTATCTCACGACTGTTTGAGAACGTTAACATGAGTTGGTAACAACAATCAATGGGGACTAAAAACATTCTTCATACTACGTTTTATGGAGACAGATCATAGAATGTACGACCAGCAAACATTTTCTCCACCCCATTGAATGTAAAATTAAAATGCTTTCTCTCTGTCGTCAAGCGGGGGGGGGCCCACTAAAATGTATTTTCCTGCTAGGTGGGGGGGACCCGCAACTAAATCTCGCTTAATGCCCCCAAAAGATTAGGGCCGGCCCTGGCTGTACCTGTGTAAAGGTTTACTGCCTTGTCAAATTAGGCCAGTTAGTCGTGTGCATGTGCATTTGTATGTGCGCATGTAACTTCACTTGCTTACCTGCATAAGTGCTTGTGTGTGTGTGTGTGTGTGTGTGTGTGTGTGTGTGTGTGTGTGTGTGTGTTTGCGTAAATGCATGTGTATGTGCATGTGTGTGTGCAGTATGCATGAGGGCAGAGGGATGTTGTGGCATTAGAAGGTAATTATGCCACCTGTTGCCAACAGGCTGCCCCTGGGGTTAGGTGGCCAGCCAGGGAGGGGAGGGCATCTAAAAACACCGAACCCAGGGAGGGGAACCCAGTGCATCACTCTGCCTAGGCATGTGGGACAGATGGGAACAGGGTTGGGTAGGCTACTTTCTAAACGTAATCCGTAACAGTTTTTTTTTTTTTTTTTTTTTGTCTAGATCAGCTTTAATATTGCAGATAGATTGTAACTTCCATCAATGTAATTGTCTGCATCACTTCCAATCCACCATATGTTTATTTTCCTCCACCCCTTCCCTAATTGGAGTAAACTTAGTAATCCGATACGGTTACTAGTTACCTGTCCAAAAGAGTCATCAGTAACGTAACTGTTGGATTCCCAAAGTCAGTAATGTATTCTGATTACTTTCAGTTACTTTTAGATTAGAAGAAGACAAAAAGGATCCATCAAACACATTTGGTGTGTCATCATAGTGGTCTCTGATTGGTGGTCATCATTTGGTGTGTCATCATAGTGGTCTCTGATTGGTGGTCATAATTTGGTGTGTCATCATAGTGGTCTCTGATTGGTGGTCATCATTTGGTGTGTCATCATAGTGGTCTCTAATTG
>CM062478.1:42864175-42869175 GCA_031479575.1 Coregonus ussuriensis | reverse complement strand
AGGCAGAGGCAAAATTCTGACTGACCAACAAGAGCAGGCTGTGGTCAATTTGGTTCGGGCCAGAAATGATATTCGCCTTACAGACATTCGCCTGCATATCTTGGACAATGAAGACATGTTTAACAATGTGGAATCCATAAGTTTGCCGACTATTGCACGCATGCTGAAAAGGCACCAGGTGTCTTTAAAACAACTATACCGTGTGCCTTTTGAAAGAAATGCAGACAGAGTGAAGCAAATGAGGACTGAGTATGTTCAGGTATGTTCAGTTTCAAGATGGCTGTTGTAATACAATTCCCTAATAATTCTACATTGTACAGTAATCAGTAAATCTCTTTCCAAAATGTATTTTTAGAGGGTGATGGAGCTGGATGCTGATAACAACCATCACATATTCATATATTTGGATGAGGCAGGCTTTAACCTGGCCAAGACAAGGAGGAGAGGTCGGAATTTCATTGGCCAGCGGGCAACCATCCAAGTACCTGGACAACGTGGGGCCAACATTACAATGTGTGCGGCTATATCAGAAGATGGTGTGGTGGGACGCAGACCTCAATTTGGGTCATATAATGCAGCTCTCCTTGTAACCTTCCTTGATGAGCTCGATCAGGTCTGTAGAGCTGATGACGTGACCTATGTCATTGTGTGGGATAATGTCAGGTTCCACCATGCTCATGGTTTCAGGCCCATGCACAATTTACCACCCTGTATTTACCCCCATACTCTCCTTTCCACATGGAGATGGAAGGTTTATGATAGGCGCCCTCATGAACAAGTCACTCTTCTCCAGGTGATGGATGACGCATGCAATGACATCACGGCAGACCAGTGTCAGGCCTGGATTCGCCATGCCCGAAGTTTTTTCCAAGATGTTTGGCTAATGAAAACATCCATTGTGATGTAGATGAGAACCTGTGGCCAAATCCATAAGACAGAGTTGATGAAAATGTAGAAGTACAGTAATCACTCCTATGTTTTGCTTTTTACAGTACAAGCAAGCAAGTTGAGGAACACTGCATTTGATGTTTTACAGTACTGTATTGTTTTTCATCAATATATTTCAGATTTTGTTCAATGATTCCACTGTGTCTGTAGTATTCTCTCTACTACTGCAGTACTTTTACAGGGATGTATTTACATGTAGTACCATAATGAAACATGTATCACCTATTTTGTACTACAATATTTAATGATTGTACGAACAATGACACAGTGAAACTATCGGTTGCTTGTGTGTGGGTGATTTAAATTAACGTTTCATTGGTATTTCACAATAAATTAGTTTTTTGAACCAGTGATTGTGCAAGTGCAATATTTCTTTAAAGATATGAACGCACAATGCTATGTTTTGAACATTGGACAGCCTGTGTTACAGGTGATGACCGTTTTGAGTTTAGTGTCTAGAGTTTTGAAAAATGACGTCAAGGTTCTGAAATTAGTGCCAAAGTGATTGTAAAAAACTGTAATTATACAACACACTTGTAGGCCTACAGTGGGAGACCATGTGAAAAGTCAAGTAAATGCAGACAGCCAGAACTTAAAGTGTGTGGCTGAGTGTATCAGGGGTCACATCAAAACACAGAACCCACGTTTTGGAAATCAAAAGGGAGGATAGCTGTTTCCATAACAACCATTTCTCTGTGAGTCTACACCCAGCAGTGAAAGACCCAGGGCTCCTCTTCAGATCTCCCCCAGGAGCAGTACCTCCAGCTGGGGTGCATTCCCCTCTCTGTCCCCAGGGAGGCCTGGAGCTCCAATCCTAGCCCCAGTGAGGCCACATACAGACAGCTAGGCAGGTGAAGAGGAGCATGGAGACCTATCCAGAGAGTAGAGAAGGAGAGTAGAGTAGAGGAGGAGAGTAGAGGAGAGAGGGAGAGTAGAGGAGTGAGGGAGAGTAGAGGAGGAGAGTAGAGGAGAGGGGGAGATTAGAAGAGAGAGGGAGAGTATAGAAGGAGAGTAGAGGAGGAGAGTAGAGGAGAGAGGGAGAGTAGAAGAGAGAGGGAGAGTAGAGGAGGAGAGTAGAGGAGAGGGGGAGATTAGATGAAGAGAGAGGAGGAGAGAGGGAGAGTAGAAGAGGAAAATAGAGAAGAGAGGAGAGTAGAGGAGGAGAGTAGAGGATAGAGGGAGAGTAGAGGAGGAGAATAGAGGACAGAGGGAGAGTAGAGGAGAGAGGGAGAGTAGAAAGAGAGTTGAGGAGAGAAGGGAGAGTAGAGGATGAAAGTAGAGGATGGAGGGAGAGTAGAGAGAGAGGGAGAGTAGAGAAGGAGAGTAGAGTAAGGGAGGAGAGTAGAGGAGAGGGGGAGAGTAGATGAAGAGAGAGGAGAAGAGAGGGAGAGTAGAAGAGGAAAATAGAGGAGAGAGGGAGAGTAGAGGAGGAAAGGGAGAGTAGAGAAGGCGAGTAGAGGAGAGAGTAGAGGACAGAGGGAGAGTAGAGGAGAGATGGAGAGTATAGAAGGAGAGTAGAGTAAGGGAGGAGAGTAGAGCAGAGAGGGAGAGTATAGAAGGAGAGTAGAGTAAGGGAGGAGAGTAGAGGAGAGAGGGAGAGTAGAAGAGGAAAATAGAGGAGAGAGGGAGAGTAGAGGAGGAGAGTAGAGGAGAGAAGTAGAGTAGAGGAGAGAGGGAGAGTAGAGGAGAGAGGGAGAGTAGAGAGAGAGGGAGAGTAGAGAAGGAGAGTAGAGTAAGGGAGGAGAGTAGAGGAGAGGGGGAGAGTAGATGAAGAGAGAGGAGGAGAGAGGGAGAGTAGAAGAGGAAAATAGAGGAGAGAGGAGAGTAGAGGATAGAGGGAGAGTAGAGGAGGAGAATAGAGGACAGAGGGAGAGTAGAGCAGAGAAGGAGAGTAGAGGATGAAAGTAAAGGATAGAGGGAGAGTAGAGGAGGAGATTAGAGGAGAGAGGGAGAGTAGAGGAGAGAGTGAGAGTAGAGGAGGAGAGTAGAGGAGAGAGGGAGAGTAGAGGAGGAGAGAAGAGGAGCGAGGAAGAGTAGAGGAGAGATGGAGAGTATAGAAGGAGAGTAGAGTAAGGGAGGAGAGTAGAGGAGAGAGGGAGAGTAGAAGAGCAAAATAGAGGAGAGAGGGAGAGCAGAGGAGGGGGGTAGAGGATAGAGGGAGATTAGAGGAGGAGAATAGAGGACAGAGGGAGATTAGAGGAGAGATGGAGAGTAGAGAGAGAGGGAGAGTAGAGAGAGAGAGTTGAGGAGAGGGGGAGTAGAGGAGAGAGGGAGAGTAGAGAGAGAGGGAGAGTAGAGAAGGCGAGTAGAGGAGAGAGGGAGAGTAGATGAAGAGAGAAGAGGAGAGAGGGAGAGTAGAAGAGGAAAATAGAGGAGAGAGGGAGAGTAGAGGAGGAGAGTAGAGGAGAGAAGTAGAGTAGAGTAGAGAGGGAGAGTAAAGGAGAGAGGGAGAGGAGAGAGGGAGAGTAGAGGAGAAAGTAGAGGAGGAGAATAGAGGAGAGAAGGAGAGTATAGGAGGAGAGTAGAGGAGAGAGGGAGAGTAGAGAAGGAGAATAGAGGAGAAAGGTAGAGTAGAGAAGAAGAGTAGAGGAGAGAGGGAGAGTAGAGGAGGAGAATAGAGGACAGAGGGAGAGTAGAGGAGAGAGGGAGAGTAGAGGAGAGAGGGAGAGTAGAGAGAGAGGGAGAGTAGAGAGGAGAGTAGAGGAGAGAGTAGAGGAGGAGAATAGAGGAGAGAAGGAGAGTAGAGGAGGAGAGTAGAGGAGAGAGGGAGAGTAGAGAAGGAGAATAGAGGAGAAAGGTAGAGTAGAGAAGAAGAGTAGAGGGGAGAGGGAGAGTAGAAGAGGAGATTAGGAGGAGAGAGGGAGAGTAGAAGAGGAGAGTAGAGGAGAGAGTGAGAGTAGAGGAGAAAGGGAGAGTAGAGGACAGGGGGAGAGTAGAGGAGAGAGTGAGAGTAGAGTAGGAGAGTAAAGGAGAGAGGGAGAGTAGATAAGGAGAATAGAGTAGAGGAGGAGAGTAGAGGGGAGAGGGAGAGTAGAGGAGTAAGGGAGGGTATAGAAGGAGAGTAGAGTAGAGGAGAGAGGGAGAGTAGATGAAGAGAGTGGAGGAGAGAGGGAGAGAAGAAGAGGAAAATAGAGGAGAGAGGGAGAGTAGAGGAGGAGAGGGAGAGTAGAGGAGAGAGGGAGAGTAGAGGAGGAAAATAGAGGAGAGAGGGAGAGTAGAGGAGGAGAGTAGAGGAGAGAGGGAGAGTAGAGGAGGAGAGTAGAGTAGAGAGGGAGAGTAGAGGAGGATAGTAGAGGAGAGAGGGAGAGTAGAGGAGGAGAGTAGAGGAGATATGGAGAGTAGAGAAAGGGAGAGTAGAGAAGGAGAGTAGAGGAGAGAGGGGGAGTATAGAAGGAGAGTAGAGGAGAGGAGAGAGGGAGAGTAGATGAAGAGAGTGGAGGACAGAGGGAGAGAAGAAGAGGAAAATAGAGGAGAGAGGAAGAGTAGAGGAGGAGAGGGAGAGTAGAAGAGAGAGGGAGAGTAGAGGAGGAAAATAGAGGAGAGAGGGAGAGTAGAGGAGGAGAGTAGATGAGAGAGGGAGAGTAGAGGAGGAGAGTAGAGGAGAGAGTAGAGGAGGAGAATAGAGGACAGAGCGAGAGTAAAGGAGAGAGTGAGAGTAGACGAGAGAGGGAGAGTAGAGAAGGAGAGTATAGGGAGAGGGAGAGTAGAGAAGGAGAATAGAGTAGAGGAGGAGAGTAGAGGAGAAGAGTAAAGGGGAGAGGGGGAGTAGAGGAGGAGAGTCGGGGAGAGAGGGAGAGTAGAGGAGAGAGGGAGAGTAGAGGACAGGGGGAGAGTAGAGGAGATAGGGAGAGTAGAGGAGGAGATTAGAGGAGAGAGGGAGAGTAGAGGAGGAGATTAGAGGAGAGAGGGAGAGTAGAGAAGGAGAATAGAGTAGAGGAGGAGAGTAGAGGAGAAGAGTAAAGGGGAGAGGAAGAGTAGAAGAGGAGAGTAGGGGAGAGAGGGAGAGTAGAGGAGAGAGGGAGAGTAGAGGAGAGAGGGAGAGTAGAGGAGGA
>CM062478.1:42511675-42861675 GCA_031479575.1 Coregonus ussuriensis | reverse complement strand
TCCTCTCTCTCGCTCTCTGTCTGTCTGTCTGTCTCACCAGGATCAGCTTTACTGTTGCTAGGTAGGGCAGAGGTAGAACAAGGTTTTGTGTGTCTATCACTGTTGTTTCATTCAAATGTCTGGTTACAGGTGTCTGTGGTGTATGTATATCTCTTTATTGTTAGCGGTTTTTCTTCATGTCATTCTATCTACTCAGTGTTCTGTCTGTAAGGTCTTGGTTTGGTCCCTCTCCTCCAGGTGACGGACTTTCCCAGTCCTCAGCCTTGTTTCTATCCAGGTGATGTGCCTCTGCTGCTGGCTGTGGCTGCTCTGCTGCCTCCCTGTCCCTGGGTCTGTCTGGGGTCAGTCTGGAGGTGGAGGGGGGGCCTGTCGGCTGATGGCTAAGCCCATCTCGGGCAGTGTTTATCAGGCAGGAGATGTGGTCATTGGGGGCCTGTTCCCCGTCCATGTGGAAGCCCCTCTACCAGAGCAGGAGTTCAGGAGTATTGAGGGAAATGCGACATGTACAATGTACGCAACTCCCAAGTATTGTGTGATGACAGCTTTGTGTCACTGTTTTCACTTGTGTAAAGTGTAAAGTGTATTCAGTTACCTCCTCTCTCCCTGTCTCTTCCTTTCCTCCATCTGTCAGTTTCAACCAGCGTGCTTACCGCTGGCTCCAGACTATGATCTTTGCGGTGGAGGAGATCAACCGTGACCCAGCCCTCCTGCCTAACCTCACCCTGGGGTTCCTGGCTGCTGACACATGCCTGGCAGAGGGCACCACTCTGGGGGCAGCCCTAGCCATGGTGACCGGCCAGGAGGCCTCCGTAGCGGGCACAGAGTGTGGAGCAACCCCTGAGGTGCCCGTCATCATCGGTGATGCCCGCTCCTCAGCCTCCATCGTGGTGGCACACACCCTCGGGCCGTTTGATTTACCCATGGTGAGGCATGGGGTTGGATTACAGACTGTGATGGAAAGGGATGATGACTCTCTTACATATACATTTCAATATCTATCTATGTGACTCTCTGTCTGTAATGTTCACTTTCCCCTCTCCATCTGCTCTGTGAGTCTTACAAATGAGAATTCTCCCTGACTCTCTCTCTCTGTTCTTTCCAAGGTGAGCTATTATGCCTCCTGTGCATGTTTGAGTGACACCTGGAGGTACCCGTCGTTCTTCCGTACGATACCCAGCGATGCCTTCCAGGCTCGGGGCATGGCCAGGCTGCTGCGTCTGCTGGGCTGGGTGTGGGTGGGGCTGGTGTCTGGGGATGATGACTATGGCAAGTTTGGGGTTCAGATGCTTCTCCAAGAGCTCCAGGGATCTGGGGTGTGTGTCGCATACTCTGAGGTCATCCCCAAGGTACGACCTCACTCTGACGATCTGACAATAGACTCTCTCTTTCTCTCTCTCTTTTAATCTGCCTCCCCTCTCTCTTCTAATCTAAAATAGAAACTCTCTCTCTGATTTCCTCTGACTCTCTTCCCTCTCTCTCTCACTGATGGTCATCCCCAAGGTACCATCTCAGAGACGGATCAGGCACATCGTGGACACCATCAGAGGATCTACTGCCAGAGTGGTCGTGACATTTGCTATCGCACAGGATGCACGGGTAAGCAGTTACTGGTCAGAGTATTGTTAATTATTTTATTACACAGCTGTAGCAGTGTTTTTGTCCTACCATGTCTTGATGCCCTTTACTGACACAAATATTTTCAAATTGATAATCATGTATTTCAACTTGACTATCTTGATCTTTTTAACCATGTCATTCTCCAGGCCCTGATGGAAGAGGTTGTCCGTCAGAACATAACAGACAGGCAGTGGATCGCCTCAGAGGCCTGGGTAACCTACTCTACTCTCTCCTCCCCTAAAAACCTGCCATCTCTTTCCGGCACCATCGGATTTGCCCTGAAGAAAGCTATAATTCCCAGCCTGGGGCCTTTCCTAACACGCCTCCGTCCTGATGGGGACTACCAGAAGTCCGACCCATTCCTGAGGGAATTGTGGGAGGAGATGTTTGGGTGTTCTCTGGGGGTTGACCTCAGCATGACCCAGTCGTCCAGGAGACAGTGTACTGGTTCAGAGGTCATAGGTGAGGGAGAGTTTACAACTAATGCTCTGTTTTTGTGTCCTGATCCATTCCCGATGTTTTCTTGGTAAAATAAAGTGTCAATCCTAGGTGAGGGGGAGAGCCAGTATGCTGACGTGTCTCAGCTGAGAGCCAGCTATAATGTGTACAAGGCTGTATACGCCATCGCCCATGCCATACAGGACATGTTGGCCTGTCGACCAGGGGAGGGACCCTTTAATGGTGGACAGTGCCCTGACATCTGGAAGCTTCAGCCCAGCCAGGTGACAATACCATGTGGATCTGTTTTCAAGTTAACAACACTAATGTTTCCAATGACGATACAGTGGAAACACTTTGTAAGGTTTGAGTCCTAAAGACAATTGTTTCTAACTCTTAATCCTGTTTCAATTTCATTTTTTCTTTGAGATTGTTCATTATCTGAGGGGAGTGAACTTCAGTACTCCTGTGGGGGATTCGTTCCACTTCGACATGAATGGTGATCCGCCTGGCTCTTATGACATCATCAACTGGCATGTGACCCCTAAGGGGACAGCAGAGTTTGTCCAGGTTGGCCATTTTCTGTCTTCAGTGGGAGCGGACGACCAGTTTCACATCAATATGGAGAAAGTGGTGTGGGGTGGGGGCAGCGGAGATGAGGTGAGAATCATTTAGCTTGGTTTCTCTGAGGCAGAGAGGAGTGTGTGTGTGTGTGCGTGTGTGTGTATGTGCATGTGTATGTGCATGCGTGTGTATGTGTGTGTGAGAGAGAGACTTGTTTAGTTTCTCACCCTGAGGCAGACATACAGCAAAGAGAAAGACAGCCAAAAATACCACATAACAGGAGAATGTTAGCTCAGACAGAAAGCTCTGTCATCAACATGCTACTGAATGTGAGATATTTGTGTGGTCAGATTCCTCACATAGCGAGCCTGCCTGTGTGTGTGTAATAATGATGATGATCATGATGATGATGATGATGATGATGGTGACTGCGTCTTCCCCACCCTCTGGTAGGTCCCTGTGTCTATATGCAGTGCTGCCTGTCCCCCTGGTACCAGGCATGTGGTGCAGAAGGGGAGGCCTGTGTGCTGCTTTGACTGTGTGTCCTGCGCTGAGGGAGAGATCAGCAACACAACAGGTGGTCTATCAACTTTTCTCATTCCAATTCATATTTTGCCTCATTCCTGACTGGTCCTGATCCTGACTGGTCCTGATCCTGACTGGTCCTGATCCTGACTGGTCCTGATTCTGACTGGTCCTGATCCTGACTGGTCCTGATCCTGACTGGTCCTGATTCTGACTGGTCCTGATCCTGACTGGTCCTGATCCTGACTGGTCCTGATCCTGACTGGTCCTGATCCTGACCGGTCCTGATTCGGACTCTTGATTTCTCTTCCTTCTCTGTCAGGGTCAGTTGAGTGTAGCAGGTGTCCAGATCGGTTCTGGTCCAACCCTGATCGTACGGCCTGCGTCCCCCAGCTGGTGGACTTCCTCTCCTACAGCGACACCATGGGCATCATCCTGTCCGTCATCTCAGTTTCAGGGGCATCGCTCACATCCAGCGCCCTGGCCACCTTCCTCTACCACCGTCACACGGCCCTGGTGAGTTGAATCATATGATTATATATAGAGGTACTGGACAGAGAGGAGATTGTGTCATATAAGGATGAGATTGATGATTTATCACTCAGTCTAAATTATAATTCTCTATCTCGTTCCAGGTGAAAGCCAACAACTCTGAGCTCAGCTTCCTGCTCCTGTTGTCACTCAAGCTCTGCTTCCTGTGTGCGCTGGTTTTCATTGGCCGGCCGAAGCCGTGGACGTGCATGCTGAGACACACCCTGTTTGGTATAAGCTTTGTGTTTTCCATCTCCTGTCTGCTCAGCAGGACTGTGGTGGTGCTGGTGGCCTTCAGGGCCACTCTGCCTGGAGAGAACCTGATGAGATACTTCAGCCCCGCCCAGCAGAGGATGGGTATTTCCCTCTGCACACTCATCCAGGTGAACATCTAGTTTTCACTATATTCTATTGGAATTGAATTATTTCCTTCACTGGCCATATTACATGTTGTCATGGTAACTGTGCTTGCTTTTTCCTTCCAACTCCTTTCCCTTCCACAGGTGCTGATCTGTGTGCTGTGGCTGTCCCTAGCGCCACCCCGGCCGGCTGAGAGGGGCGGCAGAGAGGGTCGGGGGCCGAGGGTGGTCCTGGAGTGTGAAGTGGGCTCTGTGGTCGGTTTCTCTCTGGTGCTGGGGTACATCGGCCTGCTGGCCTCCCTCTGTCTCCTCTTAGCCTTCCTGGCCAGGAAACTCCCTGACAACTTCAACGAGGCCAAGTTCATCACCTTCAGCATGCTGATCTTCTGTGCCGTGTGGATCTCCTTCATCCCAGCCTACGTCAGCTCTCCTGGGAAGTACACTGTAGCTGTGGAGATATTCGCCATCTTAGCTTCCAGCTTTGGGCTGCTGTTCTGTCTGTTCGCTCCAAAGTGTTTCATCATCCTCCTGAGACCAGAGAGAAACACCAAGAAACACATGATGTCCAAATAGAAAGCACCAAGAAACACATGATGGACAAATATGAACTGACACTTACTCATATCGTGATTTAAGGCTCGTTGATATTCATTTCAACAGGGGAATGTCCATACTGTTTGAAAACATTCATTTCCTGCTATACCTTCACCATACTACTTTGTTAACACCTATAGTTATATAATGTGTCAGAATGAAATACGTCTATATAAACTAAAACATTCCAATAAAGATTACATCTATTCATGGTGTAAGAGTTAGCATTGTGTCCGACAGTCTGACAGCGCTGTCAGACCCCCTACCCATGATTCCTTCATCACCCAGTCAGTGTGTGTGAGTGTGTGAGTGTGTGAGTGTGTGAGTGTGTGAGTGTGTGAGTGTGTGAGTGTGTGTTTGTCCCTCATCGTACGATAAAATGAAAACAGGCACATTCCACTGTTTGCTTCACCACGGTGGGAACCTCTCCTTCTCTCCCTCTTAAAATCTAATCAAATCTAATCTAATTTAATTTGGCACATGCTTAGTAAACAACAGGTGTAGACTACCAGTGAAATGCTGACGGGTCCTCTTCCATATTATACTGTATATATAGTGAGGAATAAATATATAGTGAGGAATAAATATATAGTGAGAAGTAAATATATAGTGAGAAGTAAATATATGATGAGTAAATATATAGTGAGGAGTAAATATATAGTTAAGAGTAAATATATAGTTAGGAGTAAATATATAGTGAGAAGTAAATATATGAGGAGTAAATATATAGTGAGGAGTAAATATATGAGGAGTAAATATATAGTGAGGAGTAAATATATAGTGACAGATAAATAACAATAAGGAGTAGTGCTGTTCTGCTGCGTTTAGACGGCGTGAGCTAGACGGCAAACCGGATGTCATTGTTTTCATTGAGAGAACGAAGGTGAACGACGTCAGCCGCCATGGTAGACGGGATTTGCCATCAGAGTTAAGATATTTCAACTTTGCCATCTCCTGAAAGCTCATGTTGCCCAACATTTCTATGGGCTATGCTGTGCAATTGCCTGAGAAAACAGAGTTTTGATGGCCTCTATTAAAAAGAGGAGGATCCCATCAGCTTTCCATAGGCTGTGCTATGCAACTGCCTGAGTAAACAGAGTTTTGATGGCCTCTATTCAAAAGAGGAGGATCCCATCAGTTTTCTATAGGCTATGCAACTGCCTGAGAAAACAGAGTTTTGATGGCCTCTATTAAAAAGAGGAGGATCCCATCAGCTTTCTATAGGCTAGGCCTACTATATTTATTCCTCATCTTTTCTAATATTAAGCACATTGCTAATAGTAGCCTACCTGGCTGGCATGAAAATGATCCGCAGGAAAAGCATCCTCTATTCAAGTGCATAGTCCTACGGATGATATGTATTTTTTCCCGCTGCCCCTGTGCATGATAATGGCCCTTATTCTAAATCGAAACTAATTTCACACGTATATTATTTAGTATACGTAAAGACAAGAGTAAATTGAGATACAGTGTGATGGGTGAGAATATTTATCACTTGTGAATGATGCCCAGGGTGTACAGTCTAAGGTAAGAAACAACGCATGCCTTTTTTGGAGACTTTTTCAAATCATAGTCTCATGCATCATGTAGCCTAGCCCATAGGCCTATATGTTTTGATAAGGTTTGAATCACTGTGTAGCCTATGCAGATGTAGGATCCTAATTTGATCAGTATTTTGTTGCTGAGAGGTGACTAGGCATCAGGATATATGATATACAGAGTAGCAGCAGCGTACAGTACCATCGGAAAGTATTCAGACACCTTGACTTTTCCCACATTTTGTTACGTTGCAGCATTATTCTAAAATGTATTTTAAAAAATCCCCTCATCAATCTACACACAACACCCCATAATGACGAAGTAAAAACAGTTTTTTTTTTTTATAGTTGCTAATTTATTAAAAATAAAAAAACTGAAATATGACATTTACATAAGTATTCAGACCCTTTACTCAGTACATTGTGTGTGTGTGCGTGGATGTAGTGTTAGTATAAATGTGTGTGCATGTTATGTGTGTGTGAGCAAATTAAGTGAGTGTGTGTGTGTGTGTGTGTGTTGGAGTGTAAGTGTGTGTGTGTGTGTGTGTGTTGGATGTCAGTGTGTGTGTGTGTGTATAGAGTCCTGTGAGTGTGCACAGAGACAGTGCAGAAATAAATATAAAATGCAATACAATACACTAACGATTTGCCCAAATGAAAAATTGTCACGATCGTTGGGAACAGAGGACCAATGCGCAGCGTTGAATGCAAACATATTTATTTAATCTGAAAGAACAAAACAACAAAACGATAACGTGACGTCCTTAGCTCAAACACAACCTACTAGGAACACGGAACAAGATCCCACAAACACTGAGGGAAAACAGACTGTTTAAATATGGTTCCCAATCAGAGACAACCAGCAACAGCTGACACTCGTTGCCTCTGATTGGGAACCACTCTGGCCAACATAGAAATACAAGACCTAGAATGGAAAACAAAGAGCACAAAACATAGACTCTACACACCCTGGCTCAACATAAAAGAGTCCCTAGAGCCAGGGCGTGACAGTACCCCCCCCCAAAGGCGCGGACTCCGACCGCGCCAACAGAACACCACAGGGGAGGGACCGGGTGGGAACTCCGCCTTGGCGGCGGATCTGGCTCTGGGCATGATCCCCACTCCCTCTCTAACCCCCCACAGTACCCCTGGTCCGGTCTGGCCCTGCTGGCCGGAGCTGGACTGAACACTGGTGGAGCGGATTGCTCTAGCTCCGACGTGGAGCAGCTGACCGGTACCGGACCAGGCACTGGTGGAACAGGCACGGGCCGTGTCGGACTGACGACGCACACCACTGGCTTGGTGTGGGGAGCAGGAACAGGCCGAGCCGGGCTGACGAAGCGCACCACTGACTTGGTGCGGAGAGCAGGAATGGACCGGGCCGGGCTGGCGACGCGCACCACTGACTTGGTGCGGGGAGCAGGAACAGACCGGGCCGGACTGGGGACGCGCACCATCGGCTTGGTGCGGGGAGCAGGAACAGGCCGGACCGGGCTGGCGACACGCACCATAGGCTCGGTGCGGGGAGCAGGAACAGGCCGGGCCGGGCTGGCGACGCGCACCATAGGCTTGGTGCGGGGAGCAGGAACAGACCGGGCCGGACTGGCGACGCGCACCATCGGCTTGGTGCGGGGAGCAGAGCAGGAACAGGCCGGACCGGGCTGGCGACGCGCACCATAGGCTCGGTGCGGGGAGCAGGAACAGGCCGGGCCGGGCTGGCGACGCGCACCATAGGCTTGGTGCGGGGAGCAGGAACAGGCCGGACCGGGCTGGCGACGCGCACCATAGGCTTGGTGCGGGGAGCAGGAACAGGCCGGACCGTACTGGGGACACACACCACTGGCCCTATGCAGGGATCAGGAACGGGCCGGACCGGACTGGTAACACACCCCAGTACCTCTCGCCGTGCCTCCACACTTTCCCTCTCCTCTGTGACCAGTGGCCCCCTTAACCTGGTGGCCTCCTCTGCAAACCCGCTGGACCGCTCCATCGCGGCCTCCTGCTGCCCCGTCGTCCACGGCGTGAGCCCCCCCTAAAAAATGTCTGGGGGTCTCTCCTCCCCGTGGGCCAAGCCTCTATAGTTCTCGCCCAACTCTCGCTCTTCTGCTTCCAACTCCAGCTTCTCTCCTCCTCACATGGCTTGACCCAGTCGAGACTCTTCCTCCACTGCTCCCAAGTCCACCCTCTCTGCTCTTCACTATGCTTGACCCAGTCGAGGTTGCCACGGAGATCCGCTAGCGATTCCCCTGGCGATGGCTCCTGGACACGCTGCTTGGTCCAGTTTTTGTGGGATCTTCTGTCACGATCGTCGGGAACAGAGGACCAATGCGCAGCGTTGAATGCAAACATATTTATTTAATCTGAAAGATAACACGAACAAAACAACAAAACGATAACGTGACGTCCTTAGCTCAAACACAACCTACTAGGAACACGGAACAAGATCCCACAAACACTGAGGGAAAACAGACTGTTTAAATATGGTTCCCAATAAGAGACAACCAGCAACAGCTGACACTCGTTGCCTCTGATTGGGAACCACTCTGGCCAACATAGAAATACAAGACCTAGAATGGAAAACAAAGAGCACAAAACATAGACTCTACACACCCTGGCTCAACATAAAAGAGTCCCTAGAGCCAGGGCGTGACAAAAATGTATCAACCCCGACAAAGAAATTATATGAATTATAATCCACCAAATTCTGATTGGCTGGGCCTGGCTCCCCAGTGGGTGGGCCTATGCTCTCCCAGGCCCACCCAAGGTTGCGCTCCTGCCCAGTCGTGAAATCCTTAGATTATTATTTTATTTCAATTTACTGATTTCCTTATATGAGCTGTAACTCAGTAAAATCGTTGAAATTGTTGCATGTTGCATTTATGTTTTTGTTCAGTATAGATGTAGTAGGCTAAACAAAATAATCCATCTTTGGTATAATACATTTGATCACGTTTCTATAGCGCTTTTCATAACAATCTAAAAGCACATTAAAAGCAAAAAACAAACAAGCAATACATCATCAGTAGCCTAGCAACAGTTGGCTAGGTCAACCAATACATCATCAGTAGCCTAGCAACAGTTGGCTAGGTCAACCAATACATCATCAGTAGCCTAGCAACAGTTGGCTAGGTCAACCAATAGAGGCCAAGTCTTTGAGTGCATGCATCGTCCAAAAACGGAGAGGGACAGTTTATGGCTTGATCAGAGGAAGGTGGTCAGGGAGATTGAGTCTGGTGACAATCTTGTAGAGGGCTAGTTACTCTGGGAACCAGCCTGAGTCGTGTAGCCACTGGACTTCTCCTTCAATGTATGGCACCCACTTGGCTGATGCCTCAGCAGCTCTGGGCGCCAGAAAGCTCACCACACACAGTTCGCCAGTCGTCCTCATTACGAGCCTTCTTTTAAAAAAATATTTTAGTCATTTAGCAGACACTCTTATCCAGAGTGACTTACAGGAGCAATTAGGGTTAAGTGTCTTGCTCAAAGGCACATCAACAGATTTCTCACCTAGTCGGCTCGGGGATTCAAACCAGCTACCTTTCGGTTACTGGCCCAATGCTCTTAACCACTCGGCTACCAATCTTCAATTGATAAACGCATAGTCCTACGGTACACTGAGTTTACTGAGTTTACTACAGTTCTCTACAAATAAGTCATTCCAAATGCTAGCTACTTAGCTAACGTCAGTCCAAAACAACAACACGAAGGTCACTGGGTGGGGCTACAGACGATCCTTTCCGGTTCATAGGGAACAGGGAACTCTGGGAAAAAACATGCTCCTGTAACGAGTATTAATGTTGTCTTTCACCTCAATCCTTTCATTCGTTTTTGTGAGAGTGTTGCTCTGTGGTGTATTGCTCTGTGTTGTATTGCTCTGTGTTGTATTGCTCTGTGTTGTATTGCTCTGTGTTGTATTGCTCTGTGTTGTATTGCTCTGTGTTGTATTGCTCTGTGTTGTATTGCTCTGTGGTGTATTGCTCTGTGTTGTATTGCTCTGTGTTGTATTGCTCTGTGTTGTATTGCTCTGTGGTGTATTGCTCTGTGGTGTATTGCTCTGTGTTGTATTGCTCTGTGTTGTATTGCTCTGTGTTGTATTGCTCTGTGTTGTACTGCTCTGTGTTGTATTGCTCTGTGTTGTTTTGCTCTGTGGTGTATTGCTCTGTGTTGTATTGCTCTGTGTTGTATTGCTCTGTGTTGTATTGCTCTGTGTTGTATTGCTCTGTGGTGTATTGCTCTGTGTTGTATTGCTCTGTGTTGTATTGCTCTGTGTTGTATTGCTCTGTGTTGTATTGCTCTGTATTGTATTGCTCTGTGTTGTATTTCTCTGTGTTGTATTGCTCTGTGGTGTATTGCTCTGTGTTGTATTGCTCTTTGTTGTATTGCTCTGTGGTGTATTGCTCTGTGGTGTATTGCTCTAGCCTGCAGTATCTTCATGTCACAATGCAGAAAAGTAGCCAGACCGGCTACACTCCAACTGGGAAAAGATTGTTTTGAACGGTCATCCAAGTCAGGAATTACAAATCAGAAACTCGGGCATCATCCTAGAGGATCTGACTTCTCTGACCTGAAGATCACCTACGTCACAATTTTTCCCAGTTTTGTTTCTGAATTGCCAGTTGTCTTGAACTAACCAAAAGTAGTATATTTTCGTCCGTGGCATACTGCATACTTCTTACTAAACAGTAAGTGCTAAATAGTACATAGTTTGATTAGTACACAGGATACAGTTTACGCAACAGTTTAAGCAAGCCAGATTTCGGACAAAGCTAGTTAGTTCAGAAAAGGGTCAATGCAGGTAGTCCGGCTAGCCATTTCATTAGCTATTTAGCAGTCTTGTTTAGCAGGTTTATGTCTTGGGGGTAAAAGCTGTTCAGGGTCCTATTGGTTCCACTTGGTGCACTGGTACTGCTTGCCGTGCCGTATCAAAGAGAACAATCTATGGCTTGGGTGGCTGGAGTTTGATTTTTGGGGTGCTTCCTCTGACACCGCCTGGTATAGAGGTCCTGGATGGCATGGGGCTCGGCCCAAGTGAAGTACTGGGCCGTACTCACCACCCTCTGTAGCGCCTTGCCGCCAGGTGCTTTGAAGTTGCTGTACAAAGCGGTGAAGCAGCCAGTCAAGATGCTCTCAATGGTGCAGCTGTATAACTTTTTGAGGATCTGAGGGCCCATGCCAAATATTTTTAGCCTCCTGAGAGTGAAGAGGCACTGTTGTGCCCTCTTCACAACTGTGTGTGTGTGTGTGGACCATGTTCATTCCTTATTGATGTGGACACAGAGGAACTTAAAGCTCTCGACCCGCTCCACTACAAGCCCACTGATGTGGATGGGGGTGTGCTCGCCCCTCCGTTTCCTGTAGTCCACGTTCAGCTCCTTTGTCTTGCTGACGTTGAGGGAGAGGTTGTTGTCCTGGCACCACACTGCCAGGTCTCTGACCTCCTCCCTATAGGCTGCCTCATCGTCATCTGTTATCAGTTCTACCACCGTCGTGTTGTCAGCAAACTTGATGATGGTGTTGGAGTCGTGCATGGCCACACAGTCATGGGTGAACAGGGATTACAGGAGGGGACTGAGCACACACCCTTGAGCGGCACCCGTGTTGATGGTCAGCGTGGCGGATGTGTTGTTGCCTACCCTCACCGCCATCAGGATCCAGTTGCAGAGCAATTGTTCAGTCCCAGAGTCCTGAGCTTGGTGATGCTCTTGGAGGGGACTATGGTGTTGAATGCTGAACTATAGTCAATGAACAGCATTCTTACATAGGTGTTCCTTTTGTCCAGGTGGGTGAGGGCAGTGTGGAGTGCAATTGAGATTGTGTCATCTGTGGATCTGTTGGGGTTTCTGGGTAATGGTGTTGATGTGAGCCATGACCAGCTTATCAATGCATTTTATGGCTATAGATGTGAGTGCTACAGGGTGATAGTCATTTAGGCAGTTTACCTTGGTGTTCTTGGGCACGCAGACTATGGTGGTCAGCTTGAAACAATTTGGTATTACAGACCGGGTCAGGGGTAGGTTGAAAATGTCAGTGAAGACACTTGCCAGCTGGTCAGCCCACGAATGTTGACATGTTTAAAGGTCTTACATCGGCTACGGAGAGGGAGATCACACAGTTGTCCGGAACAGCTGGTGCTCTCATGCATGGTTCAGTGTTGCTTGCCTCGAAGTGAGCATAGAAGACATTTAGCTCGTCTGGTAGGCTCGCATTGCTGGTTCGCTCATGGTTGGGTTTCCCTTTGTAATCAATGATAGCTTGCAAGCCCTGCCACATCCGACAAAGTGTCAGAGCCGGCGTAGATGGGTTCTATCTTAGTCCTCTATTGACTCTTTACCTGTTTGATGGCTCGTCAGAGGTCGTAGCGGGATTGCTTATAACCGTCCGGATTAGTGTCCAGCTCCTTGAAAGCGGCAGCTCTAGCCTTAAGTTCAGTGCGAATGTTGCCTGTAATCCATGGCTTCTGGTTGGGGTATGTACATATGGTTCCTGTGGGGTCAACGTCGCCAATGTACTTATTAATGAAGCCGGTGACTCATGTGGTAAACTTCTCAATGCCATCGAATGAATCCCGGAACATATTCCAGTCTGTGCTGGTATATATACACTGCTCAAAAAAATAAAGGGAACACTAAAACAACACATCCTAGATCTGAATGAATGAAATAATCTTATTAAATACTTTTTTCTTTACATAGTTGAATGTGCTGACAACAAAATCACACAAAAATTATCAATGGAAATCAAATTTATCAACCCATGGAGGTCTGGATTTGGAGTCACCCTCAAAATTAAAGTGGAAAACCACACTACAGGCTGATCCAACTTTGATGTAATGTCCTTAAAACAAGTCAAAATGAGGCTCAGTAGTGTGTGTGGCCTCCACGTGCCTGTATGACCTCACTACAACACCTGGGCATGCTCCTGATGAGGTGGTGGATGGTCTCCTGAGGGATCTCCTCCCAGACCTGGACTAAAGCATCCGCCAACTCCTGGACAGTCTGTGGTGCAACGTGGCGTTGGTGGATGGAGCGAGACATGATGTCCCAGATGTGCTCAATTGGATTCCTCTTGCAGGAACTGCTGACACAATCCAGCCACATGAGGTCTAGCATTGTCTTGCATTAGGAAGAACCCAGGGCCAACCGCACCAACATATGGTCTCACAAGGGGTCTGAGGATCTCATCTCGGTACCTAATGGCAGTCAGGCTACCTCTGGCGAGCACATGGAGGGCTGTGCGGCCCCCCAAAGAAATGCCACCCCACACCATGACTGACCCACCGCCAAACCGGTCATGCTGGATGATGTTGCAGGCAGCAGAACATTCTCCACGGCGTCTCCAGACTCTGTCACGTCTGTCACATGTGCTCAGTGTGAACCTGCTTTCATCTGTGAAGAGTACAGGGCGCCAGTGGCGAATTTGCCAATCTTGGTGTTCTCTGGCAAATGCCAAACATCCTGCACGGTGTTGGGCTGTAAGCACAACCCCCACCTGTGGACGTCAGGCCCTCATACCACCCTCATGGAGTCTGTTTCTGACCATCTGAGCAGACACATGCACATTTGTGGCCTGCTGGAGGTCATTTTGCAGGGCTCTGGCAGTGCTCCTCCTGCTCCTCATTGCACAAAGGTGGAGGTAGCAGTCCTGCTGCTGGGTTGTTGCCCTCCTACGGCCTCCTCCATGTCTCCTGATGTACTGGCCTGTCTCCTGGTAGCGCCTCCATGCTCTGGACACTACGCTGACAGACACAGCAAACCTTCTTGCCACAGCTCGCATTGATGTGCCATCCTGGATGAGCTGCACTACCTGAGCCACTTGTGTGGGTTGTAGACTCCGTCTCATGCTACCACTAGAGTGAAAGCACCGCCAGCATTCAAAAGTGACCAAAACATCAGCCAGGAAGCATAGGAACTGAGAAGTGGTCTGTGGTCACCACCTGCAAGACCAGTCCTTTATTGGGGGTGTCTTGCTAATTGCCTATAATTTCCACCTGTTGTCTATTCCATTTGCACAACAGCATGTGACATTTATTGTCAATCAGTGTTGCTTCCTAAGTGGAAAGTTTGATTTCACAGAAGTGTGATTGACTTGGAGTTGCATTGTGTTGTTTAAGTGTTCCCTTTATTTTTTTGAGCAGTGTGTGTATATATATATTCACTATACTGAAACAGTCCTGTAGCTTACCAACCGCTTCATCGGACCACTTCCGTATTGAGCGTGTCACTGGTACTTCCCTGTTCGAGTTTTTGCTTGTAAGCAGGAATCAGGAGGATAGCGTTATGGTCAGATTTGACAAAGGGAGGGCCTTGTATGCGTTTCTGTGTGTGCCGCTCTGACATTGCTCATCCATATACAGCTCTAGAAAAAAATAACAGACCACTGCAATTTTTTCTTAAATCAGCATCTCTACATGTATGACAGCCATTCCATTCCAATGTCTGTTGAATTCCAACACATGCACACCTCATTCTACTGAATTAGGTACTGATTAGGTGATCACCTGAACCAAATCTTATTTAATGAGGAAAAGTATAAAAACCACTGCTGTGGTCATCACTATCCTCTTGCAATAGGACCAGCTGGATGGCAAAAACAGTGCTAATAGTACCTCAAAAGTAATATTAATCAAAAAAGAACTATGGACCATGCCAAAAGAGTTGAAAAGGAAAGTTTTGAGTGAGGAAAAGAAGGGTTCAATTCTGGCTTTACTGGCAGAGGGATACAGTGAGCGTCAGGTTGCTTCCGTCCTTAAAATTTCAAAGACGACGGTTCATAAGAACAAGGTCAAGAAGCTGACATTGGGGACAACAAAGCTACAGACCGGCAGAGGGCGAAAACGACTCTCTACTGACCGGGATGACCGCCAACTCATTCGATTGTCACTCAACAACCGTAGGATGACATCAAGTGACCTACAAAAAGAATGGCAAACAGCAGCTGGGGTGAAGTGCACGGCAAGGACGGTTCGAAACAGGCTCCTAGGGGCAGGGCTGAAGTCATGCAAAGCTAGAAAAAAGTCCTTAATCAATGAGAAGCAAAGAAGAGCCAGGCTGAGGTTTGCAAAATACCATAAGGATTGGACCGTAGAGGACTGGAGTAAGGCCATTTTCTCTGATGAGTACAATTTTCAACTTTGCCCAACACCTGGTCGTCTAATGGTTAGACAGAGACCTGGAGAGGCCTACAAGCCACAGTGTCTCGCACCCACTGTGAAATTTGGTGGAGGATCGGTGATGATCTGGGGGTGCTTCAGCAAGGCTGGAATCGGGCAGATTTGTCTTTGTGAAGGACACATGAATCAAGCCACGTACAAGGTTGTCCTGGAAGAAAACTTGCTTCCTTTTGCTCTGACATTATTCCCCAACTCTGAGGATTGGTTTTTCCAGCAGAACAATGTGCCATGACACACAGCCAGGTCAATCAAGGTGTGGATGGAGGACCACCAGATCAAGACCCTGTCATGGCCAGCCCAATCTCTAGACCTGAACCCCATTGAAAACTTCTGGAATGTGATCAAGAGGAATATGGATGGTCACAAGCCATCAAACAAAGCCGAGCTGCTTGAATTTTTGCACCAGGAGTGGCATAAAGTCACCCAACATCAATGTGAAAGACTGGTGGAGAGCATGCCAAGACGCATGAAAGCTGTGATTGAAAATTAGGGTTATTCCACCAAATATTGATTTCTGAACTCTTCCTAAGTTAAAACATTACTATTTTGTTGTTTAAAAATGAACATGAACTTATTTTCTTTGCATTATTCGAGGTCTGACAACAATGCATGTTTTTTGTTATTTTGACCAAATAAATGCTCTAAATGACAATATTTTTATTTGGAATTTGGGAGAAATGTTGTCAGTAGTTTATAGAAAACAAAACAAATATTTTTTGAATTTTACCCAAACACATACCTATAAATAGTAAAACCAGAGAAACTGATAATTTTGCAGTGGTCTCTTAATTTTTTCCAGAGCTGTATGTATATTTTCTAAATTCCATTCCTTACTTAGATTTGTGTGTATTGGGCATATGTTGTGAAATTGTCGGAGCTAGAAGCACAAGCATTTCGCTACACCCGCAATAACATCTGCTGAACACGTGTATGTGACCAATAAAATTTTATTTGATTTGGATTAAGATGATCTAGAGTTTTGTAAAGAGGTCAAATGGATTTGTTTCCCTGCATTAAAATCACCGTCCGCAAGAAACGCCACCTCTTGATGTGCATTTTCTAGTTTGCTTATGACCATATACAGCTCATTGAGTGTGGTGTTATTGCCAGTATCGGTTTGTGGTGGTAAATAGACAGCTACGAAAAATATAGATGAAAACTACAGTGGGGAAAGAAAGTATTTAGTCAGCCACCAATTGTGCAAGTTCTCCCACTTAAAAAGATGAGAGAGGCCTGTAATTTTCATCATAGGTACACGTCAACTATGACAGACAAAATGAGGAAAAAAATCCAGAAAATCACATTGTAGGATTTTTTATGAATTTATTTGCAAATTATGGTGGGAAATAAGTATTTGGTCAATAACAAAAGTTTCTCAATACTTGTTATATACCCTTTGTTGGCAATGACACAGGTCAAACGTTTTCTGTAAGTCTTCACAAGGTTTTCACACACTGTTGCTGGTATTTTGTCCCATTCCTCCATGCAGATCTCCTCTAGAGCAGTGATGTTTTGGGGCTGTCGCTGGACAACACGGACTTTCAACTAAATAGTATGGTCTGCAGTTTATCATGAGGTATTCTAACTCAGGCGAGCAAAAACCCGAGACTTCCTTAACATTAGAGATTGTGCACCCTTGTCCCACTACCTCGGTACACATTCATAACACATTCTCCATCAGACATAGTTACTACACAGTAGCATCACCACAACATATATAGTTACTACACAGTAGCACCACCACAACAGATAGACTTCCACCACAACAGTCCACATCCTCCATCAGTTAGAGTTCCACCACAACAGTCCAAATGTACATCTCCTGGCAGTTTGCATCACAAAGATTCACTCTTTTACCTCTAATACATTAGTGTGTATCGGCTGACCTTAGATGACCATGTTCAGTACAGTAGCAGCATTCTGGGTCCAGTAAGCTATCAGGGACTCAGACCATTATGAGGCAAGTCTCTCTGTGCCATTAGGAGGCCCCTGGGGGAACAGTAGACAGTGAGTCCAGGGAAATGGCCCTATTGAATGGTCTTATTGTGGGTGAAGCTTTCTGTCTCTGTGATGCCCAGGGCCTTTCACCACACTGTACAGATGAAAGAAAGGAGGCGAAGAGATGATCATGTGGTAGAGGAAAGAGAGACCCTCATTGGTTGCCCTCGCACGCCATCACATAGTTCTACAGTCCCTCCACACATGCAATCCTACACAGTTCTACAGACAGCCTGCAAAATGACTGTCTTCGACCGTGCCCAGCTTAGGCCCAGGAACACATTTGACAGTTTATGAAATCCCTCAAGTCATATTACAAGACATTCAGACAGTTCTAACATCAACAATGAAAGGTCTCTCAATGAATTATTGATTTTGTGGAATGTGGAGTAGGTATCCCCTTCTTCTCCTAGTCTTTTCATCCTCTCTGTCCTCCTCAGTTAAAGTCTCATCAGAACGGACTAGCTCGGTCAGCGTCTTCCTAACAGAGCTTCTTTCTCCTGTAATTAGACACAACTATGGCTTGAACACATCTGGTCAGCATTTATAGTCCTGCATAACTAAGAATGGAGAGGGCAGCAAGCCACAGGGCCAAAAACAACCCTATAGGGCTACTGTCACTCCTCAGTGATTCTCATGCTCTTATAGATTCTCTCTTTCTCTCCCTCTCTCTTCCCATGCATGGTATATAAATGGTATATAAATGGTATGTGTATGGTATGTGTATGGTATGTGCATGGTATATGCATGGTATATACATGGTATATACATTTAACATTTCTACATTTACGTCATTTAGCAGACACTCTTATCCAGAGCGATTTACAAATTGGTGCATTCACCTTATAGCCAGTGGGGCAACCACTTTACAATGTTTATTTTTATTTTTTACAACTTTTTTTGTGTTCTTTTTTATTTATTTTGTTTATCTTTTATTTTATTTTTATTTTTATTTATTTCTTATTTTTTATTGTTTTTATCTTCTTCTTTTTTTTGGGGGGGGGGGGGTGGGTTGGGGTAAGGGGGGGGGGGGGGGGGGGGGGTAGAAGGATGTGTATGGTATATGCATGGTATGTGCATGGTATGATTGGGAATCGCACCCGGCCAGACATAGATCTACAACACCTAGACTGCAACATAGAAATTATGTGGTCCTCTGTAGCTCAGCTGGTAGAGCACGGCGCTTGTAACGCCAAGGTAGTGGGTTCGATCCCCGGGACCACCCATACACGAAAATGTATGAACGCATGACTGTAAGTCGCTTTGGATAAAAGCGTCTGCTAAATGGCATATTATATTATTATTATATATTATATAGAAAACACAACACAGAATATTCCCACCCTGACTCAACATATAAGAGTCCCATAAGTCAGGGCGTGACAAGACTAAATGATCCAAGAGGTAAAGAAACACATTCTTCCACTGAAGCCCTTTTCCCAGAACTTCCCTCTAACACTGTCCTCATGGATCATATATGTGCCCTTCCCTCCTCATGGATAGTGTGTTTCAGCTTTGCATCCTCTTCCTCTTATCCATCTCCTGTGGAAGCCACCTAACTAAGGTCTAATACATTAGATACTGTTGATATGATCCACCAGGTAGGGAGGTTGAATTATTGCTACATTAAAACTCATTTAAACCTCCTCTACAAGGACACTGCAGTACAGACCTCCTCTACAAGGACACTGCAGTACAGACCTCCTCTACAAGGACACTACAGTTCAAGACCTCCTCTACAAGGACACTACAGTTCAAGACCTCCTCTACAAGGACACTACAGTTCAAGACCTCCTCTACAAGGACACTACAGTTCAAGACCTCCTCTACAAGGACACTACAGTACAGACCTCCTCTACAAGGACACTGCAGTACAGACCTCCTCTACAAGGACACTACAGTTCAAGACCTCCTCTACAAGGACACTACAGTACAGACCTCCTCTACAAGGACACTGCAGTACAGACCTCCTCTACAAGGACACTACAGTTCAAGACCTCCTCTACAAGGACACTGCAGTACAGACCTCCTCTACAAGGACACTACAGTTCAAGACCTCCTCTACAAGGACACTACAGTACAGACCTCCTCAACAAGGACACTACAGTTCAAGACCTCCTCTACAAGGACACTACAGTACAGACCTCCTCTACAAGGACACTACAGTTCAGACCTCCTCTACAAGGACACTACAGTTCAGACCTCCTCTACAAGGACACTACAGTACAGACCTCCTCTACAAGGACACTACAGTTCAGACCTCCTCTACAAGGACACTACAGTACAGACCTCCTCTACAAGGACACTGCAATCACAGCCAGTGGCGGCTCCTGAAAAAATTCTCAGGAGGGGCAATTTTTCTGATGATTTAGGTGACCTACACACATTTAAAAAAAGATATGTCCAGCAACAACATGAAGACAGGGGCAACATATAAGTCAATACCAGAAGCATTTATTGACTGATCTCAAAAGTGTTGGCTTACCAGGGTTGGTGGAGCCCTCAGTTTCATCTTTGCCTCGCAAAGCTAACTCAAACACTCCGCAAATCTTCACACACTGGATTAGCCGGCTGAGGATGTGGCGGTTCTTGCTAATGTCGTAGTAAATATATTTGTTATAGTGAATATGGAATGTGATATGTTGAGTAAAATGTTGTGCTAAGATCTATTTAGGTCAGGAGCTGGTTATAAGTTCTGTTCCTATCCAATAACAATGGACAAAAGGGTCCTATCTTGTCAGCCTTGTCAGCAGGTGGCCAAGGACAACACCCACGCCATAGGCCTCTCAGTTCTTCCAACTCACGAGTTCTTGCTCTGAGGACACACACACACACACACAAACACACACACACACACATCATCACTGTTAAACACACACACACACACACATCATCACTGTTAAACACACACACACACACACACACAAAAAAATCCCCTCTCTTAGGCTGATCATTTGAAGACAGAGAACCCGACTCAGAGCCAATGCAACAGTGACAGTAGCCTGCAGGGGACCTCGCCCAACTCATCAGGACCAATCAGAAGATCAGAACTACTAGATTGAACCTACTTCATTTATTGCATAAAATGTCTGCACACAATGTTTCGGGGCTCTCTTCAGATAATAATAATAATAATAATAATAATAATATGCCATTTAGCAGACGCTTTTATCCAAAGCGACTTACAGTCATGCGTGCATACATTTTTGTGTATGGGTGGTCCCGGGGATTGAACCCACTACCTTGGCGTTACAAGCACCATGCTCTACCAGCTGAGCTACAGAAAGTGGATACTCATGGATGCGCATTGCAATTGTAAAATGTCAACACAATTGGAGACACCACGTCATTTTTGGAGACATGTTATTGACAGTAAACTATTGTAGATGCGACTGCTAACTAACTAAAACATTTTAGCTGGCTAGCTAATCATCTTAGCTAAATGTGGGGCAAACAATTCAGTTATTTACCGTTAATTTGAGGGATTGGGGTGAAAGAAATCGAGTTACATAGTGATACTTTACGATATACTGTATTGACAATATCGCAATATTTTAGCGCTAGTTGGCTGTACCTGCACCAAAACACCATTATTGTTCCTTCATAGCTTGTTCTCAATCTTTTCACATTGGGAGCCAATTTGTTTTCAGCACTTTTATTTCCATGACTGATCAAAACTCGTTCTCATGGCTTTCTGATCCCTCTGCAACAGACATATGGTGCGCAATAAAATCACAGTATCGAATCGCAATACGTATAGAATCATGAGACTCGCAATGCTGATGCATATATCTTATCGTGAGGTTCCTGGCAATTCCCAGCCCAAGTTCATTTGCCACAACAAATCTCTTCGCTAGCAAACGCGATGTCTTCTCCAAAACGGCAATGTGTCTCCAGCAATGTTTACTTTTTTGACGTTCTATGGCATCTCCACTTTCCAAGCATATATGACCACATGTAATATTTTGGTAAGTGATGCAAATAGTGAACTATGTAGGGCCAGGATGTAAAATATATGTAGCTGCAGCAATTTCTCTTATCTGATATGGTAAGTAATGGGGCTTAATTTATAGCTCCCTAAGAGTTTGACGAACGGGTCCGTGAACGCGATTCCAGATATATTTACCTCTGAATAAACTGCCTTTATTACACCATATCCACATCCAGTAAACTTGTGATTATCAACACTAACCTCATCGTTGTGGCGGCGGACAGCTAGCCTGTATCCCTCGTCATCCAGTTGAGTGAGTGGCAATGTCTTTTTTCGTTCGTACCAATTTTTGGAAAATCCTCGGGTGTAGGACTTTCCGCCTTTAGTAGAAACCTGTTGAATTATTAAATTTGGTCTGGGAGGTCCTAATTGTTTCGTTGCCAATTTATCTTCATCTGTTCGCCGACAAAAAGGAACTTCTTTCAAACAATCCACTCTTTTCTCGGTTACGTAACGTATGACGAAAGCGCGTAAGTGCAAACCCACAGACACCCATTGAGATTGTATTGAAGGCTCTGAAATTTGAAAAAAATAGATTTTACATGGGAGTCTATGACAGAAGTTCTGGGCGATTTTCAACCTGACTGAAATCGCCCCAAAAGGGGGTGGAGCCATTTGAAGCACGACTTTAGCCTGATTCGACATTTAGTGGCAGTGTGGCACTGTGGCAGATCAGACGTATAGATTACAACACTGATAACTACTGTTGCCGTGATATAATTGATTAGAAAAAAAATCCCTTCCTTTTCCCATTTGGCAGTGCGTCGCCCATATCGCCCTATTGAACAGGCCGTCCCTGATCACAGCTGATTCCCACTTACCGCTAATTGCATTAAATTACATTTGCCTGCGGCGACAATTGCTACAGTTAGCTTTACACAATTCAACATCTTGGAACAAATCTGAACCTTGATTATATCTCATGTGACCCCCAATAGATTAAACTATAGTGGGATGACATCTTATGTGACCCCCAATAGATTAAACTATAGTGGGATGACATCTCATGTGACCTCCAATAGATTAAACTATAGTGGGATGACACGTGCATCACCTGCAGTTGCTCCTGGTTTTGTAAATTAATTAGACGCCAATGATGGTTGCTATTTAGCCTTGGCTTAGACAATTCACTGTTCATTTCAGTGTCCTATTAAGTTTGTGTGCTTCACTGATCATGTGTTGTGTTTAAATACCTTCTGGTTCAGGTTTTGAACCTGGATTGGGTTGATAAGTCCAGTATGGTATAGTACTCAATGTGCTTATGTATTACTGTAATGCTATGTCACACTGGGATAACACTGATAATACTGCTTCCTGCTGGTGAGATAGATATTACTGCTTCCTGCTGGTGAGATAGATATTACTGCTCCCTGCTGGTGAGATAGATATTACTGCTTCCTGCTGGTGAGATATATATTACTGCTCCCTGCTGGTGAGATAGATATTACTGCTCCCTGCTGGTGAGATAGATATTACTGCTTCCTGCTGGTGAGATAGATATTACTGCTTCCTGCTGGTGAGATATATATTACTGCTCCCTGCTGGTGAGATAGATATTACTGCTCCCTGCTGGTGAGATAGATATTACTGCTTCCTGCTGGTGAGATAGATATTATAATATATAATATAATATAATATGCCATTTAGCAGACGCTTTTATCCAAAGCGACTTACAGTCATACTTCATGAGAGGGTAACTACACACACACACACACACACGCACACACACACACACACACACACACACACACACACACACACACACACACACACGCACGCACGCACACAGCACATCAATAGACTATAAAGAGTTCATCATCAAAGTGATCACTAATGCTTCATGTACGGCTGTCCAGACGGAGTTAATTTGGCCAGTTAGAAGCGCATGCTTTCAGCAAGGAAACACTACTCTATTACATGTTAGTACTGTTTCACTATCTCACTTTAAATCAAACTGTACTGGTCACCATGTAATGTTATTGAAAACATAGAATTATATATAGAATAATTAACGAAAAATACATAATACATACATATTTTTTATTTGTTTTTAATGCTTTTAGATCACACGTTATTTCACACTTTACAGAAGTTAGAGGGATCAAAATAAATAATAATTGAAAGCAATGATTCATAATTTAATAGGATGTCTTTGATTGAAGACATGTAGCCCACATCTACTGGCCATTTGTCCACTAGTTCACTCCAAGGTTTAAGAGACCAGAGTGTCCACTAGTTCACTTCCTGGTGTGAGAGACCAGAGTGTCCACTAGTTCACTTCATGGTGTGAGAGACCAGAGTGTCCCCTAGTTCACTTCATGGTGTGAGAGACCAGAGTGTCCCCTAGTTCACTTCATGGTGTGAGAGACCAGAGTGTACACTAGTTCACTTCATGGTGTGAGAGACCAGGACATGCATACAGTTTAAAATCAAATCAAATGTTATTTGTCACATTTGCCGACTACAACGGGTATAGAAGACTGCACAGGGAAATGCAGACATGCATACACAGTTTGTCATTGTAGTCATTTTCCACATGTTTACTCTGGCCCTCTCTGGTAGTTATTTGTGGAGGCCTACGCATGCAAGTTTCTCCAAGACATTAGACCCTAGGCCCTATTTACAGCCCATACTATAAAATCACAAAGAATATACAAGTTGCAGCCAATTATCTAACAGCACCTGTTTTTATGTATATATATTTTTTCCTTCCCAGTTTCATGATTTCCAATTGGTGGTTACAGTCTTGTCCCCATCGCTACAACTCCCGTACGGACTCGGGAGAGCCAAAGGTCGAGAGCCGTGCATCCTCCAAAAACACAACCCCGCCAAGCTGCACTGCTTCTTGACACACTGCTCACTTCACCCGGATGCCAGCCGCACCAACGTGTCGGAGGAAACGCCGTACAGCTGGCGACCGTAGTCAGCGCCACAAGGAGTCGCTAGAGCGCGATGAGACAAGGACATCCCGGGCCGGCCTAACCCTCCCCTAACCAGGACAACGCTGGGCCAATTGTGCGCCGCCTCATGGGTCTCCCGGTCCCGACACAGCCTGGGATCGAACCCGGGTCTGTAGTGACGCCTCAAACACTGCGATTCTGTGCCTTAGACCGCTGCGCCACCCGGGACGCCCCTGTTTGGATATTTTTTACTGGTTGCAGAGAAAAGAGGCACCGATACACATCCTCCAGCCTCTCCCTCAGAGAGGAGAGAAAAATAGAAATTGAGTGAGTGATATCATTTCAGACCCACATGGTCAGAGAGTATCATCAAAACATGTGTTGTGTCATTATGTAACCATCCCAGGAGCCCACCCCCCTCTCTCTGCGGGGCCCCATATCCTTCCATCTCGCCTGAACACCTCAGCAGGAACAGCAACAGATCAATCAGCGCTGGCTAATTGATAGCAGCTGGGCGGCAGCGTCCAAGTGGAAAAGGGTTGACATTCTAGTTTGTTTTTGCAGGGACATCCAGGCGTGTTAATATGGTACAGGTGTCTTAGAGCTCCAGAAGAGGAGAGTTTAACGATCCAATGACAGCCTGTCACATCAGAGATCCCTGGCCTCTCTCATCACTCTGGCCTCTCTCATCACTCTGGCCTCTCTCATCACTCTGGCCTCTCTCATCACTCTGGCCTGTGTTAGCCTGCAGGGCTACAGCCTATACAGCCTGGCCAGGCCTCCAGTGACCGAGCCTCTCTCTGCTCCTCTCTCCCTGTTAGAGGGCTCTGTGAGAGAGATGGGCGAAGGTACTACTATGTTTTAAATCAGGGTCTAGGGGCGAGGAGGCAGACAGGGGTGGATTTCTGACTGAGCAGTGAAAGAGGAGGAGAAGAAAAGTTTGTGGGGCTGCAGTGAGAGAGCTTTTCTTTTTTGATACATTTTATTAGGATACCTGTCAAACACTACAAAGAGCTGACAGAGGTATAAGAGGACAAGCTGAGTGAGGATCAATGTAAAGATGGAGGATCTTTCATTACAATAACTGGCTCTGAGGAGGCAAAACAACACACTCCTGTGGTCAATAAAGATGAGTTTCTTGGTGGTTTCCTATTTGGACATCATGTGTTTCTTGGTGGTTTCTATTTGGACATCATGTGTTTCTTGGTGTTTCTCTCTGGTCTCAGGAGGATGATGAAACACTTTGGAGCAAACAGACAGAACAGCAGCCCAAAGCTGGAAGCTAAGATGGCGAATATCTCCACAGCTACAGTGTACTTCCCAGGAGAGCTGACGTAGGCTGGGATGAAGGAGATCCACACGGCACAGAAGATCAGCATGCTGAAGGTGATGAACTTGGCCTCGTTGAAGTTGTCAGGGAGTTTCCTGGCCAGGAAGGCTAAGAGGAGACAGAGGGAGGCCAGCAAGCCGATGTAGCCCAGCACCAGAGAGAAACCGACCACAGAGCCCACTTCACACTCCAGGACCACCCTCGGCCCCCGACCCTCTCTGCCGCCCCTCTCAGCCGGCCGGGGTGGCGCTAGGGACAGCCACAGCACACAGATCAGCACCTGTGGAAGGGAAAAGGAGTAGGAAGGAAAAAGCAAGCACAGTTACCATGACAACATATAATATGGCCAGTAAAGGAAATAATTCAATTCCAATAGAATATAGTAAAAACTAGATGTTCACCTGGATGAGTGTGCAGAGGGAAATACCCATCCTCTGCTGGGCGGGGCTGAAGTATCTCATCAGGTTCTCTCCAGGCAGAGAGGCCCTGAAGGCCACCAGCACCACCACAGTCCTGCTGAGCAGGCAGGAGATGCACAACACAAAGCTTATGCCAAACAGGGTGTGTCTCAGCATGCACGTCCACGGCTTCGGCCGGCCAATGAAAACCAGCGCACACAGGAAGCAGAGCTTGAGTGACAACAGGAGCAGGAAGCTGAGCTCAGAGTTGTTGGCTTTCACCTGAAACGAGATAGAGAATGATAATTTAGACTGAATCATCAATCTCATCCTTATATGACACAAACTGACTTCTGTCCAGCACCTTTATATATGATCATATGCATAGAAATATAATGATTAGAACGGGCTTGGAACCTCAAACCCTGGCAATTTGACTAGTAAACTCATTGGTACACTCAGAATGGCTGCCTGGTATTGTGATGCAATTATTTCCATGGTAATTTTGAATATTCTATCAACTGATACTCAGAGTCGATATTCACGCAATAATAAGGAATTGCCCTCGACCACGCCCACAAATTGGGGAAAACAAACATTCGTTCCTATTGACCCCCAATGTAAAAGAGCCAACTTCAACTTCATGTTTTGTTATACAGAAATAAAAAAAACGTGCCGAAAAGCTGTTGTGTTGTTCCATGTACACACAACCAGGTCAACAATCCCAACATATCGTTCGCAATGCTCCCACGTAGGGAAATAGAGCCTGCAAGAAGAGCCGCTTAGCTTCAGGCTATTTGCCATGGGAGAGTGGGAAATGTGGGGACCCGGTGTCCAAGAAGGCTAAATATAGCTATTTGTGTGAAAAACATTTTATCACAGGTTAAGACATTTAACTTGTTTGGTCTGTTTGTAACTCCACTCACTACTTGTAGCTGTATAGTCTGTTTGTAACTCCACTCACTACTTGTAGCTGTATAGTCTGTTTGTAACTCCACTCACTACTTGTAGCTGTATAGTCTGTTTGTAACTCCACTCACTACTTGTAGCTGTATAGTCTGTTTGTAACCCCACTCACTACTTGTAGCTGTATAGTCTGTAACTCCACTCACTACTTGTAGCTGTATAGTCTGTTTGTAACCCCACTCACTACTTGTAGCTGTAAAGTCTGTTTGTAACTCCACTCACTACTTGTAGCTGTATAGTGTGTTTTTTTGTGTTGTTGGTCTTGACTAGCTTAATGTTCCTGTCATTAGCTAGCACTCACTCACGTGGCTGCTATCACCGTCATGAAAAGGGGCATGAGGGAAGCCCTACAATATTACATTTGCTGAAGTAGTGAGAATACTCTGGTGTATGCAATTTTGAAAAGTAATTTTTAGACATGTTGTACTTTTCTTAAATGTAGTTTTGTAATTGACTAAAACAAGCAGACAACCAGAAAATTGCGTTTGAAAAAGTTCAACTATTTGCTGTGAGCCAATGGGTAACCTAGGTAACCACAGGTTGTTTTCCCCACAGGCAGGCGGGGTCGCGACGTTCTAACTAATACCGACAGGGACTATGCTGGATTACCATGGTAATGTAGAATGTTCATTCAAATGATACCAACTGATGTGGCTCATGCAATGGAATGTATTTTCTGCTATGTCAGTTGTGTTGACTCAACAAATCATAGCACAGATTGAAAGGTACACTTCCTGCTGTCACGGAATCAGCCGAGGCTGCTCCTCCTCCTTGCTCGGGCAGGCTTCGGCGTTCGTCGTCTCCGGAGTACTAGCTGCCACCGATCTATGTTTCTGTGTTTGACTTGTTTTGTCTTGATTGTGTACACCTGTTACCTATTATGTTGTATTGTATTCCCTATTTAACCCTCTGTCGTTCATTGTGTGTTGTGTGTGATTGTTCTCGTCATGTTCGGCAGTTGCTAGTGTGCGGGTATTCCCCTCCCTGTTTGGAGGTGGTTTTGTATTTCTGGTTACTTTGTTAGTAAAGTATCGTTTCCAGTAGCTCGTTGTCCTGCATATGACTTCGCCTACCGCATTCACGTCGCACTTTGACACCTGCTTTTACTTACATTTTTTTACATTTTTAGTCATTTAGCAGACGCTCTTATCCAGAGCGACTTACAGGAGCAATTAGGGTTAAGTGCCTTGCTCAATGGCACATCGACAGATTTTTTAACCTAGTCGGCTCGGGGATTAGAACCAGCGACCTTTCGGTTACTGGCACAATGCTCTTACCCACTAAGCTACCTTCCGCCCTACTTCCTGGCATCGGTACACTCAAAATGTCTGCCAGTCCACCCATTATGCCATCATTGACTTGAATGGGGACTCCCATTCTACTCATTCTATTTCTATGATCATATGATTCAACTCACCAGGGGCGTATGGCGGTGGTAGAAGAAGGTGGCCAGGGCACCAGCTGTGAGAGTTACCCCGGAAACTGAGATGACGGACAGGATGACGCCCATTGTGTCATTGTAGGAGAGGAAGTCCACCAGCTGGGGGACGCAGGCCGTACGATCAGGGTTGGACCAGAACCGCTCTGGACACCTGCTACACTCAACTGACCCTGACAGAGAAGGAAGAGAAATCAAGAGTCCGAATCAGGACCAGTCAGGATCAGGACCAGTCAGAATCAGGATAATCAGGATCAGGACCAGTCAGAATCAGGACCAGTCAGAATCAGGACCAGTCAGAATCAGGACCAGTCAGGATCAGGACCAGTCAGGATCAGGAACAGTCAGAATCAGGACCAGTCAGGATCAAGACCAGTCAGGATCAGGAACAGCCAGAATCAGGACCAGACAGGATCAGGACAAGTCCGGATCAGGACTAGTCCGGATCAGGACCAGTCAGAATCAGGACCAGTCAGGATCAGGACAAGTCAGGATCAGGACCAGTCAGAATCAGGACCAGTCAGGACCAGTCAGGATCAGGACTAATCAGGATCAGGACCAGACAGGATCAGGACCAGTCAGAATCAGGACCAGTCAGGATCAGGACCAGTCAGGAACAGGAACAGTCAGGATCAGGACTAATCAGGATCAGGACCAGACAGGATCAGGACCAGTCAAAATCAGGACCAGTCAGGATCAGGACCAGTCAGAATCAGGACCAGACAGGATCAGGACCAGTCAGAATCAGGACTAGTCAGGATCAGGACCAGTCAGAATCAGGACCAGTCAGAATCAGGACCAGTCAGGATCAGGACTAATCAGGATCAGGACCAGTCAGGATCAGGACCAGTCAGGATCAGGACCAGTCAGAATCAGGACCAGTCAGGATCAGGACCAGTCAGGAACAGGAACAGTCAGGATCAGGACTAATCAGGATCAGGACCAGACAGGATCAGGACCAGTCAAAATCAGGACCAGTCAGGATCAGGACCAGTCAGAATCAGGACCAGACAGGATCAGGACCAGTCAGAATCAGGACTAGTCAGGATCAGGACCAGTCAGAATCAGGACCAGTCAGAATCAGGACCAGTCAGGATCAGGACTAATCAGGATCAGGACCAGTCAGGAATGAGGCAAAATATGAATTGGAATGAGAAAAGTTGATAGACCACCTGTTGTGTTGCTGATCTCTCCCTCAGCGCAGGACACACAGTCGAAGCAGCACACAGGCCTCCCCTTCTGCACCACATGCCTGGTACCAGGGGGACAGGCAGCACTGCATATAGACACAGGGACCTACCAGAGGGTGGGGAAGACACAGTCACCATCATCATCATCATCATCATCATCATTATTACACACACACAGGCAGGTTCGCTATGTGAGGAATCTGACCACACAAATATCTCACATTCAGTAGCATGTTGATGACAGAGCTTTCTGTCTGAGCTACCATTCAGTAGCATGTTGACTATCCTACCGATCCTTGACTTCGGCGATGTCATTTACAAAATAGCCTCCAACACTCTACTCAGCAAATTGGAGGTAGTCTATTACAGTGCCATCCGTTTTGTCACCAAAGCCCCATACACTACCCACCACTGTGACCTGTACGCTCTTGTTGGCTGGCCCTCACTACATATCCGTTGCCAAACCCACTGGCTCCAGGCCATCTATAAATCTCTTCTAGGCAAATCCCCGCCTTATCTTAGCTCATTGGTCACCATAGCAACACCCACCCGTAGTATGCGTTCCAGCAGGTATATCTCACTGGTCATCCCCAAAGCCAACACCTCCTTTGGCCGCCATTCCTTTCAGTTCTCTGCTGCAAATGACTGGAACGAACTGCAAAAATCTCTGAAGCTGGAGACAATTATCTCCCTCACTATCTTTAAGCATCAGTTGTCAGAGCAGCTTACAGATCACTGCACCTGTACACAGCCCATCTGTAATTAGCCCATCCAACTACCTCATCCCCATATTGTTATTTATTTTGCTAATTTGCACCCCAGTATCTCTATTTGCACATCATCTTCTGCATATCTATCACTCCAGTGTTAATACTAAATTGTAATTATTTTGCACTATGGCCTATTTATTGCCTTACCTCCATAACTTACTACATTTGCACACACTGTATATATATTTTCTATTGTGTTATTGACTGTACGTTTTGTTTACCCCATATGTAACTCTGTGTTGTTGTTTTTATCGCAGTGCTTTGCTTTATCTTGGCCAAGGTCGAAGTTGTAAATGAGAACTTGTTCCCAACTGGCTTACCTGGTTAAATAAAGGTGAAATAAATAAAAATAAATAAAAAACGGAGCTTTCTGTCTGAGCTACCATTCAGTAGCATGTTGATGACAGAGCTTTCTGTCTGAGCTAACATTCTCCTGTTTTGGCTGTCTTTCTCTTTGCTGTATGTCTGCCTCAGGGTGAGAAACTAAACAAGTCTCTCTCTCACACACACATACACACGAATGCACATACACATGCACATACACACACACACACACACACACACACATACACACACACACACACACACACACACACACACACACACGCACACACACACACACACTCCTCTCTGCCTCAGAGAAACGAAGCTAAATGGTTCTCACCTCATCTCCGCTGCCCCCACCCCACACCACTTTCTCCATATTGATGTGAAACTGGTCGTCCGCTCCCACTGAAGACAGAAAATGGCCGACCTGGACAAACTCTGCTGTCCCCTTAGGGGTCACATGCCAGTTGATGATGTCATAAGAGCCAGGCGGATCACCATTCATGTCGAAGTGGAACGAATCCCCCACAGGAGTACTGAAGTTCACTCCCCTCAGATAATGAACAATCTCAAAGAGAAAATTAAATTGAAACAGGATTAAGAGTTAGAAACAATTGACTTTAGTACTCAAACCTTACAAAGTACATTAGTGTTGTTAACTTGAAAACAGATCCACATGGTATTGTCACCTGGCTGGGCTGAAGCTTCCAGATGTCAGGGCACTGTCCACCATTAAAGGCTCCCTCCCCTGGTCGACAGGCCAGCATGTCCTGTATGGCATGGGCGATGGCGTATACAGCCTTGTACACATTATAGCTGGCTCTCAGCTGAGACACGTCAGCATACTGGCTCTCCCCCTCACCTAGGATTGACACTTTATTTTACCAAGAAAACATCGGGAATGGATCAGGACACAAAAACAGAGCATTAGTTGTAAACTCTCCCTCACCTATGACCTCTGAACCAGTACACTGTCTCCTGGACGACTGGGTCATGCTGAGGTCAACCCCCAGAGAACACCCAAACATCTCCTCCCACAATTCCCTCAGGAATGGGTCGGACTTCTGGTAGTCCCCATCAGGTCGGAGGCGTGTTAGGAAAGGTCCCAGGCTGGGAATTATAGCTTTCTTCAGGGCAAATCCGATGGTGCCGGAAAGAGATGGCAGGTTTTTAGGGGAGGAGAGAGTAGAGTAGGTTACCCAGGCCTCTGAGGCGATCCACTGCCTGTCTGTTATGTTCTGACGGACAACCTCTTCCAACAGGGCCTGGAGAATGACGTGGTTAAAAAGATCAAGATAGTCAAGTTGAAATACATGATTATCAATTTGAAAATATTTGTGTCTATAAAGGGCATCAAGACATGGTAGGACAAAAACACTCTGCTACAGCTGTGTAATAAAATAATTAACAATACTCTGACCAGTAACTGCTTACCCGTGCATCCTGTGAGATAGCGAATGTCACGACCACTCTGGCAGTAGATCCTCTGATGGTGTCCACGATGTGCCTGATCCGTCTCTGAGATGGTACCTTGGGGATGACCATCAGTGAGAGAGAGAGGGAAGAGAGTCAGAGGAAATCAGAGAGAGAGTTTGTATTTTAGATTAGAAGAGAGGGGGAGGCAGATTAAAAGAGAGAGAGAAAGAGAGAGTCTATTGTCAGATCGTCAGAGTGAGGTCGTACCTTGGGGATGACCTCCGAGTAGGCGACACACACCCCAGACCCCTGGAGCTCTTGGAGAAGCATCTGAACCCCAAACTTGCCATAGTCATCATCCCCAGACACCAGCCCCACCCACACCCAGCCCAGCAGACGCAGCAGCCTGGCCATGCCCCGAGCCTGGAAGGCATCGCTGGGTATCGTACGGAAGAACGACGGGTACCTCCAGGTGTCACTCAAACACGCACAGGAGGCATAATAGCTCACCTTGGAAAGAACAGAGAGAGAGAGTCAGGGAGAATTCTCATTTGTAAGACTCACAGAGCAGATGGAGAGGGGAAAGTGAACATTACAGACAGAGAATCATCTAGATAGATATTGAAATGTATATGTAAGAGAGTCATCATCCCTTTCCTTCACAGTCTGTAATCCAACCCCATTTCTCACCATGGGTAAATCAAACGGCCCGAGGGTATGTGCCACCACGATGGAGGCTGAGGAGCGGGCATCACCGATGATGACGGGCACCTCAGGGGTTGCTCCACACTCTGTGCCCGCTACGGAGGCCTCCTGGCCGGTCACCATGGCAAGGGCTGCCCCCAGAGTGGTACTCTCTGCCAGGCATGTGTCAGCAGCCAGGAACCCCAGGGTGAGGTTAGGCAGGAGGGCTGGGTCACGGTTGATCTCCTCCACCGCAAAGATCATAGTCTGGAGCCAGCGGTAAGCACGCTGGTAGAAACTGACAGATGGAGGAAAGGAAGAGACAGGGAGAGAGGAGGTAACTGAATACACTTTACACTTTACACAAGTGAAAACAGTGACACAAAGCTGTCATCACACAATACTTGGGAGTTGCGTACATTGTACATGTCGCATTTCCCTCAATACTCCTGAACTCCTGCTCTGGTAGAGGGGCTTCCACATGGACGGGGAACAGGCCCCCAATGACCACATCTCCTGCCCGATAAACACTGCCCGAGATGGGCTTAGCCATCAGCCGACAGGCCCCCCCTCCACCTCCAGACTGACCCCAGACAGACCCAGGGACAGGGAGGCAGCAGAGCAGCCACAGCCAGCAGCAGAGGCACATCACCTGGATAGAAACAAGGCTGAGGACTGGGAAAGTCCGTCACCTGGAGGAGAGGGACCAAACCAAGACCTTACAGACAGAACACTGAGTAGATAGAATGACATGAACAAAAACCGCTAACAATAAAGAGATACACCATACACCACAGACACCTGTAACCAGACATTTGAATGAAACAACAGTGATAGACACACAAAACCTTGTTCTACCTCTGCCCTACCTAGCAACAGTAAAGCTGATCCTGGTGAGACAGACAGACAGAGAGAGAGAGAGAGAGAGAGAGAGAGATGATGATGATGGGTCTGTCAGTCTGGCATCTCCTGCAGGGAGTGTGAGAGTGAAAGAGGGAGAGGAAGAGGAGAGAAGGGGAGCTGCTGATATAGGGAGAAATGAGCCCCCGGCTAAAAAACAAGCACACAGCTTGTATGGACGGGAGGAGCAGGAGGGGGTTAATTGGTGCTTGTTACTGGAGGATAACTTGGGGAACAGGTAATTGGAGTAATTGGAGTAATTGGAGAAAGCCTATGAGGGTGATGTTATTGAAGTTGATGACGTTAATGTAATAAGACAGTATCTGTTCTTCAACAACATCTGATGGATCCATTGAGACAGATGTTACATCAAACTTTATAAAATACACGTAGAATGTTCAATTGTGACTAAATGGAGTAGCCCTTTCCTGCAGTCAAATCACCTAGTGGCCTCATGGGTGGAATGTTATTAATATTTTTCACAATTTCATAATTAATCACAAAAAAAAAAAAAAATAGCAGCCGAAAATCCGGTGTTTTATGTCAAACAGTTTTGTTAAATTTCAGTCTTCTGTGATGTACAGTGGGGAAAAAAAGTATTTAGTTAGCCACCAATTGTGCAAGTTCTCCCACTTAAAAAGATGAGAGAGGCCTGTAATTTTCATCATAGGTACACGTCAACTATGACAGACGAAATGAGAAAAAAAAATCCTGAAAATCACATTGTAGGATTTTTAATGAATTTATTTGCAAATTATGGTGGAAAATAAGTATTTAAAGGTAGGTGGTCAGTGACTCCGCTGTCCTGGCGTCATGGGGGAGCTTTTTCCACCATTGGGGTGCCAGAGCAGCGAATAGCTTTGACTGGGCTGAGCGGGAACTGTGCTTCCTTAGAGGTAGGGGAGCTAGCAGGACAGAGGTGGATGAACGTAGTGCCCTTGTTTGGGTGTAGGGTCTGATCAGAGCCTGAAGGTAAGGTGGTGCTGTTCCCCTCACAGCTCCGTAGGCAAGCACCATGGTCTTGTAGTAGATGGGAGCCTCAACTGGAAGCCAGTGGAGTGTGCGGAGGAGCTGGGTGACATGAGAGAACTTGGGAAGGTTGAACACCAGACGGGCTGCAGCATTCTGGATAAGTTCTAGGGGCTTAATGGCACAGGCAGGGAGCCCAGCCAACAGCGAGTTGCAGTAATCCAGACGGGAGATGACAAGTGCCTGGGTTAGGACCTGTGCCACTTTCTGTGTAAGGTAGGGTCGTACTCTGTGAATGTTGTAGAGCATAAACCTGCAGGATCGGGTCACCGCTTTGAAGTTAGCGGAGAACGACAGGGTGTTGTCCAGGGTCACGCCAAGGTTCTTTGCACTCTGGGAGGAGGACACAATGGAGTTGTCAACCGTGATGGCGAGATCATGGAGCGGGCAGTCCTTTCCCGGGAGGAAGAGCAGCTCCGTCTTGCCGAGGTTCAGCTTGAGGTGGTGATCCGACATCCACACTGATATGTCTGCCAGACATGCAGAGATCCGATTAACCACCTGGTTATCAGAAGGGGGAAAGAAGAAAATTAATTGTGTGTCGTCTGCGTAGCAATGATAGGAGAGACCATGTGAGGATATGACAGAGCCAAGTGACTTGGTGTATAGAGAGAATAGGAGAGGGCCTAGAACTGAGCCCTGGGGGACACCAGTGGTGAGGGCACGTGGTGCGGAGACAGATTCTCGCCACGCCACCTGGTAGGAGCGACCTGTCAGGTAGGACACCAGGTAGGACGCAATCCAAGAGTGAGCAGCGCCGGAGATGCCCAACTCAGAGAGGGTGGCGAGGAGGATCTGATGGTTCTCAGTATCAAAGGCAGCAGATAGGTCTAGAAGGATAAGAGCAGAGGAGAGAGAGTTAGCTTTAGCAGTGCGGAGAGCCTCCGTGACACAGAGAAGAGCAGTCTCAGTTGAATGACCAGTCTTGAAACCTGACTGGTTTGGATCAAGATGGTCATTCTGAGAGAGATAGCAGGAGAGTTGGCTAGAGACGGCACGCTTAAGAGTTTTGGAGAGAAAAGAAAGAAGGGATACTGGTCTGTAGTTGTTGACATAGGAGGGATTGAGTGTAGGTTTTTTGAGGAGGGGTGCAACTCTCGCTCTCTTGAAGATGGAAGGGACATGGCCAGCGGTCAAGGATGAGTTGATGAGCGAGGTGAGGTGAGGTAAGGGAGAAGGTCTCCGGAAATGGTCTGGAGAAGAGAGGAGGGGATAGGGTCAAGCGGGCAGGTTGTTGGGCGGCCGGCCGTCACAAGTCGCAAGATTTAATCTGGAGAGAGAGGGGAGAAAGAAGTCAAAGCATAGGGTAGGGCAGTGCGAGCAGGACCAGCGGTGTCATTTGACTTAATAAATGAGGATCGGATGTCGTCAACCTTCTTTTCAAAATGGTTTACGAAATCATCCACAGAGAGGGAGGAGGGAGGGGGAGGAGGAGGAGGATTCCGCAGGGAGGAGAAGGTGGCAAAGAGCTTATTAGGGTTAGAGGCAGAGGCTTGAAATTTAGAGAAAGTGGCTTTAGCAGCAGAAACAGAGGAAGAGAATGTAGAGAGGAGGGAGTGAAAAGATGACAGGTCCGCAGGGAGTCTAGTTTTCCTCCATTTCCGCTCGGCTGCCGGAGCCCTCTTCTCTGAGCTCACAATGAGTCATCAAGCCACGGAGCAGGAGGGGAGGACCGAGCCGGCCGGGAAGATAGGGGACATAGAGAGTCAAAAGATGCAGAAAGGGAGGAGAGGAGGGTTGAGGAGGCAGAATCAGGAGATCGGAGGGAGAAGGATTTAACAAAGGGAAGAGATGATAGGATGGAAGAGGAGAGAGTAGCAGGAGAGAGAGAGCGAAGGTTGCGACGGCACATTACCATCTGAGTAGGGGCAGAGTGAGTACTGTTGGAGGAGAGCGAGAGAGAAAAGGATACAAAGTAGTGGTCGGAGACTTGGAGGGGAGTTGCAGTGAGATTAGTAGAAGAACAGCATCTAGTAAAGATGAGGTCAAGCATATTGCCTGCCTTGTGAGTAGGGGGGACGGTTAGAGGGTGAGGTCAAAAGAGGAATGGAGTGAAAAGAAGGAAGCAGAGAGAAATGAGTCAAAGGCAGACATAGGGAGGTTAAAGTCACCCAGAACTGTGAAGGGTGAGCCATCCTCAGGAAAGGAACTTATCAAGGCGTCAAGCTCATTGATGAACACTCCAAGGGAACCTGGAGGGCGATAAATAAGTGCCACCAACGAGGCCCACTACCAAGGACTGTGGCCTCTCCTTCTCCATGGCCGACATGAGTAAGATATTTAAGCATGTTAACCCCCGCAAGGCTGCCGGCCCAGACGGCATCCCTAGCCGGGTCCTCAGAGCATGCGCAGACCAGATGGCTGGTGTGTTTACTGACATATTCAATCTCTCCCTTTCCCAGCCTGCTGTTCCCACATGCTTCAAGATGTCCACCATTGTTCCTGTACCCAAGAAAGCAAAGGTAACTGAACTAAATGACTATCTCCCCGTAGCACTCACCTCTGTCATCATGAAGTGCTTTGAGAGACTAGTCAAGGACACCTCCACCTTACCTGTCACCCTAGACCCACTTCAATTTGCTTACCGCCCCAATAGATCCAAAGACGATGCAATCGCCATCACACTGCACACTGCCCTATCCCATCAGAACAATAGGAATACCTACGTAAGAATGCTGTTCATTGACTATAGCTCAGCATTCATCACCATAGTACCCTCCAAGCTCATGATCAAGCTCGAGGCCCTGGGTCTGAACCCCACCCTGTGCAACTGGGTCCTGGACTTCCTGACGCTGGGGCCCCACAAGGGTGCATGCTCAGCCCCCTCCTGGACTCCCTGTTCACCCATGACTGCGTGGCCAAGCACGCCTCTAACTCAATCATCAAGTTTGCAGACGACACAACAGTAGTAGGCTTGATTACCAAAAATGACGAGACCGCCTACAGGGAGGAGGTGAGGGCTCTGGGAGTGTGGTGGCAGGAAAATAACCTCTCACTCAATGTCAACAAAACAAAGGAGATGATCATGGACTTCAGGAAACAGCAGAGGGTGCACCCCCCTATCCACATCGACGGGACCGCAGTGGAGAAGGTGGAAAGCTTCAAGTTCCTTGGTGTACACATCACCGACAAACTGAAATGGTCCACCCACGCAGACATTGTGGTGAAGAAGGCACTACAGAGCCTCTTCAATCTCAGGAGGCTGAAGAAATTTGGCTTGGCACCTATAACCCTCACAAACTTTTACAGATGCACAATTGAGAGCATCCTGTCGGGCTGTATCACCGCCTGATACGGCAACTGCACTGCCCGCAACCACAGGGCTCTCCAGAGGGTGGTGCGGTCTGCCGAACGCATTATCAGGGGCAAACTACCCGCCCTCCAAGACACCTACAGCACCTGATGTCACAGGAAGGCCAAAAAGATCATCAAGGACATCAACCACCCGAGCCACTGCCTGTTCACCCCGCTATCATCCAGAAGGCGAGGTCAGTACAGGTGCATCAAAGCTGGGACCGAGAGAATGAAAAACAGCTTATATCTCAAGTCTGTTAAATAGCCATCACTAGCACATTAGAGGCTGCTGCTGCCTATTGAAATCACTGGCCACTTTAAGAAATGGAACACTAGTCACTTTAATAATGTTTACATATCTTGCACTACTCATCTCATATGTGCAGTATATACTGTACTCTATTCTATAATATTCTACTGTATCTTAGTCCATGCTGCTCTGTCATTGCTTGTCCATATATGTATATATTCTTAAATTCCATTCCTTACTAGATTTGTGTGTATAGGGTATATGTTGTGAAATTGTTAGATATTACTTTTTAGATATTACTGCACTGTCGGAGCTAGAAGCACAAGCATTTCGCTACACCTGCAATAACATCTGCTAAACATGTGTATGTGACAAATACAATTAGATTAGATTTGATTTGATTGTACAATGTTCACACATATGCAGGGCCGGCCCTAGCCTTTTGGGGGCCCTAAGCAGGATTCGCGAAAATTTCCTTCTGTAGGAAGGCGGGGATAGAACCTGCCAGGTGATTGGTTGAACCTTCTTGAGTGCATGACATCACACATATGTTCTACAGAGCCGTCTGTTTATGTCATGAACAGTTGACTTGGGAAACCCAGCTTCAGCATGTCATGAGCAGTCGACTTGGGAAACCCAGCTTCAGCTTGATCACCAAATAAATAGGGAAATCAATGAAAGCCTCACCAGCTAGCTACCAATCTATTTTAGTTTCACTGTCCGATCATAAAAAGAAACTAGCCCACTAATTGTTATTTTTACCTTTCCACAAATGGTCTAGTATGTATTGCTTGATATGAGCAAGTTAACCCAAATGTTTCAAAGAATAGGTCATGCATCCACAATTAGTTAGTGGCAACTGCCTGGCCAATGATTTAGCTAGCTACATTTCAGTAATTAACTCTCCTCCGAAATGCGGTGGTCAGTGGATGAACTAAGTTGAAGTGTTGAAAAGATTTGTCTGAAAACAAACTAGTTATTGTTGCCCATGGTGTAATCATGTCTAACCAGTTGGCTAATTTAGCCTGTGTGCCTATGAGCTCACAAGTCTAGATAGCTAGCCAGATACATTTCAGTCAGTATCTATCCTTCTAAATGCGATGGTGTTATGGATACAGGTATCCTGTGTCTTTTTGTGTTTTTCCTCTCCTTCTGCCCTAATCACAGGTGTCCTGTATGTTCCTGATTGATGGTCGTTGGGGTATCTGCTGATTGCTAAGGTGGACCAATCAGTGAACATTCCTCTGCATTGCACCACCTGTTGCTGGTTTTTCAATCACACATCCCATTGTTTAAAAGCCGGTCAGTTGTGTTTGTTTAGAAGACTATTTCCGTATGTGAGTATGGATACTGTGGTGTCCTGTGTTTTGTTTACTCACTAAGTTGCTGGTTACTCTGTTTGGTAACTTTGTTAGAGACTATTTTCCGTATGTGAGTATGGATACTGTGGTGTCCTGTGTTTTGTGTACTCACTAAGTTGCTAGTTACTCTGTTTGGTAACTTTGTGTGTTTCTGGGAAAAGGGGAATTTAAGCAAGTTGCCCTTGGGTGTACATTACCCGTAGGAAGAAATCTGTCTAAAAACACTAGTTCGACCTGAGCGGACCACCCACTGTACTTTTGTATGATTAGCAGTAGTTTAGCGGTTCTTGAGGCAGGCAAGATCAGTTTAGGGGTGTTTTACACTATTGTTTCATTTCTTGGGTCCTGCTCAGCCCTTTTTCCCAAACCTTTACCGTGTGTTCAACAATAAACCTTTTATGTTTGACGGTAGTTTATGGTTGTCGTGTAGTTTTATTTCTCACTGTTCCATGTCACGCTTATAATTTGCATGAATTATGTTACGGGTCTCATGTCCATCCACCCTAGACGTTTAAAGCCACGGGGTTCATAACAGATGGTCACTGGAGTTGAACATATTTCGCTGAAAACTAACTAGTAGCCAGTTTTTGTTGCCCATGGTGGAATCATATCTAACCCGCTGGCTCCTGAAGCCTATGTCCCCATGAGCTCCCGAGTCTAGCTAACGTTAGCTAGCTAGCGTCAGGAATAAGCATTTCGCTAGCTAGCTGAGCTGTTTTATAAGAAAACTGCATATATGAATCAAAAACTCTAGCTACAGAGCGGAAAAAAAGTATTTAGTCAGCCACCAATTGTGCAAGTTCTCCCACTTAAAAAGATGAGAGAGGCCTGTAATGTTTATCATAGGCACACGTCAACTATGACAGACAAATCGAGAAAATAAAATCCAGAAAATCACATTGTAGGATTTTTAATGAATTGATTTGCAAATTATGGTGGAAAATAAGTATTTGGTCACCTACAAACAAGCAAGATTCCTGGCTCTCACAGACCTGTAACTTCTTCTTTAAGAGGCTCCTCTGTCCTCCACTCATTACCTGTATTAATGGCACCTGTTTGAACTTGTTTTCAGTATAAAAGACACCTGTCCACAACCTCAAACAGTCACACTCCAAACTCCACTATGGCCAAGACCAAAGACCTGTCAAAGGACACCAGAAACAAAATTGTAGACCTGCACCAGGCTGGGAAGACTGAATCTGCAATAGGTAAGCAGCTTGGTTTGAAGAAATCAACTGTGCGAGCAATTATTAGGAAATGGAAGACATACAAGACCACTGATAATCTCCCTCGATCTGGGGCTCCACGCAAGATCTCACCCGTGGGGTCAAAATGATCACAAGAACGGTGAGCAAAAATCCCAGAACCACACGGGGGGACCTAGTGAATGACCTGCAGAGAGCTGGGACCAAAGTAACAAAGCCTACCATCAGTAACACACTACGCCGCCAGGGACTCAAATCCTGCAGTGCAAGACGTGTCCCCCTGCTTAAGCCAGTACATGTCCAGGCCCGTCTGAAGTTTGCTAGAGTGCATTTGGATGATCCAGAAGAGGATTGGGAGAATGTCATATGGTCAGATGAAACCAAAATATAACTTTTTGGTAAAAACTCAACTCGTCGTGTTTGGAGGACAAGAATGCTGAGTTGCATCCAAAGAACACCATACCTACTGTGAAGCATGGGGGTGGAAACATCATGCTTTGGGGCTGTTTTTCTGCAAAGGGACCAGGACGACTGATCCGTGTAAAGGAAAGAATAAATGGGGCCATGTATCGTGAGATTTTGAGTGAAAACCTCCTTCCATCAGGAAGGGCATTGAAGATTAAATGTGGCTGGGTCTTTCAGCATGACAATGATCCCAAACACACCGCCCGGGCAACGAAGGAGGGGCTTCGTAAGAAGCATTTCATGGTCCTGGAGTGGCCTAGCCAGTCTCCAGATCTCAACCCCATAGAAAAATCTTTGGAGGGAGTTGAAAGTCTGTGTTGCCCAGCGACAGCCCCAAAACATCACTGCTCTTGAGGAGATCTGCATGGAGGAATGGACCAAAATACCAGCAACGGTGTGTGAAAACCTTGTGAAGACTTACAGAAAACGTTTGACCTGTGTCATTGCCAACAAAGGGTATATAACAAAGTATTGAGAAACGTTTGTTATTGACCAAATACTTATTTTCCACCATAATTTGCAAATAAATTCATAAAAAATCCTACAATGTGATTTTCTGGATTTTTTTCATCATTTTGTCTGTCATAGTTGACGTGTACCTATGATGAAAATTACAGGCCTCTCTCATCTTTTTAAGTGGGAGAACTTGCACAATTGGCGGCTGACTAAATAATTTTTTTCCCCACTGTAGCTAGCAAGGCCTCCTCAGCGACAATGTTATTGGGGCATGGGAATGTCAGATTCGTATTTAGATTTTATATTAACTGTCATTGAAGTTGGTGGTTGCTACTGGTTTCAGATCCGAGACGAGAGAGATAATGCACAAGAATGATTTATGACCATGATTTAAATGTCAAAGGTCACGTACATGTACGCACATAACATACATGTACGCACGTAAAGTAAGTCAGGTGGTTTAGACACTGGACGGATTTTATGTTCACTTAAGAATGTGAGTGTTGATTGATGATGTATGTTCTAGTCAAGGCTCATCCTATATAAGTACTGCTATACACACCTTTTCTATTCACATACTTTCCATACTGTTAGATTATTTATTCATTCGTTTTGAAAAAAAATCCACCAATCAAAATGCACTTTTGTTCATAAGGGGGCAGAAAACTCAAATGAAATTGTGTTCGTCACATGCTTCGCAAACAACAGGTGAGGACTAACAGTGAAGTGCTTACTTACGGGGCCTTCCCAACGACGCAGTGGGAAAGAAAATAGAGAAATAATAGAAAAGTATAACATTAAATAATAAAAGTAATAATTTATGTGTTTAAAAAAAAATTGTTTATTGTTTCAAACTATATTTAAAACTAACTATTTTTCTTACTTAAAACTATATATAAAAGTTTAAAAAATGTTTGTCTAAAACTATATTTAAAAGTAACTATTTTTCTTACTTAAAACTATATATAAAAGTTAAAAAAAATGTTTGTCTAAAACTATATTTAAAAGTAACTATTTTTATTGTTTCAAACTATATTTAAAAGTAACTATTTTTCTAGTTTAAAACGTCAGTACATTACATTTTAGTTATTTAGCAGACGCTCTTATCCAGAGCGACTTACAGGAGCAATTAGGGTTAAGTGCCTTGCTTAAGGGCACATCGACAGATTTTTCACCTAGTCGGCTCGGGGATTAGAACCAGCGACCTTTCGGTTACTGGCACAACGCTCTTACCCATTAAGCTACCTGCCGCCCCGGCAGAGAGAGAGAGAGAGCTGAGCAGTGCCAGTCCAGTACCTGCCATGGCTATATGATGTCAGTATCTGGGCAGAGTCCTCTCTCTGTCTCACAGCTCCTCAACTGAGACACGTCAGAGTAGATGCTCCTCACACTGCCCAGCTCCTGAGACCCAGAGCACAGAGGTTTACTCCTCTGACTACCTCCACCCCCATCACCCTGCAGGCTACACCCAAACACCTCCTCCCAGAAGGGGTGTAGGAACGGGTTTTCGGAGGCATCTGGGCTGGAGGGGTGCAGACGCAGCAGGAACTCCTGTAGCCCAGGGATGTGCACAGCTCGGCAGATAGCAAAGCCCATGGAGCCCTGGAGGATGGGGAGGAAGCGGGGAGGGGTGGAGAGGACTGAGGCTGTACTCTAGGCTTCGCTGGCCAGCCACTGCACCCATGTCAGACCCTGCCGCAGGGCCTTGTCAAACAGCTCCAGCATCCTGCTCCAGGGCAAACATCAGATCCACCCCAGCCCCGGAGGACTGGATGTGGGCCACAATGGAGGTCATGGCCCCCTCCGCGTGGTTCTTGGGGATGATTTCATGGAGGGCCACGCAGGCACCAAGCTTCTGGACCTATAATGGTATACTATGGTCATTTAGCAGACACGCAGGACAAAATCATACAGTATATCCCACAAACCTCCTCAGAAAATATCTGATCTCCCCCATGACCATATGCCATAGTCCCTGGCAACCACACCCACCCAGGTCCAGCAAAATGCTGGACAAGCTGCACCAGAGCATCCACTTGGAATCAGACAGGGATTAACTTTTTCCCCACGCTCAATTGCTACCAAACCGGCCAGAGTAGAGATTAGATAGGGATTAGACAGAGACTACACCAGAGAGAGAAAGTGGATGAGTTAGAGAGTTAAATGGAATCAGAAGTCACCTGGAAGAAGACACTGGGCAGGGTCCTGAGGAAGACTGGGAACTCTGCCTTGTTACTGAGACACACAGCTGGAGAAATAACTGAACTGAGAGAGAGAGAGAGAGAGAGAGAGAGAGAGAGAGAGAGAGAGAGAGAGAGAGATTCAGCCAATGTACTTCTTAGTAACATCCTAAAAAGTGTAGTGTATACTGTTAATGTAAGTAGCCAGTCTTTCTACCTGAGGCACTCTGAAGACTCCCAGGAAGCGAGCCACCACCAGAGACAGAGTGGAGCCTCCATCCCCGATGACCACCGGTACCATGCCACGACAGGACCCCCCCTCCCCTTCTCCCTCTCCTTCTCCCCTCATCAGTTCCATAGAAGCCCTCAGGGCATGGTAGAAAGTACTGCAGGAGTCATATATCTTATGTCCCAGAGTAAGGCCTGGGGAGCAGATTATCATCTCTGTTGATCTCCTCTATGGCAAACATCATGGTCTGCATCCAGCGGAATGGCAGGAAGTTAAACCTGCATGGGAGAGGAGAGGACAGAGGGATGAGTCCTACACTGAATTCTTTCATGGTGACGGCCATCGTCTAGGACTAGCTCAGACCCGCTGAAGCGTGTGGGGGATGGTTTGAAGGTGAAGGAGAGGTAAGGCTGCAGCACCATGTTATGGAGGGAGAAGAGGCCTCCCAGCATCACATCCCCCTCCCTCTGTAGCACAGGCAGGGCAGAAGGACCCGCTATTAGACTGCACTGCTGGGGCTGGGCTGGGGCTGGGACTTAGGCTGGGGCTGGGACTGGGGCTGGGACTGGGACTGAGGCTAGGACTATGGCTAGGACTGGGACTGATGCTGGGACTGGGGCTAGGATTGAGGCTAGGATTGAGTCTGGGAATGGGACTGAGGCTGGGACTGAGGCTGGGACTGAGGCTGGGACTGGGACTGGGATTGAGTCTGGGACTGGGACTGAGGCTGGGACTGAGTCTAGGACTGAGGCTGGAATTGGGACTGAGGCTGGAACTGAGTCTGGGACTAGGACTTAGGCTGGGACTGAGGCTAGGACTGGGACTGAGGCTGGGACTGAGGCTGGGACTGGGACTGATGCTGGAACGGGACTGATGCTAGGAGTAGGACTGAGGCTGGGACTGAAGCTGGGACTGGGGCTAGGACTGGGACTGAGGCTGGGACTGAGGCTGAGGCTGAGGCTGAGACTGGGACTGAGTCTGGGACTGGGGCTGGGACTGAGGCTAGGACTGAGGCTGGGACTGGGACTGAGGCTGGGACTGGGACTGAGGCTAGGAGTGGGGCTGAGGCTGAAGCTAGGACTGGGACTGAGACTGGGACTTAGACTGGGACTGGGACAGAGGCTGGGACTGAGACTAGGACTTGGACTGAAGCTAGGACTAGGACTGAGGATGGGACTAAGGCTGGGACAGAGGCTGGGACTGGGACTGAGGCTTGGACTGAGGCTGGGACTGAGGCTAGAACTGGGACTGAGTCTGGGACTGAGGCTGGGACTGGGACTGAGGCTGGGACTTAGTGTGGGACTGAGGCTGGGACGGGGACTGAGGCTGGGACTGAGGCTGGGACTGAGGCTAGGACTGGGACTGAGTCTGGGACTGAGGCTGGGACTGGGACTGAGTCTGGGACTGAGGCTGGGACTGGGACTGCGTCTGGGGCGGGACTTAGGCTAGGACTGGGACTGAGGCTAGGAGTAGGACTGAGGCTGGGACTGAGGCTGGGACTGGGACTGAGGCTGGGACTGAGGCGAGGACTGGGATTGAGTCTGGTACTGGGGCTGGGAATGAGGCTAGGACTGAGTCTGAAATTGGGACTGAGGCTGGAACTGAGGCTGGGACTGGGACTTAGGCTGGGACTGAGTTTGGGACTGGGACTGAGAATGGGACTGAGGTTGGGACTGAGTCTGGGACTGATGGTTGGAACTGAGGCTGGGACTGGGACTGAGTCTGGGACTGGGGCTGAGGCTGGGACTGGGACTGAGACTGAGGCTAGGACTGGGACTGAGGCTAGGACTGGGACTGAGGCTAGGACTGGGACTGAGGCTGGGACTGAGGTTGGGACTGGGACTGAGGATGGGACTGAGAATGGGACTGGGACTGAGTCTGGGACTGGGAATGGGACTGAGGCTAGAACTGGGACTGAGGCTGGGACTGAGGCTGGGACTGGGACTGAGACTGGAACGGGACTGATGCTAGGAGTATGACTGAGGCTGGGACTGAGGCTGTGACTGGGACTGAGGCTGGGACTGAAGCTGGGACTGAGTCTAGGACTGGGACTGGGACTGGGACTGGGACTGGGACTGAGGCTGAGGCTGAGACTGAGGCTGAGGCTGAGGCTGGGACTGGGACTGAGTCTTTGAATGGACTGATGATAGGACTAGGACTGAGGCTTGACTGGGACTGAGGCTGGGATGGGACTGAGGCTAGGACTAGGACTGAGGCTAGATCTAGAACTGAGGCTGGGACGGAACTGAGGCTAGGACTAGGACTGAGGCTAGGACTAGGACAGAGACTGGGACTGGGACTGAGCCTAGGACTCGGATTGAAGCTAGGACTAGGAGTGAGGCTGGGATTGGGACTGAGGCTAGGACTGGGACTGGAGCTAGGACTAGGACTTAGGCTAGGACAGGAACTGAGGCTAGGATTGAGGCTGGGACTGGGTCAGACGCTGGGACTGGGACTGAGGCTAGGACTGGGACTGAAGCTAGGACTAGGAATGAGGATGGGACTGGGACTGAGGCTGGGGCTGAGGCTGAGGCTGGGACTGGGACTGAGACTTTGACTAGGACTGTGACTGGGACTGGGACTGAGGCTTGGACTGGGACTGAGTCTGGGACTGAAGATGGGACTGAGGCTAGGACTGAGGCTGGGACTGGGACTGAGGCTTTGACTAGGACTGGGACTGGGACTGAGGCTTGGACTAGGACTGAATCTGGGACTGGGGCTGGGACTGACGCTAGGACTGGGACTGAGGCTGGGACTGAGGCTGGGACTGGGACAGAGAATGGGACTGAGGCTAGGACAGACTGAAGCTAGGACTAGGACTGAGGCTGGGACTGAGGCTGGGACTGAGGCTGGGACTGGGAGTGAGGCTGGGACTGAGACTAGGACTGGGACTGGCTGGGACTGAGGCTGAGGCTGGGACTGGGACTGAGACTTTGACTAGGACTGTGACTGGGACTGGGACTGAGGCTTGGACTGGGACTGAGTCTGGGACTGAAGATGGGACTGAGGCTAGGACTGAGGCTGGGACTGGGACTGAGGCTTGGACTAGGACTGAATCTGGGACTGGGGCTGGGATTGACGCTAGGACTGGGACTGAGGCTGGGACTGAGGCTGGGACTGGGACAGAGAATGGGACTGAGGCTAGGACAGACTGAAGCTAGGACTAGGACTGAGGCTGGGACTGAGGCTGGGACTGAGGCTGGGACTGAGGCTGGGACTGGGAGTGAGGCTGGGACTGAGACTAGGACTGGGACTGGCTGGGACTGAGGCTTGGACTGGGACTGAGGCTGGGACTGAGGCTGGGACTGAGGCTGGGACTGTGACTGAGTCTGGACGGGACTGAGGCTGGGTCTGAGGCTAGGACTAGGACTGAGGCTGGGACTAGGACAGAAGCTGGGACTGGGAGTGAGGATGGGACTGGGACAGACGCTGGGACTGGGACTGAGGCTAGGATTTGGACTGAAGCTAGGACTTAGGCTATGACTGGGATTGAGGCTAGGAGTAGGACTGGGACTGGGACTGAGGCTAGGACTGGGACTGAGTCTGGGACTGGGGCTGGTTCTGAGGCTAGGAATGAGTCTGGGACTTGGACTGGGACTGAGGCTTGGACTAGGACTGAGGCTAGGTCTGGGACTGAGGCTGGGACTGAAGCTAGGACTAGGACTGAGGCCTGGACTGGGCACCACCAGTGGATGAGGCTGGGATCGAGGCAACACCAGTGCAGAGCTTGCTCAGGAATGGCAGCAGGCAGGTGTGAGTGCATCTGCACGCACAGTGATGCGAAGAGTTTTGGAGGATGGCCTGGTGTCAAGAAGGGCAGCAAAGAAGCATCTTCTCTCCAGGAAAAACATCAGAGACAGACTAATATTCTGTAAAAGGTACAGGGATTGGACTGCTGAGGACTGGGGTAAAGTCATTTTCTCTGATGAATCTTTCCGATTGTTTGGGGCATCCGGAAAACACCTTGTCCGGAGAAGACAAGGTGAGCGCTACCATCAGTCCTGTGTCATGCCAACAGTAAAGCATCCTGAGACCATTCATGTGTGGGGTTGCTTCTCAGCCAAGGGAGTGGGCTCACTCACAATTTTGCCTAAGAACACAGCCATGAATAAAGAATGGTACCAACACATCGTCTGAGAGCAACTTCTCCCAACCATCCAAGAACAGTTTGGTGTCGACCAATGCCTTTTCCAGCATGATGGAGCACCTTGCCATAAGGCAAAAGTGAAAACTAAGTGGCTCGGGGAACAAACCATCAACATTTTGGGTCCATGGCCAGGAAACTCCCAGACCTTAATCCCATTGAGAACTTGTGGTCGATCCTCAAGAGGCGGGTGGACAAACAAAAAACCCACAAATTCTGACAAACTCCAAGCATTGATTATGCAAGAATGGGCTGCCATCAGTCAGGATGTGGCCCAGAAGTTAATTGACAGCATGCCAGGGCGGATTGCAGAGGTCTTGAAAAAGAAGGGTCAACACTGCAAATATTTACTCTTTGCATAAACTTAATGTAATTGTCAATAAAAGCCTTTGACACTTATGGAATGCTTGTAATTATACTTCAGTATACCATAGTAACATCTGACAAAAATATCTCATAACACTGAAGCAGCGAACTTTGTGAAGACCAATACTTGTGTCATTCTCAAAACCTTTGACCACGACTGTAGAATCAAACATTACCCATTCTTCCTCATACACTTCAGCCATCCAGAAAAGGGAGTTCTTAACACACTACAGCACCCTGCATGTTGTTAACACACTACATCACCCTGCATGTTGTTAACACACTACAGCACCCTGCATGTTGTTAACACACTACAGCACCCTGCATGTTGTTAACACACTACATCACCCTGCATGTTGTTAACACACTACAGCACCCTGCATGTTGTTAACACACTACATCACCCTGCATGTTGTTAACACACTACATCACCCTGCATGTTGTTAACACACTATATCACCCTGCATGTTGTTAACACACTACATCACCCTGCATGTTGTTAACACACTACATCACCCTGCATGTTGTTATCACCCTGCATGTTGGCTCAAGTTCCAGTAAAGAGAGTTTCTTCCAGTTTTAGAAAACACACCCTACTGAACCGTACCATAATCCATATTCTCATAACGTCCTAGAATACCCCTGTCCGACTGCCAAAGAGATGCATCCATGCTGAACCATCACAGACAGTACAGTACACAGGCCCACGCACATCCTCACCCACTCATTCTGGGTCATGGCAAGAGGCCTCTTTATATACTGCCTACCTGCCTGACCCCCTCTCAGATCACCTCCTGTCAGATAGGTCCGATCTCCCCAGGGATACCGGTCAATGGAAAGAAGAGAGCATCTGCCAGTTTCACAGCAGGCAGTGACAATAACAAGCAACTGCCATGCACATTGGACCATAATGGAGTGAGACGGGAGACAAACACCATTCACCACTCTGCCTGAGTGAACCAACTGATCCTACAGCGATGTAAAGAGACAGAGGGCTCACCTCACCTCCCTGCAGACAGTCACCCGCTGTCAGTCTCAGACCTCTAATCTACACACTCCTCAAGGAAGCTGTTGTCATGACAGAATAGGAACATAATGGTCAGTAAAGAGCAAAGTCTTCCATGTGATGTACAGTATCGAAGTGTTAATATGTACATACATGTGTAGGTGATTAATTCAGGGCACCGTATTGCTCTTTTCCCTGCATGCCAGCTCTGAGTCTCTAAGTGGAGTAAAGCAGCTGTGAACGAGAGCCATATATTTACAGAATTGGGAACAACTTTTAGAATTTTGAATATTGTTCTAATTCTAGACATTCAGTTACATAGCATTGTTTAAATATTCCCCATGTAATGTTAATGAGGAGCTAACATGGATGCCATAGAATGTTGAAGTGTCATGTAAATGAATCATAATCCAGAAACCTCATTGGCCCAACTCTCTAAACACATGGCTCTGCTGTAAACCTGTGGAGTAATGACTCATAAAGGCCCACTTTGTGTGATAATCTGCTATGCTATTGGGGAATGCTGCAGGCTATGTGAGACAGAGAGGAGGACAGAGAGAGAGAGTGAGGGAGAGAGAGATGTAAACAGAGATAATAAGTGTTATGTCGCCTCAGGCTATAGTTTGTCTCCTTTTCACTAATACCTCCCCTTGTGAGAAAGAGAGGGGAGGGAGGGAGGGAGGGATGGAGGGAGGGAGGGATGGAGGGAGGGGTGTTGAGGAGAGCGATAAAGAGGTAGAGAGGAATGTTGTGGCGCTCCAGGCAACAGTTTCCCCTCTTCTCCTCTAATACCTCCCTGAGACTACCTTTGCTTAGTAAGTAGGGTCATAACAAGATGTCCCAGGGTGCACCTCTCTCAGAGGAGTACCTTTTCAGGTGATAATGAAAACAACATGTTGAGAGAGAACAACACTGAGACAGTTACTGTGTTAGTGAGCTTCTCCAGGGAAGAGACAGGAGGCACAGAGCGGAGAGATTTAATCACGCAGTGTACATGTGTATTGGCACTCTTGCATGATTCACTATTTCTTCTAAAGTTGAAATTGAAAAAACCTTTGGTGTTTACACATGCATTTGTTTGATTTAGAACTGCACAGAAAAAAAATTAACAAATAAAAAACTTAATTAAGTTGTCCTGGACTAAATTATTCAAAATTCTAATTAATTTGGTTGGATGTAATGATTATTGTTTTCTGTGTAATTTAACTCACCTGTGGTACGTTGCAGGTGCCTAGAGAGTAAAAAGAGTCATTCAATCTGTTTTTAAAATAAAAAACTAAACATTATGCCTAATTGCACTCCATTGTAAAGTGCAAGGGTGCCAATATATTTGTGTCTGTAGGCTACGTCTAAATCCAGAATACTGATAAAAAGGTTTGGTAGCTAACACTGAACTTGACTTGATCAGCTGTCATGACTGTTGATGACTTCTGTCATTTCATCAACATAACACCGATATGGACTAGGCATATTGAATAGATCAAAATCACCAATGAAAACATGTCTAACTGGTCTCTTGGAGAGAGGCCCTTAATATCCTGATCAGGCAGCACCAAATGTCCTGTAAACACCAGCACCAGAGGTTTGTAGGAAGTCAAAACAAATGTCCAAATTTTACCCACACAAAAAGACCCCACCACATCCAACGAATATCAGCCCTATAATTACAGCATTAACTGTTTCTATCAGCCCGATCATTACTGGATTACCTGTTTCCATCAGCCCTATCATTACTGGATTTCCTGTTTCCATCAGCCCTATCATTACTGGATTTCCTGTTTCCATCAGCCCTGTCATTACAGGATTTCCTGTTTCCATCAGCCCTATCATTACGGGATTTCCTGTTTCCATCAGCCCTGTCATTACAGGATTTCCTGTTTCCTTCAGCCCTATCATTATGAGATATCCTGTTTCCATCAGCCCTGTCATTACGGGATTTCCTGTTTCCATCAGTCCTATCATTACAAGATTTCCAGTCCTTCAGCCCTATCATTACGAGATTTCCTGTCTCCATCAGCCTTATCATTACGGGATTTCATGTTTCCATCAGCCCTGTCATTATGGGATTTCCTGTTTCCATCAGCCCTATCATTACTAGATTTCCTGTTTCCATCAGCACTGTCATTACGGGATTTCCAGTATCCATCAGCCCTGTATTTACAGGATTTCCTGTTTCCATCAGCCCTATCATTACGAGATTTCCTGTTTCCATCAGCCCTATTGTTACAGGATTTCATAGTTCCATCAGCCCTGTCATTACGAGATTTCCTGTTTCCATCAGCCCTCTCATTACAGGATTTCCTGTTTCCATCAGCCCTATCATTACGGGATTTGCTGTTTCCATCAGCCCTATCATTATGAGATTTCCTGTTTCCATCAGCCCTATCATTACGGGATTTCCTGTTTCCATCAGCCCTATCATTACAGGATTTCCTGTTTCCATCAGCCCTGTCATTACGGGATTTCCTGTTTCCATCAGCCCTATCATTACGGGATTACCTGTTTCCATCAGCCCTGTCATTAAAGGATTTCCTGTTTCCATCAGCCCTATCATTACGAGATTCCTGTTTCCATCAGCCCTATTGTTACAGGATTTCATATTTCCATCAGCCCTATCATTACGGGATTTCCTGTTTCCATCAGCCCTATCATTACAGGATTTCCTGTTTCCATCAGCCCTGTCATTACTGGATTTCCTGTTTCCATCAGCCCTATCATTACGGTATTATCTTGTCCATCATCCCTGTCATTACAGGATTTCCTGTCTCCATCAGCCCTATCATTACGAGATTTCCTGTTCCATCAGCCCTATATTACGGGATTTCCTGTTTCCATCAGCCCTATCATTACGGGATTACCTGTTTCCATCAGCCCTGTCATTACAGGATTTCCTGTCTCCATCAGCCCTATCATTACGAAATGTCCTGTTTCCATCAGCCCTATATTACGGGATGTCCTGTTTCCATCAGCCCTATCATTAAGGGATTACCTGTTTCCATCAGCCCTGTCATTACAGGATTTCTTGTTTCCATCAGCCCTATCATTACGAGATGTCCTGTTTCCATCAGCCCTATCATTACAGGATTTCCTGTTTCCATCAGCCCTATCATTACGGGATTTCCTGTTTCCATCAGCCCTATCATTACGGGATTTCCTGTTTCCATCAGCCCTATCATTACAGGATTTCCTGTTTCCATCAGCCCTGTCATTACGGGATTTCCTGTTTCCATCAGCCCTATCATTACGGGATTACCAGTTTCCATCAGCCCTGTCATTACAGGATTTCCTGTTTCCATCAGCCCTATCATTACGAGATTCCTGTTTCCATCAGAACTATCATTAGGGGATTACCTGTTTCCATCAGCCCTATCATTACGAGATTTCCTGTTTCCATCAGAACTATCATTAGGGGATTACCTGTTTCCATCAGCCCTATCATTACGGGATTTCCTGTTTCCATCAGCCCTATCATTACAGGATTTCCTTTTTCCATCAGCCCTGTCATTACGGGATTCCCTGTTTCCATCAGCCCTATCATTACGGGATTACCTGTTTCCATCAGCCCTGTCATTACAGGATTTCCTGTTTCCATCAGCCCTATCATTACGAGATTCCCTGTTTCCATCAGAACTATCATTAGGGGATTACCTGTGTGTCACGGTTTCGTCCGAGGCTGCTCCTCTTCCTTGTTCGGGCAGGTTTCGGCGGTCGTCGTCCCCGGAGTACTAGCTGCCACCGATCTATGTTTCATGTTCGTTTGGTTTTGTCTGGATGTTGTACACCTGTGTCTAGTTAGTCCTCATTAGTGTCCTATTTAGTTCTCGTTGTGTGTGTATGGTGTTGTGTGTGATTGCTCCTCTGTTTGGTGTTCGGAGCTACGTATTCTTCCCTCCGTGTTTGGAGAGGTTTTCGCACATGTTTGTGCGCCCTTTTGTTTGACGCCTGTGTGCGCCGTTATTTCGCCTCCGGGCTTAATGTTCTCGTGTACTACGTGAAATACTCACTAAAGTCTTTTGACTTAGCTTCTGCGTCCTGCGCTTGATTCCTGCACCACACCCACCTTCAGCACCCCTTGACAGAATCACACACCACTGAATGGAATCAGCTGGAGCAACCGTCACGCCTGAGTCGCTGGAGGAGCATGTCCGCGGCCAGGATGACCAGACACGACAACTGGGGACCGCTCTTCAGGACGTCATCAACACCCTTTTTTATTTATTTTATTTCACCTTTATTTAACCAGGTAAACCAGTTGAGAACAAGTTCTCATTTACAACTGCGACCTGGCCAAGATAAAGCAAAGCAGTGCGATAAAAAACAACAACACAGAGTTACATATGGGGTAAAACAAAACAAAGTCAAAAATACAACAGATATACATATATATACAGTGTGTGCAAATTTAGCAAGTTATGGAGGTAAGGCAATAAATAGGCTATAGTGCAAAATAATTACAATTTAGTATTAACACTGGAATGATGTGCAAGAGATGATGTGCAAATAGAGATACTGGGGTACAAATGAGCAAAATAAATAACAATATAGGGATGAGGTAGTTGGGCGGGCTAATTTCAGATGGGCTGTGTACAGGTGCAGTGATCGGTAAGGTGCTCTGACAACTGATGCTTAAAGTTAGTGAGGGAGATAAGTGTCTCCAGCTTCAGAGATTTTTGCAATTTGTTCCAGTCATTGGCAGCAGAGAACTGGAAGGAATTGCGGCCAAAGGAGGTGTTGGCTTTGGGGATGACCAGTGAGATATACCCGCTGGAGCGCAGACTACGGGTGGGTGTTACTATGGTGACCAATGAGCTAAGATAAGGCGGGGATTTGCCTAGCAGTGATTTATAGATGGCCTGGAGCCAGTGGGTTTGGCGACGAATATGTAGTGAGGACCAGCCAACAAGAGCGTACAGGTCACAGTGGTGGGTATTATATGGGGCTTTGGAGACAAAACGGATGGCACTGTGATAGACAACATCCAATTTGCTGAGTAGAGTGTTGGAGGCTATTTTGTAAATGACATCGCCGAAGTCAAGGATCGGTAGGATAGTCAGTTTTACGAGGGCATGTTTGGCAGCATGAGTGAAGGAGGCTTTGTTGCGAAATAGGAAACCGATTCTAGATTTAACTTTGGATTGGAGATTCTTAATGTGAGTCTGGAAGGAGAGTTTACAGTCTAACCAGACACCTAGATATTTGTAGTTGTCCACATACTCTAGGTCAGACCCGTCTAGAGTAGTGATTCTAGTCGGTTGGGCGGGTGCAAGCAGCGTTCGGTTGAAGAGCATGCATTTAGTTTTACTAGTGTTTAAGAGCAGTTGGAGGCTACTGAAGGAGTGTTGTATGGAATTGAAGCTCATTTGGAGGTTTGTTAACAAAGTGTCCAATGAAGGGCCAGATGTATACAAAATGGTGTCGTCTGCGTAGAGGTGGATCTGAGAGTCACCAGCAGCAAGAGCGACGTCATTGATATACACAGAGAAAAGAGTTGGCCCAAGAATTGAACCCTGTGGCACCCCCATAGAGACTGCCATAGGTCCAGACAACAGGCCCTCCGATTTGACACATTGAACTCTATCTGAGAAGTAGTTGGTGAACCAGGCGAGGCAGTCATTTGAGAAACCAAGGCTATTTAGTCTGCCAATAAGAATGCGGTGGTTGACAGAGTCGAAAGCCTTGGCCAGGTCAATGAAAACGGCTGCACAGTACTGTCTATTATCGATCGCGGTTATAATATCGTTTAGGACCTTGAGCGTGGCTGAAGTGCACCCATGACCAGCTCGGAAACCGGATTGCATAGCGGAGAAGGTACGGTGGGATTCGAAATGGTCGGTGATCTGTTTGTTGACTTGGCTTTCAAAAACTTTTGAAAGGCAGGGCAGGATGGATATGGGTCTGTAACAGTTTGGATCTAGAGTGTCACCCCCTTTGAAGAGGGGGATGACCGCGGCAGCTTTCCAATCTCTGGGGATCTCAGACGTTACGAAAGAGAGGTTGAACAGGCTAGTAATAGGCGTTGCGACAATTTCGGCGGCTAGTTTTAGAAAGAAAGGGTCCAGATTGTCTAGCCCAGATGATTTGTAGGGGTCCAGATTTTGCAGCTCTTTTAGAACATCAGCTGTCTGGATTTGTGTGAAGGAGAAGCGGGGGGGGGGCATGGGTAAGTTGCAGCGGAGGGTGCAGAGCTGGTGGCCGGGGTAGTGGTAGCCAGGTGGAAAGCATGGCCAGCCGTAGCAAAATGCTTGTTGAAATTCTCGATTATTGTAGATTTATCGGTGGTGATAGTGTTTCCTAGCCTCAGTGCAGTGGGCAGCTGGGAGGAAGTGCTCTTATTTTCCATGGACTTTACAGTGTCCCAAAACTTTTTGGAGTTAGTGCTACAGGATGCAAATTTCTGTTTGAAAAAGTTAGCCTTTGCTTTCCTAACTACTTGTGTATATCGGTTCCTAACTTCCCTGAAAAGTTGCATATCGCGGGGGCTATTTGATGTTAATGCAGTACACCACAGGATGTTTTTGTGCTGGTCAAGGGCAGTCAAGTCTGAGGAGAACCAGGGGCTATATCTGTTCTTAGTTCTGTATTTCTTGAATGGGGCATGTCTATTTAAGATTGAGAGGAAATTACTTTTAAAGAACAACCAGGCATCCTCTACTGACGGAATGAGATCTATATCCATCCAGGATACCTGGGCCAGGTCAATTAGGAAGGCCTGCTCGCTGAAGTGTTTTTGGGAGCGTTTGACAGTGATGAGGGGTGGTCGTTTGACCGCGGACCCGTTACGGACGCAGGCAATAAGGCAGTGATCGCTGAGATCCTGGTTGAAGACAGCGGAGGTGTATTTAGAGGGTAAGTTAGTCAGGATGATATCTATGAGGGTACCCATGTTTACGGATTTAGGGTTGAACCTGGTAGGTTCGTTGATAATTTGTGTGAGATTGAGGGCATCTAGTTTAGATTGTAGGATGGCCGGGGTGTTAAGCATATCCCAATTTAGGTCACCAAGCAGTACGAACTCTGAGGATAGATGGGGGGCGATCAATTCACATATGGTGTCCAGGGCACAGCTGGGGGCTGAGGGGGGTCTGTAGCAAGCGGCAACAGTGAGAGATTTATTTCTGGAAAGGTGGAATTTTAGAAGTAGAAGCTCAAACTGTTTGGGCACAGACCTGGATAGTATGATGGAGCTCTGCAGGCTATCTCTACAGTAGATTGCAACTCCACCCCCTTTGGCAGTTCTATCTAGATGGAAAATGTTATAGTTGGGGATGGAAATTTCAGAATTTTTGGTGGCCTTCCTAAGCCAGGATTCAGACACTGCTAGAACATCAGGGTTGGCGGAGTGTGCTAACGCAGTGAATAACTCAAACTTAGGAAGGAGGCTTCTGATATTTATGTGCAGAAAACCAAGACTTTTACGGTTACAGAAGTCAACAAATGATAGCTCCTGGGGAGTAGGAGTGATACTGGGGGCTGCAGGGCCTGGGTTAGCCTCTACATCACCAGAGGAACAGAGGAGGACTAGAATAAGGATACGACTAAAGGCTTTAAGAACTGGTCTTCTAGTGCGTTGGGTACATAGAATAAAGGGGGCAGTTCTCCGGGCGTTGTAGAAAAGATTCAGGGCATTATGTACAGAAAAGGATATGGAAGGATATGAGTACAGTTCAGGTAACCCTAAGCGTTGGGTAACAATGAAAGAGATAGCGTCATTGGAGGCATCGATTGAGCCGGTCTCGGCGTGTATGGGGGGGGGGACAAAGGAACTGTATGAGGCAGTTTGAGAGGGACTAGGGGTTCTACATTGAAATTGTATAATAAGAACTAACCCAAACAGCAATAGGCAAGGCATAATTGACAAGGGAGAGAGGCATAAAGCAGTCACATGTGTTATTAGAGAGAGCTAAGACACAACTGGAAATAGCGATAACGTTTGGGCTAAGACTAAACAGAATAAACAGGACAGGATACCGTGTAAAGGAACAGTCCAGCAGGCATCAGCTGTGCAGCTGAGTGATCATAAGGTCCAGTGAACAGCAATATGTGAGTCCGAGAGCAGTTCAAATTGGTGCTTCAGCACAGCTAGCAGGGAGCACAGTTGTGGTTTGCATGTGCTAGCGGGCCGGGGGTGGCAGATGGATCTTCGTGGTCTTCGCAACGGGAAGCCTGTTGAAACCACATCAGACTATTTCGTCGGCAAAAAGGGTACCCACACCTCCACCTACCCTTCCACCCCCATCGGCCGGTCCACCAGTCCCAGGTCCGGAACCCAGTGGGATTCGGCTCTCGCTCCCGAGGGCGTATGACGGAACAGCTGCCGGGTGTCAGGGGTTCCTCCTGCAGGTGGAGCTCTACCTGGCCACTGTACACCCGGTGCCCTCGGGACACGAGAGCGTTTCCGCCCTCATCTCCTGTCTCACGGGCAAGGCGTTGGAATGGGCCAACGCCGAGTGGAGGAGGATGGACGCCACCACAATCTCCTACGCCGAGTTCTCCCGTCGCTTCAAGACCGTGTTCGACCATCCACCTGAGGGCAAAGCGACGGGGGAGCATCTAGTCCACCTGAGACAGGGGAGGAGGAGCGCACAGGAGTTCGCGCTGGAGTTCCGGACTCTAGCGGCAGACGCAGGGTGGAATGAACGGGCCCTCATCGACCATTTTCGATGTAGCCTACGGGAGGTTGTTCAACGTGAGTTGGCCTGCAGGGACACCAATTTCACATTCGACCAGTTGGTCGATATGTCCATCCGTCTGGACACCCTGCTGGCCACCCGTGGACGTCCCGAGTGGGGTCCGTCCATTCCACCCTCCGGCACCTCCGAGCCGAGCCCTATGGAGCTCGGGGGTGCTGGCACTAGAGGAAGGAGGAGGAGGAGCCCGAGGGGGCCTGTCCCCTGCACCAAGTGCGGTCGTGGAGGGCACACTGCGGCCAGGTGCTGGGGAGGGTTCCCCGAGGGAGGAGACAACAGGCCACGCACTGGGGAGGCTTCCCAGGTGAGTAGACGCCCCACTTACCCAGAGCTCTCTGTTGCGCACTTTTGTATACCTGTTTGTTTTCCACAGGTTGCACCTCATTCCCAGCATAAGGCGCTAGTAGATTCAGGCGCAGCTGGGAATTTTGTTGATCGGAAGTTTTGTTTAGATTTAGGGATCCCTCTCCTACCTGTTGACAAGCCTTTTCCCTGTTCATGCTTTAGATAGCCGTCCGTTGGGGTCGGGGTTGATTAGGGAAGTCACAGCGCCACTTAGGATGTGTGCGCAGGGGGGTCATGAGGAGACTATACAGTTGTATCTGATCGACTCTCCTGCGTACCCGGTGGTGCTAGGAATTCCCTGGTTAAGCACCCATAACCCTGCTATTTCGTGGCAACAGAGGGCTCTCGATGGGTGTTCTGCTCAGTGTGAGGGGCGATGTCTGGGTGTTTCCGTAGGGGCGACTTCGGTGGAAATTCCAAACCAAGTGCCCGCACTGCACATTCCGCCTGAATATGGGGATTTAGCTCTCGTGTTTAGTAAAGCTAGGGCGACGCAGTTGCCTCCTCATAGACAGGGGGATTGTGCGATTGATCTCCAGGCAGGAGCAGCGCTCCCACGGAGCCACGTGTATCCTTTGTCTCAAGAGGAGAGAAAAGCTATGGAAACTTACATAGACAAATCTTTGAGACAAGGATATATACGGCCCTCCACTTCTCCCGCCTCCTTGAGCTTCTTTTTTGTGAAGAAAAAAGATGGAGGGTTGCGCCCGTGCATCGATTACCGTGGTCTCAATCAGATTACTGTGAAATACCGTTCTCCACTCCCTCTGATTGCGACCATGACGGAGTCATTGCATGGAGCGCGGTTTTTCACAAAACTGGATCTCAGGAGCGCGTATAACTTGGTGCGCATTAGGGAGGGCGACGAATGGAAAACAGCGTTTAGTACCATGTCAGGTCATTTCGAGTATCTCGTCATGCCATATGGGTTGATGAATGCTCCATCAGTCTTCCAATCCTTCGTAGATGACATTTTCCGGGATATGCAGGGGCAAGGGGTGGTCGTGTACATTGATGACATTCTAGTGTACTCGTCTACCCGAGCCGAGCATATAGCCCTGGTGCGTCGTGTATTGAGGAGGCTGTTGGAGCACGACCTATATGTCAAGGCAGAGAAATGTCTGTTTTTCCAGGAGTCGGTCTCCTTTTTGGGTTATCGGTTGTCCGCGTCAGGGGTGAGAATGGAGGTGGATCGTGTGTCAGCTGTGCGTAATTGGCAAACCTCAACCACTGTCAAAGAGGTGCAGCAGTTCTTGGGCTTTGCGAATTACTACCGGAGGTTTATTCGGGGTTTTGGACAGGTGGCAGCTCCCATCACGTCCCTTCTGAAAGGGGGTCCGGTGCGCCTGCAGTGGTCAGCTGATGCGGACAGGGCCTTCAAGAGACTGAAGGACCTGTTTACGTCGGCTCCGGTGCTGGCGCATCCGGACCCCGCATTACCCTTTCAGGTAGAGGTGGACGCGTCTGAAGCCGGTATAGGGGCCGTGCTCTCTCAACGGTCCGGCACGCCACCTAAACTCCGCCCCTGTGCATTTTACTCAAAAAAGCTCAGCCCGGCGGAGCGAAATTATGACGTCGGGGACAGGGAGCTGTTAGCTTTAGTTCAGGCCCTTAAGGTGTGGAGGCATTGGCTTGAGGGGGCTCAACACCCTTTCCTCATTTTGACTGACCATCGGAACCTGGAGTACATCCGGGCAGCGAGGAGACTGAACCCTCGCCAGGCTCGATGGAGTATGTTTCTCGCCAGGTTCGTATTTAAAATCACGTACATCCCTGGGTCCCAGAATGGTAAGGCAGATGCGCTGTCCCGGCGGTATGACACGGAGGAGAGGTCCGTTGAGCCTACTCCCATACTACCGGAGTCTTGTCTTGTGGCACCGGTGGTGTGGGAGGTCGATGCCGAAATCGAGCGAGCGTTGCGTACCGACCCCAGCCCTCCACAGTGTCCTGAGGGTCGGAAGTACGTTCCGCTCGAGATTCGGGATCGACTCATTTACTGGAATCACACGTCACCCTCCTCTGGACATCCGGGTATTGGCCGGACAGTGCATTGTCTTAGCACTAAATACTGGTGGCCCACGTTAGCCAGGGATGTTAGGGTTTATGTCTCCTCCTGCTCGGTGTGCGCCCAGTGTAAGGCGCCCAGACACCTGCCCAGGGGTAAGTTACAACCCCTGCCCGTTCCACAACGACCATGGTCCCACCTCTCGGTGGATTTTGTGACAGACCTTCCCCTCTCTCAGGGGAATACCACCATCCTGGTCGTTGTGGACCGGTTCTCTAAGGCCTGTCGTCTTCTCCCTATGTCGGGTCTTCCTACTGCCCTACAAACCGCAGAGGCCCTATTTACCCACGTCTTCCGGCATTACGGGGTACCCGAGGATATAGTGTCTGATCGAGGCCCCCAGTTTACCTCCCGAGTATGGAGAGCGTTCATGGAACGTTTGGGGGTCTCGGTGAGCCTTACCTCAGGGTACCACCCGGAGAGTAACGGGCAGGTAGAACGAGTCAACCAGGATGTGGGTAGGTTTCTGAGGTCGTATTGCCAGGACCGGCCTGAGGAGTGGGCTCGGTACATTCCCTGGGCCGAGATGGCCCAGAACTCTCTCCGCCACTCCTCTACCAACCTAACCCCCTTCCAATGTGTATTAGGTTACCAGCCGGTTCTGGCACCTTGGCAGCTGAGCCAGATCGAGGCCCCTGCGGTGGATGATTGGATGAGGCGCTCGGAGGAGACGTGGAACGCTGCACACGTCCATCTGCAGCGGGCCATCCGTCGTCACAAGGCGAGCGCCGATCTCCACCGCAGTGAGGGGCCGGTGTACGCACCCGGAGATCGAGTCTGGCTCTCTACCAGAAACCTACCCCTCCGCCTGCCCTGCTGGAGGCTGGGTCGGCGGTTTGTGGGGCCTTTTAAAGTCCTGAGAAGATTGAACAAGGTGTGTTATAGGTTACATCTGCCTGTTGAATATAATAATATTAACCCCTCGTTCCATGTATCTCTTCTCAGGCCGGTGGTAGCTGGTCCACTCCAGGAAGGTGAGATAGGAGAGACTCCTCCGCCCCCACTGGACATCGAGGGGGCTCCGGCGTACACCGTTCGGTCCATCTTGGACTCAAGACGCCGGATGGGGGGTCTCCAGTATCTCGTGGAGTGGGAGGGGTATGGCCCGGAGGAGCGGTGCTGGGTGCCGCGGAGGGACATCCTAGACCCATCTCTCCTGTCGGAGTTCCACGGGGACCATCCCGCGCGCCCTGCTCCGCGCCCTCCTGGTCGTCCCCGAGGCCGGGGTCGGCGCACGGCTGGAGCCGCGCGTCAAGGGGGGGGGGGGGGGGTACTGTCACGGTTTCGGCCGAGGCTGCTCCTCCTCCTTGTTCGGGCAGGTTTCGGCGGTCGTCGTCCCCGGAGTACTAGCTGCCACCGATCTATGTTTCATGTTCGTTTGGTTTTGTCTGGATGTTGTACACCTGTGTCTAGTTAGTCCTCATTAGTGTCCTATTTAGTTCTCGTTGTGTGTGTATGGTGTTGTGTGTGATTGCTCCTCTGTTTGGTGTTCGGAGCTACGTATTCTTCCCTCCGTGTTTGGAAAGGTTTTGCACTTGTTTGTGCGCCCTTTTGTTTGACGCCTGTGTGCGCCGTTATTTCGCCTCCGGGCTTAGTGTTCTCGTGTACTACGTGAAATACTCACTAAAGTCTTTTGGACTTAGCTTCTGCGTCCTGCGCTTGATTCCTGCACCACACCCACCTTCAGCACCCCTTGACACTGTGTCCATCAGCCCTATCATTACGGGATTTCCTGTTTCCATCAGCCTTTACATTACAGGATTTCCTGTTTCCATCAGCCCTGTCATTACGGGATTACCTGTTTCCATCAGCCCTGTCATTACAGGATTTCCTGTTTCCATCAGCCCTATCATTACGAGATTCCTGTTTCCATCAGAACTATCATTAGGGGATTACCTGTTTCCATCAGCCTATCATTACGGGATTACCTGTTTCCATCAGCCCTGTCATTACAGGATTTCCTGTCTCCATCAGCCCTATCATTACGAGATTTCCTGTTCCATCAGCCCTATATTACGGGATTTCCTGTTTCCATCAGCCCTATCATTACGGGATTACCTGTTTCCATCAGCCCTGTCATTACAGGATTATCTGTTTCCATCAGCCCTATCATTACGATATTTCCTGTTTCCATCAGCCCTATATTACGGGATTTCCTGTTTCCATCAGCCCTATCATTAAGGGATTACCTGTTTCCATCAGCCCTGTCATTACAGGATTTCTTGTTTCCATCAGCCCTATCATTACGAGATTTTCTGTTTCCATCAGCCCTATCATTACAGGATTTCCTGTTTCCATCAGCCCTATCATTACGGGATTTGCTGTTTCCATCAGCCCTATCATTACGAGATTTCCTGTTTCCATCAGCCCTATCATTACGGGATTTCCTGTTTCCATCAGCCCTATCATTACAGGATTTCCTGTTTCCATCAGCCCTGTCATTACGGGATTTCCTGTTTCCATCAGCCCTATCAATACGGGATTACATGTTTCCATCAGCCTATGTCATTACAGGATTTCCTGTTTCCATCAGCCCTATCATTACGAGATTACCTGTTTCCATCAGCCCTATCATTACGAGATTTCCTGTTTCCATCAGCCCTATCAATACAGGATTTCCTTTTTCCATCAGCCCTGTCATTACGGGATCCTGTTTCCATCAGTCCTATCATTATGAGATTTCCTGTTTCCATCAGTCCTATCATTACGAGATTTCCTGTTTCCATCAGCCCTATCATTATGAGATTTCCTGTTTCCATCCTCCCTGTCATTATGGGATTTCCTTTTTCCATCAGCCCTGTCATTACGGGATATTCTGTTTCCATCAGCCCTATAATTACGGGATTACCTGTTCCCATTAGCCCTGTCATTACGGGATTTCCTTTTTTCATCAGCCCTGTCATTACAGGATTTCCATGTTCCATCAGTCCTGTCATTACAGGATTTCCTTTTTCCATCAGTCCTATCATTACGATATTTCCTGTTTCCATCAGCCCTATTATTACGGGATTTCCTGTTTCCATCAGCTCTATCATTACGGGATTCCCTGTTTCCATCCTCCCTGTCATTATGGGATTTCCTTTTTCCATCAGCCCTGTCATTACAGGATTTCCTTTTTCCATCAGCCCTATCATTACGGGATTTCCTGTCTCCATCAGCCCTGTCATTACGGGATTACCTATTTCCATCAGCACTGTCATTACGGGATTTCCTGTTTCCATCAACCCTGTCATTACGGGATTTCCAGTATCCATCAGCCCTGTCATTACAGAATTTCCTGTTTCCATCAGCCCTGTAATTACGAGATTTCCTGTTTCCATCAGCCCTATCATTACAGGATTTCCTGTTTCCATCAGCCCTGTCATTACAGGATTTCCTGTATCCATCAGCCCTATCATTATGATATTTCCTGTTTCCATCAGCCCTATCATTACGAGATTTCCTGTTTCCATCAGCCCTATCATTACGGGATTTCCTGTTTCCTTCAGCCCTATCATTACAGGATTTCCTGTTTCCATCAGCCCTGTCATTACGGGATGTCCTGTTTCCATCAGCCCTATCATTACGAGATTTCCTGATTCCATCAGCCCTATCATTACGGGATATCCTGTTTCCATCAGCCCTATCATTACAGGATATCCTGTTTCCATCAGCCTATCATTACGGGATTACCTGTTTCCATCAGCCCTGTCATTACAGGATTTCCTGTCTCCATCAGCCCTATCATTACGAGATTTCCTGTTCCATCAGCCCTATATTACGGGATTTCCTGTTTCCATCAGCCCTATAATTACGGGATTACCTGTTTCCATCAGCCTTGTCATTACAGGATTATCTGTCTCCATCAGCCCTATCATTACGAAATTTCCTGTTTCCATCAGCCCTATATTACGGGATTTCCTGTTTCCATCAGCCCTATCATTAAGGGATTACCTGTTTCCATCAGCCCTGTCATTACAGGATTTCTTGTTTCCATCAGCCCTATCATTACGAGATTTCCTGATTCCATCAGCCCTATCATTACGGGATTTCCTGTTTCCTTCAGCCCTATCATAACAGGATTTCCTGATTCCATCAGCCCTGTCATTACGGGATTTCCTGTTTCCATCAGCCCTATCATTACGGGAATACCTGTTTCCATCAGCCCTGTCATTACAGGATTTCCTGTTTCCATCAGCCCTGTCATTACGGGATTTCCTGTTTCCATCATCCCTATCAATACAGGATTTCCTGTTTCCATCAGCCCTATCATTACGAGATGTCCTGTTTTCATCAGTCCTATCATTACAGGATTTCCTGTTTCCATCAGCCCTATCATTACGGGATTACCTGTTTCCATCAGCCCTGTCATTACAGGATTTCTTGTTTCCATCAGCCCTATCATTACGAGATTTCCTGATTCCATCAGCCCTATCATTACGGGATATCCTGTTTCCATCAGCCCTATCATTACAGGATATCCTGTTTCCATCAGCCCTGTCATTACGGGATTACCTGTTACCATCAGCCTGTCATTACAGGATTTCCTGTTTCCATCAGCCCTATCATTACGAGATACCTGTTTCCATCAGAAATATCATTAGGGGATTACCTGTTTCCATCAGCCTATCATTACGGGATTACCTGTTTCCATCAGCCCTGTCATTACAGGATTTCCTGTCTCCATCAGCCCTATCATTACGAGATTTCCTGTTCCATCAGCCCTATATTACGGGATTTCCTGTTTCCATCAGCCCTATAATTACGGGATTACCTGTTTCCATCAGCCTTGTCATTACAGGATTATCTGTCTCCATCAGCCCTATCATTACGAGATTTCCTGTCTCCATCAGCCCTATATTACGGGATTTCCTGTTTCCATCAGCCCTATCATTAAGGGATTACCTGTTTCCATCAGCCCTGTCATTACAGGATTTCTTGTTTCCATCAGCCCTATCATTACGAGATTTCCTGATTCCAACAGCCCTATCATTACGGGATTTCCTGTTTCCATCAGCCCTATCATTACAGGATTTCCTGTTTCCATCAGTCCTGTCATTACGGGATTTCCTGTTTCCATCAGCCCTATCATTACGGGATTACCTGTTTCCATCAGCCCTGTCATTACAGGATTTCCTGTTTCCATCAGCCCTGTCATTACGGGATTTCCTGTTTCCATCATCCCTATCAATACAGGATTTCCTGTTTCCATCAGCCCTATCATTACGAGATGTCCTGTTTCCATCAGTCCTATCATTACGAGATTTCCTGTGTCCATCAGCCCTATCATTACGATATTTCCTGTTTCCATCAGCCCTATCATTACGGGATTTCCTGTTTCCATCAGCCCTGTCATTACGGGATATTCTGTTTCCATCAGCCCTATCATTACGGGATTACCTGTTTCCATCATCCCTGTCATTACGGGATTTCCTTTTTCCATCAGCCCTGTCATTACGTGATTTCAATGTTCCATCAGTCCTATCATTACAGGATTTCCTGTTTCCATCAGCCCTGTCATTACAGGATTTCCTGTTTCCATCAGCCCTATCATTACGGGATTACCTGTTTCCATCCATCAGCCCTGTCATTACAGGATTTCCTGTTTCCATCAGCCCTGTCATTAAGGGATTTCCTGTTTCCATCATCCCTATCATTACAGGATTTCCTGTTTCCATCAGTCCTATCATTACGAGATTTCCTGTGTCCATCAGCCCTATAATTACAGGATTTCCTGGTTCCATCAGCCCTATCATTACGAGATGTCCTGTTTCCATCAGTCCTATCATTACGGGATTTCCTGTTTCCATCAGCCCTGTCATTACAGGATATTCTGTTTCCATCAGCCCTATCATTACGGGATTACCTGTTTCCATCATCCCTGTCATTACGGGATTTCCTTTTTCCATCAGCCCTGTCATTACGGGATTTCCATGTTCCATCAGTCCTGTCATTACAGGATATCCTGTTTCCATCAGTCCTATCATTATGAGATTTCCTGTTTCCATCAGCCCTATTATTACGGGATTTCCTGTCTCCATCAGCCCTGTCATTACGGGATTTCCTGTGTCCAACATCCCTGTCATTACAGGATTTCCTGTGTCCATCAGCCCTATCATTACGAGATTTCCTGTTTCCATCATCCCTATCGCAACAGGATTTCCTGTTTCCATCAGCCCTATCATTATGGGATTTCCTGTTTCCATCAGCCCTGTCATTACGGGATATTCTGTTTCCATCAGCCCTATCATTACGGGATCCCCTGTTTCCATCAGCCCTGTAATTACGGGATTTCCTTTTTCCATCAGCCCTACCATTACGGGATTTCCTGATTCCAACAGCCCTATCATTTCGGGATTTCCTGTTTCCATCAGCCCTATCATTACAGGATTTCCTGTTTCCATCAGTCCTGTCATTACGGGATTTCCTGTTTCCATCAGCCCTATCATTACGGGATTACCTGTTTCCATCAGCCCTGTCATTACAGGATTTCCTGTTTCCATCAGCCCTGTCATTACGGGATTTCCTGTTTCCATCATCCCTATCAATACAGGATTTCCTGTTTCCATCAGCCCTATCATTACGAGATGTCCTGTTTCCATCAGTCCTATCATTACGAGATTTCCTGTGTCCATCAGCCCTATCATTACGATATTTCCTGTTTCCATCAGCCCTATCATTACGGGATTTCCTGTTTCCATCAGCCCTGTCATTACGGGATATTCTGTTTCCATCAGCCCTATCATTACGGGATTACCTGTTTCCATCATCCCTGTCATTACGGGATTTCCTTTTTCCATCAGCCCTGTCATTACGTGATTTCAATGTTCCATCAGTCCTATCATTACAGGATTTCCTGTTTCCATCAGCCCTGTCATTACAGGATTTCCTGTTTCCATCAGCCCTATCATTACGGGATTACCTGTTTCCATCCATCAGCCCTGTCATTACAGGATTTCCTGTTTCCATCAGCCCTGTCATTAAGGGATTTCCTGTTTCCATCATCCCTATCATTACAGGATTTCCTGTTTCCATCAGTCCTATCATTACGAGATTTCCTGTGTCCATCAGCCCTATAATTACAGGATTTCCTGGTTCCATCAGCCCTATCATTACGAGATGTCCTGTTTCCATCAGTCCTATCATTACGGGATTTCCTGTTTCCATCAGCCCTGTCATTACAGGATATTCTGTTTCCATCAGCCCTATCATTACGGGATTACCTGTTTCCATCATCCCTGTCATTACGGGATTTCCTTTTTCCATCAGCCCTGTCATTACGGGATTTCCATGTTCCATCAGTCCTGTCATTACAGGATATCCTGTTTCCATCAGTCCTATCATTATGAGATTTCCTGTTTCCATCAGCCCTATTATTACGGGATTTCCTGTCTCCATCATCCCTTTCATTACAGGATTTCCTGTGTCCATCAGCCCTATCATTACGAGATTTCCTGTTTCCATCATCCCTATCACAACAGGATTTCCTGTTTCCATCAGCCCTATCATTATGGGATTTCCTGTTTCCATCAGCCCTGTCATTACGGGATATTCTGTTTCCATCAGCCCTATCATTACGGGATCCCCTGTTTCCATCAGCCCTGTAATTACGGGATTTCCTTTTTCCATCAGCCCTACCATTACGGGATTTCCATGTTCCATCAGTCCTGTCTTTACAGGATTTCCTGTTTCCATCAGTCCTATCATTACGAGATTTCCTGTTTCCATCAGCCCTATCATTACGGGATTTCCTGTTTCCATCAGCTCTATCATTACGGGATTTCCTGGTTCCATCATCCCTGTCATTATGGGATTTCCTTTTTCCACCAGTCCTAACATTACGGGATTTCCTGTTTCCATCAGCCCTGTCATTACGGGATTACCTGTTTCCATCAGCACTGTCATTACGGGATTTCCTGTTCCATCAGCCTTGTCATTACGGGATTTCCAGTATCCATCATCCCTGTCATTGCAGAATTTCCTGTTTCCATCAGACCTATCATCACGAGATTTCCTGTTTCCATCAGCCCTATCATTACAGGATTTCCTGTTTCCATCAGCCCTATCATTACAGGATTTCCTGTTTCCATCAGCCCTATCATTATGAGATTTCCTGTGTCCATCAGCCCTATCATTACGAGATTTCCTGTATCCATCAGCCCTATCATTACGGGATTTCCTGTTTCCATCAGCCCTATCATTACAGGATTACCTGTATCCATCAGCCCTGTCATTACGGGATTTCCTGTTTCCATCAGCCCTATCATTACGGGATACCAGTATCCATCAACCCTGTCATTACAGGATTGCCTGTTTCCATCAGCCCTATCATTACGAGATGTCCTGTTTCCATCAGAAATATCATTACGGGATTACCTGTTTCCATCAGCCCTATCATTACGAGATTTCCTGTTTCCATCAGCCCTATCATTACGGGATTTCCTGTTTCCATCAGCCCTGTAATTACAGGATATCCTGTTTCCATCAGCCCTATCATTACAGGATTACCTGTATCCATCAGCCCTGTCATTACGGGATTTCCTGTTTCCATCAGCCCTATCATTACGGGATACCAGTATCCATCAACCCTGTCATTACAGGATTGCCTGTTTCCATCAGCCCTATCATTACGAGATGTCCTGTTTCCATCAGAAATATCATTACGGGATTACCTGTTTCCATCAGCCCTATCATTACGAGATTTCCTGTTTCCATCAGCCCTATCATTACGGGATTTCCTGTTTCCATCAGCCCTGTAATTACAGGATATCCTGTTTCCATCAGCCCTATTATTAAGAGATTTCCTGTTTCCATCAGAACTATCATTACGGGAATACCTGTTTCCATTAGCCCTATCATTACGAGATTTCCTGTTTCCATCAGCCCTATCATTACGGGATTTCCTGTTTCCATCAGCCCTATCATTACAGGATTACCTGTTTCCATCATCCCTGTCATTACGGGATTTCCTTTTCCATCAGCCCTATCATTACGGGATTACCTGTTTCCATCAGCCCTGTCATTACAGGATTGCCTGTTTCCATCAGCCCTATCATTACGAGATTTCCTGTTTCCATCAGAAATATCATTACGGGATTACCTGTTTCCATCAGCCCTATCATTACGAGATTTCCTGTTTCCATCAGCCCTATCATTACGGGATTTCCTGTTTCCATCAGCCCTGTCATTACAGGTATCCTGTTTCCATCAGCCCTATTACTAAGAGATTTCCTGTTTCCATCAGAACTATCATTACGGGCATACCTGTTTCCATCAGCCCTATCATTACGAGATTTCCTGTTTCCATCAGAACTATCATTACGGGATTTCCTGTTTCCATCAGCCCTGTCATTACGGGATTACCTGTTTCCATTAGCCCTGTAATTACAGGATTTCCTGTTTCCATCAGCCCTATCATTACGAGATTTCCTGTTTCCATCAGCCCTATCACAACAGGATTTCCTGTTTCCATCAGCCCTGTCATTACAGGATTTATTGTATCCATCAGCCCTATCATTACGAGATTTGCTGTTTCCATATGCCCTATCATTACGGGAATCCTGTTTCCATCAGCCCTGTCATTACGGGATATTCTGTTTCCATCAGCCCTATCATTATGAGATTTCCTGTTTCCATCAGCCCTATCATTACGAGATTTCCTGCTTCCATCAGCCCTATCATTACGGGATTTCCTGTTTCCATCAGCCCTATCATTACAGGATTACCTGTTTCCATCAGCCCTGTCATTACGGGATTTCCTGTTCCATCAGCCCTATCATTACGGGATTATCTGTTTCCATCAGCCCTGTCATTACAGGATTGCATGTTTCCATCAGCCCTATCATTACGAGATTTCCTGTTTCCATCAGAAATATCATTACGGGATTACCTGTTTCCTTCAGCCCTATCATTACGAGATTTCCTGTTTCCATCAGCCCTATCATTACGGGATTACCTGTTTCCATCAGCCCTGTCATTACGGGATTACCTGGTTACATCATCCCTGTCATTACAGAAATTCCTGTTTCCATCAGCCCTGTCATTACGGGATTACCTGTTTCCATTAGCCCTGTCATTACAGGATTTTCTGTTTCCATCAGCCCTATCATTACAAGATTTCCTGTTTCCATCAGCCCTATCATTACGAGACTTCCTGTTTCCATCAGCCCTATCATTACTAGAATTCCTGTTCCATCAGCCCTATCATTATGGGATTTCATCTTTCCATCAGCCCTATCAATACGAGATTTCCTGTTTCCATCAGCCCTCTCATTACAGGATTTCCTCTATCCATCAGCCCTGTCATTACAGGATATCCTGTTTCCATCAGCCATATCATTACAGGATTTCATGTTTCCATCAGCCCTATCATTACAGGATTTCCTGTTTCCAACAGCCCTATCATTACAGGATTTCCTGTTTCCATCAGCCCTGTCATTACAGGATATCCTGTGTCCATCAGCCCTATCATTATGAGATTTCCTGTTTCCATCAGCCCTATCATTACGAGATTTCCTGTTTCCATCAGCCCTATCATTACGGGATTTCCTGTTTCCATCAGCCCTATCATTACAGGATATCCTGTTTCCATCAGCCCTATCATTACGAGATTTCCTGTTTCCATCAGCCCTATCATTACATGATTTCCTGTTTCCATCAGCCCTGTCATTACAGGATATCCTGTGTCCATCAGCCCTATCATTATGAGATTTCCTGTTTCCATCAGCCCTATCATTACGAGATTTCCTGTTTCCATCAGCCCTATCATTACGGGATTTCCTGTTTCCATCAGCCCTATCATTACAGGATTACCTGTTTCCATCAGCCCTGTCATTACGGGATTTCCTGTTCCATCAGCCCTATCATTACGGGATTACCTGTTTCCATCAGCCCTGTCATTACAGGATTGCCTGTTTCCATCAGCCCTATCATTACGAGATTTCCTGTTTCCATCAGAAATATCATTACGGGATTACCTGTTTCCATCAGCCCTATCATTACGAGATTTCCTGTTTCCATCAACCCTGTCATTACAGGTATCCTGTTTCCATCAGCCCTATTATTAAGAGATTTCCTGTTTCCATCAAAAATATCATTACGGGAATACCTGTTTCCATCAGCCCTATCATTACGAGATATCCTGTTTCCATCAGAACTATCATTACGGGATTTCCTGTTTCCATCAGCCCTGTCATTACGGGATTACCTGTTTCCATTAGCCCTGTAATTACAGGATTTCCTGTTTCCATCAGCCCTATCATTACGAGATTTCCTGTTTCCATCAGCCCTATCACAACAGGATTTCCTGTTTCCATCAGCCCTATCATTACGAGATTTGCTGTTTCCATATGCCCTATCATTACGGGAATCCTGTTTCCATCAGCCCTGTCATTACGGGATATTCTGTTTCCATCAGCCCTATCATTACGGGATTACCTGTTTCCATCAGCCCTGTCATTACGGGATTACCTGGTTACATCATCCCTGTCATTACGGAAATTCCTGTTTCCATCAGCCCTGTCATTACGGGATTACCTGTTTCCATTAGCCCTGTCATTACAGGATTTTCTGTTTCCATCAGCCCTATCATTACAAGATTTCCTGATTCCATCAGCCCTATCATTACGAGACTTCCTGTTTCCATCAGCCCTATCATTACGGGATTTCCTGTTTCCATCAGAACTATCATTACGGGATTACCTGTTTCCATCAGCCCTATCATTACTAGATTTCCTGTTTCCATCAGCCCTATCATTATGGGATTTCCTCTTTCCATCAGCGCTATCATTACGAGATTTCCTGTTTCCATCAGCCCTCTCATTACAGGATTTCCTCTTTCCATCAGCCCTGTCATTACAGGATATCCTGTTTCCATCAGCCCTATCATTACAGGATTTCCTGTTTCCATCAGCCCTATAATTACTGGATTACCTGTTTCCATCAGCCCTATCATTAAGGGTTATCCTGTTTCCATCAGCCCTATCATTATAGATTTCCTGTTTCCATCAGAACTATCATTACGAGATATCCTGTTTCCATCACCCCTATCATTACTGGATTTCCTGTTACCATCAGCCCTATAGTTACGGGATTACCTTTTTCCATCAGCCCTGTCATTACAGGATTTCATGTTTCCTTCAGCCCTATCATTACGAGACTTCCTGTTTCCATCAGCCCTATCATTACGAGATTTCCTGTTTCCATCAGCCCTGTCATTACGGGATTACCTGTTTCCAACAGCCCTATCATTACGAGATTTCCTGTTTCCATCAGCCCTATCATTACATGATTTCCTGTTTCCATCAGCCCTGTCATTACAGGATTTCCTGTTTCCATCAGCCCTGTCATTACAGGTATCCTGTTTCCATCAGCCCTATTATTAAGAGATTTCCTGTTTCCATCAGCCCTGTCATTACAGGTATCCTGTTTCCATCAGCCCTATTATTAAGAGATTTCCTGTTTCCATCAAAAATATCATTACGGGAATACCTGTTTCCATCAGCCCTATCATTACGAGATATCCTGTTTCCATCAGAACTATCATTACGGGATTTCCTGTTTCCATCAGCCCTGTCATTACGGGATTACCTGTTTCCATTAGCCCTGTAATTACAGGATTTCCTGTTTCCATCAGCCCTATCATTACGAGATTTCCTGTTTCCATCAGCCCTATCACAACAGGATTTCCTGTTTCCATCAGCCCTATCATTACGAGATTTGCTGTTTCCATATGCCCTATCATTACGGGAATCCTGTTTCCATCAGCCCTGTCATTACGGGATATTCTGTTTCCATCAGCCCTATCATTACGGGATTACCTGTTTCCATCAGCCCTGTCATTACGGGATTACCTGGTTACATCATCCCTGTCATTACGGAAATTCCTGTTTCCATCAGCCCTGTCATTACGGGATTACCTGTTTCCATTAGCCCTGTCATTACAGGATTTTCTGTTTCCATCAGCCCTATCATTACAAGATTTCCTGTTTCCATCAGCCCTATCATTACGAGACTTCCTGTTTCCATCAGCCCTATCATTACGGGATTTCCTGTTTCCATCAGAACTATAATTACGGGATTACCTGTTTCCATCAGCCCTATCATTACTAGATTTCCTGTTTCCATCAGCCCTATCATTATGGGATTTCCTCTTACCATCAGCCCTATCATTACGAGATTTCCTGTTTCCATCAGCCCTCTCATTACAGGATTTCCTCTTTCCATCAGCCCTGTCATTACAGGATATCCTGTTTCCATCAGCCCTATCATTACAGGATTTCCTGTTTCCATCAGCCCTATAATTACTGGATTACCTGTTTCCATCAGCCCTATCATTACGGGTTATCCTGTTTCCATCAGCCCTATCATTATAGATTTCCTGTTTCCATCAGAACTATCATTACGAGATATCCTGTTTCCATCACCCCTATCATTACGGAAATTCCTGTTTCCATCAGCCCTGTCATTACGGGATTACCTGTTTCCATTAGCCCTGTCATTACAGGATTTTCTGTTTCCATCAGCCCTATCATTACAATATTTCCTGTTTCCATCAGCCCTATCATTACGAGACTTCCTGTTTCCATCAGCCCTATCATTACGGGATTTCCTGTTTCCATCAGAACTATAATTACGGGATTACCTGTTTCCATCAGCCCTATCATTACTAGATTTCCTGTTTCCATCAGCCCTATCATTATGGGATTTCCTCTTACCATCAGCCCTATCATTACGAGATTTCCTGTTTCCATCAGCCCTCTCATTACAGGATTTCCTCTTTCCATCAGCCCTGTCATTACAGGATATCCTGTTTCCATCAGCCCTATCATTACAGGATTTCCTGTTTCCATCAGCCCTATAATTACTGGATTACCTGTTTCCATCAGCCCTATCATTACGGGTTATCCTGTTTCCATCAGCCCTATCATTATAGATTTCCTGTTTCCATCAGAACTATCATTACGAGATATCCTGTTTCCATCACCCCTATCATTACTGGATTTCCTGTTACCATCAGCCCTATAGTTACGGGATTACCTTTTTCCATCAGCCCTGTCATTACAGAATTTCATGTTTCCTTCAGCCCTATCATTACGAGACTTCCTGTTTCCATCAGCCCTATCATTACGAGATTTCCTGTTTCCATCAGCCCTGTCATTACGGGATTACCTGTTTCCAACAGCCCTATCATTACGAGATTTTCTGTTTCCATCAGCCCTATCATTACATGATTTCCTGTTTCCATCAGCCCTGTCATTACAGGATTTCCTGTTTCCATCACCCCTATCATTATGAGATTTCCTGTTTCCATCAGCCCTATCATTACGAGACTTCCTGTTTCCATCAGCCCTATCATTACGGGATTTCCTGTTTCCATCAGAACTATCATTACGGGATTACCTCTCTCCATCAGCCCTATCATTACGAGATTTCCTGTTTCCATCAGCCCTATCATTACGAGATTTCCTGTTTCCATCAGCCCTATCATTACGGAATTTCCTGTTTCCATCAGCCCTATCATTACGGGATTTCCTCTTTCCATCAGCCCTGTCATTACAGGATATCCTGTTTCCATCAGCCCTATCATTACAGGATTTCATGTTTCCATCAGTCCCTGTCATTACGGGATTTCCTGTTTGCATCAGCCCTATCATTACGGGATTACCTGTTTCCATCAGCCCTGTCATCACGGGATTTCCTTTTTCCATCAGCCCTGTCATTATGGGATTTCCATGTTTCATCAGTCCTGTCATTACAGGATTTCCTGTTTCATCAGTCCTATCATTACGAGATTTCCTGTTTTCATCAGCCCTATCATTACCGGATTTCCTGTTTCCATCAGCCCTATTATTACGGGATTTCCTGTTTCCATCAGCCCTGTCATTACGGGATTTCCTGTTTCCATCATCCCTGTCATTACAGGATTTCCTGTTTCCAACAGCCCTATCATTACGAGATTTCCTGTTTCTATCAGCCCTATCATTACCGGATTTCCTGTTTCCATCAGCCCTATCATTACGGGATTTCCTGTTTCCAACATCCCTGTCATTACAGGATTTCCTGTGTCCATAAGCCCTATCATTATGGGATTTCCTGTTTCCATCAGCCCTGTCATTATGGGATTTCCTGTTCCATCAGCCCTATTATTACGGGATTACCTGTTTCCATCAGCCCTGTCATTACAGGATTTCCTGTTTCCATCAGCCCTATCATTACGGGATTACTGTTTCCATCAGCCCTATCATTACGAGATTTCCTGTTTCCATCAGCCCTATCATTACGGGATTTCCTCTCTCCATCAGCCCTATCATTACGAGATTTCCTGTTTCCATCAGCCCTATCATTACGGGATTTCCTCTTTCCATCAGCCCTGTCATTACAGGATATCCTGTTTCCATCAGCCCTATCATTACAGGATTTCATATTTCCATCAGCCCTGTCATTACGGGATTTCCTGTTTGCATCAGCCCTATCATTACGGGATTACCTGTTTCCATCAGCTCTGTCATCACGGGATTTCCTTTTTCCATCAGCCCTGTCATTACAGGATTTCCTGTGTCCATAAGCCCTATCATGATGGGATTTCCTGTTTCCATCAGCCCTGTCATTATGGGATTTCCTGTTCCATCAGCCCTATCATTACAGGATTTCCTGTTTCCATCAGAACTATCATTACGGGATTTCCTGTTTCCATCAGCCCTATCATTACTAGATTTCCTGTTTCCATCAGCCCTATCATTACGGGATTTCCTGTTTCCATCAGCCCTATCATTACGGGATTTCCTGTTTCCATCAGCCCTATCATTACGAGATTTCCTGTTTCCATCACCCCTTTCATTACGGAATTTTCTCTTTACATCAGCCCTGTCATTACAGGATATCCTGTTTCCATCAGCCCTATCATTACAGGATTTCCTGTTTCCATCAGCCCTATAATTACTGGATTATCTGTTTCCATCAGCCCTATCATTACGGGTTATCCTGTTTCCATCAGCCCTATCATTGCGAGATTTCCTGTTTCAATTAGTCCTATCATTACGGGATATCCTGTTTCCATTAGCCCTGTCATTACGGGATTTCCTGTTTCCATCAGCCCTATCATTACGGAATTACCTGTTTCCATCAGCCCTGTCATCATGGGATTTCCTTTTTCCATCAGCCCTGTCATTACGTGATTTCCATGATTCATCAGTCCTGTCAATACAGGATTTCCTGTTTCATCAGTCCTATCATTACGAGATTTCCTGTTTTCATCAGCCCTATCATTACCGGATTTCCTGTTTCCATCAGCCCTATTATTACGGGATTTCCTGTTTCCATCAGCCCTGTCATTACGGGATTTCCTGTTTCCATCATCCCTGTCATTACAGGATTTCCTGTTTCCAACCTCCCTGTCATTACGAGATTTCCTGTTTCCATCAGCCCTATCATTACCGGATTTCCTGTTTCCATCAGCCCTATCATTACGGGATTTCCTGTTTCCATCATCCCTGTCATTACAGGATTTCCTGTGTCCATAAGCCCTATCATTATGGGATTTCCTGTTTCCATCAGCCCTGTCATTACAGGATATCCTGTTTCCATCAGCCCTATTATTAAGAGATTTCCTGTTTCCATCAGAACTATCATTACGGGAATACCTGTTTCCATCAGCCCTATTATTACGAGATTTCCTGTTTCCATCAGAATTATCATTACGGGATTTCCTGTTTCCATCAGCCCTATCATTACGAGACATCCTGTTTCCATCAGTCCTATCATTACGAGATTTCCTGTTTCCATCAGCCCTATCATTACGAGATATATTGTTTCCATCAGCCCTATCATTACGAGATTTCCTGTTTCCATCAGCCCTGTCATTACAGGATTTCCTGTTTCCAACAGCCCTATCATTACGAGATTTCCTGTTTCCATCAGCCGTATCATTACATGATTTCCTGTTTCCATCAGCCCTGTCATTACAGGATTTCCTGTTTCCATCACCCCTATCATTATGAGATTTCCTGTTTCCATCAGCCCTATCATTACGAGACATCCTGTTCCATCAGCCCTATCATTACGGGATTTCCGGTTTCCATCAGAACTATCATTACGGGATTACCTGTTTCCATCAGCCCTATCATTACGAGATATCCTGTTTCCATCAGCCCTATCATTACAGGATTTCCTCTCTCCATCAGCCCTATCATTACGAGATTTCCTGTTTCCATCAGCCCTATCATTACGGGATTTCCTCTTTCCATCAGCCCTGTCATTACAGCATATCCTGTTTCCATCAGCCCTATCATTACAGGATTTCATGTTTCCATCAGCCCTGTCATTACGGGATTTCCTGTTTGCATCAGCCCTATCAATACGGGAATACCTGTTTCCATCAGCCCTGTCATCACGGGATTTCCTTTTTCCATCAGCCCTGTCATTACGGGATTTCCATGTTTCATCAGTCCTGTCATTACAGGATTTCCTGTTTCATCAGTCCTATCATTACGAGATTTCCTGGTTTCATCAGCCCTATCGTTACCGGATTTCCTGTTTCCATCAGCCCTATTATTACGGGATTTCCTGTTTCCATCAGCCCTGTCATTACGGGATTTCCTGTTTCCATCATCCCTGTCGTTACAGGATTTCCTGTTTCCAACAGCCCTATCATTACGAGATTTCCTGTTTCTATCAGCCCTATCATTACCGGATTTCCTGTTTCCATCAGCCCTATTATTACGGGATTTCCTGTTTCCATCATCCCTGTCATTACAGGATTTCCTGTGTCCATAAGCCCTATCATTATGGGATTTCCTGTTTCCATCAGCCCTGTCATTATGGGATTTCCTGTTCCATCAGCCCTATTATTACGGGATTACCTGTTTCCATCAGCCCTGTCATTACAGGATTTCCTGTTTCCATCAGCCCTATCATTACGGGATTTCCTGTTTCCATCAGCCCTGTCATTATGGGATTTCCTGTTTCCATCAGCCCTATCATTATGGGATTTCCTGTTTCCATCATCCCTGTTATTACAGGATTTCCTTTTTCCATCAGCCCTATCATTACGGGATTTCTTGTTTCCATCAGCCCTGTCATTACAGGATTTCCTGTGTCCATCATCCCTATCATTATGAGATTTCCTGTTTCCATCAGCCCTGTCATTACGTGATATCCTGTTTCCATCAGCCCTATCATTACGAGATTTCCTGTTTCCATCAGCCCTATCATTACGGGATTTCCTGTTTCCATCAGAACTATCATTACGGGATTACCTGTTTCCATCAGCCCTATCATTACGAGATTTCCTGTTTCCATCAGCCCTATCATTACGGGATTTCCTCTCTCCATCAGCCCTATCATTACGAGATTTCCTGTTTCCATCAGCCCTATCATTACGGGATTTCCTCTTTCCATCAGCCCTGTCATTACAGGATATCCTGTTTCCATCAGCCCTATCATTACAGGATTTCGTGATTCCATCAGCCCTGTCATTACGGGATTTCCTGTTTGCATCAGCCCTATCATTACGGGATTACCTGTTTCCATCATCCCTGTCATCACGGGATTTCCTTTTTCCATCAGCCCTGTCATTAAGGGATTTCCATGTTTCATCAGTCCTGTCATTACAGGATTTCCTGTTTCATCAGTCCTATCATTACGAGATGTCCTGTTTTCATCAGCCCTATCATTACCGGATTTCCTGTTTCCATCAGCCCTATTATTACTGGATTTCCTGTTTCCATCAGCCCTGTCATTACGGGATTTCCTGTTTCCATCATCCCTGTAATTACAGGATTTCCTGTTTCCAACAGCCCTATCATTACGAGATTTCCTGTTTCTATTAGCCCTATCATTACCGGATTTCCTGTTTCCATCAGCGCTATCATTACGGGATTTCCTGTTTCCATCATCCCTGTCATTACAGGATTTCCTGTGTCCATAAGCCCTATCATTATGGGATTTCCTGTTTCCATCAGCCCTGTCATTATGGGATTTCCTGTTCCATCAGCCCTATTATTATGGGATTTCCTGTTTCCATCAGCCCTGTCATTATGGGATTTCCTGTTTCTGTCAGCCCTATCATTATGGGATTTCCTGTTTCCATCATCCCTGTCATTACAGGATTTCCTTTTTCCATCAGCCTTATCATTACGGGATTTCTTGTTTCCATCAGCCCTGTCATTACAGGATTTCATGTGTCCATCATCCCTGTCATTACGAGATTTCCTGTTTCCATCAGGCCTGTCATTACGTGATTTCCTGTTTCCATCAGCCCTATCATTACGAGATTTTCTGTTTCCATCAGCCCTATCATTATGGGATTACCTGTTTCCATCATACCTGTCATTACAGGATTTCCTGTATCCATCAGCCCTATCATTACGAGATTTCCTGTTTCCATCAGCCCTATCATTACATGATTTCCTGTTTCCATCAGCCCTGTCATTACAGGATTTCCTTTTTCCATCAGCCCTATCATTACGGGATTTCTTGTTTCCAACAGCCCTGTCATTACAGGATTTCCTGTGTCCATCATCCCTATCATTACGAGATTTCCTGTTTCCATCAGCCCTGTCATTACGTGATTTCCTGTTTCCATCAGCCCTATCATTACGAGACTTTCTGTTTCCATCAGCCCTATCATTACGGGATTACCTGTTTCCATCATACATGTCATTACAGGATTTCCTGTATCCATCAGCCCTATCATTACGAGATTTCCTGTTTCCATCAGCCCTATCATTACATGATTTCCTGTTTCCATCAGCCCTGTCATTACAGGATTTCCTGTTTCCATCACCCCTATCATTACGGGATTTCCTCTCTCCATCAGCCCTATCATTACGAGATTTCCTGTTTCCATCAGCCCTATCATTACAGGATTTCCTCTTTCCATCAGCCCTGTCATTACAGGATATCCTGTTTCCATCAGCCCTATCATTACGGGATTTCATGTTTCCATCAGCCCTGTCATTACGGGATTTCCTGTTTGCATCAGCCCTATCATTACGGGATTACCTGTTTCCATCAGCCCTGTCATCACGGGATTTCCTTTTTCCATCAGCCCTGTCATTACAGGATTTCCTGTGTCCATAAGCCCTATCATGATGGGATTTCCTGTTTCCATCAGCCCTGTCATTATGGGATTTCCTGTTCCATCAGCCCTATCATTACGGGATTTCCTGTTTCCATCAGAACTATCATTACGGGATTTCCTGTTTCCATCAGCCCTATCATTACTAGATTTCCTGTTTCCATCAGCCCTATCATTACGGGATTTCCTGTTTCCATCAGCCCTATCATTACGGGATTTCCTGTTTCCATCAGCCCTATCATTACGAGATTTCCTGTTTCCATCACCCCTTTCATTACGGAATTTCCTCTTTACATCAGCCCTGTCATTACAGGATATCCTGTTTCCATCAGCCCTATCATTACAGGATTTCCTGTTTCCATCAGCCCTATAATTACTGGATTACCTGTTTCCATCAGCCCTATCATTATGGGTTATCCTGTTTCCATCAGCCCTATCATTGCGAGATTTCCTGTTTCAATTAGTCCTATCATTACGGGATCTCCTGTTTCCATTAGCCCTGTCATTACGGGATTTCGTGTTTCCATCAGCCCTATCATTACGGAATTACCTGTTTCCATCAGCCCTGTCATCATGGGATTTCCTTTTTCCATCAGCCCTGTCATTACGGGATTTCCATGTTTCATCAGTCCTGTCATTACAGGATTTCCTGTTTCATCAGTCCTATCATAACGAGATTTCCTGTTTTCATCAGCCCTATCATTACCGGATTTCCTGTTTCCATCAGCCCTATTATTACGGGATTTCCTGTTTCCATCAGCCCTGTCATTACGGGATTTCCTGTTTCCATCATCCCTGTCATTACAGGATTTCCTGTTTCCAACCTCCCTGTCATTACGAGATTTCCTGTTTCCATCAGCCCTATCATTACCGGATTTCCTGTTTCCATCAGCCCTATCATTACGGGATTTCCTGTTTCCATCATCCCTGCCATTACAGGATTTCCTGTGTCCATAAGCCCTATCATTATGGGATTTCCTGTTTCCATCAGCCCTGTCATTACAGGATATCCTGTTTCCATCAGCCCTATTATTAAGAGATTTCCTGTTTCCATCAGAACTATCATTACGGGATTTCATGTTTCCATCAGCCCTATCATTACTAGATTTCCTGTTTCCATCAGCCCTATCATTACGAGATTTCCTGTTTCCATCAGCCCTGTCATTACGTGATTTCCTGTTTCCATCAGCCCTATCATTACGAGATTTTCTGTTTCCATCAGCCCTATCATTATGGGATTACCTGTTTCCATCATACCTGTCATTACAGGATTTCCTGTATCCATCAGCCCTATCATTACGAGATTTCCTGTTTCCATCAGCCCTATCATTACATGATTTCCTGTTTCCATCAGCCCTGTCATTACAGGATTTCCTTTTTCCATCAGCCCTATCATTACGGGATTTCTTGTTTCCAACAGCCCTGTCATTACAGGATTTCCTGTGTCCATCATCCCTATCATTACGAGATTTCCTGTTTCCATCAGCCCTGTCATTACGTGATTTCCTGTTCCATCAGCCCTATCATTACGAGACTTTCTGTTTCCATCAGCCCTATCATTACGGGATTACCTGTTTCCATCATACATGTCATTACAGGATTTCCTGTATCCATCAGCCCTATCATTACGAGATTTCCTGTTTCCATCAGCCCTATCATTACATGATTTCCTGTTTCCATCAGCCCTGTCATTACAGGATTTCCTGTTTCCATCACCCCTATCATTACGGGATTTCCTCTCTCCATCAGCCCTATCATTACGAGATTTCCTGTTTCCATCAGCCCTATCATTACAGGATTTCCTCTTTCCATCAGCCCTGTCATTACAGGATATCCTGTTTCCATCAGCCCTATCATTACAGGATTTCATGTTTCCATCAGCCCTGTCATTACGGGATTTCCTGTTTGCATCAGCCCTATCATTACGGGATTACCTGTTTCCATCAGCCCTGTCATCACGGGATTTCCTTTTTCCATCAGCCCTGTCATTACAGGATTTCCTGTGTCCATAAGCCCTATCATGATGGGATTTCCTGTTTCCATCAGCCCTGTCATTATGGGATTTCCTGTTCCATCAGCCCTATCATTACGGGATTTCCTGTTTCCATCAGAAATATCATTACGGGATTTCCTGTTTCCATCAGCCCTATCATTACTAGATTTCCTGTTTCCATCAGCCCTATCATTACGGGATTTCCTGTTTCCATCAGCCCTATCATTACGGGATTTCCTGTTTCCATCAGCCCTATCATTACGAGATTTCCTGTTTCCATCACCCCTTTCATTACGGAATTTCCTCTTTACATCAGCCCTGTCATTACAGGATATCCTGTTTCCATCAGCCCTATCATTACAGGATTTCCTGTTTCCATCAGCCCTATAATTACTGGATTACCTGTTTCCATCAGCCCTATCATTATGGGTTATCCTGTTTCCATCAGCCCTATCATTGCGAGATTTCCTGTTTCAATTAGTCCTATCATTACGGGATGTCCTGTTTCCATTAGCCCTGTCATTACGGGATTTCGTGTTTCCATCAGCCCTATCATTACGGAATTACCTGTTTCCATCAGCCCTGTCATCATGGGATTTCCTTTTTCCATCAGCCCTGTCATTACGGGATTTCCATGTTTCATCAGTCCTGTCATTACAGGATTTCCTGTTTCATCAGTCCTATCATTACGAGATTTCCTGTTTTCATCAGCCCTATCATTACCGGATTTCCTGTTTCCATCAGCCCTATTATTACGGGATTTCCTGTTTCCATCAGCCCTGTCATTACGGGATTTCCTGTTTCCATCATCCCTGTCATTACAGGATTTCCTGTTTCCAACCTCCCTGTCATTACGAGATTTCCTGTTTCCATCAGCCCTATCATTACCGGATTTCCTGTTTCCATCAGCCCTATCATTACGGGATTTCCTGTTTCCATCATCCCTGTCATTACAGGATTTCCTGTGTCCATAAGCCCTATCATTATGGGATTTCCTGTTTCCATCAGCCCTGTCATTACAGGATATCCTGTTTCCATCAGCCCTATTATTAAGAGATTTCCTGTTTCCATCAGAACTATCATTACGGGATTTCATGTTTCCATCAGCCCTATCATTACTAGATTTCCTGTTTCCATCAGCCCTATCATTACGGGATTTCCTGTTTCCATCAGCCCTATCATTACGGGATTTCCTGTTTCCATCAGCCCTATCATTACGAGATTTCCTGTTTCCATCACCCCTTTCATTACGGAATTTCCTCTTTACATCAGCCCTGTCATTACAGGATATCCTGTTTCCATCAGCCCTATCATTACAGGATTTCCTGTTTCCATCAGCCCTATAATTACTGGATTACCTGTTTCCATCAGCCCTATCATTATGGGTTATCCTGTTTCCATCAGCCCTATCATTGCGAGATTTCCTGTTTCAATTAGTCCTATCATTACGGGATGTCCTGTTTCCATTAGCCCTGTCATTACGGGATTTCGTGTTTCCATCAGCCCTATCATTACGGAATTACCTGTTTCCATCAGCCCTGTCATCATGGGATTTCCTTTTTCCATCAGCCCTGTCATTACGGGATTTCCATGTTTCATCAGTCCTGTCATTACAGGATTTCCTGTTTCATCAGTCCTATCATTACGAGATTTCCTGTTTTCATCAGCCCTATCATTACCGGATTTCCTGTTTCTATCAGCCCTATTATTACGGGATTTCCTGTTTCCATCAGCCCTATCATTACGGGATTTCCTGTTTCCATCAGCCCTATCATTACGGGATTTCCTGTTTCCATCAGCCCTATCATTACGAGATTTCCTGTTTCCATCACCCCTTTCATTACGGAATTTCCTCTTTACATCAGCCCTGTCATTACAGGATATCCTGTTTCCATCAGCCCTATCATTACAGGATTTCCTGTTTCCATCAGCCCTATAATTACTGGATTACCTGTTTCCATCAGCCCTATCATTATGGGTTATCCTGTTTCCATCAGCCCTATCATTGCGAGATTTCCTGTTTCAATTAGTCCTATCATTACGGGATGTCCTGTTTCCATTAGCCCTGTCATTACGGGATTTCGTGTTTCCATCAGCCCTATCATTACGGAATTACCTGTTTCCATCAGCCCTGTCATCATGGGATTTCCTTTTTCCATCAGCCCTGTCATTACGGGATTTCCATGTTTCATCAGTCCTGTCATTACAGGATTTCCTGTTTCATCAGTCCTATCATTACGAGATTTCCTGTTTTCATCAGCCCTATCATTACCGGATTTCCTGTTTCCATCAGCCCTATTATTACGGGATTTCCTGTTTCCATCAGCCCTGTCATTACGGGATTTCCTGTTTCCATCATCCCTGTCATTACAGGATTTCCTGTTTCCAACCTCCCTGTCATTACGAGATTTCCTGTTTCCATCAGCCCTATCATTACCGGATTTCCTGTTTCCATCAGCCCTATCATTACGGGATTTCCTGTTTCCATCATCCCTGTCATTACAGGATTTCCTGTGTCCATAAGCCCTATCATTATGGGATTTCCTGTTTCCATCAGCCCTGTCATTACAGGATATCCTGTTTCCATCAGCCCTATTATTAAGAGATTTCCTGTTTCCATCAGAACTATCATTACGGGATTTCATGTTTCCATCAGCCCTATCATTACTAGATTTCCTGTTTCCATCAGCCCTATCATTACGGGATTTCCTGTTTCCATCAGCCCTATCATTACGGGATTTCCTGTTTCCATCAGCCCTATCATTACGAGATTTCCTGTTTCCATCACCCCTTTCATTACGGAATTTCCTCTTTACATCAGCCCTGTCATTACAGGATATCCTGTTTCCATCAGCCCTATCATTACAGGATTTCCTGTTTCCATCAGCCCTATAATTACTGGATTACCTGTTTCCATCAGCCCTATCATTATGGGTTATCCTGTTTCCATCAGCCCTATCATTGCGAGATTTCCTGTTTCAATTAGTCCTATCATTACGGGATGTCCTGTTTCCATTAGCCCTGTCATTACGGGATTTCGTGTTTCCATCAGCCCTATCATTACGGAATTACCTGTTTCCATCAGCCCTGTCATCATGGGATTTCCTTTTTCCATCAGCCCTGTCATTACGGGATTTCCATGTTTCATCAGTCCTGTCATTACAGGATTTCCTGTTTCATCAGTCCTATCATTACGAGATTTCCTGTTTTCATCAGCCCTATCATTACCGGATTTCCTGTTTCCATCAGCCCTATTATTACGGGATTTCCTGTTTCCATCAGCCCTGTCATTACGGGATTTCCTGTTTCCATCATCCCTGTCATTACAGGATTTCCTGTTTCCAACCTCCCTGTCATTACGAGATTTCCTGTTTCCATCAGCCCTATCATTACCGGATTTCCTGTTTCCATCAGCCCTATCATTACGGGATTTCCTGTTTCCATCATCCCTGTCATTACAGGATTTCCTGTGTCCATAAGCCCTATCATTATGGGATTTCCTGTTTCCATCAGCCCTGTCATTACAGGATATCCTGTTTCCATCAGCCCTATTATTAAGAGATTTCCTGTTTCCATCAGAACTATCATTACGGGATTTCATGTTTCCATCAGCCCTATCATTACTAGATTTCCTGTTTCCATCAGCCCTATCATTACGGGATTTCCTGTTTCCATCAGCCCTATCATTACGGGATTTCCTGTTTCCATCAGCCCTATCATTACGAGATTTCCTGTTTCCATCACCCCTTTCATTACGGAATTTCCTCTTTACATCAGCCCTGTCATTACAGGATATCCTGTTTCCATCAGCCCTATCATTACAGGATTTCCTGTTTCCATCAGCCCTATAATTACTGGATTACCTGTTTCCATCAGCCCTATCATTATGGGTTATCCTGTTTCCATCAGCCCTATCATTGCGAGATTTCCTGTTTCAATTAGTCCTATCATTACGGGATGTCCTGTTTCCATTAGCCCTGTCATTACGGGATTTCCTGTTTCCATCAGCCCTATCATTACGGAATTACCTGTTTCCATCAGCCCTGTCATCATGGGATTTCCTTTTTCCATCAGCCCTGTCATTACGGGATTTCCATGTTTCATCAGTCCTGTCATTACAGGATTTCCTGTTTCATCAGTCCTATCATTACGAGATTTCCTGTTTTCATCAGCCCTATCATTACCGGATTTCCTGTTTCCATCAGCCCTATTATTACGGGATTTCCTGTTTCCATCAGCCCTGTCATTACGGGATTTCCTGTTTCCATCATCCCTGTCATTACAGGATTTCCTGTTTCCAACCTCCCTGTCATTACAAGATTTCCTGTTTCCATCAGCCCTATCATTACCGGATTTCCTGTTTCCATCAGCCCTATCATTACGGGATTTCCTGTTTCCATCATCCCTGTCATTACAGGATTTCCTGTGTCCATAAGCCCTATCATTATGGGATTTCCTGTTTCCATCAGCCCTGTCATTACAGGATATCCTGTTTCCATCAGCCCTATTATTAAGAGATTTCCTGTTTCTATCAGAACTATCATTACGGGAATACCTGTTTCCATCAGCCCTATTATTATGAGATTTCCTGTTTCCATCAGAACTATCATTACGGCATTTCCTGTTTCCATCAGCCCTATCATTACGAGACATCCTGTTTCCATCAGTCCTATCATTACGAGATTTCCTGTTTCCATCAGCCGTATCATTACATGATTTCCTGTTTCCATCAGCCCTGTCATTACAGGATTTCCTGTTTCCATCACCCCTATCATTATGAGATTTCCTGTTTCCATCAGCCCTATCATTACGAGACTTCCTGTTTCCATCAGCCCTATCATTACGGGATTTCCGGTTTCCATCAGAACTATCATTACGGGATTACCTGTTTCCATCAGCCCTATCATTACGAGATATCCTGTTTCCATCAGCCCTATCATTACGGGATTTCCTCTCTCCATCAGCCCTATCATTACGAGATTTCCTGTTTCCATCAGCCCTATCATTACGGGATTTCCTCTTTCCATCAGCCCTGTCATTACAGGATATCCTGTTTCCATCAGCCCTATCATTACAGGATTTCATGTTTCCATCAGCCCTGTCATTACGGGATTTCCTGTTTGCATCAGCCCTATCAATACGGGAATACCTGTTTCCATCAGCCCTGTCATCACGGGATTTCCTTTTTCCATCAGCCCTGTCATTACGGGATATCCATGTTTCATATGTCCTGTCATTACAGGATTTCCTGTTTCATCAGTCCTATCATTACGAGATTTCCTGGTTTCATCAGCCCTATCGTTACCGGATTTCCTGTTTCCATCAGCCCTATTATTACGGGATTTCCTGTTTCCATCAGCCCTGTCATTACGGGATTTCCTGTTTCCATCATCCCTGTCGTTACAGGATTTCCTGTTTCCAACAGCCCTATCATTACGAGATTTCCTGTTTCTATCAGCCCTATCATTACCGGATTTCCTGTTTCCATCAGCCCTATTATTACGGGATTTCCTGTTTCCATCATCCCTGTCATTACAGGATTTCCTGTGTCCATAAGCCCTATCATTATGGGATTTCCTGTTTCCATCAGCCCTGTCATTATGGGATTTCCTGTTCCATCAGCCCTATTATTACGGGATTACCTGTTTCCATCAGCCCTGTCATTACAGGATTTCCTGTTTCCATCAGCCCTATCATTACGGGATTTCCTGTTTCCATCAGCCCTGTCATTATGGGATTTCCTGTTTCCATCAGCCCTATCATTATGGGATTTCCTGTTTCCATCATCCCTGTCATTACAGGATTTCCTTTTTCCATCAGCCCTATCATTACGGGATTTCTTGTTTCCATCAGCCCTGTCATTACAGGATTTCCTGTGTCCATCATCCCTATCATTATGAGATTTCCTGTTTCCATCAGCCCTGTCATTACGTGATATCCTGTTTCCATCAGCCCTATCATTACGAGATTTCCTGTTTCCATCAGCCCTATCATTACGAGACTTCCTGTTTCCATCAGCCCTATCATTACGGGATTTCCTGTTTCCATCAGAACTATCATTACGGGATTTCCTGTTTCCATCAGCCCTATCATTACGGGATTTCCTCTCTCCATCAGCCCTATCATTACGAGATTTCCTGTTTCCATCAGCCCTATCATTACGGGATTTCCTCTTTCCATCAGCCCTGTCATTACAGGATATCCTGTTTCCATCAGCCCTATCATTACAGGATTTCGTGATTCCATCAGCCCTGTCATTACGGGATTTCCTGTTTGCATCAGCCCTATCATTACGGGATTACCTGTTTCCATCATCCCTGTCATCACGGGATTTCCTTTTTCCATCAGCCCTGTCATTAAGGGATTTCCATGTTTCATCAGTCCTGTCATTACAGGATTTCCTGTTTCATCAGTCCTATCATTACGAGATTTCCTGTTTTCATCAGCCCTATCATTACCGGATTTCCTGTTTCCATCAGCCCTATTATTACTGGATTTCCTGTTTCCATCAGCCCTGTCATTATGGGATTTCCTGTTTCCATCATCCCTGTAATTACAGGATTTCCTGTTTCCAACAGCCCTATCATTACGAGATTTCCTGTTTCTATCAGCCCTATCATTAACGGATTTCCTGTTTCCATCAGCGCTATCATTACGGGATTTCCTGTTTCCATCATCCCTGTCATTGCAGGATTTCCTGTGTCCATAAGCCCTATCATTATGGGATTTCCTGTTTCCATCAGCCCTGTCATTATGGGATTTCCTGTTCCATCAGCCCTATTATTATGGGATTTCCTGTTTCCATCAGCCCTGTCATTATGGGATTTCCTGTTTCTGTCAGCCCTATCATTATGGGATTTCCTGTTTCCATCATCCCTGTCATTACAGGATTTCATTTTTCCATCAGCCCTATCATTACGGGATTTCTTGTTTCCATCAGCCCTGTCATTACAGGAATTCATGTGTCCATCATCCCTGTCATTACGAGATTTCCTGTTTCCATCAGCCCTGTCATTACGTGATTTCCTGTTTCCATCAGCCCTATCATTACGAGATTTTCTGTTTCCATCAGCCCTATCATTATGGGATTACCTGTTTCCATCATACCTGTCATTACAGGATTTCCTGTATCCATCAGCCCTATCATTACGAGATTTCCTGTTTCCATCAGCCCTATCATTACATGATTTCCTGTTTCCATCAGCCCTGTCATTACAGGATTTCCTTTTTCCATCAGCCCTATCATTACGGGATTTCTTGTTTCCAACAGCCCTGTCATTACAGGATTTCCTGTGTCCATCATCCCTATCATTACGAGATTTCCTGTTTCCATCAGCCCTGTCATTACGTGATTTCCTGTTTCCATCAGCCCTATCATTACGAGACTTTCTGTTTCCATCAGCCCTATCATTACGGGATTACCTGTTTCCATCATACATGTCATTACAGGATTTCCTGTATCCATCAGCCCTATCATTACGAGATTTCCTGTTTCCATCAGCCCTATCATTACATTATTTCCTGTTTCCATCAGCCCTATCATTACGAGACTTCCTGTTTCCATCAGCCCTATCATTACGGGATTTCCTTTTTCCATCAGAACTATCATTACGGGATTACCTGTTTCCATCAGCCCTATCATTACGAGATTTCCTGTTTCCATCAGGCCCTATCATTACGAGATTTCCTGTTTCCATCAGCCCTATCATTACGGGATTTCCTCTTTCCATCAGCCCTGTCATTACAGGATATCCTGTTTCCATCAGCCCTATCATTACAGGATTTCATGTTTCCATCAGCCCTGTCATTACGGGATTTCCTGTTTGCATCAGCCCTATCATTTTGGGATTTCCTGTTTCCATCAGCCCTGTCATTATGGGATTTCCTGTTCCATCAGCCCTATTATTATGGGATTTCCTGTTTCCATCAGCCCTATCATTACGTGATTTCCTGTATCCATCAGCACTATCATTATGGGATTTTCTGTTTCCATCAGCCCTATCATTATGGGATTTTCTGTTTCCATCAGCCCTATCATTATGGGATTTCCCGTATCCATCAGTCCTGTCATTATGGGATTTCCTGTTTCCATCAGCCCTGTCATTACGTGATTTCCTGTTTCCATCAGCCCTATCATTACGAGATTTTCTGTTTCCATCAGCCCTATCATTATGGGATTTCCTGTTTCCATCAGCCCTATCATTACGAGATTTCCTGTTTCCATCAGCCCTATCATTACGTGATTTCCTGTATCCATCAGCCCTATCATTATGGGATTTTCTGTTTCCATCAGCCCTATCATTATGGGATTTCCCGTATCCATCAGTCCTGTCATTATGGGATTTCCTGTTTCCATCAGCCCTATCATTACTTTTTTTATGCGCAAGTTAAGTTATCCGCATGACATGGTTGAATGGAAACCTGGATAGTGTTCACAGAATGTCATCAATACCATATAACAGTGAATTTTCAGTGTGTCCTCGGTACTTGTGCCTCCAGTCTGGCATCAATCACTATCAACAGACATGAGAATAACCCATAACCTTCAGCACTAGTGACCAACAACCACCTTGAGCGTCACAAATAGGAGACAATAAATAATGTGTCACAGAAACTCTACATTTGTTAAACGTTGTGTTGATCACCCTAAACTAAATATGAACTTTTGTGATCTTAAATTTCCCCACTACAGATGGAAAAAACGGTACATTTATACTAATCAGTTATTTCTATTGAGAGCACTTGTTGCCCTGGGCCTGAGATGGGGTTCTGAGAGATATGAATCTATTATATGAAAGGTGAGGCCTGGCAGAGAGACAGAGCGAGAGAGAGAGAGAAAGAAAGAGAGCGAGAGAGAGAGAGAGAGAGAGTGAGAGATAGAGAGAGAGAGAGAGAGAGAGAGAGAGAGAGAGAGAGAGAGAGAGAGAGAGAGAGAGAGAGAGAGAGAGAGAGAGAGGGGTGATTCATATGATTTGGTAGTTATGTTCTTTATGGATATGGAGTTCTTTCAGACTTTGTTGTAACACTGGACATTCACTTCAATAAAGTATACTGTACACGCACAGCTGTATACTTTAGCTCTAGAGTACAGGTAATCAAACAGGCCCCAACTTATTTTAAGGATAAACTGTTATTCTTTTTAACATTCAAAACCCACCTTAGGGTTTAATGAAAAGCATGTGGGTGGAGTTGCCTACCATAAGATTTTCTCTACCTGAGCTGCCACAGTTTCAGCTGAGGGCCTCTATGTGGGGAAACACCACTAACTGTAGCAGACTGGCAAAGAAAAACAATTACAGAGAGGCTTCCCCAGAGAGGGACGGGGAGGGTTGTTGTGAACTTAGAGCACGGGAAAATCACCTGTGTGCCTCTGCAACGTCCCAGCCTTGCCTGGAGCACTGTTTTAACGAGCCATCTTAGGCCTGATGTAACGAAGCATGACAAAGACTCACTGAACCGGTTAAAGGTGGCGCTTAGGGATGAGCACCGGTGAGGAGACCTTGCCCCAGACCTGCCAATTTACGGTAAGCCCTGGGGGGTACAGGAGGAACGGAGTGGCCGGGCGGGCAGGCGGGGGCAGGTAGTTGTGTCATACACAGGTGATGACATCAGGGCCGGGGGCGATGAGGCGAGGGTTCACCAGGTGTGGCGTTGAAACATAATTAGTCTCCAGGTCTGGCAGAGGGTTGGGGGAAGTGATTAGGAGATGCAACAGGCTGGCAAGGTGCGCTCAGAGGGGTAACTGTTGCTCTGTTCAATGATCAAAACACTTATTAACTATGGCCTGGGAAGACCTGCACACACCACAGACCACAGGGCCTCGCCTAAGCTCTATTTATACAATAAACAACGTTATATGTGCTATAGAAATTGAGAGATGAAGTAACCTTTTCTGAAGACATTGAAATGTCCATATCCTTACATTTTAAACGTTAACAGGACAATACTGTGAGGTTGACAGTCAGATGTGCTATGATAGATCACAATGACTGTGCTAGGCTGATGTACAGATGGGCCTGTGTAACAGATATGAAAGGGTATTTCCAGGAACCAGGGAATCAACATGGGCTGAGGTAGTCTGCTGTATAAGCACACATCTCAAAGTGTAAAACACATCTACCACTGACATCAGTACATGATTTACTCACTAATTTATCTAGTTAGGAATTGACCCTCTCTATCTTAAAGGTCCAATCCGCAGTTGAAGCAATAACAAAGCGGGTACCCCGCCTCTGTTTTGGTAAAAAGCTGAGGGATGGGCCTGGAGTAATGTAACCACTCTCAGATTAATAGACAGAGCTGTGGATGCAAGGACTGACCATCCATGATATCAAGATGATAGTTTTAACCATGTTTTGAGGCTATGCAGTGTTTGTTTACATGTACGTTGTTTACTAACGTTGAAGTAAAGCAACCTTATATTTTGGATTCTGATGGGGTACGACAGGTGAACTAAGCTCACGAGGCATTTATAAGATATATTCTTCAAGAATCAATGGGTATATATTAGGGATGGGCATCTCTCCTTTCATGAAAGATTCGATGCGCATCTAGATGCACGGGCTCCGATGCGATACAGGAACAATACGTTTTAGTTTGAAACTATTTGATGTGATTCGGTTTGATTAGAGAACGAATCGATGCAATTCGGTTTGACACGATACGTTTTTTTGGCATGAACACATTCATTTTCCATTTTAAATGAATATCTGCTGCTGATCAGGTGCTGGGCCTCTCTATACTGGATCTGTCTGAGATTAATTCTCTATACTGGATCTGTCTGAGATTACTTCTCTATACTGGATCTGTCTGAGATTACTTCTCTATACTGGATCTGTCTGAGATTACTTCTCTATACTGGATCTGTCTGAGATTACTTCTCTATACTGGATCTGTCGGAGATTACTTCTCTATACTGGATCTGTCTGAGATTACTTCTCTATACTGGATCTGTCTGAGATTACTTCTCTATACTGGATCTGTCTGAGATGACTTCTCTATACTGGATCTGTCGGAGATTACTTCTCTATACTGGATCTGTCTGAGATTACTTCTCTATACTGGATCTGTCTGAGATGACTTCTCTATACTGGATCTGTCTGAGATTACTTCTCTATACTGGATCTGTCTGAGATGACTTCTCTATACTGGATCTGTCTGAGATTACTTCTCTATACTGGATCTGTCTGAGATTACTTCTCTATACTGGATCTGTCTGAGATTACTTCTCTATACTGGATCTGTCTGAGATGACTTCTCTATACTGGATCTGTCTGAGATGACTTCTCTATACTGGATCTGTCTGAGATGACTTCTCTATACTGGATCTGTCTGAGATGACTTCTCTATACTGGATCTGTCTGAGATGACTTCTCTATACTGGATCTGTCTGAGATGACTTCTCTATACTGGATCTGTCTGAGATGACTTCTCTATACTGGATCTGTCTGAGATGACTTCTCTATACTGGATCTGTCTGAGATTACTTCTCTATACTGGATCTGTCTGAGATTACTTTTCATAATGGATCTGTCTGAGATGACTTCTCTATACTGGAGTTGTCTGAGATGACTTCTCTATACTGGATCTGTCTGAGATGACTTCTCTGTACTGGATCTGTCTGAGATGACTTCTCTATACTGGATCTGTCTGAGATGACTTCTCTATACTGGATCTGTCTGAGATTACTTCTCTATACTGGATCTGTCTGAGATTACTTCTCTATACTGGATCTGTCTGAGATGACTTCTCTGAGCTGGATCTGTCTGAGATTACTTCTCTATACTGGATCTGTCTGAGATTACTTCTCTGAGCTGGATCTGTCTGAGATTACTTCTCTGAGCTGGATCTGTCTGAGATTACTTCTCTATACTGGATCTGTCTGAGATTACTTCTCTATACTGGATCTGTCTGAGATTTCTTCTCTATACTGGATCTGTCTGAGATTACTTCTCTATACTGGATCTGTCTGAGATGAATTCTCTGAGCTGGATCTGTCTGAGATTACTTCTCTATACTGGATCTGTCTGAGATGACTTCTCTGAGCTGGATCTGTCTGAGATTACTTCTATAAACTGAGTGGCCCTCTGTGAGTGTGTGTGTGTGTGTGTGTGTGTGTGTGTGTGTGTGTGTGTGTGTGTGTGTGTGTGTGTGTGTGTGTGTGTGTTTGTATGTGCGTGTGTTTGTGTGTGTGTGTGCGTGTGTGTGTGTGTGTGTCAATGTCAATGGTGTGTGGCATTTAGCCTATTAATGTGATGCAGTTTTGTATTTTACCCCCGTCTCGAAAGCAAGTGGTTTAGACCGTTTGGAATGTGAGGAGAGCTTCTCCACTCTCACCAATAAATACAAAATGATCGGTGTCCTTTATGAAATTACCCTGTTCATCAAAAAATGAACAGGGTAATTATTTATTGTGCTGAACCTGAAAAATCTAAATAAAATCTGCATGACTGAAAACCCCAATTAGCAGTTGAATGTGAGTTGCATCCACTCTGGTAGACTACACAACTCTGGTAAAACACCATTTTCTACAGCGCATTTGGTAACACATTAGTCCCCTGTAGCTCAGTCGGTAGAGCATGGCGCTTGCAATGCCAGGGTTGTGGGTTCGTTTCCCACGGTGGGGGCCAGTATGAAAAAAATGTATGCGCACACTAACCGTAAGTCATTCTGGATAAGAGCGTCTGCTAAATGACTTAACAGTAAATGTAACAATGACCCAGCAAATTACATTGGGTGTCACTCAACTAATAAAGCCTATGATTTGACATTGAGAAATCCATTTTGCAGCATCAGATGTACAAATAGCCTATTATTAGAAGAACAGTGATACCTGTCTTTGGCGCCAGCAGCTGTGTCTCTCGCACAGCTGTTATCTGACAGTCATATGCAGTTACATGCATACAAGTTCGATAGGCTACTGAACTGAAGGAGAGGACGCATCATTTCAACAGATAAGAGGTATAAAGCAAATACGTAAAAACATTGAGTGAGCAATTCTTAACGTTTGAATCGGTTTTCTGACCGATCCATGCTTAATTTGGATTGGTTTGGGCTCCCACAGACCGATGAACTCATATCTTAAACATTTGAACCAATGCGTATAGGTGAATCGTTACATGCCTAGAATATATCATTAATTTATGAGTTCAAAAATGGATGTAGCAACTGCAGATTTCCATTTTTAAGCAAGACTTGCCCAACATTTTTTTGAGAATGCTGGTGCACACATGTGAGTCCATCTAGAGGAGCAACAATATTGGGAGAACATAATACTTTTTTTAAATAATCAAGTTAATAATGGTGGTAAAAAACATGTATTTCCCACCTTATCAGGAAACTATACAACCCCCTGCTGAATAACATGTCAGATACTATAACCCGCAGTCAACATCAGATGGATAGAGAGGACGCTTCAGCACGTTGTCATTGACCAATAGGGATCTAGAGAGGCTGCTCTCAGTCAGCACAGTCAGTGGAGGGAGACAGAGTCCATGATAAGGCCCTCTGTGCCTCTCTGTCTCACTGAGATGGTTAGTAGTCAACACCTGTGCCTGGGCAGAGAGACACATACTCTGAAACCAACACCCAACCCCTAGCCCATGCCAGAATAGACATATGAAAGGATTGGATGGGTTTGGGTGTAAGTAATATGGTGGAAACACCATCTGGCCTGCTGAGGGGTATTTCATGGTGTTTATCCAACATCTGTTTTCCTTTCATAAAGCCCAGGGATAGTGGTAAGAGTTTATTCATTTATTTAACCTTTATTTTGTCAGGGAGTCATACTGAGACCAAGGTCTATTTTGAGCCCTGAATTACATAAATTACAGAAAATACACACATCAACTTGATTGGTTGATTTTGGACTGGGCAACAGAGAAGTCCTCTACAAAAGAGTCCTTGTGTTACAGCATACCAAGACTGTCCCATTGTGTTACAGCATACCAAGACTGTCCCATTGTCTTAGAGCAGTCCAAGACTATTACATTGTCTTAGAGCATACCAAGACTGTCCCATTGTCTTACAGCATACCAAGACTGTCCCATTGTCTTAGAGCATACCAAGACTGTCCCATTGTCTTAGAGCAGTCCAAGACTGTCCCATTGTCTTAGAGCATACCAAGACTGTCCCATTGTCTTACAGCATACCAAGACTGTCCCATTGTCTTAGAGCATACCAAGACTGTCCCATTGTCTTAGAGCAGTCCAAGACTGTCCCATTGTCTTACAGCATACCAAGACTGTCCCATTGTCTTAGAGCATACCAAGACTGTCCCATTGTCTTAGAGCATACCAAGACTGTCCCATTGTCTTAGAGCATACCAAGACTGTCCCATTGTCTTACAGCATACCAAGACTGTCCCATTGTCTTAGAGCATACCAAGACTGTCCCATTGTCTTAGAGCAGTCCAAGACTGTCCCATTGTCTTAGAGCATACCAAGACTGTCCCATTGTCTTAGAGCATACCAAGACTGTCCCATTGTCTTAGAGCATACCAAGACTGTCCCATTGTCTTAGAGCATACCAAGACTGTCCCATTGTCTTAGAGCAGTCCAAGACTGTCCCATTGTCTTACAGCATACCAAGACTGTCCCATTGTCTTAGAGCAATCCAAGTCTGTGTCATTAGCATATCTGCTCACTATCCCACATGAACTATAATTTAATCAATCACATAGCTACATGCTTGTATTCTGGAAATGTCCATTATTTGAATAGGTATCTCAACTTTATGTATTGAAACTCTATGTATTGAAACTCTATGTGAGCCTTAAAATTTTATCAGTGTTATTTAGCAGGGAGGCTGAAAGCTCAGTGTTATTTAGCAGTTTGAAAGTTAACATTGCATTTGTGATTAGAAAGTGCTGTTCCTATGTCCATTCTTTATTGGCCATGTAGTGTTGACCACTATCAATGCCACAATGGTCCAGGAGCAGGCCATGCTTTCCTCTGCTCAGAACCATAAGGTTAGCATGGTGCAAGAGGCATGGGGGGTGGGGTGGGTGGGAGGTGAGAGCCAGGTGGGAGTCAGAGGAGGAACTCCGGGCAGAGTCAAGGGGGAGTTCTGTCAGTAATTCAGGGGGCTCGTCAGAGGGCGACGCCTGTCTGAGGGGAACCATGAAGAACCACGGGGGGCCAGGGGGCAGGCCTCAGGCTCCTCCACCTCAACACATGTGTTCCTGAGCTCAGATCTAACTCCCCTATGGACGGCCCTCAGAAGAGCATTCGCCTGGAAAACGATCTGACAGGTGTCTGCACAAACACACAACACAAACAACCCAGGTTTTAATTAAACCTGGCCTAAGAGCCATATCAGAAGATCATTAAACATCCGCAGGGCTGAGAAACATAAAAACAACACATTGAACACAGCGTCAATGCCTCGCTCAATCAGGCACACTGAATTAATTGTTTATATAGTGTGACTGTCAAAAGTATGATTTTAATACCCACATCTAGATGATTATGATGGGCCTAAATTGCAGAGGAATGAGGTGATGTGAAGATAAATGATGGAAGTGAATACATCATTTAAAAATACTCCAACCTGCCAAAATCACACAAACATAAACAAATAAACTGTCTGCCAGACATGTGCACACAGGTACTCACGCACGGACTCACGCAAACACACACAGTGGCCCTGTTCAAGAGCATCCAAATCGTGATGTATCATGGGTAAATTGTGATTGACTGACTGTTCTACACATACTATTCAATAGATACTGTACTTATGATGCAAGGTGATTTGCAGATCCCCTAAGGTCGATGTCCACGCCCCCTCGAAAGTCTAATTAGCATAATAACAAATAAAAAACGTCAATTTAAACTAGAGATATCCATTTTTTTGGGATTTGACTCAATCCACCACATCCGCCTGTGTAACACTTGACGAGCGTCACGGGACTCGTCTGAAGTCGGTACAGCCGTTCTGCCAACTTCTGTCTGTAGCGTCGGAACAGTTTAGCCTACACACTAGTATGACCCCTCTCTGGAAAGGTGAGACTCTCACGAACACGTATATTGTTTTGCTCCTGTATTTAAAGCTGTATGGTGATGATACATAGGGCGGCAGGTAGCTTAGTGGGTAAGAGCGTTGTGCCAGTAACCGAAAGGTCGCTGGTTCTAATCCCCGAGCCGACTAGGTGAAAAATCTGTCGATGTGCCCTTAAGCAAGGCACTTAACCCTAATTGCTCCTGTAAGTCGCTCTGGATAAGAGCGTCTGCTAAATGACTAAAATGTAAATGTAAAAATACATTATTACAATAGAGGCAATAATATCCACAGTGGCCCGTGTATGCAAATAGTGGTGTAAAAAATTTAAAAGGAAGTTTTGTTTTGGAGTGTCTATCCTATATCTAAGATATATAAGAAAGATCAAGAAACATTTCTTATTTTTTTTACATTTATTTAACCCCTTATTTTTGTCACTAAACAGTCTCCATATATACAGTACTTCCGCCTGTGGGCGTCACAAGCCTTGTCTGAAGGTCCCCCGGTACCATTTGAAAAAATTTATGGAAGTATATATGGAGACTGTTTAGTGACAAAAATAAGGGGTTAAATAAATGTAAAAAAAAAAAAAAGAAATGTTTCCTGATCTTTCATTTATATCTCAGATAAAGGATAGACACTCCAAAACAAACTTCCCTTCTAATTATTTACACCACTATTTCCATTAACTTCAAACAGACATACATACCCCACCAGACACGCCATAATGGGTTTCTTCCCGGTACCTAAACCAAAAATAGATTTAATGTGTCGCTCAGTTATGCATAGAGCCATGTCATCGTGGAATGCTCTGTCACCAGAGGTTACTCAGGCAAAAAGCAAGTTTAGCTTAAAGAAACAGATAAAACACACACTGTATCACAGCGCCTCTCCCCTTTTAAAGCTCTAATTTAACTGTACTGTCTATTACAATATGAGTATGTATATATGAATAGTGTGTAAATTGTATTTTTGTTGTCTCTTGGTGTCTTTCAATTATTTAATGTAATATGTTACGTTGTTCTTGTCTATTACTGTTCTGTACTGTGTCATGCATTTGTTTTATGTGGACCCCAGGAAGAGTAGCTGCTGCATGTACAGTAGCTATTGGGGATCCTATTAAACTAAACTCCTCAGCAACACACTAGTGCAGACAGCATTCTACTCACCATGTCAACAGTCAGCCCTGAAGCTCGACTACACAGCTGAAGCCCTGGAGCTCTACCAAACAGCTGAAGCCCTGGAGCTCTATAACACAGCTGAAGCCTTGGAGCTCTACCAAACAGCTGAAGCCCTGGAGCTCTACCACACAGCTGAAGCCTTGGAGCTCTACCAAACAGCTGAAGCCCTGGAGCTCTACCACACAGCTGAAGCCCTGGGGCTCTACCACACAGCTGAAGCCCTGGAGCTCTACCACACAGCTGAAGCCCTGAAGCTCTACTAAACAGCTGAAGCCCTGGAGCTCTACCACACAGCTGAAGCCCTGGAGCTCTACTACACAGCTGAAGCCCTGGAGCTCTACCACACAGCTGAAGCCTTGGAGCTCTATCACACAGCTGAAGCCCTGGAGCTCTACCACACAGCTGAAGCCCTGGAGCTCTACCACACAGCTGAAGCCCTGGAGCTCTACCACACAGCTGAAGCCCTGGAGCTATACCACACAGCTGAAGCCTTGGATCTCTATCACACAGCTGAAGCCCTGGAGCTCTACCACACAGCTGAAGCCCTGGAGCTCTACTACATAGCTGAAGCCCTGGAGCTCTACCACATAGCTGAAGCCCTGGAGCTCTACCACACAGCTGAAGCCTTGGAGTTCTATCACACAGCTGAAGCCTTGGAGCTCTATCACACAGCTGAAGCCCTGGAGCTCTACCAGACAGCTGAAGCCCTGGAGCTCTACCACACAGTTGAAGCCCTGGAGCCCTATCACACAGTTATGGCCAAACTGGGAGACAGGACATACCCCTTCATTATGCTCTTGACATACAGGATAGTGTAATTTAATATAATATATAGCTGATGATGTCCCTCATGCCCTAAAATGTCATCCGGTCATCCTGTCTTTGAAGCTGTTTGGCGATGATACATTATTACAAATATCCACAGTGGCCCGTAGAGACCGTCCCATCACGCTTGTCTCTGATTGGATAACTTTAGTCCACCATGCCCTGCAGCTGTCTGTGTGAGTATAAAACTCAATGTAGGATTCTGCTCAGGTCTCAGGTCAGGGAGTGAACCCCCTCAGAGTGTGTTTGAGAGTGTGTGATGCCGCTGCTCTGGGTGGTAGTGTTGGGGGTGTTAGGAGACTTTGGGGCAGAGGGAGAGGAGTCTCTCTGTCGGATACTGGGGAGCCCAGAGTTCCCTCTGCTGTCCAAGGAAGGAGACGTGACTATAGGAGGAGCCTTCTCCATCCACAGCAAAATCACAGAGCCCCCGCTCTCCTTCACAGAAACACCACCTCCTCTCACCTGCTCCAGGTAAGCTCCTCTTTGGTTACAGTTTATTGAATATTTGACTATTTTATTATTATTTCATTTTGAGGGGGAAATGTAAAAAAATTAAAAACAAAAATAACCACCACTTTTGTGGTTGTATGCTCATGATTTGTATGACTTTAACTCATATTTTTCTTTATCTTCCTCTAGTGTAAACCTCAGAGAGTTTCGATTTGCTCAGACCATGATCTTTGCCATCGAGGAGATCAACAACAGTGACATTCTGCTTCCGAATGTCTCTATTGGATATCGTATCTACGACAACTGCGGCTCGACTCTGTCCTCCATGCGTGCGGCCATGGCCCTGATGAACGGTCATGAGAGGACGGTGGGAAAGACCTGCTCTGGCCAATCAGCAGTCCACGCCATCATCGGAGAGTCAGAGTCCTCCTCCACCATAGTGATGTCACGCACCACAGGCCCATTCCAAATACCTGTGGTAAGAGGCCCTATAGGAGAAGCTATTGACATTATATGAGAATTTAAGTCAATCTTGTTTTAGTGTGTTCACTTCCGTCTCTTTCTCTCTCTGTCTCTCTCCCTTTCTCTCTCGTCCTCTCTCTCTCTCTCTTCTGTAGATCAGCCACTCTGCCACATGCGAGTGCCTAAGCAGCAGGAAGGAGTACCCTTCTTTCTTCAGAACCATCGCCAGTGACCTCTATCAGAGCAGAGCCCTGGCCCAGCTGGTCAAGTACTTTGGCTGGAGCTGGGTGGGAGCGGTCAATAGTGATAGTGACTACGGTAATAACGGCATGGCTATCTTCCTGGCTGCAGCCCAGGAGGAGGGCGTCTGTGTGGAATACTCAGAGAAGTTCAGCCGGACGGAGCTAGGGAAGCTGTTAAAGGTTGTGGATGTGATCCGAGCGGGGACGGCCAGGGTGATCGTAGGCTTTCTGGCCCACGTGGAGATGAACAACCTGCTGGAGCAGCTCAGTCTGCAGAACATCACCGGCCTGCAGTTTATTGGTGTGGAGGCCTGGATCACTGCAGACAGCCTGGTCACCCCTACTAGCTACAGTGTGCTGGGGGGTTCACTGGGTTTTGCTGTCCAGAAGACCAACATTAGCGGCTTCTTCGACTTTGTGACAAAGCAGTTCTGGGAGACGGCATTTCAATGCACAGAGACAAGCCACCAGGAGAATGCAACGCTGAGTAGGCCTTGTAGTGAGAGTCAGGATCTGATGGAGCTGAGAGGTTATAATGCAGATGTGGAAGAGCTCAGATACTCTAGTAATATCTATAAAGCCATATATGCAGTGGCCCACTCTCTGCACATCTTGCTGAAGTGCAAAGCGGAACGCGGATGTGATCAAAATGTGAAAACTGAACCTTGGCAGGTAACAGCAACTACACTTCCACTATTCTCTATTCCTCACCGCCAGTGTAACTGAAAATAAAAACGGGTACTTTTTTTTCCTTTGTCCAGGTAGTGGAGTCTCTGAAGCAGGTGAATTTCACTATAAAGACGGGGGACCAGGTGTGGTTTGACAGTACCGGTGCTGCAGCAGCCGTGTATGAGGTGGTGAACTGGGCCAGAGGGGCAGACGGAAGCGTCCAGTTTAAACCAGTGGGTTACTATGATGCCTCCCTACCCCCTGGACAACAGTTTGTCCTCAGGACAGAGGACATCATGTGGCCTGGGGGACTCCCACAGGTACAGTAAATAGGTGCTCCCAGGTTAAAACAAATTGTTTACAAACACAAACGTTTCTGAATAAAAGAAGCTTACCGGTTAGAGCGTTGGGCCAGTAACTAAAAAGGTTGCTGGTTCGAGAACCCTGCTGGAGTAAAACGTGTAACATTTAGAGTAAAGCGTGTATGCTCTCTGTCCCCTAAAGATGCCCGTGTCAGTGTGCAGTGAGAGCTGTCCCCCAGGCACTCGTAAGGCTGCACAGAAAGGAAAGCCTGTCTGCTGTTATGACTGTATCCCGTGTGCAGAGGGAGAGATCAGCAACGCTACAGGTACCACAATCCCAACAATCAACCTACACAGAACTTATACAAATTGCGCACTGTGTGTCCTAATCCAATTTTTCAGGGTTCATTCCTTGGTCAATGTAATGTCTAGATTATGACATCATGTCTTCTATTTTACTCCTATTCATGATTTCCTTTCAGATTCTAATGGCTGCGTACACTGCCCTGAGGAGTACTGGTCAAATCCTGGCAGAGACATGTGTATATTAAAGGCTATTGAGTTCCTGACCTTTACTGAGGTCATGGGGATAGTACTTATGCTTTTCTCCTTGTTTGGAGTGTTTCTAGCTGTGCTTGTGGCTATTCTCTTCTTGATAAAGAAGGACACTCCCATCGTCAGGGCCAACAACTCTGAGCTGAGCTTCCTGCTGCTCTTCTCCTTGACTCTGTGTTTTCTGTGTTCTCTTACTTTCATTGGCCGGCCCTCTGAGTGGTCCTGTATGCTGCGCCACACAGCGTTTGGGATCACCTTCGTCCTCTGCATCTCTTGTGTTCTGGGGAAAACAATAGTGGTGTTGATGGCCTTCAGGGCTACACTTCCAGACAGTAATGTCATGAAATGGTTTGGGCCTCCACAGCAGAGACTCAGTGTTCTGGCTTTCACTCTCATACAGGTCCTGATCTGTGTTCTCTGGTTAACAGTCTCCCCTCCTTTCCCCTACAAGAATATGAAGACCTATAAGGAAAAGATCATTCTAGAGTGTGATGTGGGTTCAGCCATTGGTTTCTGGGCTGTGTTGGGGTATATAGGACTCCTGGCTCTCTTGTGCTTTGTGCTGGCTTTTCTGGCTCGAAAGCTGCCTGATAACTTCAATGAGGCCAAATTCATCACCTTCAGCATGCTCATATTCTGTGCAGTCTGGATCACCTTTATCCCAGCTTATGTCAGCTCTCCTGGGAAGTTCACTGTAGCTGTGGAGATATTTGCTATTCTGGCCTCTAGTTATGGGTTGCTTTTCTGTTTATTTGCACCTAAATGTTATATAATCCTGTTTAAACCTGAGCTAAATACCAAGAAACACATGATGGGGAAAATGAAATAAAAACATGCAATGTACTGTAATGATCATTTTTCCTAAAATCTTTCCATGTGCTGCTCTGCTTGATCAAGTAATAAATGGAATTGGGAATGCGTTAAGCTTCAGTGCTATTCTGTCAACATACAGTACAAGCACCCCACTGCAAGTGAAAGACACACAAGCAAATGGCATGTCCTTATTCTGGCAAATATGCTACTGGGTCTTTCCACAAAGTGAGTCCCTTTTGGGTAGTGTAACTTGGTGAAAACAAAAGTTTGATTTCACCTGATTTTAACATTCTGTCACGAAGCGCACATGTTCAATTTAATAAAAAAACATGTTGTCCCATCTCAAGAGGTTAAAATAAAATAAAATAAACTATAGTCAGTGCCTATGAAAGTTAGAGTCCTGAATTGAAACAATTACAAAGCCAACTCCCCGCCTCAGTTTTGGTAAAAAATCTGAGGGATGCGCCTGGAGAAATTAATCTGTTAAAACGTTTCTAGCCTGTCTATCTATGGCCAACAGGGTTGTTGCTATGGGCAACTCAGTTTTCCACCACAAAACACCAGAAAATGAAAGAAAGAGTAGAACCACCTCAACTGCTTTTCAAATCAAATCAAATCTAATTTTATTTGCCACATGTGCCGAATACAACAGGTGTAGACTTACTGAAATGCTTACTTACAGCCCTTAACCAACAATGCATGTATTTCTTAATATAAAAGTAAAATAAAACAACAACTAAAAAAAGTGTTTAGAAAAAAAGAGCAGAAGTTAAAATAAAATAACAGTAGGCAGGCTATATACAGGGGGGTACCGGTGCAGAGTCAATGTGCGGGGTCACCGGCTAGTTGAGGTAGTTGAGGTAATATGTACATGTGGGTAGAGTTAAAGTGACTATGCATAAATCATTAACAGTGTAGCAGCAGCGTGAAAAGAAGGGTTGGGGTGCAAATAGTCTGCGTAGCCATGATTAGCTGTTCAGGAGTCTTATGGCTTGGAGGTAGAAGCTGTTGAGAAGCCTTTTGGACCTAGACTTGGTGCTCCGGTACCGCTTGCCGTGCGGTAGCAGAGAGAACAGTCTATGACTAGGGTGGCTGGAGTCTTTGACAATTTTGAGGGCCTTCCTCTGACACCGCCTGGTATAGAGGTCCTGGATGGCAGGAAGCTTGGCCCCAGTGATGTACTGGGCCGTACGCACTACCCTCTGTAGTGCCTTGCGGTCGGAGGCCGAGCAGTTGCCATACCAGGCGGTGATGCAACCAGTCAGGATGCTCTCGATGGTGCAGCTGTAGAACTTTTTGAGGATCTGATGACCCATGCCAAATCTTTACACTGTGATTTGACTAATAGATGTTCCAAAAAATATTTTAAAAGGAATAGTTTCACTAAATTAAAACGAAAGTTGAGTTTACGTAACAGGGTTGACCTTAAAATGAGGGACAGTTTTTTATTTTTTAAATAAATAATCACATTAATAAATAATAATCTTCAGAAATGACTTTGTCAAAACAACAAAATAACTAGGGTTTAAAAACTAAAATCTGATTCATTTAATAAAACAGGCTTTTAAAATTCAATATTGGTGCACAATTTCTACTTAAAATATCAAAGGGACGCAAAAGGGACTCATTTCGTGGAACGACCCTACTCCATATTAGAGACACCACCTAAATGAAACCAACTATACAGACAAAGGACTTGAATTTGACACCTTCATCCACCTGTATATGCTGGCATTAGCGGTCCCCAAATACACAAAGAACACACACAACCTGTATTCGTTATCCGTCACTAGGACAATGTGTTTAACAACATTGGTCAAACTTACACTACCGGTCAAAAGTTTTAGAACACATACTCATTAAAGGTTTTTTCTTTATTTTTACTATTTTCTACATTGTAGAATAATAGTGAAGACATCAAAACTATGAAATAACACATATGGAATCATGTAGTAACCAAATAAGTGTTAAACAAATCAAAATATATTTTATATTTTGAGATTCTTCAAATAGCCACCCTTTGCCTTGATGACAGCTTTGCACACTCTTGGCATTCTCTCAACCAGCTTCATGAGGTAGTCACCTGGAATGCATTTCAATTAACAAGTGTGCCTTCTAAAAACTTAATTTGTGGAATGTATTTCCTTCTTAATGCTTTTGAGCCAATCAGTTGTGTTGTGACAAGGGGGGGGGGGGGGGGGGGGGGGGGGGGGGGGTATACAGAAGATAGCCCTATTTGGTAAAAGACCAAGTCCATATAAAGGCAAGAAAGACAGTCCATCATTACTTTAAGACATGAAGGTCAGTCAATACGGAACATTTAAAGAACTTTTAACGTTTCTTCATGTGCTGTCGCAAAAAACATCAAGTGCTATGATGAAACTGGCTCTCATGAGGACCGCCACAGGAATGGAAGACCCAGAGTTACCTCTGCTGCAGAGGATAAGTTCATTAGAGTTTCCAGCCTCAGAGATTGCAGCCCAAATAAATGCTTCACAGAGTTCAAGTAACAGACACATCTCAACATCAGCTGTTCAGAGGGGACTGTGTGAATCAGGCCTTCATGGTCGAATTGCTGCAAAGAAACCACTACTAAAGGACACCAATAAGAAGAAGAGACCTGCTTGGTCCAAGAAACATGAAAAATGGACATTAGACTGGTGGAAATTTGTCCTTTGGTCTGGAGTCCAAATTGGAGATTTTTGGTTCCAACCGCTGTGTCTTTTTGAGACGCGGTGTTGGTGAACGGATGATCTCCGCAAGTATATTTCCCACCGTAAAGCATGGAGGAGGAGGTGTGATGGTGTGGGGGTGCTTTGCTGGTGACACTGTCTGTGATTTACTTCTAAAGTACATTAATTCTACACTCTTAGAAGAAAGTTGCTATCTAGAACCTAAAAGGGTTCTTCGGCTGTCCCCATAGGAGAACCCTTCGAAGAACCCTTTTTGGTTCCATGTAGAATCTTTTTGGATTCCATGTAAAACCCTTTCCACAGATGGTTCTACATGGAACCCAAACGTTTTTTAAAATCTGGAACCAAATAGTGTTCTCCTACTGGGACAGCGTACGTCAGTACATGGTGATTATTTTAACTCTTGCAGGTGTTGAGTTACCTGCGAGACGAAAACTTCACCATGAAGTCTGGGGAGAGAATTGATTTTGATGAGAACAGAGACCCCACAGCCACCTATGAGCTGGTGAACTGGCAGAGAGAGCAGGCAGGAGAGACTGTGTTTGTGACAGTGAGGAATTACGATGCCTCTCTCCCTAATGGAGACCAGTTTACCATGAATAGGATAAAGATAGCATGGGTTGGCAATCTCTTAATGGTACACAGTAACACATGGCATCTCTTAAAGGTAAAGAGTAACACATGGCATCTCTTAAAGGTAAAGAGTAACACATGGCATCTCTTAAAGGTAAAGAGTAACACATGGCATCTCTTAAAGGTAAAGAGTAACACATGGCATCTCTTAAAGGTACACAGTAACACATGGCATTTCTTAAAGGTACACAGTAACACATGGCATCTCTTAAAGGTACACAGTAACACATGGCATCTCTTAAAGACCATGGTGCTTGTCTACGGAGCTGTGAGGGGAACGGCACCTCCGTACCTTCAGGCTCTGATCAGTCCCTACACCCAAACGAGGTCATTGCATTCATCCACCTTTAGCCTGCTGGCCCCCCTACCTCTGCGGAAGCACAGTTCCCGCTCAGCCCAGTCAAAACTGTTCGCTGCTCTGGCACCCCAATGGTGGAACAAGGTCCCTCACGACGACAGGACGGCGGAGTCACTCACCACGATCCGAAGACACTTGAAACCCCACCTCTTTAAGGAATACCTGGGATAGGATAAATTAATCCTTCTACCCCCCCCCCCTTACCCCACCCCCCCAAAAAAAATAAAAATATATATATTGTAAAGTGGTTATCCCACTAGCTATGAGGTAAATGCACCGATTTGTAAGTCGCTCTGGATAAGAGCTGCTAAATGACGTAAATATAAATGTAAATGTTAATCGTACACAGTAACACATGGCAGCAGTTGCAGGTACTTTTAGAGAATACAGATAATTAGATTAAAGATATTTTTAATTGGTGGGAGAAATCTGATGACACATACAATGTGTATGTGATAATGAATTTAATTGAATGATTGTGTGACCAAGAGGTTAATAACTTGACTGAAGGAGAAAAGAGAGAGAGAGACAGAGAGAGGGAGTGAGTGAGCAGGTGTTGTATTCGTGTTTCAGAGGCCTCGGTCTGTGTAGTGACAGCTGCCTCCCAGGGTTCCGCCAGGCAGAGATCTGCTGTTTGTCATGTATGTGCTGCTGGGGATATAATCAACCTAACAGGTGAGACAACTGATACTACATCCAGCGCTAGCTTCTTGGGGACCCTAAGATGAATGGTCCGGGAGCCCCGTATCAGCCGCATACGTCTCTTAGTAGCCGGGCTCTGACTGATACTAACCAAATCCACTGACCTAAAAGATACATCAACTGTAGAATACGTGTTCACTTTTAGAATATAATACGCTACTTGATTATAATTAAATCAGTGTTGTGACATGAGCATTTTCCTTTGTAGATTCAGCTGAACGCACACGGTGTTCCCTGGAATACTGGTCAAACGGAGACAAGAGTCGCTGTGTCCCGAAGTAGGTGGAATATCTCTCATTTGACGAAATCACGGGAATCCTCCTGGCTGCTATCTCATTGGTCGGAGCGTGTTTAACCACAGTGGTGGCATTGGTTTTCGTTCACTTCCAAGAGACTCCCATCGTCAGGGCCAACCACTCAGCTTCCTGCTGCTCTTCTCCTTGACTCTGTGTTTTCTGTGTTCTCTTACTTTCATTGGCCGGCCCTCTGAGTGGTCCTGTATGCTGCGCCACACAGCGTTTGGGATCACCTTCATCCTCTGCATCTCTTGTGTTCTGGGGAAAACAATAGTGGTGTTGATGGCCTTCAGGGCTACACTTCCAGGCAGTAATGTCATGAAATGGTTTGGGCCTCCACAGCAGAGACTCAGTGTTCTGGCTTTCACTCTCATACAGGTCCTGATCTGTGTTCTTTGGTTAACAGTCTCCCCTCCTTTCCCCTACAAGAATATGAAGACCTATAAGGAAAAGATCATTCTAGAGTGTGATGTGGGTTCAGCCATTGGTTTCTGGGCTGTGTTGGGGTATATAGGACTCCTGGCTCTCTTGTGCTTTGTGCTGGCTTTTCTGGCTCGAAAGCTGCCTGATAACTTCAATGAGGCCAAATTCATCACCTTCAGCATGCTCATATTCTGTGCAGTCTGGATCACCTTTATCCCAGCTTATGTCAGCTCTCCTGGGAAGTTCACTGTAGCTGTGGAGATCTTTGCCATTCTGGCCTCTAGCTTTGGGTTGTTTTTCTGTATATTTGCACCTAAATGTTTCATATTACTGAAAGCAGAGATAAATACAAAGAAAAACAATAATGTAATTACGGACTGTTCGAAATGTACAGAACTGGGACCTAGAGGAAAATGTTTTACATTTCATTCAGGGGGAGGCTTTAGTATTTTAGTATTTTTTTAAATCTAGTCCAGGGGACATTTTCATGTCATTTGTAATTGATAACATTCCAACATTTTTTAGAATGAGTTGCTTATTAAGCTATATCTCCATGTGTGCCCGATGCCACCCCTCATCTCTGATTCTCCACCCTGCGCTCAATATTAAGTGTGCCTATAGGCTATTTAGTGTGGTCTCAATCAAATTATCCATACCTTAGGCTAGGCAATATGAAGAGAAGCACAGGGCACAGTTATATTTCTAAGAAAATTAACTTATTTCTCGAGTCTTTTGCGCTGCTGGGATGGTGTAAATAAAACTAGGCTGCTTCCCCAGGTTGTTGCCGTAAATGAGAATGTGTTCTCCGTCAACTTATCTGGTAAAATAAGGGTAAAAAAATAAAAAATAAAAATCAACTGCAATGGATATTCCAACCCAGAGCCCCGGCCTGCTCTGCTCTTGCTGATCAAAACCTTTTATCGTGGTGCCTAACATATGGCTGAACTGTGTACGGTGGCAGTTCTGGAGGCGAGTCAAAGGCTTTTTCTGAAATGTGTTTTTGATTAGTCCGAAGAAATTACATATAGTTTATACTAGCCTATTATGGGAGAGCGTGAAGATGAGAAGGAGGACCAGAGGTCATCTTTGATAGTTTACTACTACTATACTTGATTTTAACAACAACAATATGTTTCTTGCTCATGAAGAAGCTACTTATGAGTGTAAGGGTTGGTGTGAGGTGTGACCCAGGTGCGGTGCAGTAGAAAGAGATGGTGAAACAAGGAACTTTACTGATGGTCTCTAAGCCAGAATACAAAATAACGGACTTTACACAAAAAAGAAAGGCGGAGCAAATAAGACTCCACAAAAAAGGCAGACAGCCAAAAATACGAAATACTAACTATGACTGAAATAATAAATAAACAGGGAGAACACTTCTCATGTGTATGTGACAGTGAGGGAAAAAAGTATTTGATCCCCTGCTGATTTTGTATGTTTGCCCACTGACAAAGAAATTATCAGTCTATAATTTTAATGGTAGGTATTTGAACAGTGAGAGACAGAATAACAACAACAAAAATCCAGAAAAACGCATGTCAAAAAATGTTATACATTTATTTGCATTTTAATGAGGGAAATAAGTATTTGACCACCTCTCAATCAGAAAGATTTCTGGCTCCCAGGTGTCTTTTATACAGGTAACGAGCTGAGATTAAGAGCACACTCTTAAAGGAAGTGCTCCTAATCTCAGCTTGTTACCTGTATAACAGACACCTGTCCACAGAAGCAATCAATCAATCAGATTCCAAACTCTCCACCATGGCCAAGACCAAAGAGCTCTCCAAGGATGTCAGGGACAAGATTGTAGACCTACATAAGGCTGGAATGGGCTGCAAGTTGGTGTGATTATTCGCAAATGGAAGAAACACAAAAGAACTGTCAATCTCCCTCGGCCTGGGGCTCCATGCAAGATCTCACCTCGTGGAGTTGCAATGATCATGAGAACGGTGAGGAATCAGCCCAGAACTACACAGGAGGATCTTGTCAATGATCTCAAGGCAGCTGGGACCATAGTCACCAAGAAAAAACAATTGGTAACACACTACGCCGTGAAGGACTGAAATCCTGCAGCGCCCGCAAGGTCCCCCTGCTCAAGAAAGCACATATACAGGCCCGTCTGAAGTTTGCCAATGAACATGAAAGTGTTGTGGTCAGATGAGACCAAAATGGAGCTCTTTGGCATCAACTCAACTCGCCGTGTTTGGAGGAGGAGGAATGCTGCCTATGACCCCAAGAACACCATCCCCACCGTCAAACATGGAGGTGGAAACATTATGCTTTGGGGGTGTTTTTCTGCTAAGGGGACAGGACAACTTCACCGCATCAAACGGGACAATGGACGGGGCCATGTACCGTCAAATCTTGGGTGAGAACCTCCTCCCTCAGCCAGGGCATTGAAAATGGGTCGTGGATGGGTATTCCAGCATGACAATGACCCAAAACACACGGCCAAGGCAACAAAGGAGTGGCTCAAGAAGAAGCACATTAAGGTCCTGGAGTGGCCTAGCCAGTCTCCAGACCTTAATCTCATAGAAAATCTGTGCAGGGAGCTGAAGGTTCGAGTTGCCAGACGTCAGCCTCAAAACCTTAATGACTTGGAGAAGATCTGCAAAGAGGAGTGGGACAAAATCCCTCCTGAGATGTGTGCAAACCTGGTGGCCAACTACAAGAAACGTCTGACCTCTGTGATTGCCAACAAGGGTTTTGCCACCAAGTACTAAGTCATGTTTTGCAGAGGGGTCAAATACTTATTTCCCTCATTAAAATGCAAATCAATTCATAACATTTTTGACATGAGTTTTTCTGGATTTTGTTGTTGTTATTCTGTCTCTCACTGTTCCAATAAACCTACCATTACAATTATAGACTGATCATGTCTTTGTCAGTGGGCAAACGTACAAAATCAGCAGGGAATCAAATACTTTTTTCCCTCATTGTACCTGTCCATACGTTCCGCGATCAGACACTGATTAGTACTGCTTGGCATAGTGAAAACTGAGCAAGGGAGCACATGGAAGTGAGGGCATAAATACACAGGTGAATCAGATAGACACAGGTGACACCAAAAGGAAGATGATTAGTCCAGACTGTGAGTGAGGAGGTGCCTAAGGTTGTCGGAGGATGACACCTAGTGGGTCGCTCCGGAACTGCAACCCCCTCCTGTAACAATGAGAGTTAGGAAGGGTGTTCTTAATGTTTTGTACACTCAGTGTATAATGGTACATTGGTATGTGATGCTTTATGCTATAAACACGCTGTAAAATACCCAGGAAATACTTTTTTTTTGCAGGGCGTAGCATATCATACAAAATGTATTACATTGCACACAATTGTGGACCATTTTCGGGGACCCGTTTTGGTTACCTGGAAGAGTAGCCAGCAGTTAAAGCTTACATTTTTTCTGTGTTTGTAGGCCTACTCTGTCTGGGGTGGAAAGGTAGGCCTAACTTTTGAAAGTACCATGCTTACATTCATAATGACATCTCAGATTTAATTATTTGCAAACAGCGAAAGTTTCGTTGCAAACAAAACACACTGATTTGGCATTGGAGAAATATGATAAGGTGAATGCATAGGCCTATTTCTCTGTCTAGTCTTAGCATGTCATTTCGGTCATTTGTGTGGTATTAAAACATATTCTGCTCAAGGCCTCCAGTCATGTAACATGACATAGAATTGAAACACATGAAATGCGCTTATAAAAGGCTACTTAGTCTCTGACCCGCAAATACAATGATAGACTCATGCAATGCTTTTATTATAAAGGAGATATTTCTACCCTTAGTCTTGTCCATGGTGGTCTGCGAACCCACAACTTTTGGCCCGCATCCCTTTGTGCTATCCAAATTGTTAGGTTGCCATTGAACGCTTACGAGAAAAATAACAGTTTCCAGAACTGCATATCGGCTCTGGGCCCGGTTTCCCAAAAGCATCTTAAGGCTAAGTTCATCGTAAAATCTCTGAGCTTTTTCCCAAAACCATCGTCATTAACGTCGCACTTGAAAACGCTTGTAATCTCATTTCTGCCTCAGACCTCTCGTAGAACAGCTAAGTGCATCGTTAAATGCTTTTTTGCCCTCCCGTGTCACTTTATACACACTTTATGAGGGAGAGGGGGTGGGGAGGGTGTGGGCGTAAGACAAGTGCGCTGGTTGCCCCCGAAATGGTCAGTATTGTGAAATAATTATAATGCTGAGGTAAGATTTAAACGGAGAAAGCTGATCAGAGAGCAGCGCTGCTTTTCTTTTCGATCCTATCAATATCGACATACTATGCTCCAACGACGCACTTAGCGACCATTCTCTCTGCGTGATGTTTTGGGAAACGCATGTAAAATCTTCGGCTGTTGTAGGAAAGACGCATTGTTAAAACACTCGTAAGCCTAAGTTCCATCGCTATCGGGAAACCGGGCCCTGGTCTAAAACTGCATATCGAAGGCCCTGGTCTGTCCTAGGAGTGGAGGGTGAACGGTAGGCATGTCCTCTGCTATCCACTTTATGTTTTAATTAATATTATTTTGGGTACAGGGGAGGGTCACTTGTTTTTTTTCAATCTTTCATGGAGGGTTTAGTACAAAATTCAAAAGGCACTCGCACGTCTGTGCTATCTTTTGTTGCAGGTGCAAGGTAACAGTTGAATAAGATGAGAAAAAATAAGAAACCCGCACACTGCTCTTGATAGTATCATTGCTCTTGATAGTATCACTGCTCTTGATAGTATCATTGCTCTTGATAGTATCACTGCTCTTGATAGTATCATTGCTCTTGATAGTATCACTGCTCTTGATAGTATCACTGCTCTTGATAGTATCACTGCTCTTGATAGTATCATTGCTCTTGATAGTATCACTGCTCTTGATAGTATCATTGCTCTTGATAGTATCACTGCTCTTGATAGTATCATTGCTCTTGATAGTATCACTGCTCTTGATAGTATCACTGCTCTTGATAGTATCACTGCTCTTGATAGTATCACTGCTCCCGATAGTATCACTGCTCTTGATAGTATCACTGCTCTTGATAGTATCACTGCTCTCGATAGTATCACTGCTCTTGATAGTATCACTGCTCTTGATAGTATCACTGCTCTTGATAGTATCACTGCTCTTGATAGTATCACTACTCTTGATAGTATCACTGTAGCTCATCTTCCTTCCGGTGTCACCTCAGCTAGCTCAGCTGGTAGAGCACGGCGCTTGTAACGCCAAGGTAGTGGGTTCGATCCCCAGGACCACCCATACACAAAAATGTATGCACGCATGACTGTAAGTCGCTAAATGGCATATTATTATTATAGATAGTATCACTACTCTTGATAGTATCACTGTTCTAGATAGTATCACTGTTCTTGATAGTATCATTGCTCTTGATAGTATCACTGCTCTTGATAGTATCACTGCTCTTGATAGTATCACTGTTCTAGATAGTATCACTACTCTTGATAGTATCACTGTTCTAGATAGTATCACTGCTCTTGATAGTATCATTGCTCTTGATAGTATCACTGCTCTTGATAGTATCACTGCTCTTGATAGTATCACTGCTCTCGATAGTTTCACTGCTCTCGATAGTATCACTGCTCTCGATAGTATCACTGCTCTTGATAGTATCACTGCTCTTGATAGTATCACTGCTCTTGATCGTATCACTGCTCTCGATAGTGTCACAGCTCTCAATAGTATCACTGCTCTTGATAGTATCACTGCTCTTGATAGTATCACTGCTCTTGATAGTGTCACTGCTCTTGATAGTATCACTGCTCTTGATAGTATCACTGCTCTCGATAGCATCACTGCTCTTGATAGTATCACTGCTCTTGATAGTATCACTGCTCTTGATAGTATCACTGCTCTTTATTAAGCTTTACGTATCAACCTGAAGGCCTTTCTCAGAGCTTTTGTGCATTTTATTTTTAAATTAGCACCCTTATGTAGACATAGCTCCACCCACATCCGTTCAATGCATCGAATGGGGTTGGAGTCGAGGGAAAATAAGTAAAGTGTTACCAAATATAACAATGTGCATTTTTTAAGTATTCTAATAAAGTGTATACATAAAACGTATTAAACACGTCTGTAAAACCACAATGAGGACATCGACCCATCAGCGAATGGAGGGTTTAGTTGAAATAAATATTTGCTGAATGGAGGGCCATCCATTTTCATTTCAGATAGGTCTGATTTTCTCTAGGTACCCCTTATTATAAATAACCTACAGTACATGTTGACTGATTGAAATAAGTTATTTCCCAAGGACAAATTATAACTAGAAAAAACAATAACGCTAAACCATTCACTAATAATCAAAAAACTACTTTGTTGTATTTCTGCCTGAATTGCAGTTTCACCGGAAACGTTCTGATTTCCCCAAAGACTCGCCATGTAAAAAAACAAGGTTTCTTCAGAGAAGTAATCTTTTAGAATCTATATTCAGAAGTGACTGAGTCATTGGTTCTGGGAAAGACACACGGGACTACACTATTCTTATTTAACACCCGATAGGCCAACTCTTTTGTTGTGAGTGTCATCATTGGTGGAAACCGAGACATTGAAACATTTCTAAGCTCCTATAGCATCATACCCATCATTAATGGTAACATATAAAAGGAGCACAGAGGGAGGGTTGTCAGGACCGTGAGAGGTGAGAGACTCAGTGAAAAGCTATGCTGCAACTAGCAGACCTCCTGGTGATCACTCTGGTGACAGTGACAGCTAAGGCTGGGGAGCCTGTGTGCAGACTTTATGGAACAAAAGAACTGTCACAATTCTCAAAGGAGGGAGACATCAATTTAGGAGGCATTTTTTCCTTTCACCAAAACCCAGTCAGTGTGAATCCAACTCTGCAGGTCAACCCAGGAATTATCACATGTGAAGGGTAAGAAATTGTTGAAAAATAGTTTAGTGTGAATCATAATGCTTATGTCTCTGTTCACATGTACAAACATGTATGGTCACAGGTGTGTATATTATGGTCACAGGTGAGTATATTATGGTCACAGGTGTGTATATTATGGTCACAGGTGAGTAAGAAAAATCATATTCAAAAAGTGTTGAAAACCGTCTGTCTCCGGCTGGGATTTCACTGACTAAATGCTTTATACGTCTGTCTCTGGCTTGGATTTCACTGACTAAAACTGAAGTGACAGTACCTAGATCTCCTCTCTGCAGGCTGGACCCAGGTGAGCTCCAGTATGCCCAGACCATGATCTTTGCCATAGAGGAGATCAATAACAGTTCTGAGCTGCTGCCAGGCCTGTCTCTGGGCTACAGGATCTTTGACTCGTGCCCCAGCATCCCCCTGTCTGTTCGGGCGTCCCTGGCTCTGATGAACGGACACGAGGAGGAGTCACAGAGATGCACCAAGCCCTCCACCGTGCACGCTGTCATAGGGGAGACCACCTCCACCTCGACCATAGCCATGGCGCTCACCATGGGGCCCTTCCACATACCTGTGGTGAGTCAGGGAGTGTATGGGCGTGTGTGTGTGTATGTACTGAAAGAGAAAGGCAGAGGTGATAATATGTGAAAACACTGCCTCGCCTAAGTACTACTTTTAGAGAATGGCAACGTTGGAGCAGTGTGTAAGAAACGTCTGTCTTCTGTCTTCCAGCTCAGTCATTCAGCCACCTGTGCTTGTCTGAGTAACAGAAGGCAATACCCTTCGTTCTTCAGAACCATCCCCAGTGACTTCTATCAGAGTAGAGCCCTGGCGAAGCTGGTCAAACACTTTGGCTGGACCTGGGTGGGGGCCATCAGAACCAACAGTGACTATGGTAACAATGGCATGGCCACCTTCCTGAAAGCAGCATCCAGTGAAGGGGTGTGTGTAGAGTACTCAGTGGCAATTTACAGGACCGACCCCAGAGAATGGTTCCTAAAGGTGGTGGACATCATTAAACAGTCCACCTCCAAGGTGATCGTGGCGTTTGCAGACGGCACAGACCTGGACATCCTCATCAAAGAGCTGTACCTGCAGAACGTGACGGGGCTGCAGTGGGTGGGTAGCGAGGGTTGGATCACCTACCGTTACATCGCCTCCCACGTCAACTACGCCGTGGTCCAAGGGGCGGTGGGCTTCGCCGTGCCCAACGCGGTCATCCCCGGCCTGGGGGAGTTCTTGGCCAACAGGCGACCCTCCACCCAGCTGGGGGACAGGGGGCTGGTGGAGTTATGGGAGAGTGTGTTCAGCTGCAGCATGACTCCTGACTCACAGGGCTCCCCAGTCAGAGCCTGCACAGGGAGGGAGTCCCTGAGAGACAGTGGCTCCCGCTACACGGATGTGTCAGACGCTAGTCTGCTCAACAACATCTACAAAGCTGTGTATGCTGTGGCTCATGCTCTACACCTGCTCACTTCCTGTCAGAGTGGACAGGGGCCTTTTCAAAATAACACGTGTCCAGACATGGATAAAATAGAGCCTTGGCAGGTAAAGTACCTCTGTGGCTTTTTACCAAGCCAACAGATAACACCTGTAGCCTGTGACAGCAGGTCGGGGGGGTGGAGAAAGCAACACACGTCTATTTATTTTCTTCCTCCAGGTGTTGCACTACCTGACCCAGGTGAACTTCACCACTAAGCATGGGGAGAGGGTGTTCTTTGATGAGCAGGGGGATCCATCGGCACGCTACGCCCTGGTCAACTGGCAGATGGATAACACAGGGTACATCTTGTTCGAGACCATCGGCTACTATGACGACTCACAGCCAGAGGGAAAGACGTTTGAGATGAAGGAGGGTGTGAGTGCCATCTGGGCAGGCAATCAGCCTGAGGTAAGGACCTGTTAGGGAGAGCCCTCCTTCAATCATTCAACACAAGTGTGACTGTGTTCCTTTAAGCCAAGTCTTTTTTACAGTGAGAGTTTTGTATTAAAGTATACTGTATACTTGTGTGTGACTAAATATGAGTGATCCCTTGGGGTAAAGTGTGGCTGTGCGTTCCAGGTACCCAGGTCTATCTGCAGTGAGAGCTGTCTGCCAGGGACCCGCAGGGCCTTCGTTAAGGGGAAACCTGTCTGTTGCTTTGACTGCATCGAATGTGCAGACGGGGAGTTCAGCAACACCACAAGTGAGACCTCGGGACTCGTAGCCTTTACTCTAGCCTTCATCATGTTCATGTTGGGAAGAATCTCAGCCAGCACTTTACTGGTCTATCTAAAGATGTACTCGCTGTACATAATCAAACTGTTTATGTTTTCAGATGCAGTGACATGTACAACATGCCCCCCTGAGTGCAAGTCAAACGAAGAGAGGAATAACTGTAATTTGAAAGGCATTGAATACCTCACCTTCAGGGAACTCATGGGTATAATGTTGGTGGCATTCTCTGTGTTTGGTGGATGTCTGACAATGACAATAGCGCTGATATTCTTCCACTACAGAAAGACTCCCATCGTCAGGGCCAACAACTCTGAGCTGAGCTTCCTGCTGCTCTTCTCCTTGACTCTGTGTTTTCTGTGTTCTCTTACTTTCATTGGCCGGCCCTCTGAGTGGTCCTGTATGCTGCGCCACACAGCGTTTGGGATCACCTTCGTCCTCTGCATCTCTTGTGTTCTGGGGAAAACAATAGTGGTGTTGATGGCCTTCAGGGCTACACTTCCAGGCAGTAATGTCATGAAATGGTTTGGGCCTCCACAGCAGAGACTCAGTGTTCTGGCTTTCACTCTCATACAGGTCCTGATCTGTGTTCTCTGGTTAACAGTCTCCCCTCCTTTTCCCTACAAGAATATGAAGACCTATAAGGAAAAGATCATTCTAGAGTGTGATGTGGGTTCAGCCATTGGTTTCTGGGCTGTGTTGGGGTATATAGGACTCCTGGCTCTCTTGTGCTTTGTGCTGGCTTTTCTGGCTCGGAAGCTGCCTGATAACTTCAACGAGGCCAAATTCATCACCTTCAGCATGCTCATATTCTGTGCAGTCTGGATCACCTTTATCCCAGCTTATGTCAGCTCTCCTGGGAAGTTCACTGTAGCTGTGGAGATCTTTGCTATTCTGGCCTCTAGTTATGGAATGCTATTTTGTATATTTCTCCCGAAATGCTACATAATTTTATGTAAACCAGAGAAAAACACAAAAAAACATTTGATGGGTAACATGTCATCAAAAGCACTTTGACTTCGTTGCAACACCTATCGAATATACTTTACATTACTGACTTGAAAATGTTTCGATGTTAGATGATATTGTTTATACAGTCTTTGTCTAATATAATGTTTTTAGATAATATGACATATTGTAAGTTTCATCTCGTATCTTTATATCCTAATCTGTGCGATATTCAATAAATTGTGGCCGATAATGGTTTCTCTGCTAATTTCTCAAAGATCTCTTCTCAACTGTGATGAATAACCATTGAAACTCAGTGGAACTAATAATATATTGACATCACATCTGCGAGGTCTATTAAAAGGTAAAATCACAACCCCAATTCAATAAACGTATCATGTTGCCTATTTTAAGGGGTCCTTATTACATGTGTAATTACATTGTAACAAGTGTTGTAGTTAATTATTGGAACTTAAAGTTACACTGTATTAACAACATGTGACTGATGGTAACTGCAATCTGTAAATACAGAGGTGTAACAACAAATGCTTGTTACTGTGCTTGTTACAAATGGGCAAGTTTCCACTAAATTCACCAATGTAGCGTTTGGTTTCTTCTCAGCTGAATCTGATTCAGTAATAATTGTCACAGGGTTGTGATCTCTTGTGGACAGATGCGCTGTGTGTCAGAGGTTAAAGGTTAAAGGTTGGAGGATCAGTAGGCTCTAATTAGCTACCCGTGAATGTGCACTCTTCAAAAATCTCCATTCAATGTTGTTGCTAGCACTTTTGATAACTTTTGGTTGAGTTTACAAAAACAGATCAGATACAGGTCAACGTCACTGACTGGGGTCCACTGTATGGATGTCATCCCAGATTATAATATTTGTACTTGTAATTATTGTGTACCCATTATGACAACCTGGACCTCCTTGCCATCCAAGTCAGAGGATAAACCCACTAGCACACCACATAGTACATGTAATATCAGCGTAAGTAGAACGTAATTAATAGGTGTTACAGGATTGACCTAGTTAAAATGAAGTGTATTTCTATGTAATTAATTATTACTCAATACCAAGTGAAAATACCTACAAAAGATGAGCTTCTACTTTAGTCAACTTTATCGAAACATGTAAAAAATTACATTTCTTATGAAATAATAAGGACTTTTAATTTGATTAAACAAAGATATTGTCAATAATCAATAACATAAATCTGTAGCCTACAGTATGGTGAATAGCCTCGATCAGTGGTTCCTCAAACTGTGGGTTGATACCCACTTTTGGGTCGCGGCATGGGTCCAGGTGGGTCGCGGGATGATTCTTTTATATATATATATATATTTTTAATTGATTTTAGGAATGGAAAAACACCTTCAGTGTAAACTTAAATGACAAAAAAACAAATAGATAGTATGTAGAACAGATAATGGACCTACACTACCCAGTCAAATGTTTTAGAACACCTACTCATTCAAGGGTTTTTCTTTATATTTTACTATTTTCTACATTGTAGAATAATAGTGAAGACATCAAAACTATGAAATAACACATATGGAATCATGTAGTAACCCAAAAAGTTTTAAACAAATCTAAATATATTTTATATTAGAGATTTTTCAAATTGCCTTGATGACAGCTTTACACACTCTTGGCATTCTCTCAACCAGCTTCATGAGGTAGTCACCTGGAATGCATTTCAATTAACAGGTGTGCCTTCTTAAAAGTTAAGTTGTGGAATTTCTTTCCATCTTAATGCGTTTGAGCCAATCAGTTGTGTTGTGACAAGGAATACAGAAGATAGCCCTATTTGGTAAAAGACCAAGTCCATATTATGGAAAGAACAGCTCAAATAAGCAAAGAGAAATGACAGTCCATCATTACTTTAAGACAATGAAGGTCAGTCAATACGGAAAATTTAAAAAACTTTGAACGTTTCTTCAAGTGCAGTCGCAAAAAACCATCAAGTGCTATGACAAACTGGCTTTACTGCTTTTATTTTTTACTTATCTATTGTTTACTTAACACTTATTTTTCTTAAAAGTGCATTGTTGGTTGAGGGCTTGTAAGTAAGCATTTCACTGTAAGGTCTACACCTGTTGTATTCGGCGCATGTGACAAATACAATTTAATTTTGTTTTATTTGTTGAGGACCGCCACAGGAATGGAAGACCCAGAGCTACCTCTGCTGCAGAGGATAAGTTCGTTAGAGTTACCAGCCTCAGAAATTGCAGCCCAAATAAATGCTTCACAGAGTTCAAGTAACAGACACATCTCAACATCAACTGTTCAGAGGAGACTGTGTGAATCAGGCCTTCTTTACACTTCATGGTAGAATTGCTGTAAAGAAACCACTACTAAAGGACACCAATAAGAAGAAGAGACTTGCTTGGGCCAAGAAACACGAGCAATAAACATTAGACCGGTGGAAATTTGTCCTTTGGTCTGGAGTCCAAATTTTAGATGTTTTATTCCAACCGTTGTGTCTTTATGAGACGTGATGTGGGTGAACGGATGATCTCCACATGTGTAGTTCCCACCGTAAAGCATGGAGGAGGAGGTGTTATGGTGTGGGGGTGCTTTGCTGGTGACACTATCTGTGATTTATTTAGAATTCAAGGCACACTTAACCAGCATGGCTACCACAAAAGTCTGCAGCATTACGCCATCCCATCTGGTTTGGGCTTTGTGGGGCTATCATTTGTTTTTAAACAGGACAATGACCCAACACACCTCCAGGCTGTGTAAGGGCTATTTTACCAAGAAGGAGAGTGATGGAGTGCTGCATCAGATGACCTGGCCTCCACAATCCCCCGACCTCAACCAAATTGAGATGGTTTGGAATGAGTCGGACCGCAGAGTGAAGGAAAAGCAGCCAACAAGTGCTCAACATGTGTGGGAACTCCTTCAAGACTGTTGGAAAAGCATTCCAGGTGAAGCTGGTTGAGAGAATGCCAAGAGTGTGCAAAGCTGTCATCAAGGCACAGGGTGGCTATATGAAGAATTCAAATGTAAAATATATTGTCATTTTTTTTACACTTTTTTGGTTACTACATTACTCCATATGTGTTATTTCATAGTTTTGATGCCTTCACTATTATTCTACAATGTAGAAAATAGTAAAAAATAAAGAAAAACCTTGAATGAGTAGGTGTTCTTAAACTTTTGACCTGTAGTGTACAGTACAAATGAGATGAAAGGGTTAGAAATGCTTACTGCTCCAACCTGTTTTGGTTCTGTAAGTGGCACTTTGAGCTCTTTTCAACGGAAGGGTCCCAGCTTCTTATGGGCCCTAGGAAAACCAAACAATATTACCCAAGTGCTAGCGCTTTTCTCTGGGTTGAGGGATAACTTTTTAGGGGAGGGACTAGAATATGAGTTGGCCTACTGTAGGCCTATGTTATAATTGAACTGAATAAAATATAAAGGATATTTTTCCCATTACAGAGTGAGTGCGCATATTAAGTGGCTATGTTAAGCGTAAAAGTGATTATTATTACAGCATTGAGTTATTTGGCAACTTTAGTTGTGAATGATACAAACCTTAGAATGTGTTAGAAATCAAAACATATATGGGCTGCGTGGTGTGGGCTGTTGATGATTTTGATGAAAAATCTTCCTTTACTCAGGCAAAAAGTGATCATATTTTCACCCATCAGACTATTCTCAATTTAATCTTGTTTTTACTGATATGTAGAATTAGCTTAGATTTAGAATGGCCCATTTTTTTTTTTTTTTTTTTTTTTTTTAGTCATTTAGCAGACGTTCTTATCCAGAGCGACTTACAGGAGCAATTAGGGTTAAGTGCCTTGCTCAAGGGCACATCGACAGATTTTTCACCTAGTCGGCTCTGGGATTAGAACTAGCAACCTTTCAGTTACTGGCACAACGCTCTTTCCCACTAACGCTCTTAATGGTGGGCAGGAACAGGGGAAAAAATACATGTCATCTGCATGTACTCAGATAGCCTTGTGAACGGAGGCTGCACGCTTTCCCACCGGTCCGTTTTGTCTACTTGGGTTTTACAGGGAGCATGTGCTTCATATGAGCAACTGAGAAATACAGTGGGGATAACAAGTATTTGATACACTGCTGATTTTGCAGGTTTTCCTACTTACAAAGCATGTAGAGGTCTGTACTTTTTATCATAGGTACACTTCAACTGTGAGAGACGGAATCTAAAACAAAAATCCAGAAAATCACATTGTATGATTTTTAAGTAATTAATTTGCATTTCATTGCATGACATAAGTATTTGATCACCTACCAACCAGTAAGAATTCCGGCTCTCACAGACCTGTTAGTTTTTCTTTAAGAAGCCCTCCTCTCCACTCATTACCTGTATTAACTGCACCTGTTTGAACTCGTTACCTGTGTAAAAGACACCTGTCCACAGTGGCGGCTCCTGAAAAAATTCTCAGGAGGGGCAATTTTTCTGATGATTTAGGTGACCTACACACATTTTAAAAAAGATATGTCCAGCAACAACATGAAGACAGGGGCAGCATATAAGTCAATACCAGAAGCATTTATTGACTGATCTGGGGAGATGGATTCCAGTTTCTGTGACAGATTATAAATAATCTCTGATGCCTTTGTTATATTAGCTTTTGGTTGAATGTACTGTCGTAGTAAATATATAATGTTATAGCTTGGTCTGACTAAAATCTTGTGCATGACCCATTTTGTGTTGGGCCTTTGTATTCAATACAATGAACAAGAGTCCTATCTTGTCAGCCTTGTCAGCAGGTGGCTAAGGATAACACCCACGCCATAGGTCTCTCAGTTCTTCCAACTCACGAGTTCTTGCCCTGAGGACACACACACACACACACACACACACACACACACACACACACACACACACACACATCATCACTGATAAACACACACACACACACACACATCATCACTGATAACAAACACACACACACACACACACACACACACACTGATAACAAACACACACACACACACACACAAATCCTCTTCTCTTAGGCTGAACATCTGAAGACAGAGAACCCGACTCAGAGCCAATGCAACAGTGACACTAGCCTGGAGGTGACGTCGCCCAACTCATCAGGACCAATCAGAAGATCAGAACTACTAGATTCAACCTACTTCATTTTATTGTATAAAATGTCAGCACACAATGTTTAGGGGCTCTTCTGATAAACTCCCTACGAGTTTGACGAACGGGTCCGTGCACGCGATTCCAGATATCTTTACCTCTGAATAAACTGCCTTATATTATACAATTATCCACCTTGTCCAAAAGTCTCTACTTGGTCTCCGTTCTCCAGTAAACTTGTTTTATCAACAATAGTAAGGTTCAATGACACAGAAAGCAGTTCAATGTCGGGGTACAGAGTCGCTCTCTTACCAGGATCGCGGTCCGCTCTGACCAGGGTGAAGGTGGCCGGCTCCACCTCTCTGTCCAGGACTCTGTCATCCAGCCAAGTCTCCCAGCTGTATTGGGATTCCGCTGCCAGCAGCGTTTTCATTATTTAGTCCGTTCGTAGCGGGTATGTACACGATCAACAAGATCAGTCCAAAACCGAAGATCAGTCCAAAGCAGAATGTTTGCAGAATGTTTGTAAACTAAGTCTACAAATTAAAAACATAAAATAACGCCACACTGCAGGTCGCAACATAGACGCTGCTAGCCGCCATTGTCTTAGTTACGTTCAACGTTACGTCACGTATGACGAAAGCGCGTAAGTGCATGCCCACAGACACCCATAGAGAATGTATTGAAAGCTTTGAAATGTGAAAAAAATAGATTTTACATGACAGGCTATGAGAGACTTCTGGGCGATTTTCAACCTGACTGAAATCGCCCAAAAAACGGGCGGGGCCATTTGAAGCACGACTTTAGCCTGATTTGACATTTAGTGGCTGGCACATCAGACGTGAACACTGATAACTGCTGTTGCCGTGATATAATTGATTAGAAAAAAAATCCCTTCCTTTTCCCGTTTGGCAGTGCGTCGCCCATATCGCCCTATTGAACAAGCCGTCCCTGCCTGTCCACACACTCAATCAAACAGACTCCAACCTCTCCACAATGGCCAAGACCAGAGAGCTGTGTAAGGACATCAGGGATAAAATTGTAGACCTGCACAAGGCTGGGATGGGCTACAGGACAATAGGCAAGCAGCTTGGTGAGAAGGCAACAACTGTTGGCGCAATTATTAGAAAATGGAAGAAGTTCAAGATGACGGTCAATCACCCTAGGTCTGGGGCTCCATGCAAGATCTCACCTCGTGGGGCATCAATGATCATGAGGAAGGTGAGGGATCAGCCCAGAACTACACGGCAGGACCTGGTCAATGACCTGAAGAAAGCTGGGACCACAGTCTCAAAGAAAACCATTAGTAACACACTACGCCGTCATGGATTGAAATCCTGAAGCGCACGCAAGGTCCCCCTGCTCAAGCCAGCGCATGTCCAGGCCTGTCTGAAGTTTGCCAATGACCATCTGGATGATCCAGAGGAGGAATGGGAGAAGGTCATGTGGTCTGATGAGACAAAAATAGAGCTTTTTGGTCTAAACTTCACTCACCGTGTTTGGAGGAAGAAGAAGAATGAGTACAACCCCAAGAACACCATCCCAACCGTGAAGCATGGAGGTGGAAACATCATTCTTTGGGGATGCTTTTCTGCAAAGGGGACAGGACGACTGCACCGTATTGAGGGGAGGATGGATGGGGCCATGTATCGCGAGATCTTGGCCAACAACCTCCTTCCCTCAGTAAGAGCATTGAAGATGGGTCGTGGCTGGGTCTTCCAGCATGACAACGACCCGAAACACACAGCCAGGGCAACTAAGGAGTGGCTCCGTAAGAAGCATTTCAAGGTCCTGGAGTGGCCTAGCCAGTCTCCAGACCTGAATCCAATAGAAAATCTTTGGAGGGAGCTGAAAGTCCGTATTGCCCAGCGACAGCCCAGAAACCTGAAGGATCTGGAGAAGGTCTGTATGGAGGAGTGGGCCAAAATCCCTTCTGCAGTGTGTGCAAACCTGGTCAAGACCTACAGGAAACGTATGATCTCTGTAATTGCAAACAAAGGTTTCTGTACCAAATATTAAGTTCTGCTTTTCTGATGTATCAAATAATTATGTCATGCAATAAAATGCAAATTAATTACTTAAAAATCATACAATGTGATTTTCCGTCTCTCACAGTTGAAGTGTACCTATGATAAAAATTACAGACCTCTACATGCTTTGTAAGTAGGAAAACCTGCAAAATCGGCAGTGTATCAAATACTTGTTCTCCCCACTGTAAATATAGGAACACTTATTTCACTCACCGCATCAACCACTGTTTGAGGAGCATGGTCTCGCTGCCCTGACAGGTGATATTCCACCTAAACTCTGTATGCCATGGGCTCTCCAACCTTGTTCCTGCATCTACCCAGTGGTTAATTTGGGAAATCTGTTCCGGAACTTCAATGTTTTTTGCAATGAAACATACAGTGCCTTGCAAAAGTATTCATCCCCCTTGGCGTTTTTCCTATTTTGTTGCATTACAACCTGTAATTTAAAAAGATTTTTATTTGGATTTCATGTAATGGACATACACAAAATAGTCCAAATTGGTGAAGTGAAATGAAAAAAAGAACTTGTTTCAGAAAATTCTACAAAATAGATAACGGAAAAGTGGTGCATGCATATGTATTCACCCCCTTTGCTATGAAGCCCCTAAATAAGATCTGGTGCAACCAATTACCTTCAGAAGTCACATAATTAGTTAAATAAAGGTCCTCTGTAGCTCAGCTGGTGGAGCGCTTGTAACGCCATGGTAGTGGGTTCGATCCCCGGGACCACCCATACACAAAAAAATTATATGCACGCATGACTGTAAGTCGCTTTGGATAAAAGCATCTGCTAAATGGCATATTATCATTAAATTAAAAATAATGTTCACCTGTGTGCAATCTAAGTGTCACATGATCTCAGTATATGTACACCTGTTCTGAAAGGCCCCAGAGTCTGCAAAACCACTAAGCAAGTGGCACCACCAAGCAAGCGGCACCTTGAAGACCAAGGAGCTCTCCAAACAGGTCAGGGACAAAGTTGTGGAGAAGTACAGATCAGGGTTGGGTTATAAAAAAAATATCAAAAACTTTTGAACATTCCACGGAGCGCCATTAAATCCATTTATAAAAATAGGAAATAATATGGCACCACAACAAACCTGCCAAGAGAGGGCCGCCCACCTAAACTCACGGATCACGCAAGGAGGGCATTAATCAGAGAGGCAACAAAGATAACCCTGAAGGAGCTGCAAAGCTCCACAGCGGAGATTGGAGTATCTGTCCATAGGAACACTTTAAGCCTTACACTCCACAGAGCTGGGATTTACGGAAGAGTGGCCAGAAAAAAGCCATTGCTTAAAGAAAAAAATAAGCAAACACGTTTGGTGTTTGCCAAACGCATGTGGGAGACTGCCCAAACATATGGCAGAAGGTACTCTGGTCAGATGAGACTAAAATTGAGCTTTTTGGCCATCAAGGAAAACGCTATGTCTGGTGCAAACCCAACACCTCTCATTACCCTGAGAACACCATCCCCACAGTGAAGCATGATGGTGGCAGCATCATGCTGTGGGGATGTTTTTCATCAGCAGGGACTGGGAAACTGGTCAGAATTGAAGGAATGATGGATGGCGCTAAATACAGGGAAATTCTTGAGGGAAACCTGTTTCAGTCTTCCAGAGATTTGAGACTGGGATGGAGGTTCACCTTCCAGCAGGACAATGACCCTAAGCATACTGCTAAAGCAACACTAGAGTGGTTTAAGGGGAAACATTTAAATGTCTTGGAATGGCCTAGTCAAAGCCCAGACCTCAATCCAATTGAGAATCTGTGGTATGACTGTACACCAGCCGAACCCATCCAACTTGAAGGAGCTGGAGCAGTTTTGCCTTGAAGAATGGGCAGAAATCCCAGTGGCTAGATGTGCCAAGCTTATAGAGACATACCCCAAGAGACTTGCAGCTGTACTTGCTGTAAAAGGTGGCTCTACAAAGTATTGAATTATTTATTGTTTGTTTCACAAATAAATATTTTGCATCTTCAAAGTGGTAGGCATGTTGTGTGAATCAAATGATACAAACCCCCTAAAAATCAATTTTAATTCCAGGTTGAAAGGCAACAAAACAGGAAAAATGCGAATGTGGGGTGAATACTTTCGCAAGACACTGTGAAAAAAAAGCAACACAAAGCTGGTTACAATTTCAATTTCATCGTCCTAAAAAGCCAGTTCAAATATTACAACAAATATTATGGTTAAACTCAAATATACTGATTGATGAAAAACCATTCTTTATGGATAAAATTATTATTATCTTTGCTAATGATATTATCAATAGGAATGGTGAAGTTATGTCACACATGCAGCTATCAAAAATGTATGGGAATATTTGCTCTATCCAATGTTAGAACCAACTGATTGCAGAATTACTGCAGAAATGTAGGAGGCGAATCAAAATGGGATGTAACTTGGAACTTGTTTGTCTGCCCTAAAGACCAAAACTGGCTGAAAAACAAAACTGGCTGAAAAAAATATACCAGTTTCATTTGAGGATTAAAATGTTGACAGTTCCGCAATACAAGTTGCAAAATAGCTGGGAAGAGATTTTCAGTGTTCCGATTCCATGACACAAAAAACAAAGCTCGATTGAAAACTTGAAATATTATACAAAATTCTGGCCACCAACAGAATATTGTATACAGTATATGAGGCACACAACCATCTCAGCTCTGCAGTTTTTGCTGCAAAGACACAGAATCGTTAGAACATTTATTCTGGTATTGCCCCATGTAGCTTGTTTCTGGTCACAGGTTCAGGAATGGCTGACAAATCACAACATTCATTTAAAACTAACCCTACAAATAGCACCCCAGCCAACAGGGGAAGTCCTGAGAACATTTGGTGATGTTCCCATTAGGTCCCTTAAGGGTTTTGGCGCAATGTTATCCCACTGACATTCTGAGAACGTTATAAGAACATCGCGTGATGGTCCCAAGGGAACGTTCTCTGGGGGACCTTTGTCTTGTTCCCATGACGACCATGTCAGGACCTTGGTCCCCTGGATGTTTTGTCTAGTTCCTGATTGGTCCCGGGAATGGAAATTGAAATAATTACAAATATATTGCTTTATGTACTGTAAGTGTTAAAATTGTCAACAAAATAAATACATATGGGAAAGCATTACAGATATTTGAAATATATCATTTTTATTTCGAGATGCCAGAAGCCTAAAGGTATCTATCCACTGCTTGCTCATATTAGCAGCATAACCCAGTCTCTGTCAGTATCCCACCTCCCTCTCTCATCCTGCACCCATGGGACATACAGAATAAACACTGGCACCACGTCCCACTCATTGAAAGGGATTGTATGGGCAGTCCCAGTGTCTTAAGGCGCACTCTCACCTCTATAAAGAGAGAAACCACTCAGTCTGCCCTGTCAGACACAGCTGCCCTGCTGAAGGCTGGCGTGGCACTGAGAACAGAGGTGGTTCTGCTGCTGCTGGTGGTGGGGGTGAGCGGTATATCCAGCCCCAGCCCCAGCCTGCTCTCTGCTGGGCCAACCCGCTCTGCCGAGAGGGACATCAACATTGGGGCAGTGTTCTCCCTACATAGGAATGCCTTCTTCAAGGCCCATTCCTTCCCCTCCAGACCAGAGAAAACCCCCTGTATCAGGTATGTGTTGAAAACAACTGTCTGTAGGTACTTTCCACTGTTGTGGAATATTTCTCAAGATGTATGTTTTTGTCTCTTAGCAGTGGAATTAGGCACACGGCTGAATAACACTATTGTAGATGATCTGTGTGTTTACAAATTGATTATTCTATTACACTAAACACAATACTCAAATCATCAGTTTTAGTTCAAATGCTGGCATATCTGATTCCTGGCTTCAACTCTCTGTCCAGTTTCAACCCACGTTCCAGTTTGCCCAGACCCTGATGTTTTCCCTGGAGGAGACCAACAACAGCAGTGATCTGCTGCCAGGGCTGTCTCTGGGTGACCAGGTCTTTGACTCCTGTTGCTCTGCCACTCTGGTCATCCGCTCCGCCCTGGCCCTGATTAACAGCCCTGGGCCTGAGCACATCCTGGGTGACCCCTCCTCCTGCTCCAGACCTCCAGCCGTGTTGGGCATCGTAAGGGAGTCAGGCTCCACACCCACCATTGGAATATCATCCCCGGTCGGACCATTCAGCATCCCCGTGGTGAGACACCTTCAGGTTTTGGCTCTTTAGAGGTAGTATACTCAATGTCAGCTATGTCTGAAACCTCAATTCAAATATTCCCTTTCCTTCCACACAGATGAGCCTTTTTTGCCACCTGTGCTTGTCTGAGTAACAGAAAAAAGTTCCCCAGAGTAGATCCCTGGCAATGCTGGTCGAACACTTTGTCTGGACCTGGGTGGGAGTGCTGAAAAGCAACAATGATTATGGAAACAACGGCATGGCCACCTACATGGAGACAGAGTGGAAGGAGGCCATGTCCCACACAGACCCCGAAGAGAGGCCCCTGGAGGCGGTCAGGGTGATGTGGAGGGCCACAGCCAAGGGTGGTGGTACTGTTCCTGCGCTTGGGGGGACCTCATCTCCCTGCTTAATGAGCTGGCCCTGGAGGGAGACCCAGGGCTGCAGTGGGTGGGCAGCGAGTCCTGGATCACAGCCAGACTGCTGGTCGGAGAACGAGGCCTACAGCTTCCTGAGGGGGGGGGGGGGGGGGGGGGGGGGGTGGTGGGCTTTGCCATCTGGAGGGGTTCCTAGACAGGGTGCACCCCTCCCCAACGCCAGACAACACCCTGCTCAGGGAGTTCTGGGAGACTGTGTTCCAGTGCTCCTTCGAGGGTGGCGGCGAAGAGGGCAGCAGCACGCTGTGCACAAAAACAGAGAGCTTAGCAGAGCTGAAGAACCAATACACTGATGTGTCAGAACTGAGAACATCCAAGTGTATATGCCATCGCACATTATCTACACAACCTACTGACACACAGCATATCCTATGAATCACCCCACTCTCTCTCTCTCTCTCTCTCTCTCACTCTCTCTCTTTCTCTCTCTCTCTCTCTCTCAATCTCTCTCTCTCTCTCTCTCTCTCTCTCTCTCTCTTTCTCTCTCACTATCTCAATATTGCTCTCTCTCTCTCTCTCTCTCTCTTTCTCTCTCTCTCTCTCGCTCTCTCTCACTATCTCTCTCTCACTCTCTCTCTTTCTCTCTCTCTCTCTCTCTCTCTCTCTCTCTCTCTCTCTCTCTCTCTCTCAATCTCTCTCTCTCTCTCTCTCTCTCTCTCTCTCTCTCTCTCTCTCTCTCTCTCTCTCTCTCTCTCTCTCTCTCGCTCTCTCTCTCTCTTTCTCTCTCACTATCTCAATATCTCTCTCTCTCTCTCTCGCTCTCTCTCTCTCCATGTTGTTGAGCAGGTGCTATAGTACCTGAAGGACGTAAGGTTTAGAGTGAAGGCTGGAGAGAAGATCTGGTTTGATGCTAATGGGGATGCGGTGGCGTGCTACGACCTGGTGAACTGGCAGCAGGAGAAGGATGGTACCCTGCAGTTCCATGCAGTGGGGTTGTATGATGCCTCGATGCCCCCTGAACAGCGCTTTACCATCAACCAGGGAAAACTGGTCTTGGCAGGGGGCCATATTGACTATGTTGCAAAAGCATAACACATGCAAACCTCAAAACACTGCAAATGAAAACATGCATTCTATAATGTACCTGTTTTACACAATCACATACCCTACCTCACAAATACCCCTCATTCACTATGATGAAAAAATATGAATTGTATTTTTCATATCACTTCACCAAGTAGTGACATAAAAAATTGTTGTGAAAATGTATCAATTGTTAGCACAATTATTTATATAAAATACACCAATATTCACACGTGTTGTATTTCTCTGCAGGCGCCCGTGTCAGTGTGCAGTGAGAGCTGTCCCCCAGGCACTCGTAAGGCTGCACAGAAAGGAAAGCCTGTCTGCTGTTATGACTGTATCCCATGTGCAGAGGGAGAGATCAGCAACGCTACAGGTGATGCACAAACACACAGCACAGATTAGTAACATCACAGGTACTACATGATGCATTTAGGCCGACCCACAATACCTTTCAAGCTCTATCACTGCACAATGAGACCAATAGATATCAAAGAACACATGACACAGTGGTCTGATTCACGGAATGAATGATGATGTTCTGAAATCTCCTTGAAGATTCTAACGGCTGCTATCGTTCGTGACTTGGAGTATTGGTCAAATGAGAACAGGGACCGCTGTGTGTTGAATTCCTCTCCCATGAAGAAGTTATGGGCATAGTTCTGGTATTTGTGTCCTTACTGGGGTGCTGTGTTACTATTCTAATAGCTGTTGTGTTGTTTTCGTCAGGGCCAACAACTCTGAGCTGAGCTTCCTGCTGCTCTTCTCCTTGACTCTGTGTTTTCTGTGTTCTCTTACTTTCATTGGCCGGCCCTCTGAGTGGTCCTGTATGCTGCGCCACACAGCGTTTGGGATCACCTTCGTCCTCTGCATCTCTTGTGTTCTGGGGAAAACAATAGTGGTGTTGATGGCCTTCAGGGCTACAATTCCAGACAGTAATGTCATGAAATGGTTTGGGCCTCCACAGCAGAGACTCAGTGTTCTGGCTTTCACTCTCATACAGGTCCTGATCTGTGTTCTCTGGTTAACAGTCTCCCCTCCTTTCCCCTACAAGAATATGAAGACCTATAAGGAAAAGATCATTCTAGAGTGTGATGTGGGTTCAGCCATTGGTTTCTGGGCTGTGTTGGGGAATATAGGACTCCTAGCTCTCTTGTGCTTTGTGCTGGCTTTTCTGGCTCGAAAGCTGCCTGATAACTTCAATGAGGCCAAATTCATCACCTTCAGCATGCTCATATTCTGTGCAGTCTGGATCACCTTTATCCCAGCTTATGTCAGCTCTCCTGGGAAGTTCACTGTAGCTGTGGAGATCTTTGCTATTCTGACCTCTAGTTATGGTTTACTTTTCTGCATATTTGCTCCTAAATGTTTCATTATATTACTGAGGCCAGAACAAAACACCAAGAAACACATGATGGGGAAGAGATCCAATGATATACGATATTAAAGAAACACATGATGGGGAAGAGATCCAATGATATACGATATTAAAAAAACACATGATGGGGAAGAGATCCAATGACATACGTTATTAAAGAAACACATGATGGGGAAGAGATCCAATGATATACGATATTAAAAAAACACACGATGGGGAAGAGATCCAATGATATACGATATTAAAAAAACACATGATGGGGAAGAGATCCAATGATATACGTTATTAAAGAAACACATGATTGGGAAGAGATCCAATGATATATGATATTAAAAAAACACATGATGGGGAAGAGATCCAATGATATACGATATTAAAGAAACAGATGATGGGGAAGAGATCCAATGATATACGATATTAAAGAAACAGATGATGGGGAAGAGATCCAATGATATACGATAATAAAGAAACAGATGATGGGGAAGAGATCCAATGATATACGTTATTAAAGAAACACATGATGGGGAAGATATCCAATGACATACGTTATTAAAGAAACAGATGATGGGGAAGATATCAAATGTTATACTATAGCTCAGTTGGTAGAGCATGGCGCTTGCAACGCCAGGGTTGTGGGTTCGTTTCCCACGGGGGGCCAGTATGAAAATGTATGCACTCACTAACTGTAAGTCGCTCTGGATAAGAGCGTCTGCTAAATTACTAAAATGTAAAAATGTAAAATTATAATAAAGAAACAGATGATGGGGAAGATATCCAATGTAATATACGATATTAAAGAAACAGATGTTGGGAAAAGTGTCATCCAAAGCCCTTTACGATGAATACTAACCATTGGCCTATTCAAAGTCATTCTATAAATAGATACAGACACAGAAACATAATTTCAAAGTCAGTCATGGGTTAACTCCGTCCTCAGGCTCAATTGCTGCCGCACATATAGTCTGGAAACACTGCAACAAAGTGGGACTTGAAAGGGGAAGGGTTCAAATCGAGGAGGGAGAGACAGAGCTTGCTACAGCTGTATTCAAAAATAAATGTTCTATCACAGCGATCATATTATTTTTGGGGAAGCCCAATTGATTCTGAGTTTGGGTATATAAAGTTTACATGTGAAAACTAGATATGGATTTCCCGAACTCACTTCCTTGTTTAGCCTAAATCGTTTTCACTGCTCGCGCTTTTGAAACCCACAATGTAGAGGGGAGGTTCCACGGGTGATGCTAGATGGTGACAGGTTATGCTACATGGTGATGGACTGACAGATCAGCCAACGAAAATCCAGAGGGAGCTTTTCCCGCCCTCTGCCGTGGGCTCCATTCAAGTCTCTTTCTGAGGCGCTGTGAAACCAGACGGTTGAAAATAGAGAGTCGGCTGGTGGACGAGATGAATCATGGGTATGTGGATGTTAAATAAATCCCCCCTTCCTGAACACACATCCCAACAGGATCCAACCACTCCCTGTGCACTAATAAACAACACATTATGCCAAGCAGCCATATCTACAGGGGGTATGGTCAGCACATCATGAATGTCAAGGACAATAATGAAGCAGAAAGAAAATCACATTTCTGACATCGCCTATGTGTTAACTCTGTTCATCATCACTACTCAGCCCCAGCGGCCACTGACAGCTCTGGTGTGCTTCCACAGGCCCCCCTTAGTGACTGCTGCTGTCTCACAGGCCTGCTCTGGACAAGCTTGATCTACTGTCTCATCAAAAAACCACATTGACTTCTTAAAACCCTCCCGTTTTCCTAGGGTCAAAATGACCCGCCACTGTGTTGAACCAACTTTATTTAATTTTTATATTTTTGGGATCATTTGTGAGAAGGAGGCAGTGAGACTTTAAAGAAAGTATCACTGCCTCCTTCTCACAAATGATCCAAAAAACTATAAAAATTAAATAAAGTTGGTTAAACACAGTGGCGGGTCATTTTGACCCTAGGACAACGGGAGGGTTAAACCTCACCGCATAGGCCTGTGGGCCACCACCTAAATGTCTCAATACACCAATGGGGCTGTGGCATTCATACCACTATCAATACAAAACAAGGTCTCAATAGACCCTTTTCCAGTACACGACACACTGACGTCACACACACAGATGCTGCAGTAAGAAACCCATCGCCATCTGCGCCCATTCAACACAGCCTACATTTACGTTTGTATTACTTCTAAACAAAATAACTTTTTGGGGGGTTCTCATACACTTACAATTATGTTTTGATTCTTGCTAGAACAGTCACTAAGATTATATTTGGTTGTGATCTTTGCAAAATTACTATTTGGGATGCAGCAGTTGTTAGCTAGAATGCTAACGCCCGTTGAAATAGGCTGTAGCAAAACGTAGCCAAAGAGCCATTTTACTGGTTGAAGTTGAAATGTTTTTAAAGTATAATGCAGTTGATTTGTGATGATGACACAAACATTATATTAAGCAGGACATTCATACAAGCCTTAGAATCCAATTATAATCCAAAAGCAATGTGAAATGCACTCATAAGGAAAATGTAAATACAGACTATTTTTTGCTGGCGTTCTATAAGAACTCCCCCTTGTTCTGCCACCAACTTGTGCGCATCGCCCTCGCGCAGCAGTGGTTGTAATAAACAAGTCAATGGTCTAATATCTCTGGATCTCAAGTCTTCCTTGCATTATCACAACGCTAGTAAAATACATTTTCCATGAAGAAAAGTTGTGTTACTTGATTCAGCTGGCCAAAGGTATTTGTAACAACAGTCTACATCAGCTTACAAGCTCTTTCCCAATGATGTAGAGTTAAATTAAGAGAGTAAAAACACAAGAGAAATGAAACACACAAGATTTAAGCTATATACAGAGTGTACCAATACCATATCAATATGTAGGGGTACAAGGTAGTTGAGGAAGGTATGTACATGTAGGCCGGGATAAAGTGACTAGGCAGCAGGATAGATACTAACAATGATAATGATAATGATAATGATAATGATAATGATAATGATAATGATAATAATAAAATAATAATAATAACAATGTTAATAATGATAATAATGATAATAATGATGAAGATAATGATTATAATGATATTAATGATAATAATAATGAATATAATAATAATGATAATGATAATAATAATGATAATAATCATAATAATAATAAAGTAGCAGCAGTGTATATGATGATGTGTACATGTATGAAAGTGTGTGTTTGTGTGTGTGTGTGTGTGTGTGTGTGTGTGTGTGTGTGTGTGTGTGTGTGTGTGTGTGTGTGTGTGTGTGTGTGTGTGTGGTGTCAGTATTTGTGTGTATGAGTGTGTGCGTAATGTGTGTGTGTGTGTTTGTGTGTGAGTGTGTGGATAGATTGCTGTGAGTGTGCATAGAGTCAGTGCAAAACAGAGTCAGTGCAGATATCCCGGGTAGCCATTTGATTATTTATATTTAACAGTCTAATGTCTTGGGGATGGAAGCTGTCTTGGAGCCTGTTGGTCCGAGACTCAATTCTCTGGTACCGCTTGCCAGATGATAGCAGAGAGAACAATACGTGGCTTGGGTGGCTGGAGTCGTTGGCAATTTTCCAGGCCTTCCTCTGACACCACCTGATACAGAGATCATTTGTGGCAGGGAGCTCGGCCCCAGTGATGTACTGGGCCGTCCTCACCACCCGCTGGAGAACCTTCCAGTCGAGGGTAGTGCAGTTGCCGTACCAGGCGGTGATGCAGCCAGTCAAGATGCTCTCGATGGTGCAGCTGTAGAACCTCTTGAATGATCTGAGGGCCCATGCCAAATCTCTCTTGATGCTCCTGAGGGGGAAGAGGCACTGTGGTACCCTCTTTACGACTGTGTGGGTGTGTATAGACCATGTTAAGTCCTTAGTGATGTGGATCCCTAAGAACTTGAAGCTCTCGACCCGCTCCACTGCAGCCTCGTCGATGTGGATGGGGGCGTGCTCACCCACCTGTTTCCTGTAGTCCACCATCAGCTCCTTGGTCTTACTGACATTAAGGAAGAAGTTGTTGTCCCGGCATCACACTGCCAGGTCTCTGACCTCCTCCCTGTAAGCTGTCTCAACGCTGTCGGTGATCAGGCCTACTACCTTCGTGTGTGGCCACGCAGTCGTAGGTGAACAGGGAGTATAGGAAGGGACTAAGCACGCACCCCTGAAAGATCCCTGTGTTGAGGTCCAGCGTGGCAGAGGTGTTGTTGCCTATCCTCACCACCTGGGGGGCGGCACGTCAGGAAGTCCAGGATCCAGTTGCAGAGGTAGATGTTCAGTATTAGGGTCCAGAACTTGTTGATGAGCTTGTAGGGGACTATGGTGTTGAACGTTGAGCTGTAGTCAATGAACAGCATTCTCACATAGGTATTCCCCTTGTCCAGGTGGGGGAGAGCAGTGTGAAGTGCAATTGAGATTGTGTCATCTGTGGATCTGTTGGGAAGGTAAACAAATTGGAGAGTGTCCAGAATGTCTGGGATGATGGTGTTGATATGTGCCATGACCAGCCTTTCAAAGCACTTCATGATTACAGATGTTTTTTTGACAGGTTACCTTAGAGTTCTTGGGAACAGGAACAATGGTGGTCAGCTTGTTAGGATTACAGACTGGGTCAAGGAGAGGTTGAACATGTTGGGATTAAAGACTGGGACAAGGAGAGGTTGAAAATGTTGGGATTACAGGCTGGGTAAGGAGAGATTGAAAATGTTGGGATTACAGAATGGGGCAAGGAGAGGTTGAACATATTGGGATTACAGAATGGGGCAAGGAGAGGTTGAGCATGTTGGGATTACAGAATGGGGCAAGGAGAGGTTGAACATGTTGGGATTTCAGAATGGGACAAGGAGAGGTTGAACATGTTGGGAATGAAGACTGGGACAAGGAGATGTTGAAAATGTCCAGCACACTAACTATAAATCAGAAGTAAGTGCAATGTCTAGTGGTCTGAAGCAAGACACACTAATATAGTGAGGGAAAAAAGTATTTGATCCTCTGCTGATTTTGCATGTTTGCCCACTGACAAAGAAATGATCAGTCTATAATTTTAATGGTAGGTTTATTTGAACAGTGAGAGACAGAATAATCCAGAAAAACGCATGTCAAAAATGTTATACATTGATTTGCATTTTAATGAGGGAAATAAGTATTTGACCACTCTGCAAAACATGACTTAGTACTTGGTGGCAAAACCCTTGTTGGCAATCACAGAGGTCAGACGTTTCTTGTAGTTGGCCACCAGGTTTGCACACATCTCAGGAGGGATTTTGTTCCACTCCTTTTGGCAGATCTTCTCCAAGTCATTAAGGTTTCGAGGCTGACGTTTGGCAACTCGAACCTTCAGCTCCCTCCACAGATTTTCTATGGGATTAAGGTCTGGAGACTGGCTAGGCCACTCCAGGACAGTAATGTGCTTCTTCTTGAGCTACTCCTTTGTTGCCTTGGCCGTGCATTTTTCTGGATTTTTTTGTTGTTATTCTGTCTCTCCCTGTTCAAATAAACGTACCATTAAAATTATAGACTGATTAAATCAACAGGGGATCAAATACTTTTTTCCCTCACTGTACAATGAACAAAAATATAAACGCAACATGCAACCATTTCAAAGAGTTAAAGTTTATATAAGGAAATCAGTCAATTGAAATTAATTAATTTGTCCCTAATCTATGGATTTGACATGACCAGGAATACAGATATGCATCTGTTGGTCACAGAAACCTTTAAAAAAAAGGTAGGGGCATGGATCAGAAAACCTGTCAGTATCTGGTGTGCAGCGCGACACATCTCCTTCGCATAGAGTTGATCAGGCTGCTGATTGTGGCCTGTGGAAAATTATCCAACTCCTCTTCAATGGCTGTGCGAAGTTGCATCCCAAACATGCTCAATGGGTGAGTATGCAGGCCATAGAAGAACTGGGACATTTTCAGCTTCCAGGAATTGTGTACAGACCCTTGCAACATGGGGCCGTGCATTATCATGCTGAAACATGAGGTGATGGCGGCGGATGAATGGCATGACAATGGGTCTCAGGATCTCGTCACGGTATCTCTGTGCATTCAAATTGCCATCGATAAAATGCAATTGTGTTCGTTGTCCTTAGCTTATGCCTGCCCATACCATAACCCCACCGCCACCATGGGGCACTCTGTTCACAACGTTGACATCAGCAAACCACTCACCCACATCACGCCATACACGCTGTCTGCCATCTGCCAGGTACTGTTGAAACCAGGATTAATCAGTGAAGAGCACACTTCTCCAGCATGCCAGTGACCATCGAAGGTGAGCATTTGCCCACTGAAGTCAGTAACGACGCCAAACTTTCGGGTGGCTGTAATGACGCCGAACTGTCTGAGGAAGCCAGATGTGGAGGTCCTTGACTGGCGTGGTTACTCGTGGTCTGCGGTTGTGAGGTCGGTTGGACGTACTACCAAATTCTCTAATACGATGTTGGAGGCGGCTTATGGTAGAGAAATGAACATTAAATTCTCTGGCAACAGCTCTGGTTGACATTCATGCAGTCAGCATGCCAATTGCACACCACCTCAAAACTTGAGACATCTATGTCATTGCGTTGTCTAACAAAACTGCGCATTTTAGTGTGGCCTTTTATTGTCCCCAGCACAAGGTGCACCTGTGTAATAATCATGCTGTTTAATCAGCGTCTTGATATGCCACACCTGTCAAGTGGATGGATTACCTTGGCAAAGTAGAAACTTTTGCGCACAAAATGTGAGCGAAATGAGCTTTTTGTGCGTATGGAACATTTCGGGGATCTTTTTATTTCAGCTCATGTATCATGGGGCCAACACTTTACATGATGCGTTTATATTCGACTTCAGTTTATAAAATATCTAAGGTGTTCTAGCTGAAGCAAGTCACATTAATTAGTGGTTCTCATGCTTAGAAGGTGCTTAGTCCCCTATAGCTCAGTTGGTAGAGCGTGGCGCTTGCAAACGCCAGGGTTGTGGGTTCGTTTCCCACAGTGGGGGCCAGTATGAAAATGTATGCACCCACTAACTGTAAGTCGCTCTGTATAAGAGCGTCTGCTAAATGACCAACATGTAAAATAATATAATGCTAAAACCTTAGCATGTGGAAACAGTGCCAGGGAACCTAAAACCAAACCATGCATTGCTGTCCTACCTTGTCCATAAACCAATGTGTCATTTTGTAATTTGGGTGAACTATCTCTTTAATGAAAGTAGTTGACGTGGTTACTAAAACAGCTGCGCATCTTGACTGGTAGTTATTTCTGTATGATTTCACATGCTAAATTCAGTTGTTTTTAAAAGTTGAGAGGAAAAAGTAGTTGATGTTGCTACTAAAACAGTTGATTGGTCGTAGATATACAGAGGTTTCAGATTGTATCATTTGATTGGTAGTATATATATAGAGGTTTCAGATGATATCATTTGATTGGTATTAGATATATAGAGGTTTCAGATTATATCATTTGATTGGTAGTAGATATATAGAGGTTTCAGATTGTATCATTTGATTGGTGGTAGATATATAGAGGTTTCAAATTGTATCATTTGATTGGTGGTAGATATATAGAGGTTTCAGATTATATCATTTGATTGGTGGTAGATATATAGAGGTTTCAAATTGTATCATTTGATTGGTGGTAGATATATAGAGGTTTCAGATTTAAATAGTAGAGAAGTAGACTAAGATTTTATACTGTCAAAATGTTGTTCTAAATTGTTGGGAAAGTGGTCAAAGTACCCACTGAGCACAGACGTCAATTCAATGTCTACTCCACATTGGTTCAACGTAATTTCATTGAAATGACATGGAAACAACGTTGATTCAACCAGTGTGTGCCAAGTGGATATCTGATTTGTGTCAAAAGTCACAGTGTTTACAGTGAAAAGTGTTGAAAGTCACACCTTATAAAGTGCCTTGCAAAAGTATTCATCCCCCTTGGCGTTTTTCCTATTTTGTTGCATTACAACCTGTAATTTAACTGGATTTTTATTTTTATTTCATGTAATGGACATACACAAAATAGTACAAATTGGTGAAGTAAAATTAAAAAAATAACTTGTTTCAAAAAATTCTAAAAAATAAATACCGGAAAAGTGGTGCGTGGATATGTATTCACCCCCTTTGCTATGAAGCCCCTAAATCAGATCTGGTGCAACCAATTACCTTCAGAAGTCACATAATTAGTTAAATAAAGTCCACTTGTGTGTCACATGATCTGTCACACAATCTCAGTATATATATACACCTGTTCTGAAGGGCCCCAGAATCTGCAACACCACTAAGCAAGAGGCACCATGAAGACCAAGGAGCTCTCCAAACAGGTCAGGGACAAAGTTGTGAATAAATACAGATCAGGGTTGGGTTATAAAAAATATCAGAAACTTTGAACATCCCATGGAGCACCATTAAATCCATTATTAAAAAATTGAAAGAATATGGCACCACAACAAACCTGCCAAGAGAGGGCCGCCCACCAAAACTCACAGTCCAGGCAAGGAGGGCATTAATCAGACAGGCAACAAAGAGACCCACAATAACAAATATTTTGCATCTTCAAAGTGGTAGGCATGTTATGTAAATGAAATGATACAAACCCCCCCAAAAAACAATTTTAATTCCAGGTTGTAAGGCAACAAAACAGGAAAAATGCCAAGGGGGGGGGGGGGGGGGGTGAATACTTTCGCAAGCCGCTGTACTTGGTCTAGTGAAATGTCTGTCGACAATTACTATGTGACCGTCGGTTTCCTTTTCAAAGACACATGAAAAAACGTTAAATTTGACCCTGTCTCAGCGTCAGTTGTCATGGTTACCTGCCTGTGACAGCAACGAGACAGTGTAGAACAGGGTTCTTCAATTCCGGTCCTGGTGGGCCGAAACACCTCTGTTTTTCATCCTCTCCTTCTAATCAGGGGCTAATTCAGACCTGGGACACCAGGTGAGTGCAATTAACTACCAGGTAGAAATAAAAAACAGAAGTGTTTCGGCCCTCCAGGACCAGAATTGAAGAACCCTGGTATAGAAGTTCTCCGGCAGAATACCCTGCTTTTATTTCGTCACACTAACAACTGTAAGCTATTTGTCAGCTATGCTCTGGTCATTATTTGAAGTGGCTAGCCAACTATTGGGTCTGAATAGCCAACTAAAGGGTCTGAATACTTATTCACATAAGAATTCAGACCATTTGCTATGAGACTTGAAATTGAGCTCAGGTTTATCATGTTTCCATTGATCATCCTTGATATGTTTCCACAAGTTGATTGGAGTCCACCTGTGGTATATTAAATTGATTGGACATGATTTGGAAAGGCACACACCTGTCTATATAAGGTCCCACAGTTGGCAGTGCATGTCACAGCAAAAACCAAGCCATGAGGATGAAGGACTTGTCCGTAGAGCTCCGAGACAGGATTGTGTCGAGGCACAGATCTGGGGAAGGGTACCAAAAAATGTCTGCAGAATTGATGGACCCCAAGAACACAGAGGCCTCCATCATCCTTAAATATAAAAAAGTTTGGAACCACCAAGACTCTTCCTAGAGTTGGCCGCCCGGCCAAACTGAGCAATCGGGGGAGAAGGGCCTTGGTCAGCGAGGTGACCAAGAACCCGATGGTCACTCTGACAGAGCTCCAGAGTTCCTCTGTGGAGATGGGAGAATCTTCAAGAAGGACAACCATCTCTGCAGCACTCCACCAATCAGGCCTTTATCGTGGAGTGGCCAGACGGAAGCCACTCCTCAGTAAAAGGCACATCACAGGCTGCTTGGAGTTTGCCAAAAGGCACCTAAAGGACTCTCAGACCATGAGAAACAAGATTATCTGGTCTGATGGAACCAAGATTGAACTCTTTGACCTAAATGTCAAGCGTCACGTCTGGAGGAAACCTGGCACCATCCCTATGGTGAAGCATGGTGGTGGCAGCATCATGCTGTGGGGATGTTTTTCAGCGGCAGGGACAGGGAGACTAGTCGATCGAGGGAAAGATGAACGGAGCAAAGTAAAGACAGATCCTTGATGAAAACCTGCTCCAGAGCGCTCAGGACTTCCGACTGGGGTGAAGGTTCACCTTCCAAGAGGACAACAACCCTAAGCACACAGCCAAGACAATGCAGCAGTGGCTTCGGCGCAAGTCTCTGAATGTCCTTGAGTGGCCCAGCCAGAGCCCGGACTTGAACCAATCGAACATCTCTGGAGAGACCTGAAAATAGCTGTACAGCGACGCTCCCCATCCAACCTGACAGAGCTTGAGAGGATTTGTACAAAATAATGGGAGAAACTCCACAAGTACAGGTGTGCCAAGCTTGTAGCATCATACCCAATAAGTCTCGAGGCTGTAATTGCTGCCAAAGGTGCTTCAACAATGTGCTGAGTAAAGGGTCTGAAAACTAATGTAAATGTCATTTATCAGTTTTTTATTTATTTTTATTTTTTTATGTTGCTTTGTCATTATGGGGTATTGTGTGTACAGTGAGGGAAAAAAAGTATTTGATCCCCTGCTGATTTTGTACGTTTGCCCACTGAGAAAGAAATGATCCGTCTATAATTTTAATGGCAGGTTTATTTGAACAGTGAGAGACAGAATAACAACAAAAAAATCCAGAAAAACGCATGTCAAAAATGTTATAAATTGATATGCATTTTAATGAGGGAAATAAGTATTTGACCCCCTCTCAATCAGAAAGATTTCTGGCTCCCAGGTGTCTTTTATACAGGTAACGAGCTGAGATTAGGAGCACACTCTTAAAGGGAGTACTCCTAATCTCAGTTTGTTACCTGTATAAAAGACACCTGTCCACAAAAGCAATCAATCAATCAGATTCCAAACTCTCCACCATGGCCAAGACCAAAGAGCTCTCCAAGGATGTCAGGGACAAGATTGTAGACCTACACAAGGCTGGAATGGGCTACAAGACCATCGCCAAGCAGCTTGGTGAGAAGGTGACAACAGTTAGTGTGATTATTCGCAAATGGAAGAAACACAAAAGAACTGTCAATCTCCCTCAGCCTGGGGCTCCATGCAAGATCTCACCTCGTGGAGTTGCAATGATCATGAGAATGGTGAGGAATCAGCCCAGAACTTCACGGGAGGATCTTGTCAATGATCTCAAGGCAGCTGGGACCATAGTCACCAAGAAAACAATTGGTAACACACTACGCCGTGAAGGACTGAAATCCTGCAGCGCCCGAAAGGTTCCCCTGCTCAAGAAAGCACATATACAGGCCCGTCGGAAGTTTAACAGTAAACATCTGAATGATTCAGAGGAGAACTTGGTGAAGGTGTTGTGGTCAGATGAGACCAAAATCGAGCTCTTTGGCATCAACTCAACTCGCCGTGTTTGGAGGAGGAGGAATGCTGCCTATGACCCCAAGAACACCATCCCCACCGTCAAACATGGAGGTGGAAACATAATGCTTTGGGGGTGTTTTTCTGCTTAGGGGACAGGACAACTTCACCGCATCAAAGGGACGATGGACGGGGCCATGTACCGTTAAATCTTGGGTGAGAACCTCCTTCCCTCAGCCAGGGCATTGAAAATGGGTCGTGGATGGGTATTTCAGCATGACAATGAGCCAAAACACACGGCCAAGGCAACAAAGGAGTGGCTCAAGAAGAAGCACATTAAGATCCTGGAGTGGCCTAGCCAGTCTCCAGACCTTAATCCCATAGAAAATCTGTGGAGGGAGCTGAAGGTTCGAGTTGCCAAACGTCAGCCTCGAAACCTTAATGACTTGGAGAAGATTTGCAAAGAGGAGTGGAACAAAATTCTTCCTGAGATGTGTGCAAACCTGGTGGCCAACTACAAGAAACGTCTGACCTCTGTGATTGCCAACAAGGGTTTTGCCATCAAGTACTAAGTCATGTTTTGCAGAGGGGTCAAATACTTATTTCCCTCATTAAAATGCAAATCAATTTACAACATTTTTAACATGTGTTTTTCTGGATTTTTGTTGTTGTTATTCTGTCTCTCTCTGTTCAAATAAACCTACCATTAAAATTATAGACTGATCATGTCTTTGTCAGTGGGCAAACGTACAAAATCAGCAGGGGATCAAATACTTGTTTCCCTCACTGTAGATTGATGAGGGGGAAAAAAACAATTTAATCAATTTTAGAATAAGGATGTAACGTAACAAAATGTGGGAAAAGTCTAAGGGTCTGAATACTTTCCAAATGCACTGTATATGTAGCCAATTCATTGCCAAAAATAAGGGGTTAAATACATGTAAAAAATAAATAAAAAATGTTTCCTCATTTTTCTTATACCTTTCAGATATGACAGACATTTCAGAACAAACTTCCTTTAGATTTTTATGGGGGGACTGTCTGTTGTTTCATGTAGTGAATCTGATCTCCCGAGTGGCGCAGTGGTCTAAGGCACTGCATCGCAGTGCTAGCTGTGCCACTAGAGATCCTGGTTCGAATCCAGGCTCTGTCGTAGCCGGCCGCGACCGGGAGACCCATGGGGCGGCGCACAATTGGCCTAGCGTCGTCCAGGGTAGGGGAGGGAATGGCCGGCAGGGGGTGTAGCTCAGTTGGTAGAGCATGGTGTTTGGCAGGGTTGTGGGTTCAATAAAATAATGTATGCGCTAACTGTAAGTCGCTCTGGATAAGAGCGTCTGCTAAATGACTAAAATGTAAATGATATTCAATGCATTTGTATGGGCTAACAGCAGTAAGGTCAAATTCAATATTTAGTCAAATATATATATATATATATATATATATATATATATATATATATATATATATATATATATATATATATATATATATATATATATATATATATATATATATATATTGGGATACTTCAAGGGGTATTAAAAATTCCAAAATCAAATAGCTAAAAAATCCTTGGTATGACCTTCTTAAAAAAAAAACTCCACACTAAATATGCCAGTAACTTTCCGGTAATCAATACAGTGTCATAATCATGACATAATGCAGCACCTCCCTCACTGATGCCCAATGGTGCTCGTTCCCTGGTGGAGTGTGACTGTGTAACACTGTGTCACAATGTATAAATACCAGTTTCAGCACTGCCATCCCCTTGTTGGGCACATGTAATGCCAGCCTAGCAGACTATAGCAGCCTATCGGTGTCAGGCATGCTGTCCACGCAGAGGTGGCCGGAGCAGGGCTGGGCTATGCTACAGCTGGTTCTGGTTGCTGCTCTATCCGGGGCAGAGCCGGAGGGCCCGGTGGTGTGCAGGCGAAGAGGAGGACCAGAAAACCCCCAGCTGGCCAAGGACGGAGACATCATTTTGGGAGGCATCTTCCAATTCCACAGCAGCTGGCAGAACAGAGAGCTGAACTACACACAGATCCCACCACCTCTGCAGTGTACCAGGTAAATGGGATTGGTATAATATTGAAAATCAGGGAAAATACTATGGGTAAGTTTTAAGAATAACATACAGATTAAGAAAATAGCATATTCCTTTTTTTCAATCAAATGTATCTCTAGAATAACTTCTAAAAAATGTTTTTTTTTTTCTACAATATTTATTAAGGAGACAATATTGTGCATTTTAGTCAGTGAACATTTGAACCCCAAACCCTAACATTAACACCTCCTATGTTCGAGCCAGTCTGAATTTCAGAGCGTTCCAGTATGCCCAGTCTATGCTGTTTGCCATAGAGGAGATCAACAACAGCACAGTCCTGCTGCCCGGTGTCTCTCTGGGCTACAAGATCTATGACTCGTGTGGCTCCACAGCCAGGGGGGTGAAGGTGGCCCTGGCCCTGGTTAACGGGAACCAGGATACAGCCTCAGAGGAGCCAGGCTGCTCCAGAACAGCCCAGGTTCAGGCCATCATGGGGGAGGACTCCTCCTCACCCAGCATGGCCACTGCTACCGTCCTCGGACCCTTCCATATTCCAATGGTAGGCAGTCAAGAGGGTATCAGGGCATTAAGATGTTCTATAGAATAACTCAAACCATGCTCATTGGTAGTCATTAACAACCTTTTGAAAAATGCTTTTCCCCTTAAATAATAATATCTGGATGTGTTATCTGTAGCTAGATAGTTGTACCTCCTAATTGGTTGTCTATTGTGACTGCTGTATAATTTCTTCATCAGATCAGCCACTTTGCCACATGTGGGTGTCTGAGTGACAAAGTCAAGTACCCCTCCTTCTTGAGAACCATCCCCAGTGACCACTACCAGAGCCGAGCCCTGGCCCAGCTGGTCAAACACTTTGGCTGGACTTGGGTGGGCGCCATCCGAACCAACGACGACTACGGAAACAACGGCATGGCCACGTTCACCGAGACGGCAGAGCAGCTGGGGATCTGTCTGGAGTACTCTGTGGCCTTCTTCAGGACAGACCCTGAGGAGAAGCTGCAGAGGGTCATAGAGAGCATCAAGACGTCCAAATCCAAGGTCATCGTCGCCTTCCTCTCATTCCTGGACCTAAGTGTGCTGGTGCATCAATTTGCCCGCCACAATCTGACGGGCTACCAGTGGGTGGGCTCCGAGGGCTGGATCATTGACTCCTACATCGCCGGGGTGGAGGCCCACCACGTGCTGAACGGAGCCATAGGCCTGTCCATCGCCAAAGCCCACGTCGCAGGGCTGGGGGAGTTCATCCTGGACGTGAGGCCGCTTAACTCCTCCGGCATTGACAGCAGCCTGTTCACTGAGTTCTGGGAGGCTCTGTTTGACTGTCGCTTCAGGCAGATTGTGAGGTCAGAGTCAGAGAGGGGTCAGACTCAGCGAGAGTGTACAGGCAGGGAGGATCTGTCTGGGCTGCAGAACATCTTCACTGATCTGTCTCTAATGGGCATCTTTAATAACGTCTATAAAGGGGTGCTGGCTGTGGCCCATGCCCTCCATAATGTTTGGGGCTGTGGGGAGACCTGTGGCAACAAGACACAGCCTGATCCACAGACGGTGAGTTTGCTAAGCACACGTTTTTTTTAAATGCATGTGTAACTCAGAATTCGTATGTCATACATTCCGTTCAAATGGCAATAAGATCTGGGTTTAATGTAAATTCCCGATATGTTATAATTGTTATTGTTGTGTCTCCGTAGATTCTCGAGCATATTAAAAATGTGCGTTTCAAGACAAAGGAGGGGGAGGAGGTGTATTTCAGTGAGAAAGGGGACGTGACCGCCAAGTATGACATCATCAACTGGCAGCCGAAGGAGGACGGCAGTGTGGAGTTTGTTACCGTGGGTCTTTATGATGCCTCCTTACCCGCAGACAGGCAACTCACTATCAACAGCAGCTCCTTGGTGTGGACACAGAATGCGAAGCTGGTGGGACTAATTTACTGTTAAAAATCCGTGCTAGGTGTTGTAGGCTGTCAGTTGTAACGGTACACAGAGTAGTTGATTGTGTCACAATGTTCTCTAAAGTAAACCACCCATGATTAATTGCAGGTGCCTGTGTCAGTGTGCAGTGAGAGCTGTCCCCCAGGCACTCGTAAGGCTGCACAGAAAGGAAAGCCTGTCTGCTGTTATGACTGTATCCCATGTGCAGAGGGAGAGATCAGCAATAACACAGGTAATAACTAATCAGTCAAACAGTGAGAAAAAATTTATGCAACTACCTACACTGTTGTCCTGGAATGAAAAATAGTTTGTGTGTAGTCTTCATAAAATCTATTGCATTCCCTTGTTTTATAGATTCTGTCACCTGTGATCAATGTCATCCTGAATTTTGGACCAATAAGAAGAGGGATATGTGTGAAAAGAAGGAAATAGAATTCCTCTCCTATGAAGAAATCATGGGAGTGTTGCTGACTGCTGTCTCCCTGCTAGGAACATGTATGACCAGTATTGTGGCATTTATTTTCTTCAGATATAAGAAAACTCCCATCGTCAGGGCCAACAACTCTGAGCTGAGCTTCCTGCTGCTCTTCTCCTTAACTCTGTGTTTTCTGTGTTCTCTTACTTTCATTGGCCGGCCCTCTGAGTGGTCCTGTATGCTGCGCCACACAGCATTTGGGATCACCTTCGTCCTCTGCATCTCTTGTATTCTGGGGAAAACAATAGTGGTGTTGATGGCCTTCAGGGCTACAATTCCAGACAGTAATGTCATGAAATGGTTTGGGCCTCCACAGCAGAGATTGTCTGTGGTGTCCTTCACGTTTGTCCAGGCTTTGATATGCACTCTGTGGTTGGTCCTGTCCCCTCCCTTCCCCGTTAAAAACCTCACTACCTACAAGGAAAAGATCATTCTAGAGTGTGATGTGGGTTCAGCCATTGGTTTCTGGGCTGTGTTGGGGTATATAGGACTCCTGGCTCTCTTGTGCTTTGTGCTGGCTTTTCTGGCTCGAAAGCTGCCTGATAACTTCAATGAGGCCAAATTCATCACCTTCAGCATGCTTATATTCTGTGCAGTCTGGATCACCTTTATCCCAGCTTATGTCAGCTCTCCTGGGAAGTTCACTGTAGCTGTGGAGATCTTTGCCATTCTGGCCTCTAGCTTTGGGTTGCTTTTCTGTATATTTGCACCTAAATGTTATTTAATTTTAATGAAACCAGAGAAAAACACTAAAAAGATGATGATGGGCAAAATCTAAACAAAATCAATATAAATGTGTAAATTGTTTAGTCATGTTTGCTCATGATAACGTACTTTATTTTACATTTTAAGTATTTCATGTATGAATGTATAATTGTTGAAAAAAAATGTATATTGTTGAAATAAACAGTGTATAACTAGAAATTGAATTTTTTTTGTTTTGATTATCCACTAAAGTCCAATTGAACAGAATTTGTTATTATTGTCAGTGTTGTCAGAGTATGGTTAAACTGTAGTGAATGAAGTATATAACCCCAGTACCATACCACCTTCCCAATAAGCAGAGAGAGAGAGTACCAACATCCTGATCACCATGAGACAGAAGCTCAACGTGTCTTTGATTTCTTGTTTGGTTGAGTGTCCCCCTGGTCTCCTGAGACCTTCCTCCTCCTGGATCCACACCAGGGCTGGAGCCATAGCAGCTACCCCTGCTGCAGGGCCGGGGGGCCAGGGGCTATATAAGGGCTAAGACTGGAGCTGTGGAGCCTAAGAGCCTCGGCTGCTGTACAGGAGCCAGGAGCCAGGAGCCATGCCACTGCTGGAGCTGGAGCTGGTCCTGTTGGTGCTGCTGGTGGTGATGGGGGAGGGAGAGCCTGTGTGCAGACTGCAGAGTAGGGCAGAGCTGCCGGAGCTGGCCAAGGACGGGGACCTCGTCATCGGAGGCATCTTCTCGTTCCGCACCGAACAAGATTGGGTCATAGACACATTTCAGACAATCCCCAAAATGCGGAGATGCATAAAGTAGGTATTTTCATGTCATGTTTATTTGTTTCAAACATTGTTTTTTGGGTTTATTTGAAGTTTAAAGTGTACTAACTAATTTCTAAATACAATTTTTTTTTTAGTTATAATTTCAGAGAATTCCAGTTTGCGCAAACAATGATCTTTGCAATTGAGGAGATCAACAGAAACTATGAAATTCTTCCAGGCATTAAGCTTGGATACAAAATCTACAATCACTGTGGCACTATGGATATACTAAGAGCTGCGATGGCTCTTGTGAGCGGACAGAAGAGCATAGTGAATGACAACAACTGCACTAAATCTGACACAGTCCAGGCCATCATTGGACACTCTGGATCAACACCTACTATTGGAATCGCACAAATGGTTGGGAGGTTTCAAATACCAGTGGTAAGATTATCTTTGGTAATAAAGTGAACAACCTAAACTGCCTAGTAAATACATTTTCATCTTGAACAAACTACTACTTCATGTATCTTTTCAATCAAATGCACAAGTATCTATGCTCTTGTTGTGATATTTAGAAGCACTGTGATTTTTAGAAGTGTTGTGATATTTAGAAGTACTGTGATATTTACAAGAGCTGAGATATTTACAAGTACTGCGATATTCAGAAGTACTGTGATATTCAGAAGTGATGTGACATTCGGAAGTACTGTGATATTTTTATCACTAATGTCAAACTGTCTTTTTGTGACCCCTCACCAAAAAACAGATCAGCCACTTTGCCACCTGTGGGTGTCTGAGTAACAGAATGGATTTCCCCTCTTTCTTCAGAACCATCCCCAGTGACTTCTACCAGAGCCGAGCCCTGGCCCAGCTGGTCAAACACTTTGGCTGGACCTGGGTGGGGGCTATAAGCAGTGATAACGACTACGGAAATAACGGCCTAGCCACCTTCATGCTAGCTGCACAGGACGAGGGAGTGTGTATAGAATACTCTGAGGCATTTGAGCAGACAGGTCCGCGCCACAAGCTTCTCAGGATAGTGGAGATTATTAAACAGTCCAGTTCAAAGGTCATCATGGCCTTCATGACCCACAGGGAGATCAAGGTTCTGGTGAGTGAGCTTTACAGGCACAACGTCACAGGACTGCAGTGGATCGGCAGTGATGCCTGGATCACAGACCCTTCTCTCACAGCCAGCGAGGGACACGTAATCCTGGTGGGCGCCATAGGCTTCACGGTGAGCAGGGCTCACATCCCTGGGCTGGGAGAGCACCTGAGGGACGTCCACCCCTCTCGCTTCCCCGACAGCATGTTTCTCAGGGATTTCTGGGAGATTGTGTTCGACTGCTCTCTCAATATGACTACAGAACCTAAAGGGAAGCCATGCAACGGCTCTGAGAGTTTAAGAGGCGTGCAGAACACGTTCACAGATGTGTCCAAGTTCACATTCACTAATAATGTGTATAAGGCTGTGTATGCCGTGGCTTATGCCCTCCACAACCTGTTGACATGTGAGGAGAGGCAGGGCCCCTTCTCTAATGGGAGCTGTGCTCAACCCACACAGATCCAGCCATGGCAGGTGAGCAGGAACTAGTCCACTAGTTTTCATTGTCATATATTATGTATCATAATAAATACGCTGGTAAGAGGTTATGTTCTTCTTCAACTATTTTGTCATTTCTCCAAAAAAAGGTTTTACATTACCTCCGAACAGTGAACTTCACCACCAACGAGGGGGAGAGAGTGTTTTTCGACGGTAACGGAGACTCACCGGCTAGATACGAACTGGTTAACTTGCAAACTACTGACCCAGGCACAATGGACGGAGTCACCATCGGTTCCTATGATGCCTCACTGCCTAAAGGACGGCAGTTTATGATGAATAACGTCAGTGTCGTTTGGAGTGGAGGTAGTAAGCTGGTAAAGCTCTTAGTCACTAGAACATTTCAGTCATTTAGCAGACGCTCTTATCCAGAGCGACTTACAGTTAGCGAGTGCATACATTTTTTTCATATGGTCCCCCGTGGAAAAACGAACCCACAACCCTGGCATTGCAAACGCCATGCTCTACCAACTGAGCTACACGGGACCTATATATAACATCTTTATATATTCTACAGTGAATAAAAAAACTATCTGTATTCTTCATATTCTAAGTTAAAAATACTTTTGAGGATCTATGTGTACACAGGTATATTAACATGATTCCATACTATCCTTTCATTACACAGATTTTTGATTCATTATTTTTTTTGTGGTTGTTTTCACTGTTTTCTGTGTATCAGGTGCCTGTGTCAGTGTGCAGTGAGAGCTGTCCCCCAGGCACTCGTAAGGCTGCACAGAAAGGAAAGCCTGTCTGCTGTTATGACTGTATCCCATGTGCAGAGGGAGAGATCAGCAACGCTACAGGTGATGCACAAACACACAGCACACAGCTTCGCTAAAACAGCCACTCACAAATGACCACAGCAACAAAGAGACAAACGCTCCTAAAAAAAAAAAACTTTTCGAATGATGTCATATTTTCAGACACAGACATAAGCGTGTAAGTGCTTTATATGATCGAAAAGTAAAGTCTGACTGTTGGGTTTTTCCATCTAACTCCAGATTCCATTGACTGTATGAGGTGCCAGCTGGAACACTGGTCCAACAAGTACAGAGATTCCTGCTTTCTGAAAGAAGTCGAATTCTTATCTTATGAGGAAATCATGGGGACACTGCTTGCCTTATTTTCATTGCTAGGGGTGTTTCTTACTATGATGACATCGTTCATTTTCTACTGTCACAGAGAGACTCCCATCGTCAGGGCCAACAACTCTGAGCTGAGCTTCCTGCTGCTCTTCTCCTTGACTCTGTGTTTTCTGTGTTCTCTTACTTTCATTGGCCGGCCCTCTGAGTGGTCCTGTATGCTGCGCCACACAGCGTTTGGGATCACCTTCGTCCTCTGCATCTCTTGTGTTCTGGGGAAAACAATAGTGGTGTTGATGGCCTTCAGGGCTACACTTCCAGGCAGTAATGTCATGAAATGGTTTGGGCCTCCACAGCAGAGACTCAGTGTTCTGGCTTTCACTCTCATACAGGTCCTGATCTGTGTTCTCTGGTTAACAGTCTCCCCTCCTTTTCCCTACAAGAATATGAAGACCTATGAGGAAAAGATCATTCTAGAGTGTGATGTGGGTTCAGCTATTGGTTTCTGGGCTGTGTTGGGGTATATAGGACTCCTGGCTCTCTTGTGCTTTGTGCTGGCTTTTCTGGCTCGAAAGCTGCCTGATAACTTCAATGAGGCCAAATTCATCACCTTCAGCATGCTCATATTCTGTGCAGTCTGGATCACCTTTATCCCAGCTTATGTCAGCTCTCCTGGGAAGTTCACTGTAGCTGTGGAGATCTTTGCTATTCTGGCCTCTAGTTATGGTTTACTTTTCTGCATATTTGCTCCTAAATGTTTCATGATGTTACTGAGGCCAGAGGAAAACACAAAGAAACAGATGATGGGGAAGATATCCAATGATATACGTTATTAACATATTTCGGAAAATGTTGGGCCTACTAATTGATATACTGTATCTCAAATGTTCTGTAATAAACTGTGAGGCTTCTGCGTGTTTAAGCCTTAATAAAGAATATAAGTCACTAGTGTGCTTTTAGTGTTTAGTGCTTTTAGTGTTTTTTAAATAAATCACATTCAACAAAAGCATAGATTTTTACCTTTTGTCAAATAATAGATATTCAAACATGAACATTAGGACATTGTCAAAGATAGACAGGCTATCTCAAGACGTTATTGAACGAAAACACAGGGCAGACAGACAGACAGACAGACAGACAGGCAGACTGACAGACAGACAGACTGACAGACAGGCAGACAGGCAGACTGACAGACAGACAGACTGACAGACAGGCAGACAGGCAGACAGGCAGACAGACAGACAGGCAGGCAGACAGGCAGGCAGGCAGACAGGCAGACAGGCAGGCAGGCAGGCAGGCAGGCAGACAGGCAGGCAGGCAGGCAGACAGACAGACAGACAGACAGGCAGACAGGCAGACAGGCAGACAGGCAGACAGACAGACAGACAGACAGACAGACAGACAGACAGACAGACAGACAGACAGACAGACAGACAGACAGACAGACAGACAGACAGACAGGCAGACAGGCAGACAGGCAGACAGGCAGACAGACAGACAGGCAGGCAGGCAGACAGGCAGGCAGGCAGGCAGACAGGCAGACAGGCAGGCAGGCAGGCAGGCAGGCAGACAGGCAGGCAGGCAGGCAGACAGACAGACAGACAGACAGACAGACAGGCAGACAGGCAGACAGGCAGACAGGCAGACAGACAGACAGGCAGGCAGGCAGGCAGGCAGACAGACAGACAGGCAGGCAGGCAGGCAGGCAGACAGGCAGGCAGGCAGGCAGGCAGGCAGGCAGGCAGGCAGGCAGGCAGGCAGGCAGGCAGACAGGTAAACAAGTAACCACCTGGTACAGACAAGCAGGCCATTTGACACACACACACACACACACACACACACACAGTGGGATGTCTCTCTCCAGGTACAGAGGATCTGCTGCTAATGTCACAGAGCTCAGCCCCAGTGGAGGAAACACCTCGAGGCCCACAGCTCATCCTCTAACACAACAACAACAGTAGCAGCATCCCGTCCAGGGACACAGTATCATAATATACAGATGCCGTCAAATATTGGCCACCTTTGCATGATTCACTATTTCTTCTAAAGTAAGTTGAAATTTAAAAAAAAAAAAAATGTGCTGTTTACATTTGATTTAAAACTGCACAGGATCAATAATTAAACAATTGAAATAAATGAAACAGTCCAAATGAATTTGGTTGGAGGCAATGATCCTCCTTTACTGTGTAATTTAACTCACCTGTGGTTTAGTTGCAGGTGCCGACTGGGTAAAAATAGTCTTCAACCAATTTTGAAAAGGAAAACAGAACATTCTGCTCCATTGCACTATTTTTTAAATGTATTTATTTTTTATTTAAATGTTTTTAAAGGGAAGTCATACTTAGACTAAGGTCTCTTTTACAGATGAGCCCTGCATAGATACATCAAACATATACAGTATACAATTTACAAAATTATAAAACAGATTAAGAAAACCAGACACATTTATCAACACAGAGGTCTCCGATCATTACTCTGAACTGGCCAAGGGGGACCAGAACATGTAGTTTCAGAGAGCTCTGTATGTTGTTCCACATAAAGGACACATACATTTTTTTTGAAGGAGCTTTACCCAACGCTGTGGAGACCGAAGGGGCCTCCAGTGTTATCCATACAGATACATAGGAAGTTTCTGCATGAGTGCTTTGTAGATAAACACAAGAAAATTCTGCTCTCTCCTTACATACAAAGAGGCCCAAACCAGGGCAGGGCAATATATTTGACCAAATCTTTAGGCCTACTCTTTAGCAATCATACTACAAATAATACACTATACTATCAAATGAACCATGCACCCAGATTTCAGGCTGTCACTTTATCCCACCCATTGCAATACAAAGGGACCTACTGGATGACGGGGGTTGATCCTCTCCTGGTTGCTGATGAAGCTCTTCTAAAAGGATAGTTCACCTTACAGACCGAAAGCCTCAACAGCCCAACTGGTGAAGAAGGGGGATCTAGTTATGGGTACACATTTACAGTACCAGTCAAAAGTTTGGACACACCTACTCAATCAAGGGTTTTTCTTTATTTGTACTATTTTCTACATTGTAGAATAATAGTGAAGACATCAACACTATGAAATAACACACGGAATTATGTAGTAATCAAAAAAGTGTTAAACAAATCAAATAATATTTGTTATTTGAGATTGTTCAAAGTAGCCACCCTTTGCCTTGATGACAGCTTTGCAAACTCTTGGCATTCTCTCAACCAGCTTCACCTGGAATGCTTTTCCAACAGTCTGGAAGGAGTTCCCACATATGCTGAGCACTTGTTGGCTTCTTTTCCTTCACTCTGTGGTCCAACTCATCCCAAACCATCTCAATTGGGTTGAGGTCAGGGTATTGTGGAGGCCAGGTAATCTGATGCAGCACTCCATCACTCTCCTTGGTCAAATAGCCCTTACACAGCCTGGAGGTGTGTTTTGGGTCATTGTCCTGTTGAAAAACAAATGATAGTCCCACTAAGCGGAAACCAGATGGGATGGTGTATCACTGCAGAATGCTGTGGTAGCCATGCTGGTTAAGTGTGCCTTGAATTCTACATAAATCACAGACAGTGTCACCAGCAAAGCACCCCCACACCATCACACCTCCTCCTCCATGCTTTACGGTGGTCTCACAAAGACACGGCGGTTGGAACCAAAAATCTTGAATTTGGACTCATCAGACCAAAGGACAGATTTCCACCGGTCTAATGTCCATTGCTCGTGTTTATAGGCCCAAGCAAGTATCTTCTTATTATTGGTGTCCTTTAGTAGTGGTTGAGATATCAATTAACAGGTGTGCGTTGTTAAAAGTTAATTTGTGGAATTTATTTCCTTCTTAATGCATTTGAGCCAATCAGTTGTGTTGTGACAAGGTAGGGGTGGTATACAGAAGATAGCCCTATTTGGTTAAAGACCAAGTCCGTATTATGGCAAGAACAGCTCAAATAAGTAAGGAGAAACGACAGTCCATTAATATTTTAAGACATGAAGGTCAGTCAATACGGAACATTTCAATAACTTTGAACGTTTTTTCAAGTGCAGTCGCATACACCATCAAGCGCCATGATGAAACTGGCTGTCATAAGGACCGCCATAGGAAAGGAAGACCTAGAGTTACCTCTGCTGCAGAGGATACTTTCATTAGAGTTACCAGCCTCAGATTGCAGCCCAAATACATGCTTCACAGAGTTCAAGTAATGGACACATCTCAACATCAACTGTTCAGAGGAGACTTCGTGAATCAGGCCTTCATGGTCGAATTACTGTAAAGAAACCCCTACTAAAGGACACCAATAAGAAGAAGACACTTTCTTGGGCCTGTTTTTGTTCTGTAAGTGGCACTTTGAAGGGTCCCAGCTTCTTATGGGCCCTAGGAAAACCAAACAATATTACCCAAGTGATAGGGCTTTTCTCTGGGTTGAGGGGAAACTTTTTAGGGGAGGGACTAGGGCTGTAGCAGTCATTAAATCAATAAAAACCCTTGAATGAGTAGGTGTGTCCAAACTTTTGACTATTACTGTACAGTGGCGGCTCCTGAAAAAATTCTCAGGAGGGGCAATTTTTCTGATGATTTAGGTGACCTACACACATTTTAAAAAAGATATGTCCAGCAACAACATGAAGACAGGGGCAGCATATAAGTCAATACCAGAAGCATTTATTGACTGATCTCAAAAGTGTTGGCTTACCAGGGTTGGTGGAGCCCTCAGTTTCATCTTTGCCTCGCAAAGCTAACTCAAACACTCCGCAAAACTTCACACACTGGATTAGCCGGCTGAGGATGTGGCGGTTCTTGCTAATGTCGTAGTAAATATATTTGTTATAGTGAATATGGAATATGATATGTTGAGTAAAATGTTGTGCTAAGATCTATTTAGGTCAGGAGCTGGTTATAAGTTATGTTCCTATCCAATAACAATGGACAAAAGGGTCCTATCTTGTCAGCCTTGTCAGCAGGTGGCCAAGGACAACACCCACGCCATAGGCCTCTCAGTTCTTCCAACTCACGAGTTCTTGCTCTGAGGACACACACACACACAAACACACACACACACACATCATCACTGTTAAACACACACACACACACACACACACACACACACACATCATCACTGTTAAACACACACACACACACACACACACAAAAATCCCCTCTCTTAGGCTGAACATTTGAAGACAGAGAACCCGACTCAGAGCCAATGCAACAGTGACAGTAGCCTGGAGGGGACCTCGCCCAACTCATCAGGACCAATCAGAAGATCAGAACTACTAGATTCAACCTACTTCATTTATTGCATAAAATGTCTGCACACAATGTTTCGGGGCTCTCTTCAGATAATAATAATTATAATAATAATATGCCATTTAGCAGACGCTTTTATCCAAAGCGACTTACAGTCATGCGTGCATACATTTTTGTGTATGGGTGGTCCCGGGGATCGAACCCACTACCTTGGCGTTACAAGCACCATGCTCTACCAGCTGAGCTACAGAAAGTGGATACTCATGGATGCGCATCGCAATTGTAAAATGTCAACACAATTGGAGACACCACGTCATTTTTGGAGACATGTTATTGACAGTAAACTATTGTAGATGCGACTGCTAACTAAATAAAACATTTTAGCTGGCTAGCTAATCATCTTAGCTAAATGTGGGGCAAACAATTCAGTTATTTACCGATAATTTGAGGGATTGGGGTGAAAGAAATCGAGTTACATAGTGATACTTTACGATATACTGTATTGACAATATCGCAATATTTTAGCGCTAGTTGGCTGTACCTGCACCAAAACACCATTATTGTTCCTTCATAGCTTGTTCTCAATCTTTTCACATTGGGAGCCAATTTGTTTTCAGCACTTTTATTTCCATGACTGATCAAAACTCGTTCTCATGGCTTTCTGATCCCTCTGCAACAGACATATGGTGCGCAATAAAATCACAGTATCGAATCGCAATACGTATAGAATCATGAGACTCGCAATGCTGATGCATATATCTTATCGTGAGGTTCCTGGCAATTCCCAGCCCAAGTTCATTTGCCACAACAAATCTCTTCGCTAGCAAACGCGATGTCTTCTCCAAAACGGCAATGTGTCTCCAGCAATGTTTACTTTTTTGACGTTCTATGGCATCTCCACTTTCCAAGCATATATGACCACATGTAATATTTTGGTAAGTGATGCAAATAGTGAACTATGTAGGGCCAGGATGTAAAATATATGTAACTGCAGCAATTTCTCTTATCTGATATGGTAAGTAATGGGGCTTAATTTATAGCTCCCTAAGAGTTTGACGAACCGGTCCGTGAACGCGATTCCAGATATCTTTACCTCTGAATAAACTGCCTTTATTATACCATATCCACCCTGTCCAAAGTCTCTACTTGGTCTCAGTTCTCCAGTAAACTTGTGATTATCAACACTAACCTCATCGTTGTGGCGGTGGACAGCTAGCCTGTATCCCTCATCCAGTTGAGTGAGTGGCAATGTCTTTTTTCGTTCGTACCAATTTTTGGAAAATCCTCGGGTGTAGGACTTTCCGCCTTTAGTAGAAACCTGTTGAATTATTAAATTTGGTCTGGGAGGTCCTAATTGTTTCGTTGCCAATTTATCTTCATTTGTTCGCCGACAAAAAGGAACTTCTTTCAAACAATCCGCTCTTTTCTCAGTTACGTTCATGGTTACGTAACGTATGACGAAAGCGCGTAAGTGCAAGCCCACAGACACCCATTGAGATTGTATTGAAGGCTCTGAAATTTGAAAAAAATAGATTTTACATGGGAGTCTATGACAGACTTCTGGGCGATTTTCAACCTGACTGAAATCGCCCCAAAAGGGGGGGGAGCCATTTGAAGCACGACTTTAGCCTGATTCGACATTTAGTGGCAGTGTGGCACTGTGGCAGATCAGACGTATAGATTACAACACTGATAACTACTGTTGCCGTGATATAATTGATTAGAAAAAAAATCCCTTCCTTTTCCCGTTTGGCAGTGCGTCGCCCATATCGCCCTATTGAACAGGCCGCCCCTGTTACTGTATATCCTCAATGATTCCAGTTTCATGTTTAGCAATAGTTCGGCAAGTAAGGTCAATTGCATAAACCAGTGATTTCTTTCTGTACATCTCACAGACTCCAGCCGCCACACACTCATCAATCTGTGAATTTGAGCGGCTGTAACAGGGCTTTGAGCCCATCAAAGAGCAGCCACGGGCCCGGATACGTGCCGCATGTTGCCAGTGTTACATTACACTGTGAACAGCAAGGGCACTACATATGGTACAGTCGTTAGAGAGCCCTACGTCATTCTCTCTATACCTCAGAGACCTGTCACACCCCATACATGCCAGGTTGAGGGGGGAGTGGGCAGGACGTGGACGGGGACGGGAGCACCGACAGACAGGGCCTCTGTGGTAAGGCTCTGAGACAGACACAGGGTTGTGAGAGTATAAAGAGAGGAGCTGTGAGTTGCACAGAGCCAGAGAGCCACAGAGCCACAGAGCCACAGAGCCACAGAGCCACAGAGCCACAGAGCCACAGAGCCACAGAGCCACAGAGCCACAGAGCCACATAGCCACAGAGCCACAGAGCCAGAGAGACACAGAGACACAGAGACACAGAGACACAGAGACACAGAGCCACAGAGCCACAGAGCCACAGAGCCACAGAGACACAGAGACACAAAGACACAAAGACACAGAGCCACAGAGACACAGAGACACAGAGACACAGAGCCACATAACCACAGAGCCACAGAACCACAGAGCCAGATAGCCACAGAGCCACAGAGCCACAGAGCCACAGAGACACAGAGACACAGAGCCAGAGAGCCACAGAGCCACAGAGCCACAGAGCCACAGAGCCACAGAGCCACAGAGCCACAGAGCCACATAGCCACAGAGCCACAGAGCCAGATAGCCACAGAGCCACATAGCCACAGAGCCACAGAGCCACAGAGCCACAGAGCCACAGAGACACAGAGACACAGAGACACAGAACCACAGAGCCACAGAACCACAGAGCCAGATAGCCACAGAGCCACATAGCCACAGAGCCACAGAGCCAGAGAGACACAGAGACACAAAGACACAGAGCCACAGAGACACAGAGCCACAGAGACACAGAGCCACAGAACCACAGAGCCACAGAACCACAGAGCCAGATAGCCACAGAGCCACAGAGCCACAGAGCCAAAAAGACACAGAGCCACAGAGCCACAGAGCCACAGAGCCACAGAGACACAGAGCCACAGAACCACAGAACCACAGAGACACAGAGCCACAGAGACACAGAGACACAGAGACACAGAGACACAGAGACACAGAGCCACAGAACCACAGAGCCCCAGAACCACAGAGCCACATAGCCACAGAGCCACAGAGCCACAGAGCCACAGAGCCACAGAGCCACAGAGACACAGAGCCACAGAGACACAGAGCCACAGAACCACAGAGCCACAGAGCCACAGAGCCACAGAGCCAAAAAGACACAGAGCCACAGAGCCACAGAGCCACAGAGCCACAGAGCCACAGAGACAGAGAGCCACAGAACCACAGAACCACAGAGACACAGAGCCACAGAACCACAGAACCACAGAGACACAGAGCCACAGAGACACAGAGACACAGAGCCACAGAACCACAGAACCACAGAGACACAGATACACAAAGACACAGAGCCACAGAGACACAGAGACACAGAACCACAGAGCCACAGAACCACAGAGCCAGATAGCCACAGAGCCACATAGCCACAGAGCCACAGAGCCAGAGAGACACAGAGACACAAAGACACAGAGACACAGAGACACAGAGCCACAGAGACACAGAGCCACAGAACCACAGAGCCACAGAACCACAGAGCCAGATAGCCATAGAGCCACAGAGCCACAGAGCCACAGAGCCAAAAAGACACAGAGCCACAGAGCCACAGAGCCACAGAGCCACAGAGACACAGAGCCACAGAACCACAGAACCACAGAGACACATAGCCACAGAGACACAGAGACACAGAGACACAGAGACACAGAGCCACAGAGCCACAGAGACACAGAGACACAGAGACACAGAGACACAGAGACAGCCCTAACTCCAGACTGCACCACGGAGCCAGGAGTCATGCCACTGCTGGAGCTGGTCCTGTTGGTCCTGTTGGTGCTGCTGGTGGTGATGGGGGAGGGAGAGCCTGTGTGCAGACTGCAGAGCAGGGCAGAGCTACCAGAGCTGGCCAAGGACGGGGACCTCGTCATCGGAGGCATCTTCACCTTCCAGACCGAGTACGATGGGAGTGTGCCCAACTTCCAGAGTTTACCAGACCCAATAAGTTGTAAGAAGTGAGTATCCTCTTTCAGTTGAAGAGAACAAATATTTCATTGTTTTCAATGTTATGAGTGATTTTTTAATCTACTCTACATCTGAGGTTTATTTCCTATATACCACTCAAAAAATGGTCCCATTGCAAATAATTAAATTAAAAATAAATGATTTCACTGTAGACTGATAATAACAGAACGATGAACGCAAAAGCTAAAAAAAAACACAAAAAAAAACGACTTTAATCTCTTTACCATTTTCCTCTTTAGCCGTTGCTCTCTCTACATAGTGTCAATTTCACAACAGGAGAGGGGGAGAGAGTCTTTTTTTTTTACAGCAATGGAGATTCCCCTGCCAGAGATGAACTGATACATTTACAAAGTGCCACATCGAGAGCCATGGAACTGGCCACACTCAGTTTCTATGAAGCTTCCTTGCCTGAAGACCACCAGTTCAATATGAACGATGCTAGCATTGTCTGGGGAGGAGGGAGTGAGACGGGTACATTGTCACATTGTTTTGTTTTCATATCTCTGACTGGGGAGTCAGAATGCTATCCTGCACGGTATTCAGTAACACAACAATTACACTTAACCTCAGCCACTCAGCCCCTGTTGGTATGTACAGTATCGAAGACAAGTCCATTCACACACACTCTACAGTGGACAAGCATTGCTGATTGATATGTACATGAGTGAACATGAACACACAGACTCTCCTTGGTCCCCTATGTGAGTCTGTTTGTTTTCCTGAATCATTAACATTGTGGTTTTTCTGTGGTTTTCTTCTCCAACCAGATTCATCCAGTCCAATACTGGTCCAATGGGAGAGGAGATAGACGTGTCATAAAAGACATAGAATTCCTGTCCTACACTGAGGTCATGGGGGGGTCATTTTGTTTTTGTTTTATTTGATTGGTGTTTGTTTAACTGTTATTATAGCAACAATTTTCTTCCACTACAGAAAGACCCCCATCGTCAGGGCCAACAACTCAGCTTCCTGCTGCTCTTCTCCTTGACTCTGTGTTTTCTGTGTTCTCTTACTTTCATTGGCCGGCCCTCTGAGTGGTCCTGTATGCTGCGCCACACAGCGTTTGGGATCACCTTCGTCCTCTGCATCTCTTGTGTTCTGGGGAAAACAATAGTGGTGTTGATGGCCTTCAGGGCTACACTTCCAGACAGTAATGTCATGAAATGGTTTGGGCCTCCACAGCAGAGATTGACTGTGGTGTCCTTCACGTTTGTCCAGGCTTTGATATGCACTCTGTGGTTGGTCCTGTCCCCTCCCTTCCCCGTTAAAAACCTCACTACCTACAAGGAAAAGATCATTCTAGAGTGTGATGTGGGTTCAGCCATTGGTTTCTGGGCTGTGTTGGGGTATATAGGACTCCTTGCTCTCTTGTGCTTTGTGCTGGCTTTTCTGGCTCGAAAGCTGCCTGATAACTTCAATGAGGCCAAATTCATCACCTTCAGCATGCTCATATTCTGTGCAGTCTGGATCACCTTTATCCCAGCTTATGTCAGCTCTCCTGGGAAGTTCACTGTAGCTGTGGAGATATTTGCTATTCTGGCCTCTAGTTATGGAATGCTACTTTGTATCTTTCTTCTAAAATGTTTCATTATAATACTGAGGCCAGAGGAAAACACAAATGAAACGGGGTAGAAGACCAATGATATACGTTACTAGCTTGTGGGTCATCTATATACAAAAACAATTGAATGTAAAATGTAAATATATGATGGTCATTTATTGACTTTTGATTTAAAACGTACAATTGTTTTGTGTTCTCTAAGTTTGATGTTTTATTAGGATTCAAACTGTACCCATCTGCAACCACATAATGCTTAAAAAACAAACACCTTTAAATACATCTAATAGTGTTTTTTTACTCAGATAGGAAAAACACCAGCAGCTCAGTACACCTGAGGCGATGTACAATTACACTGACCATCCTGAAGGGAAATAAAACAGTCTGCCCTCTAGTGGATATAAGTTAAAGTACAACCTCATCCCCTTTATTGACGTCTGCAGACAAGCCTTGGCTGAATTTGATACAGTATATGTGTACAATGTGAAATATACAGATCTGATGCGTAAATCTGATACATATCTCACATATTCATCAAATGTGAAAGAGACTCATCCATTATCAATTACTTACAAAGATATTCATTCATAAGATATATTTTGAAACAAATATAATATTGTTTTCTAATTCACAGTAAAACATATGAAACGTCCTTGAATTAGATTAAAGTTAGAATCCTTAATTGTTACACCCTTTTTTACTTAAACTATAAAATAAATGAATGATACATATAATACTATGATAATACAGTGTTTACCCATTGATTCTTGCAGAATATAATTTACATTTGCCTCGTGAGTTTAGTTCAACTGTCGTACCCCATCAGAACCTAAAATATAAGCTTGTTTTACAATTTATTTCTAAACAATGTTACCAAACACTGCATAGCCTCAAAACATGGTTAAAACTATAATTTTGATATCATGAATGGTCAGTCCTTGCATTCATAGCTCTGTCCATGAATGTGAGAGTGGTTATAATTCTCCAGGTCCCTCTCCTTAGCTGTTGACCAAAACAGAGGCGGGGATGCCGCTTTGTTATTGTTTCAGTGAAGTATTCAGACCTCTCTATAAGGGGGCATGTTTAATGTCCAGCCATACACTGGGCACAGCTGTGAGCTTCCTATAACAAACAACGGATGTGTCATCCTCATTACGATGAGTTGCCTCCATATTGCAGCGACAGACTCTAGAGTGTACTGATTCCCAGCAGTATCCCCTCCTCTGCTCATGGATGGTGCCAGCGTGATGTCACACTCCGGAGGATGTGTCACTGAGCCAGGCAGTAGGCCTTGCTATCTCCTACCACAGGCCTATTAGTGTCATCTTAGTTTAGGCCTCAAGACCTTGAACCTAGGCCCTCCACCCCCAGCACCACAGAGAACCACCACACTGGACCTAAGACCCCCCAGCACCACAGAGAACCACCACATTGGAGCTAAGCCCTCCGACACCAGATACCCCCAGATAGAACACGGATAACAAAGAGGAAGCCAGCTATGCCGATCACAAGATGTCTTATGTACAATACTTGTAATGCACATATCATCATATGGCAGATAGACGTCATGATATGGTAGATAGATGTCATAATATGATAGATAGATGTCATAGTAAGATAAATGTCATAATATGATAGATAGATTTCATAATACGATAAATGTCATAATATGGTAGATAGATGTCATAATATGATAGTTATATGTCATAATATGATAGATAGATGTCATAATATGGTAGATAGATGTCATAATATGGTAGATAGATGTCATAATATGATTGATGTCATAATATGATAGATGTCATAATATGGTAGATAGATGTCATAATATGGTAGTTATATGTCATAATATGATAGATAGATGTCATAATATGGTAGATAGATGTCATAATATGGTAGATAGATGTCATAATATGATAGATAGATGTCATAATATGATAGATAGATGTCATAATATGATAGATAGATGTCATAATATGGTAGATAGATGTCATAATATGGTAGATAGATGTCATAATATGGTAGATAGATGTCATAATATGATAGATAGATGTCATAATATGATAGATAGATGTCATAATATGATATATAGATGTCATAATATGATAGATAGATGTCATAATATGGTAGATAGATGTCATAATATGATAGATAGATGTCATAATATGATATATAGATGTCATAATATGGTAGATAGATGTCATAATATGATAGATAGATGTCATAATATGGTAGATAGATGTCATAATATGGTAGATAGATGTCATAATATGATAGATGTCATAATATGGTAGATAGATGTCATAATATGGTAGTTATATGTCATAATATGATAGATTGATGTCATAAAATGGTAGATAGATGTCATAATATGGTAGATAGATGTCATAATATGATAGATAGATGTCATAATATGGTAGATAGATGTCATAATATGGTAGTTATATGTCATAATATGATAGATTGATGTCATAAAATGGTAGATAGATGTCATAATATGGTAGATAGATGTCATAATATGATAGATAGATGTCATAATATGATATATAGATGTCATAATATGGTAGATAGATGTCATAACATGGTAGATAGATGTCATAATATGATATAAATATGTCATAATATTGTAGATAGATGTCATAATATGATATATAGATGTCATAATATGATAGATAGATGTCATAATATGATAGATAGATGTCATAATATGATATATAGATGTCATAATATGGTAGATAGATGTCATAATATGGTAGATAGATGTCATAATATGGTAGATAGATGTCATAATATGATAGATGTCATAATATGGTAGATAGATGTCATAATATGGTAGTTATATGTCATAATATGATAGATAGATGTCATAATATGGTAGATAGATGTCATAATATGGTAGATAGATGTCATAATATGATAGATAGATGTCATAATATGATAGATAGATGTCATAATATGATAGATAGATGTCATAATATGGTAGATAGATGTCATAATATGGTAGATAGATGTCATAATATGGTAGATAGATGTCATATCATGGTAGATAGATGTCATAATATGATATAAATATGTCATAATATTGTAGATAGATGTCATAATATGATATATAGATGTCATAATATGATAGATAGATGTCATAATATGGTAGATAGATGTCATAATATGATAGATAGATGTCATAATATGATATATAGATGTCATAATATGGTAGATAGATGTCATAATATGATAGATAGATGTCATAATATGGTAGATAGATGTCATAATATGGTAGATAGATGTCATAATATGATAGATGTCATAATATGGTAGATAGATGTCATAATATGGTAGTTATATGTCATAATATGATAGATTGATGTCATAAAATGGTAGATAGATGTCATAATATGGTAGATAGATGTCATAATATGATAGATAGATGTCATAATATGGTAGATAGATGTCATAATATGGTAGTTATATGTCATAATATGATAGATTGATGTCATAAAATGGTAGATAGATGTCATAATATGGTAGATAGATGTCATAATATGATAGATAGATGTCATAATATGATATATAGATGTCATAATATGGTAGATAGATGTCATAACATGGTAGATAGATGTCATAATATGATATAAATATGTCATAATATTGTAGATAGATGTCATAATATGATATATAGATGTCATAATATGATAGATAGATGTCATAATATGATAGATAGATGTCATAATATGATATATAGATGTCATAATATGGTAGATAGATGTCATAATATGGTAGATAGATGTCATAATATGGTAGATAGATGTCATAATATGATAGATGTCATAATATGGTAGATAGATGTCATAATATGGTAGTTATATGTCATAATATGATAGATAGATGTCATAATATGGTAGATAGATGTCATAATATGGTAGATAGATGTCATAATATGATAGATAGATGTCATAATATGATAGATAGATGTCATAATATGATAGATAGATGTCATAATATGGTAGATAGATGTCATAATATGGTAGATAGATGTCATAATATGGTAGATAGATGTCATAATATGATAGATAGATGTCATAATATGATAGATAGATGTCATAATATGATAGATAGATGTCATAATATGGTAGATAGATGTCATAATATGGTAGATAGATGTCATAATATGATAGATGTCATAATATGGTAGATAGATGTCATAATATGGTAGTTATATGTCATAATATGATAGATAGATGTCATAATTTGGTAGAAAGATGTCATAATATGGTAGATAGATGTCATAGTAAGATAAATGTCATAATATGATAGATAGATTTCATAATACGATAAATGTCATAATATGGTAGATAGATGTCATAATATGATAGTTATATGTCATAATATGATAGATAGATGTCATAATATGGTAGATAGATGTCATAATATGGTAGATAGATGTCATAATATGGTAGATAGATGTCATAATATGATAGATGTCATAATATGGTAGATAGATGTCATAATATGGTAGTTATATGTCATAATATGATAGATTGATGTCATAAAATGGTAGATAGATGTCATAATATGGTAGATAGATGTCATAATATGATAGATAGATGTCATAATATGATATATAGATGTCATAATATGGTAGATAGATGTCATATCATGGTAGATAGATGTCATAATATGATATAAATATGTCATAATATTGTAGATAGATGTCATAATATGATATATAGATGTCATAATATGATAGATAGATGTCATAATATGGTAGATAGATGTCATAATATGATAGATAGATGTCATAATATGATATATAGATGTCATAATATGGTAGATAGATGTCATAATATGATAGATAGATGTCATAATATGGTAGATAGATGTCATAATATGGTAGATAGATGTCATAATATGATAGATGTCATAATATGGTAGATAGATGTCATAATATGGTAGTTATATGTCATAATATGATAGATTGATGTCATAAAATGGTAGATAGATGTCATAATATGGTAGATAGATGTCATAATATGATAGATAGATGTCATAATATGGTAGATAGATGTCATAATATGGTAGTTATATGTCATAATATGATAGATTGATGTCATAAAATGGTAGATAGATGTCATAATATGGTAGATAGATGTCATAATATGATAGATAGATGTCATAATATGATATATAGATGTCATAATATGATAGATAGATGTCATAATATGATATATAGATGTCATAATATGGTAGATAGATGTCATAACATGGTAGATAGATGTCATAATATGATATAAATATGTCATAATATTGTAGATAGATGTCATAATATGATATATAGATGTCATAATATGATAGATAGATGTCATAATATGGTAGATAGATGTCATAATATGATAGATAGATGTCATAATATGATATATAGATGTCATAATATGGTAGATAGATGTCATAATATGATAGATAGATGTCATAATATGATAGAAAGATGTCAAAATATGATAGATAGATGTCATAATATGGTAGATAGATGTCATAATATGGTAGATAGATGTCATAATATGATAGATGTCATAATATGGTAGATAGATGTCATAATATGGTAGTTATATGTCATAATATGATAGATAGATGTCATAATATGGTAGAAAGATGTCATAATATGGTAGATAGATGTCATAGTAAGATAAATGTCATAATATGATAGATAGATTTCATAATACGATAAATGTCATAATATGGTAGATAGATGTCATAATATGATAGTTATATGTCATAATATGATAGATAGATGTCATAATATGGTAGATAGATGTCATAATATGGTAGATAGATGTCATAATATGGTAGATAGATGTCATAATATGATAGATGTCATAATATGGTAGATAGATGTCATAATATGGTAGTTATATGTCATAATATGATAGATAGATGTCATAATATGGTAGATAGATGTCATAATATGGTAGATAGATGTCATAATATGATAGATAGATGTCATAATATGATATATAGATGTCATAATATGGTAGATAGATGTCATAACATGGTAGATAGATGTCATAATATGATATATATATATGTCATAATATGGTAGATAGATGTCATAATATGATAGATGTCATAATATGGTAGATAGATGTCATAATATGATATATAGATGTCATAATATGATAGATAGATGTCATAATATGGTAGATAGATGTCATAATATGATAGATAGATGTCATAATATGATAGAAAGATGTCAAAATATGATAGATAGATGTCATAATATGGTAGATAGATGTCATAATATGGTAGATAGATGTCATAATATGATAGATGTCATAATATGGTAGATAGATGTCATAATATGGTAGTTATATGTCATAATATGATAGATAGATGTCATAATATGGTAGAAAGATGTCATAATATGGTAGATAGATGTCATAGTAAGATAAATGTCATAATATGATAGATAGATTTCATAATACGATAAATGTCATAATATGGTAGATAGATGTCATAATATGATAGTTATATGTCATAATATGATAGATAGATGTCATAATATGGTAGATAGATGTCATAATATGGTAGATAGATGTCATAATATGGTAGATAGATGTCATAATATGATAGATGTCATAATATGGTAGATAGATGTCATAACATGGTAGATAGATGTCATAATATGATATATAGATGTCATAATATGATAGATAGATGTCATAATATGGTAGATAGATGTCATAATATGATAGATAGATGTCATAATATGATATATAGATGTCATAATATGGTAGATAGATGTCATAATATGATAGATGTCATAATATGGTAGATAGATGTCATAATATGATAGATAGATGTCATAATATGATAGATAGATGTCATAATATCGTAGATAGATGTCATAATATGATAGATGTCATAATATGATATATAGATCTCATAATATTTGCAACTGACACGCTAGGCTTTGTGAATTATATCTATATGTAACTGGAAACCAGTGTAATCCATTTCAAATAGATGTTGAAATAAATGAAAGGTAATCTAATACCAAATGACTTGGATAATAACACATCTTCCTGTGTACACTGGGATGGAAAGGTATCTTATATTAGGCCACACAGTGAACGTGGGAAGGGGAAAACTACACTTGAAAGAGATAAACAATTACGGGTGGTCCTCTGTAGCTCAGCTGGTAGAGCACGGCGCTTGTAACGCCAAGGTAGTGGGTTCGATCCCCGGGACTACCCATACACAAAAATGTATGCACGCATGACTGTAAGTCGCTTTGGATAAAAGCGTCTGCTAAATGGCATATTATATTATTATTATTATACCGTGGTCAATAAAATTGAAATGATCATTCGTTGAGCAAGGAATCAGATGTCATGTTGTTTGTTCTCCAAAGTTCTGGAAGCCTTACGTCATAATTGTGTTTACTTGTCAGTTTGTTCCCCCATCAGATAACCCCTACAGCTGGGTAGGAGACAAGAGGCTATAAAACACAGACGCTCTCCAGGATGGTGACTGTGCCAAGGCGAGGCTCTGAGATGAGACCAGTCACACTTGTCTTGTTAGCTCTGTTCACCGGGGCAGTGACTCCCTGCTGCAGAAGACTCTGTCTGACTCTGGACGCGAGCGCTGCGCTACCACACAGTAGAGAGGATGGAGACACAAGATGTTTCACTTTAAACAACTCTGTTGGAGACGCTCTCACTCACTGTAGAATGAATCTGGTTCTGAAATATGAAAGGTGAGTATAAAAATGGAATTGTAGTTATTGGCAAAACATGTTTTTACTAATGTAAATTTTTTTAAATCTGATGATCTCTTTTCAGCACTCACAACTTCTCTCTCTAGGAACAATTTCATTTGGGAATCATTGATGCATTTCTTTAATTTATTTGTGTCTGTATAACACAGGACCTGGATTTAAACGTAACTCTTGTTTGTTTGATCAGCACTGAGTTTGTAATTGTTTTAATTATCTCAGTGGGAAAACTGAGATCAAATGATTGGACTCTCAATGACATATCATGGGACCATCTAAAAAGGCAATTAAACAACCTGATGGGAAACTCCAGAGGCTTCCGGAGCATTCTGCTAGTTTCTACTGAAGTCACTCCAGATATCTGTCTCTCGTTGATGACTAAATGTATACATACAAGTAGAATGAACTCATCTTGAATTCTTATAAGCAGGTTACATCTGCATTACATTTATTTTAACATATTGATCTGTTTCATGTGTAGGCTAAATTTAGTTTTTGTTCATTATTGTCAGAGGATGATCTTTACTGTCTTCCAAATTGTTCCAAATATTTCGAGGGGGGAGTTGGGGGGTATGTACAGCCATGTGAAGACATCTTATGCTATTTCATTCTCTAGCACAATTCAAGAGGACTGGATAGTGATATTCACCGTGGAGGAGAACAACAGAAACCCTGACCTTCTACCAGCTGTGACTCTGGGCTACGGCATCTATGCCATCTGTGGGAGCAACGACTTGCTGCGAGCCGTTCCGGAGGTTTTGAATGGAGTGGGGCAGAGTGAGCCGACAGGGCACAGCGGCAGCAGAGTGCAGGCACTGGTGGGACACTCCTCCTCTGGACCCAGCAGCCCCTCACACGGGCTACAGGTGAGACTGACAGGGAGTGTGATACTCAGCAGTGCATATTGTACAGCCCTATCTACTACACAATGTTTCATTGAGAAATGAGAGTTTCTAATCTGGACCTCCCCAACGAAACTTTTTAAAAATAATAACATCCTGTTGATTCCGACATCAGTCAAGTAAGTATAAGCAAGAATAAAGTGTGTACCGTAATACTTTCACTGAATACATGTGTTGTTCTCCCCTCCTTTCCTTGTGCACAGATGAGCCACGAACGTACTTGTGCATTTCTGAGAGACAGAGATGTCGACCCCAGAGCAGAGTCCAGTCACTGGGCCCAGAACCTAACCCTGCTGCTGCCCCTGCTATGCTGGAGCAGGGTGGACATTGTCTGTGGGACGTGCAAACTGGAGTATACAGCTAAGAGTCAGACCCTCTTACAGGACGTGAAGGGGTTTGGTCTCCCAGGACTGGCTGAGTTCTTACTGAGTACCTTTATCTGTGACTGGAGCCTGGCTGCTCAGCGGAGGATGTGCTCCCCTGTAGCTGAGGGCCAAGCCTGGCTCAACGTCCACGGGGCCACGTGTGCATTGACAACGGTAGCTGACATGCTCATGAGAAAGGAATGCAGCAACAGTCATACTAAATCAGCCTGTCTAAAAGATGCTGGATTTACACCAAACCAGGTACTTGCTGACTGGTAATGTTGTGATCACTGTACTATTTACGAAGGCTAATGCAATGACAGCAAAATGAAAAGTGAGTTATTTAATAGTTGGAAGTTTGTAGAGATTGTGTGTATAAGTGCATTGTGTGTCCACATTGTGGTAACTGTTGTGCTATTCTACTGACAGCTACTGAAGGTGGTGTGCATAAAGATATCTCCACCAGGAAGATGGAGTGATGCTAATAAAACAGGATCATGTTGTTTCAACCTAAACGTGACGACTGACAGAGAACACGGTCAGAAAAATGGTGAGGAGAAATCCACTTGTGGTTGTGAATGACGTTGACTTCCTCTTCATCCTCTAATATAATGGTTCTGCTTATGTAACAGACCATCAAGTGCAATTGTTTATAAACAATCTGTTTGAATACAATGTGTGATCAACCATTTGATTTCACCTAACATTTTTTCTGTGAAGAAACGTATATCAGGTCGACAGCCGAGGTGTAAAATGTTATGAATTACTGCAACAATTAAGTGTAATCTTTAACCTAAATACCACAAATCATATTAAAGATAACCAGTGATCTATTCAGGCTACAATGTGGTCTTTAAAAAAAAAATGTTTTGCTGATTGACCATGTAAAATCCTGTGTTTCTTTACCAGATGCTAGTGAACATATCCCACGTATCCTGCACGGCAAGATTGAGGAGAGGAGCCATCGGTGTGTCTCTAATGGCTGGGTGGAAGGACTACTGCTAACAGCTCTGTTCTGGCTTGGGATCTACACCAGTACAGTGGTGACCGTGTCTCACAGAGACACCCCTGTCTACAGAGCCAACAGCAAGCTGAGCTTCCTGCTTCTCATCACACAGACTCTTTGTTCTCTCTCACCTCTCACCGCCATTGGCCGGCCCTCTGAGTGGTCCTGTAGGCTGCGCCACACAGCTTTTGGGATCACCTTCGTCCTCTGCATCTCTTGTGTTCTGGGGAAAACAATAGTGGTGTTGATGGCCTTCAGGGCTACACTTCCAGGCAGTAGTGTCATGAAATGGTTTGGGCCTCCACAGCAGAGACTCGGTGTTCTGGCTTTCACTCTCATACAGGTCCTGATCTGTGTTCTTTGGTTAACAGTCTCCCCTCCTTTCCCCTACAAGAATATGAAGACCTATAAGGAAAATAGCATTCTAGAGTGTGATGTGGGTTCAGCTATTGGTTTTTGGGCTGTGTTGGGGTATATAGGACTCCTGGCTCTCTTGTGCTTTGTGCTGGTCTCTCAGGCCAATAAGCTACCTTCTATGCAAGCTAAGTTCCTTCTATTGACTGTTCTTATACATGTACAATTAGCCGCATGGCTGCAAACCTCCAGGGCACCAACAAAATATAAATTGGTCATTGAGGTACATTCAACATAGTTAGATGTCTAAACCTATAAACTGAAAGCTTGTAACACCAGGGATGGGCAACTCCATTCATCGGTGGCCTGATTGGTGTCACACTTTTGCGCCAGCCCCAGCTAACACACCTGACTCTAATATTCAACCAATCATAGTCTTCGGTTTAGAATGCAATTAGTTCCATCTGGTGAGTTAGCTATAAGGCTGGGATGAAAAGTGTGACATCAATCAGGCCACCGAGGACTGGAGTTGCTCATCTCTGTTGTACATCAGTTCATTGTTTTCTAATCACTGGTTAATATTATCCATAGAAATAAGATAGCTTTGTAACCACAATAACAAATGTATCTAATGTCATCTTAATAAAGCAACAATAACAAATGTTATTTATGTGACTGTTTCCTACAACTGTGCACAAAGCATCCTTATGTGTAATAAAACATACATTGGCAGCAGCTAATGGGGATCCATAATAAATACAAAATACTACAATTACACTCAACTCTGATTAACAAACTGGTGATCATAAAATAATCCCACAATCAATGAATGAAACAGAGACAGTATGTCTATCAACCCTTAGAGGATATTATAAAATATAATAAGGCGTCGGAACCTCTGGTGAATAGAGTTACTGGGAGGTGTCAAACACTACAGATGTAGGATCTTAATTTGAGCCAGTTTGCTACAGCTGGAAAATAACCTGCAGCAACAGGAAATGTGAATTATTATGTGGATTATAATGAATGAACATTTTGTTGAGGATTGATACATTTTTCGTTAGGGCAAATTCAAGTCTTAAATCTACAGTCTACAAACCTTAGAAGCCTGTTTAAAACTAAATTAGAAACTGGGTGGTTCCAGCCCTGAATGCTGATTGGCTGAAAGCAAAACATTGCTTTTTATTGCTCTAATTACTTTGGTAACCAGTTTATAATCGCAATAAGGCACCTCGGGGGTTTGTGGTATATGGCCAATATACCACAGCTAAGGGCTGTATCCAGGCACTCCGCTTTGCGTCGTGCTCAAGAACAGCCCTTAGCCGTGGTATATTGGCCATACACCACACCCGCTCGTGCCTTATTGCTTAAATACACTACAAGCTTGCTTTTCCTGCTTTGCAATTAAGATCCTACATCTGTATGTTACCTGCTAGAGCTGTAGACCTGATTGGCTCCCCACTGACATAGCAGTGAATGGAGCACATAGTAGTAGTACTGCCCATTGTTAAAATCAGAGCCCCCCCCCCCCCCCCCCCCCCCCCCCCCCCCCCCCCCCCCCCCTTACAGCTCAAACACAACAGACGACATTCATTAGCCATCTGGGTCCATTACATTGAAATTTGATTCAGGTCTCCAACAGGTGGGATGAAATAGGGGTGTGATCAGTACACTGGTACATTATGGGCCTATCAGTATAAGCCTAAACATATAGCAGTGGGATATATCAGGGTCACACAGAGTGTTTCTTGGTAGTCTTAAACAAAATCTACTTTGAAACAAAAGTATACACCTCACACAATTGGCTATTGGCTTTTTTTTAAAAGAGGGCACCTGTACCATGTCAGATATATTAAAAAATGTTACATTTTGAGTTTACATCCCAATATTACACTTTTTATATATACATACAGAAGAAATCATAATTGCATAATTAATAAACAAGAAATCTGGTGTTTCTATGTCAAACGGTTTTGTTATATTTCAAATATTAATAACTCCACCCGTGAGTCATTTGACTGCAGGAAAGGGGTGTGGCTGAGACACATGGGCCTAGTTCTATGGTCATTGGTGAATTCAAGTCAATCTTGCTATTTTCAATTAGCCTACATTTTCCGGTCTTAGGCCCTACTAATAAATAACTGATTATTATTATTTTTTTACTCATGTCTTGAATCAGAGATTCCAGGCACCTTGAGAATTACCAATAATGTACCATTCTCTGACATACAGTAACTATGGGTAGCTTCGTGTTGGCTAACTATCTAGCGTCATATCCAGCTAGCTACAGTAACTAACAATATACAGAATGAGCTGTCTGTCAATGAACAACAGAAGCTATGTTACTGTACTGTCGATGTACCCATGTTTTAAGCCCCTGACCCTTTTTATGCACTTGATCAACATTGCTGACGCTCCTCCACCCAAGTCTGAATGCTGTTTTAGGGACTTCCAAATCTCTACGCCATCAACGCAACATTTTGGAGAACACTGAGATTACGAAGCCAATAATGAGACTTCCTTTGATCTTTACACATATTTGAAAATGGTACAAGTCACTGGTGTTTGTGGCATTGACTTGACGGACAAACATAGAACTGGCATTGAAGCGTTACCACTACCTTTAGCAATTTATGACAACAACTATTATCAAAGCAGCACATCGGCCTGAATGTGTATTTGATGGCCCTGCCACTCCACAGGGGACACACAGATCTCGGCACTGCAAAAAAACAATGTTATCGTCGACCTGTGAATGTTCTAGGATTTGTGCTATTTTATCTATATTCATTAAATGTCATGATTAATTAAAATGTATTTTGTATTGCTATTGGGAATAATTGATAGAGTGACATATTTATGTTAGTTAGGCCACATTGATGAAAATGCCTGTTCACAATAAATCGCACAATGAATACAATAGAATTCATCAATATGACAACGAATACAATTCATCAAAGTGGTAATCTTTTTCCATTATCTAGTTAAATTAGTTTCATTCTCTGGATTGCTAAATGCGTTGCTAGGGAAGGCTAGCGGACTTTCATTAACTCATAAAAACATGAAAACACAACATATCATCTTGGCATTTACTTGGATATGATAATGACGTTGATGCGTGATTTCGACTAGCTCAGAAAAAGTTGTCTCGTCCCCTCTGGGCACTGTTCACTGTATGGTACTACAGAGATCGAAATTCGACAGTGAAACATTGGGTGTTTCTCAATATGCAACTACCTCGCTCCACACGCTCATGCTCCGAGTGCATTCTCTGACCACGTTCTCTTGAGTACGTTCTTGTGAGAACGCGAGTGTGGAGAATGTATAAAACAATTCATTTGAGAAGCACTTGTACTCCCTCTACTGTTTTACGTCACGTCACGTCATCCCCCATTCACTGAACCTTCTTCCAGCCAGGACAATGGCAACAATAGATGAAACAAGATTTACACAAACCAAACGTTTTACTTCATAATTATCAGCTAGATACAGTGGGGGAAAAAAGTATTTAGTCAGCCACCAATTGTACAAGTTCTCCTGCTTAAAAAGATGAGAGAGGCCTGTAATTTTCATCATAGGTACACGTCAACTATGACAGATAAAATGAAAATTTTTCTTCAAGAAAATCACATTGTAGGATTTTTTATGAATTTATTTGCAAATTATGGTGGAAAATAAGTATTTGGTCAATAACAAAAGTTTCTCAATACTTTGTTATATACCCTTTGTTGGCAATGACACAGGTCAAACGTTTTCTGTAAGTCTTCATAAGGTTTTCACACACTGTTGCTGGTATTTTGGCTCATTCCTCCATGCAGATCTCCTATAAAGCAGTGATGTTTTGGGGCTGTCGCTGGGCAACACGGACTTTCAACTCCCTCCAAATATTTTCTATGGGGTTGAGATCTGGAGACTGGCTAGGCCACTCCAGGACCTTGAAATGCTTCTTACGAAGCCACTCCTTCGTTGCCCGGGCGGTGTGTTTGGGACCATTGTCAAGCTGAAAGATCCAGCCACGTTTCATCTTCAATGCCCTTGCTGATGGAAGGAGGTTTTCACTCAAAATCTCACGATACATGGCCCCATTCATTCTTTCCTTTACACGGATCAGTCGTCCTGATCCCTTTGCAGAAAAACAGCACCAAAGCAAGATGTTTCCACCCCCATGCTTCACAGTAGATATGGTGTTCTTTGGATGCAACTCAGCATTCTTTGTCCTCCAAACACGACGAGTTGAGTTTTTACCAACAAGTTATATTTTGGTTTCATCTGACCATATGACATTCTCCCAATCCTCTTCTGGATCATCCAAATGCACTAGCAAACTTCAGACGGGCCTGGACATGTACTGGCTTAAGCAGGGGGACACGTCTTGTACTGCAGGATTTGAGTCCCTGGCGGCGTAGTGTGTTACTGATGGTAGGCTTTGTTACTTTGGTCCCAGCTCTCTGCAGGTCATTCACTAGGTCCCCCTGTGTGGTTCTGGGATTTTTGCTCACCGTTCTTGTGAGCATTTTGACCCCACGGGGTGAGATCTTGCGTGGAGCCCCAGATCGAGGGAGATTATCAGTGGTCTTGTATGTCTTCCATTTCCTAATAATTGCTCCCACAGTTGATTTCTTCAAACCAAGCTGCTTACCTATTGCAGATTCAGTCTTCCCAGCCTGGTGCAGGTCTACAATTTTGTTTCTGGTGTCCTTTGACAGCTCTTTGGTCTTGGCCATAGTGGAGTTTGGAGTGTGACTGTTTGAGGTTGTGGACAGGTGTCTTTTATACTGATAACAAGTTCAAACAGGTGCCATTAATACAGGTAACGAGTGGAGGACAGAGGAGCCTCTTAAAGAAGTCTGGCCCTGCGGCCTTGTGAATGTTGACCTGCTTAAAAGTCTTACTCACATCGGCTACAGAGAGCGTGATCACATAGTCATCCGGAACAGCTGGTGCTCTTATGCATGCTTCAGTGATGCTTGCCTCGAAGCGAGCATAGAAGAGATAAAGTCAGATGTTTTAAACTATTTTGCTTGGCAAAGGGAGCACTCTCTATACATGCTCTCTCTCTTCAGGTTCTCACAGCACAAAGACTCAGTAAGGTTCTCAATGTTGTTGCAGCTGATCACACTGTGATCCTGTAGTTTGTCCGCCATGAACTGGAGGTTGGCGTGGGTTTTTTAGAGGCATGTGTCCCTATCCTGGACTGCTGGCTTGACAACCCAAAAATGACATATTTTGAAGATTTCATAGTAGGACATTTTTAATCTCTGAATATTCCCTCTTAAACTTGAATTGTGCCATTTAAGAAGCACTTCTGCATTTTCTTGTTTATCGTTAGTGTGTCCTTTTTCCCTGTTGTTGTTCTACTGTTGTCATGACGTTCATAGACGTTCATTTCCTCTTCTGTGGCTGTGCTAATTCTGTTACACAGATTTTTGAAGACTTGATGGCCTGTTTTCATTTGCCCTCATTGCTTTTGCTGAAAATCCAAATTCTCTGTTTGCAGTTCTGACCAGGCCATACTTTCTCAGGATGTTGCCTCTGAGCATTTTTTAAGCCACTTGTTTGTCCTTGGCACTGCACATTATTTTGATACATTTGCTTTAACTCTGCAATGATGGCATTTTGAAACAATAAATTATTCTCATCTTCTTCAGAGTTCCCTTAATTTGCTGTTTTGTTTTTGTCTTTGGGGAATCATGTCTCTCCATTTTCTTCATCAGTCGATCATACCTTTTTTTTGTATTTCTCAGCTTTCCGTAAAGCATTATCAAGTTTGACATTTGTCATGCAAAGATCTCTGTAGGTTTTTGAGCGACCTCTTTCAACCTTTTTCATTCCAGCAAGCATTCGACTTTTCATTTCTGTTGCAGATGATGAGGAAGGGGTATCAAGGTGTGCATCAGGGGCAGGTAAGTTAGGCGCAGGTATGTTGGCCTCATGTTCTGGCTGCAAGTCATCTGGTGACTGAGGTGGTGTGTTGCCTGATAGGTAGGTCTCCATTGCAACTCTTCTCTTTAAAGCCTGTCTTCTATTTCGTCAGTTGCATTTCCATTGTCTTCTCTTGTTTCTCTGTTCTCTCTTTGTAAGCTCAGAGATATATTTCACTTCTCCCTTCTCTTTTTTCTTCCAGTATCTCTCCCTGTCTTTTTGCAGATGTTCCTGGTATTGTATAGGATCATGCTCTATTTTGTTTCTATATGTCTGTGACCTCTATGCTGTTTTATGTGGCATCTTCTAAAAACAAAGACAAATACTACTTAGTTTTCAACTTGTTGAAACTTCATTTCCACCACAGTTAAGTTTGTGATGGAAATGACTGTGATAGAAGTGACGCTTCTACAGTTTCCGGAGAAAAATGACAGGCTACTTAGCATGCTTTGGCTAGTAGTACAGGTAGCATATAGTTTACACTAAATACATAAAATATACACCAAAAAAAATCACAATTTCTATCACAAATTAATGAAATTATAGCCTGTTTGGAAATGACTGACAAGAATATTCTCTACACAAGCAATATTCACCTAGATTTTTCTTCAACTTCTGGACATCACATCTGGAACAACTGTCCGCTGCAGCCATGTGCTTCAGTGTCACAATATGTTTCCATGGTAACTAAATTAGCATTCTCTTGAAAAACTTTTTTAATGAGGAATTTGTCCTCAGTGGTGGAAATGACATCACTACAAAAAAAAAACTATATAAAGGGCATATTCACAATAAATATTGATATAGATTTTATTTAATTGACTCTTTCTCCGGTAGATTATATAATTTGTAGTTATGAATGTTTTCTCATAGAAAAACATAGTAGAAGTTTAAAAGTCTGGATCAGGGACAAGGGCAAAACAGTGAAATTGAGGTATAAAATGCATCTGAAAAGTAGCTAAAAAAAAAAGTATTGGATGATTGTAGTGTGAACTTAACCTATAAAGAATAAAAACATTTTAAATAAAATCCCCAAAATTGACTCCAGGACATAGAGGTGCCCTAGTTGCAGAATCACCCATCTATGGTATGTAGGCAGGTAAACATGCCAAAATTAATACAGCATGTATTTAACAAAGCTCAAATAATGGCCACCATTGATTTGCCTTATTGTTTAAGTGGCTGCATCATATTTCTTTGCATTCTTTCTGTTGAAGCTTGCGTCGATGCACGCTAAAAATCACACTCTTCAGAGTGTTTGTTTCGGTTCACCAGAAGTACATTCGTTTGCATTTGCCTTGCAGCATTGCGTTGCAAAGGCAGTTGCAGTGAGTTCTCTGTGGAGCGTACATTGGATTTATCTAATTCATGCGTCAAACTGTATGTCAAACTGTAAGTGTAAACGACTTGACAGAAATGGTGGCAGAAGGTGAATGTTGAATTTTTGTTGCACACGTATCCAGATGATGCTGCGTACCATTTTTGCGCAAAAACACTGTTGGTGTGATCGAGGAGTTAAACGGCCGCCTACGGCAACAAATTGACTCATTTTCCGAGCTAAACTGGCCAAGACGCATCTCCAACAACAACACATAAAATGTCACATAATTCTGCCCAAAAACAATGACAATTTTTCTCAACCGGTGGCATGTGGGCTTTTTAGGTGAGCGCTGATGCCGCCCTGTGATCAAAGGTGCCCACTTTGTCAATGGCAGGGAAGCTCCGGAATGCCTCTCCAGGGTGCTGTTGAAGAGACTCATCGCTGTAGGGCTCCACCAACGTTTCGTCCCAAAAATAATCTATCATAAATCATGTAGCAGATATAGGATATGTTAAAAAGAGTATGTGGCCTTTTCTGTAGCCTACAGGCTGGAGATAAAATGTATGACAATGTAATGAGATGGAAACTTTTTACATCATGTAGGTTTCGCTGATCAAAAAGCCAACCTAAATCGCGCTCAATCAAATCAAAAATGTATTTTTCAACATCCCGAAAAGATGCCTTTTCAACATCTTGGAAAATATGTATTTTAAACTTACTGAAAATATGTATTTTTACCGTTCATTCAGAAACTGAATTCAACCTAATTTTGGTCTCGCCTAGGTCAGCAGAACAGCAAGGCCCGGCCCTGAGTCCCCTGCTGTACCAAACTAAATGCTGGCCTTGATTTCCACTGACATTGGGTTTTTGATCCACATACTGTACACACAATACCCCAATAATGACAAAGCAAATTTTTCAAAAATAAATAACAACAACTGAAAAATGACATTTACATAAGTTTTCAGACCCTTTACTCAGCACATTGTTGAAGCACCTTTGGCAGCAATTACAGCCTCGAGTCTTATTGGATATGAAGCTACAAGCTTGGCACACCTGTATTTGGGGAGTTTCTCCCATTCTTCTCTGCAGATCCTCTCAAGCTCTGTCAGGTTGGATGGGGAGCGTCGCAGCACAGCTATTTCCAGGTCTCTCCTGAGATGTTCGGTCAGGTTCAAGTCCAGGCTCTGCCACTCAAGGACATTCAGAGACTTGTTCCGAAGCCACTCCTGCATTGTCTTGGCTGTGCGCTTAGGGTCGTTGGTCCTGATGGAAGGTGAACCTTCACCCCACTCTGAGGTTCTGAGCACTCTGGAGCAGGTTTTCATCAAGGATCTCTCTGTACTTTGCTCCGTTTATCTTTCCCTCGATCCTGACTAAGGTCCCCAAGAACACAATGGCCTCCATCACTCTTAAATGGAAGAAGTTTGGAACCTCCAAGACTCTTCCTAGAGCTGGCAACCCGGCCAAACTGAGCAATTAGGGGAGAAGAGCCTTGGTCAGGGAGGTGACCAAAAGGCACCTAAAGACTCTCTGACTATGAGAAACAAAATTCTCTGGTCTGATGAAACCAAGTTTGAACTCTTTTGCCTGAATGCCAGGCGTCACGTCTGGAGGAAACCTGGCACCATCCCTACGGTGAGGCACGGTGGTGGCAGCATCATGCAGTGGGGATGTTTTTCAGCGGCAGGGACTGGGAGACTAGTCAGGATCAAGGCATAGATGGCCCCATGTAGCTCAGTTGGTAGAGCATGGCGCTTGCAACGCCAGGGTTGTGTGTTCGTTTCCCACGGGGTGCCAGTATGAAAAACTGGGGTGAAAAAATTCTAAAACCCTGTTTTTGTTTTGTCATTATGGGGTATTGTGTGTAGATTGATGAAGAAAAAAATAACAATTTAATCAATTTTAGAATGAGGCTGTAACGTAACAAAATGTGGAAAAAGTCAAGGGGTCTGAAGGCTTTCCGAAGGCACTGTATATCATTCACGTCATTTGGACGGGAGCTCTAATCCAAATGTAAACTACAGATGTAGGATCTTAATTTGAGCCAGTTTGCTACAGCAGAAAAATATTCCTGCAGCATCAGGAAATGCGAATTATGATGAGGATTATAAATAATGGACATTTTTTGTAGGGGTTGATACGTTTTTTTGTTACGGCAAATCAAGTCTGAAATGTTTAAGTGGAAATTACAAACGTTAGAAGCCTTGAATACACTACAAGTTTAGCCACCGCTACTTTCTTAACAGGCACTGCAATGCCCCCAGAATCACTCCCATGGATTCATTTTTTTTAGCGGTGGCTAAAGTCAAGTCCAGTAAAGTTAGCTTAAGTTTGTGGTAACTATGTAAAGATCCTTACTGTGAAGTGTTGCTACCTTGTTTTTCGTTCCATAAAGCCGTTAAAAATGTTTTTAATGACAATTCCGTTTTAAAGGTTCTAGTCTCCCTCTACAATACAAATGGATAGGTTCTTTATTATCTATTAGATAGTGTTTCTACAGGCTTCACATTTGTCAATATACTTTTCTTTTGCGCTATAGTCCCTTTTAAGCTATATGTATGTAATATTGTTGTACCCACTATTTTTGCCAAGTGGTGCCAGTCCAAGACTGCCAGTGCTGAACCCTCAGGGAGAAGCGTCACTGAGCAGGTTTCCAGTGGGCACACCTCCTGCCTGTCCAGACTCAAACACACACATACATCCCCAACAGGAACAGAGGTGTATATAAAGCCCAGACATAGAACGGAAACCTCTCACAAGATGCTGAGCGATCATGTGTGGACTACAGAGGGTCATACTCGGCTCATTGCCATTGCTCTGCATCCACACAGCGTTTGCCTGTGAACTATTGGGCCGGTTTGACATGCCTAGTTTGTTCAAGGCAGGGGATGTCATGATAGGGGGCATTTTCCCTGTATTCAACAAACAAGAGAACAGCAATACCTATTTTGTGAAGGAGCCTGCTGAAGTGAAGTGTGCTGGGTAAGTGTGCCACCTGTCTGTACCATGAGATAACGGTTGTGTGTCTCTCTCATACTGCATGTCTGTTCATTCTGATTATTAACTCATTTTCTGACCTTTTCTCCTCCTGAAAACCTGCTCTGGCAGATTTGACTTGCGGGCCTTTCGCTGGACCCAAGTGATGATGTTTGCGATTGATGAAATAAACAAAGACAGTAGTCTACTGCCCAACGTATCCCTAGGCTACAGGATCCTTGATTCGTGTGCATCTCCCACCAATACTTTACGGGCTGCTCTGACGTTGGTTAGCATACCAGAGGAGATAGAGCCTACTGCCCCATGCCTTCCTCCTATATCTGCCCTTATAGCTGAATCAGGCTCCTCTCAGTCCCTGGCTTTGGCTGGAACACTGGGACCATTCAGAGTGCCAATGGTAAGGGGCAAAGGGCCCAATGCTTCATTTGTGATGGGGTGTCTAGCTAAATTGAAAAGATGTACAATACTGATGTACTTGATAGCCTGTAATGTTTGCATGCCAGGTGTGTGATGTGTTATCATAATTGCAAAGCTTAACCAAAATAATACCCGGAGTAAAGATAGAAAATATTTTCATTGACTTTCTTCTTCATTCTTCATAATTGTTTTATATTTTCTGCATTTTATCAGGTCAGTTACTTCTCTACATGTGCATGTCTGAGTGATAAAGCTAAATACCCCACATTCTTCCGCACCATCCCCAGTGACTACCACCAGGCTAAGGCTTTAGCAGCCCTGGTCAAGCACTTCGGCTGGACTTGGATTGGGGCAATACAGTCCGATAATGACTATGGCCGGAATGGGGCTCCTAGCCTTCACTGAAGAGGTACAAAAACTTGGGGTTTGCATTGCGTTCGTTGGGACAGTGTTACGAACCTACCCAAGCAGTAAAATCATTGATGTGGTGGACATGATCAAACAATCAACAGTCAAAGTCATCCTGTCATTTGTTCCCGAGGGGGATCTTTACCCGCTGATGAGGGAGGTGGTGAGACAGAATATAACGCACATTCAGTGGATCGCCAGCGAGGCCTGGATCACTGCAGCCCGGCCCTCCACCCCAGAAATATACAGCTCCTTCGGTGGGACCATAGGATTTGGGGTGCGGAAGATGGCCATCCCAAAACTACGACACTTTCTCATGGGCATCAGTCCCTACACAGATCCAAAGGCTGCCTTTGTGAGGGATTTCTGGGAGAAGATAGTAGGTTGTCAGCCTCTCTCAACCGGTGAGCCCTCAGGCTCTGAGAGGGGCAGTAATACGTGTACTGGAGCGGAGACACTTGTGGACTCACAGGATCTATTCTTCAATGTCACAGAGCTGAGAGTGTCTTATAACGTGTATAAGGCAGTGTATGCTGTTGCACACGCCATTAATCGCTTAATATTTTGCAAAAAAGAAGGGGAAAGCCAGATGAGACCGTGTGTGAATCTATCACAGATACAGCCTACTGAGGTGAGCTTGGAGGGGGGGGGGGGGGAGCCTTGGCTTCTTTCTTGTCCTACTGCTATTCATGCAATAACATTCATCTTTCTCCATCTTCTCATCGTCAGGTCAGTGATCAACTGAAGACTGTGCATTTCATAAATCAATTTGGTGAGGCTGTGTTCTTTGACGCAAATGGAGACCCCCCTGCTGCGTATGACATAATCAACTGGCAGCTGACGGCAGGTCAGGTGCAGCATGTGACTGTGGGCCAGTTTGGCTTAGCTGCTAACAAGGCCTACGAACTCAGCATCCAGGAAGATGACATAGTTTGGAGGACAGGGAAATCGGTAGCTACAGCAACACACATTTTACTGAATATTTGAGGTAGAAATATCCATTACCATTATTTATTTATTTACTGTATTTGCATGGAAAATTGCTAACATGCTATTTACTTTCCTCATTAGATTCCTGTAGCAGTGTGCTCTCAAATCTGTCCTGTTGGAACCAGAAAAGCCCAAATCAAAGGAAAACCTGTCTGCTGTTTTGACTGCATCCCCTGTGCTGATGGGACAATAGCCAACACAACAGGTAGGCCTACATTCAACACACTGGAATGGAATATCAGCAGGTAGGCCTACATTGAACACACTGTAATATCACACAATATTGTACAGTATATCACCATCATAATATTATAATTATATGTTCCAAATTATGTTAATTTGTGACTGAAGATAAAAGTACTGCATAAGGACAATTATCCCACAGTCAAAATGAAAACTAAACAGTTTTAAAAAACTTAATTATAGTTTAATGAACTATAAGCTGGTCTTGTGTGTGAGTTATTCAGGAGCAGCAGACTGCAGCCCCTGTCCACAGGAGTACTGGTCCAACGACGGGAGGGACCAATGCATCCTGAAAACAGTTGAGTTCCTGTCTTACCACGAACCAATGGGGATCGCCCTTACCATGGTGTCCCTGCTCGGAGCCTGCCTGTCATTTGCCACCATGCTGGTGTTCATCACCTATAAGGACACACCAGTGGTCAAAGCCAGTAACTCTGAGCTGAGCTCTCTACTGCTGTTCTCTCTCTTCCTGTGCTTCCTCTGTCCCCTCACCTTCATCGGCAGGCCCACCGCCTGGACCTGCATGCTGCGCCACACCGCCTTCGGGGTGACCTTTGCCCTCTGCATCTCCTGCATGCTGGGCAAGACTATTGTGGTGGTAACAGCCTTCAGGTCTACCCTGCCCAGCAACAACATGGCGGGGAAGTTTGGGCCCTCCCAGCAGAGGATCATAGTGTGCTCCTGCACGGTGGTTCAGGTATTTATCTGTGTGCTCTGGCTAAACCTGAACCCACCTTACCCTCACAGGGACTTCAGATTTAGTCAAAGGAAGATCGTTCTAGAATGTAACACTGGTTCCGAGGCTGCGTTCTATGCAGTGTTGGGATATATAGGTATTCTTGCAGGGATATGCTTGGTTCTGGCTTTTCTGTCTCGAAAGCTGCCTGATAACTTCAACGAGGCCAAATTCATCACCTTCAGCATGCTCATATTCTGTGCAGTCTGGATCACCTTTATCCCAGCTTATGTCAGCTCTCCTGGGAAGTTCACTGTAGCTGTGGAGATATTTGCTATTTTATCTTCTGCCTTTGGATTATTGATTTGTATTTTTGCTCCAAAATGTTATATAATTTTTATCAAACCAGAGAAAAATACCAAGAAACATGTCATGGGGAAGAATTGAAACAAACACCAGTGATGTACTCAGGTTTGGTTATTGAAATCAAAAGTATGTATGCCTTGATTATTAAATTAGCTTTGCTTTCATGTAGCTAGCAGTGTAAAGAAATATATTCTCAGATCGCTGAGTGCTAAAGAATCCCATTAGAAAAATATGTATTTTCTGTACTACACTACTTGTCAAATATATACATATATATATATATATATATATATATATATATATATATATATATATATATATATATATATATATATATATATATATATATATATATTTACATTTACATTTTAGTCATTTAGCAGACGCTCTTATCCAGAGTGACTTACAGTTAGTGAGTGCATACATTTTCATTCTGGCCCCCCGTGGGAAACGAACCCACAACCCTGGCGTTGCAAGCACCATGCTCTACCAACTGAGCTACAGGGGGTCTATATATATATGTATATACAGTTGAAGTCGGAAGTTTACATACACCTTAGCCAAATAAATTTAAACTCAGTTTTTCACAATTCCTGACATTCAATCCTAGTAAAAGTTCCCTGTCTTAGGTCAGTTAGGATCACCACTTTATTTTAAGAATGTGAAATGTCAGAATAATGTTAGAGAGAATTATTTATTTAAGCTTTTATTTATTTCTTCACATTCCAGTGGGTCAGAAGTTTACATACACTCAATTAGTATTTGGTAGCATTGTCTTTAAATTGTTTAACATGGGTCAAACATTTCGGGTAGCCTTCCACAAGCTTCCCACAATAAGTTGGGTGAATTTTGGCCCATTCCACATAACAGAGCTGGTGTAACTGAGTCAGGTTTGTAGGCCTCCTTGCTCGCACACGCTTTTTCAGTTCTGCCCATTTCATTTTCTATAGGATTGAGGTCAGGGCTTTGTGATGGCCACTCCAATACCTTGACTTTGTTGTCCTTAAGCCATTTTGCCACAACTTTGGAAGTATGCTTGGTCCATTTGGAAGACCCATTTGCGACCAAGCTTTAACTTCCTGACTGATGTCTTGAGATGTTGCTTCAATATATCCACATAATTTTCCTTCCTCATGATGCCATCTATTTTGTGAAGTGCACCAGTCCCACCTGCAGCAAAGCACCCCCACAGCATGATGCTGCCACCCCCGTGCTTCACGGTTGGGATGGTGTTCTTCGGCTTGCAAAGACCCCCTTTTTCCTCCAAACATAACGATGGTCATTATGGCCAAACAGTTCTATTTTTGTTTCATCATACCAGAGGGCATTTCTCCAAAAAGTACGATATCTGTCCACATGTGCAATTGCAAACCGTAGTCTGGCTTTTTTCTGGCGGTTTTGGAACAGTGGCTTCTTCCTTGCTGAGCTGCCTTTCAGGTTATGTCGATGTAGGACTCGTTTTACTGTGGATATAGATACTTTTGTACCTGTTTCCTCCAGTATCTTCACAATGTCCTTTGCTGTTGTTCTTGGATTGATTTGCACTTTTTGCACCAAAGTACGTTCATCTCTAGGAGACAGAACGCGTCTCCTTCCTGAGCGGTATGACGGCTGCATGGTCCCATGGTGTTTATACTTGCGTACTATTGTTTGAACAGATGAACGTGGTAACTTCGGGCGTTTGGAAATTGTTCCCAAGGATGAACCAGACTTGTGGAGGTCTGCAATTGTTTTTCTGAGGTCTTGGCTGATTTATTTTGATTTCGCCATGATGTCAAGCAAAGAGGCACTGAGTTTGAAGGTAGGCCTTGAAATACATCCACAGGTATACCTCCAATTGACTCAAATGATGTCAATTAGCCTATCAGAAGCTTCTAAAGCCAAGACATCATTTTCTGGAATATAAGCTGTTTAAAGGCACAGTCAACTTAGTGTATGTAAACTTCTGACCCACTGGAATTGTGATACAGTGAATTATAAGTGAAATAATCTGTCTGTAAACAATTGTTGGAAAAATTACTTGTGTCATGCACAAAGTAGATGTCCTAACCGACTTGCCAAAACTATAGTTTGTTAACAAGAAATTTGTGGAGTGGTTGAAAAACCAGTTTTAATGACTTCAACCTAAGTGTATGTAAACTTCCGACTTCAACTATATATATATATGCATAGCTTATCCTTTTCATTTCTCCTGCTGCTGCTAAGCAAATCTATGGAAGATGTTTTATCACATTCAGCATGAATGACTACTAGTCAGTCTTCTATGTACTACTTGTTTTATTCCTGTATATACTTGTTTTACCAAGATGTGAGCAGATAAGTCAAATGCTAATAAATAACTAATCATAAAATCTCATTAAGATTGTCTGGTTTTATTTTAAAATAAAGAGCAACATGTATATTTATTCTGTTTCGTATAATGTCATGCAACTTCTTCCTAACCTAAGATAAATATGTAACATATTATACATGGTCAATATTGCACATAACTTAGTGGCGAATGTATTGTAAACTTGTATGACTTTTATTACTAATAAAATAAACTATATATACAAAAATATGTAGACACCCCTTCAAATTAGTGGATTCAGCTAATTCAGCCACAACCGTTGCTGACAGGTGTATAAAATCGAGAACACAGCCATGCAATCTCCATAGACAAACATTGGCCGTATAATGGCCTTACTGAAGAGCTCAGTAAACGTTCAACGTGGCACCCCCAAAGAATGCCACCTTTCCAACAAGTCAGTTAGTCAAAGCTGCCCCGGTCAACTGTAAGTGCTATTATTGGAAAGTGGAAACGTCTAGGAGCAACAACGGCTCAGCCGTGAAGTGGTAGGCCACACAAGCTCACAGAACACGACCGCCAAGTGCTGTCCTCGGTTGCAACACTCACTCCCGAGTTCCAAACTGCCTCTGGAAGCAATGTCAGCACAATAACTTTTCCAAGCGTCGGCTGGAGTTGTGTAAAGCTTGCCGCCATTGGACTGGAGCAGTGGAAACACTTAACCATCTGGCAGTAGTTTAAAGAATCTGACAGAGAGACGAGAGAACACTGTTCTTTAGTTCTGACCAATGACTGGTGAGAAAGGAGGGAAATAAGGGAAAACACACCAGTTTGACTGCTGACCTCCCCCTCAGCACAGGGGATGCAGTCGAAGCAGCAGACAGGCTCCCCCTTCCACCTGGCTACACGGGTTCCTGGGGGACAGCTCCCACTGCACACTGGGCGAGCTGCCTGGGGGGCAGAGGGGCACCACTCAGATATACTGATTGCATGTAATAAGGGGTGTGTAAGAACTCTTTTCAAACTAGCCAAATGTAGTTTATAAAATGCCAACTTGATATTCTCCAGTGACGTTAAGAAGACAACAGAGAACAGACTGAGAAGTAAACGTAGAACTAAGCACCTAGACTGAGATATTGGCTGCTTTCCCACAGGCCACTGAATCACTGAGTCATTACACGTAGAACTAAGCACCTAGACTGTGATATCGGGCTGCTTTCCCACAGGCCACTGAACCACTGAGTCATTACACGTAGAACTAAGCACCTAGACTGTGATATCGGGCTGCTTTCCCACAGGCCACTGAACCACTGAGTCATTAAACGTAGAACTAAGCATCTAGACTGTGATATCGGGCTGCTTTCCCACAGGCCACTGAATCACTGAGTCATTAAACGTGGAACTAAGCACCTAGACTGTGATATCGGGCTGCTTTCCCACAGGCCACTGAATCACTGAGTCATTACACGTAGAACTAAGCACCTAGACTGTGATATCGGGCTGCTTTCCCACAGGCCACTGAATCACTGAGTCATTAAACGTAGAACTAAGCACCTAGACTGTGATATCGGGCTGCTTTCCCACAGGCCACTGAACCACTGAGTCATTACACGTAGAACTAAGCACCTAGACTGTGATATCGGGCTGCTTTCCCACAGGCCACTGAACCACTGAGTCATTAAACGTAGAACTAAGCATCTAGACTGTGATATCGGGCTGCTTTCCCACAGGCCACTGAATCACTGAGTCATTAAACGTGGAACTAAGCACCTAGACTGTGATATCGGGCTGCTTTCCCACAGGCCACTGAATCACTGAGTCATTACACGTAGAGCTAAGCACCTAGACTGTGATATCGGGCTGCTTTCCCACAGGCCACTGAACCACTGAGTCATTACACGTAGAGCTAAGCACCTAGACTGTGATATCGGGCTGCTTTCCCACAGGCCACTGAATCACTGAGTCATTAAACGTAGAACTAAGCACCTAGACTGTGATATCGGGCTGCTTTCCCACAGGCCACTGAATCACTGAGTCATTAAACGTAGAACTAAGCATCTAGACTGTGATATCGGGCTGCTTTCCCACAGGCCACTGAATCACTGAGTCATTAAACGTGGAACTAAGCACCTAGACTGTGATATCGGGCTGCTTTCCCACAGGCCACTGAATCACTGAGTCATTACACGTAGAACTAAGCACCTAGACTGTGATATCGGGCTGCTTTCCCACAGGCCACTGAGTCATTAAACGTAGAACTAAGCACCTAGACTGTGATATCAGGCTGCGTTCCCACAGGCCACTGAGTCATTAAACGTAGAACTAGGAACCTAGACTGTGATATACATTTACATTTTAGTCATTTAGCAGACGCTCTTATCCAGAGCGACTTACAGTTAGTGAATACATTATTTTATTTTTTTACTGGCCCCCCGTGGGAATCGAACCCACAACCCTGGCGTTGCAAACGCCATCCTCTATCAACTGAGCTACATCCCTGCCGGCCATTCCCTCCCCTACCCTGGACGACGCTGGGCCAATTGTGCGCCGCCCATGAGTCTCCAGGTCGCGGCCGGCTGCGACAGAGCCTGGATTCGAACCAGGATCTCTAGTGGCACAGTTAGCACTGCGATGCAGTGCCTTAGACCACTGCACCACTCAAGAGTACTGATATCAGTCACACCTGCTTTCCCACAGGCCACTGAATCACTGAGTCAATTATGACCATGTCTCGGCCCTCGGCCAATGAGGTGTCATAGAACACCACTTTGACGAATCACAGGGAGCCATCCTGCCCACTCTGCCAGTTCATGAGGTCATAGGAAGCGATGGGGTCACCGTTGTGGTCAAAGCTGACCTCCTCTCCGAGTGTGGAAAACTTCACCTGCTTCATGTAATGGAGTAGCTGGGGAGAGAGGAGTGGAGAGGCTGAGAAAAGAAACGATACACTCTACTCCACCTACTGGTGTGTGTGTGTGTGTGTGTGTGTGTGTGTGTGTGTGTGTGTGTGTGTGTGTGTCTGCATGCATGTGAATGAGAAACAGGGATTGATATCTATTCAGCAATACTGAGCAGAGTATCTTCAGCTATAGAGTCACCTGCCATGGTTTAACATGCGTTGGGTCCCCACAGGTGCCATTGATAAAAGGCCCCTGGCCAGCGACACAGTTGGTCAAATGCTGCAGGGCGTGGGCGATGAGATACACAGCCATAGACACGTTATAGGACACTCTGAGCTGGCTCACATCAGCATTAGGGTGTGTACTCATCCCCCGACCCTCACATCCCTTACAGGGTTCTCTGTCCAGGTAACTGACAAAGTGATATTGTGTGTTTAAGGATCCGTTCACTCTACAGTTGAATGTTTCTTCCGAGAACTCTGCCAGGAATGCCGACTGACGTCTGTGGGATGTTCCAAGTCTGGTCAGGAAGTCCTTGAGCCTGTGAATAACATCAGCCTTCCGTATGCCAAATCCCAGTGTTTCCGTCAGGATATTTCCAAACTCTAGCCCCAGGGACTTGGCGATGGCCTAGGCCTCTCTGGTGATCAGCTGCAGCCAGGTGAATTTCTGATGCCGACACTCCCTCAGGACACTCCAAAGCTCTGACACTCCCTCAAGCCACTCTCTCAGGACACTCCAAAGCTCTGACACTCCCTCAAGCCACTCCCTCAGGACACTCCAAAGCTCCAACACTCCCTCAGGACACTCCCTCAGGACACTCCGAAGCTCCAAAACTCCCTCAGGACACTCCCTTAGGACACTCCGAAGCTCTGACACTCCCTCAGGACACTCCCTCAAGCCACTCTCTCAGGACACTCCGAAGCTCCAAAACTCCCTCAGGACACTCCCTTAGGACACTCCGAAGCTCTGACACTCCCTCAGGACACTCCCTCAAGCCACTCTCTCAGGACACTCCGAAGCTCCAAAACTCCCTCAGGACACTCCCTTAGGACACTCCGAAGCTCCTACACTCCCTCAGGACACTCCCTCAGGACACTCCGAAGCTCCTACTCACCAGAGAAATTCAGGAGGATTCAGGAGGACAACCCCACGGGTAACAATGACAATAATAACTAAATGTATAATCATGTGCTGTCCCACAGCCTGCTGGGTAAGGACCACTGGGTAGAAGTGGACGTAGGCTGCACACACACCATACTGGACGGACTCCTGTAGAAACAACTGGATGGCAAAGCGGGCATGGTCAGACTCCACCCTGATGACGCCCACCCAGGTCCAATGGAAGTAGCATACCAGGCGAGCCAGGGCATGTATCTGAAAGGGATCGGTGGGCATGGTGCACATGAACGTAAGGAACTGCTTCTGGTCAGTCAGACAGCTGCAGGACGCAAAGTAGCTCACCTGAAAGAAGAGGGAACAGCAGTTTAATGGTGTACTCTGTAAGATGTCCTCAAGCATTGCGTAGAGCTTTTAATATTTATGATATACAGGCATATGTAGCAGTCAAAGTACTAAATTAAATGACTTTTTATATATAACATTTGAAGATATTAAATAACGTGTCCTGCCAAAGTAAAAATACAGTACAGATGTGGGATGTTCATTTGTCCAGTATTGTCACAGCAAAATAATCCTGCAGCAACAGAATTGGAACATTTAGTCCATAATGTTGCTTGATCAGTGGTCAGGCTATTAGCTGGCCCAAATTAGCCTCCATGAAAAGTGCAATACTGTTAATTTTACCATGTGTAGGTGCGGGTTTTCAGTGAATTTATGTAAATTACAAAGCTAATATGCATTTCCTGCGGAACAGGAAAATTCTCAGCAACAAAAGAGTGAACAAATTAAGATCCCTTATCTGTATATTATGATCTGCAAGCCAGTCCAAAGCAGAGAGAACAGCAGGTTAAAGGTGCACTCTGTAAGATATACTCAAACATTGCATATAGCCCTTAATATTCACGTAGCAGTCAAGGAAAGCAATTCCATTGAAATTATGTCACAGAGGACACAGGACTACAGTGGAGAGGGAACAAGCCACCAAGAACCACATCTCCCTCCTGATGAAGCTGCTCGTCTCCTCCTCTCCAAGGAAAGTGCACCCGTCCCTGGCTGTGGCAGAGCAAACCCTGCTGGCCCACAGGAGAAGGCCCAGCAGCAGGAGTGTGGCAGAGAGGTGTATCATGGCAGGCGGAGAGTGGATGTATGATGTGAGATCAGTAAGGGCTTCCAGTCCTCGTCAAACCTCTGTGGGGTAGGACGCTTGGTCCCTATTTATAAACCCCCAGAAACCTGGTTGTGATGACATCACTGCAGACAAAGTCCTACTTTCCCTTTTTCTTACAGCAGGGCATTCTCTAGTGAGTGGATCTTAACGCTAGAATCCTTAGTTGAAACAATAACAAAGCTACACCCCACCTCTGTTTTGGTAAAAAAAAAAAAAAAAGCTGAGGGATGTGCCTGGAGAAATGTAACCACTATCAAATTAATAGACATGGCTATGGATTTAATGACCGCCCATCCATGGGATCAACACGATAGTTTTTACCGTGTTTTGAGGCCTATACAGTATTTGTTTACATTGTTTACAAACATTGGAGTAAACTGAGCTTATATTTTGGGTTCTGACGGGGTTTCGACAGTTGAACTCATGAGGCATTTATAAGTTATAGTCTTCTAGAATTAAATGGGTATACAGTATATCAGTAATTTCTGTACCACATTTTCGTACCAGATTTCCTGTTCAACAGTAGGTGGCAGTATATGCACTGCATTAGAGCAAAGCTCTGCCGTATCAGTCTCTGTGTGATGTGTTGTCACTACGATTGATAACAGCCCATCAATAAAATATTATTTGTATATAGGCCTCCTACTAAAATATTAAGAAAACAATTACAATCACTTAAAACACTGTGTGAAGTGTGATATATTGAGTGGGATTCTTATTACCTGTCACACATACTGTCTGCCAGAAAAGTCCCAATTTAACCAGATGAAATGATAACGAGACCAGAACAACCTGAAGAGTCCCTCTATACTGGACCAGTCTGTCTGGGAGGATATCAGTCCGTCTATACTGGACCAGTCTGTGTGGGAGGATATCAGTCCGTCTATACTGGACCAGTCTGTCTGGGAGGATATCAGTCCGTCTATACTGGACCAGTCTGTGTGGGAGGATATCAGTCCGTCTATACTGGACCAGTCTGTGTGGGAGGATATCAGTCCGTCTATATTGGACCAGTCTGTGTGGGAGGATATCAGTCCATCTATACTGGACCAGTCTGTCTGGGAGGATATCAGTCCATCTCCGACCATCTTGTCTATGTGCAGGAGGATTTCTCTCCATCTATCGGAGCAGTCTGAGGATGTCTCTTCTTCTGTGGTGGTCCCAGTACTGCCCCGTCTCCATTTCCCCTCTGACATAATCCACCTCTACCCAGCCCACCTGCTACCTGCAGGTGGCCTGGGTTCTTAGCCCAGGGTGACTTCATGATGGTGGGATCTTTCCCCTACACTACAGGGTGGCGCTGCCTGGCACGGACTACACCGACCAGCCCCTGGCAGCACGGTGTCAAGGGTGAGCTGAGTCACAGGGGGGTCTAGATGTGTAGCTCAAGTCCTATTGAAATAAAAAAAGAGTGGGTGGAGGATAGGTTCTGATTGTCACATCCCATTGAAACATTCAGGGCATTTTCAGGATGTTTAACCCCGACTCTGCACTCAAGTCTACTGGATTGTCCTCTTCTTAATGAATACACCCCTGGCAGTTATGTGTCAATTAATAATTAAAGTGGGGAAAAAGCATATAATTATGTAAATAGGTAAACAGATTTTGGTGAGTCAACAAATGTAATTAGATGGAGTTAAAGATTGAGACAAATATTTTTCCTCTTGTCAGCTCCAGCAATATCTCCAGGACGTGTCCTTAACTGTATCTGGAGAAAAAGGTGAACTTTGACCAGAAAGGGGATGCCATCCTGTCCTATGACCTCATCAACTGGCAGTGGGGTTCAGGTGGGAACCTGGAGTTCATCAACGTGGGTGTGTTCAACGGAACAAATGACTCTGGGATGGAGCTGGTGATCCAGGAAGAGAAGATAGTGTGGGCAGGGCATGAGAGCAAGGCAAGCTGCTCACACTGTGTATTTAACCACATCAGATGCCAACTGTTGACGTTCTGTAGAGAGACCTTGATGTAATTGCCTCTGCATGGTTTATTTGTCCTGAAATATTTTGGGTTTCTCCAAAGCTTGTATTGCAGGTAATCCACTTTACGAGTTCCAATGCTTGATTTCATTTTCTTCTTCTCTAACCATATTGAGTGCCTACTAATGGCTGGAATAATATGAGTATTGAGGTAGCAGGAAAATACAGCAGGAAAATACAGCAGGAAAATACAGCACGAAAATACAGCACGAAAATACAGCACGAAAATACAGCAGGCCTACAGAAAGTCTGAACATATTGGTCTTTGTTGTGTTCAGGTAGTGGTCTCGTGTGCAGTGCCAGTTATGCTCCAGGATCCAGGAAGGCTGTCCATGTGCAGGACTCTGATATATCCTGATCAACAGAATGACTTATATATAGACTAGTAATCAGACAGGTGAGGACTCTGATTTATCCTGATCAACAGAATGACTTATATATAGACCAGTAATCAGACAGGTGAGGACTCTGATTTATCCTGATCAACAGAATGACTTATATATAGACTAGTAATCAGACAGGTGAGGACTCTGATTTATCCTGATCAACAGAATGACTTATATATAGACTAGTAATCAGACAGGTGAGGACTCTGATATATCCTGATCAATAGAATGACTTATATATAGACTAGTAATCAGACAGGTGAGGACTCTGATTTATCCTGATCAACAGAAATACTTATATATAGACTAGTAATCAGACAGGTGAGGACTCTGATTTATCCTGATCAACAGAACGACTTATATATAGACTAGTAATCAGACAGGTGAGGACTCTGATTTATCCTGATCAACAGAATGACTTATATATAGACCAGTAATCAGACAGGTGAGGACTCTGATTTATCCTGATCAACAGAATGACTTATATATAGACTAGTAATCAGACAGGTGAGGACTCTGATTTATCCTGATCAACAGAATGACTTATATATAGACTAGTAATCAGACAGGTGAGGACTCTGATTTATCCTGATCAACAGAAAGACTTATATATAGACTAGTAATCAGACAGGTGAGGACTCTGATTTATCCTGATCAACAGAACGACTTATATATAGACTAGTAATCAGACAGGTGAGGACTCTGATTTATCCTGATCAACAGAATGACTTATATATAGACCAGTAATCAGACAGGTGAGGACTCTGATTTATCCTGATCAACAGAATTACTTATATATAGACTAGTAATCAGACAGGTGAGGACTCTGATTTATCCTGATCAACAGAATGACTTATATATAGACTAGTAATCAGACAGGTGAGGACTCTGATATATCCTGATCAACAGAATGACTTATATGTAGACTAGTAATCAGACAGGTGAGGACTCTGATTTATCCTGATCAACAGAATGACTTTGTTTGGGAGATGTTTCAGTCTCTCTACTCTAGATCCAGTTGGAGTGCACTGTGCACATCTTCTCCATGAGTTGTGTTGATGCTGACAGAAAGGGTATTGTGTTGTCCGGCAACACGTCCTCCTCCAGTCGTCTTCTTCCTGTTTTAGTCTCTCTACTCTAGATCCAGTCTTCTTCCTGTAGCCTCCTTTAATCCTAAAAGCACCAACACACTGTCTGTCAAGCAGCAACACTTTTTATTTTATTATCCTTTTGTAACACAAGTAAATGGTTCAGATTCCCCCAAATAAGCATATATTGTAAAAAAATATATATATATAATACAAATTGCAGTCAAATTAGATATTTCAAAATAAACGTTTTTGTATGTTTTTCATGTTGTAAACAGATGTTTGGATCAATTTCATCCATAGCCACTTGTTATGAAAACTTGTGTGTTATTCAATCAAAGTGTTGTGTTTCTGTGATACTCAGAGAGTGTCACGACTTCCTCCGAAGCTGCCTCCTCTCGTTGTTCGGGCAGGCTTCGGCTTTCGTCGTCACTGGCCTTCTAGCCACTGCCGCTCGTCATCTCATCATTCCATTGGTTTTGTCTTGTTTATTACAAACACCTGGTTCATATCCCCTCATCAGTACCTGTATAAGTGTTCCCTCTGCCCCCTTGTCTTTGTGTGTGATTGTTTATTGTGGAGGTTCGATTAGCTCGGTTGGAGCTCGTTAAATTTTGTGTTGCCAGATTATTTTCACCCGTGTGCTTTGTTGTTTTCCAGTGCGCCTGTTTTCCACACTGAAGTGTTTGACGCATTGCTGTGTACTACTGTGTTTCGGAAAAAAACTTTTATTCTGTGATTTGCCCTCCTGCGCCTGACTCCTTCAAATCACTCACCACAGAGAGGATGAGAAATTGGCGATTGCGCTAATTTGATATACCGGTACGACCTAAGATGGCCACCGATATGGGCGACGTGAGAAGGGTCTTTAATCATGTCAACACCCGCAAGGCTGCGGGCCCCGACGGTATTCCAGGGCGCGTTCTCAGAGCATGCGCAGAACAGCTGGGAGGCATATTCACAGTAATTTTCAACCTCACCTTGTCCCAGTCTGTAATCCCCACATCTTTTAAGATGAACACAATCATTCCTGTTCCTAAGAACTCTAAGACTTCATGCCACAATGGCTACCACCCTGTAGCACTCACTTCTGTAATCATGAAGTGCTTTGAGAGGCTGGTTGTGGCACACATTAACTCCACCATCCCAGCCCCCTAGACCCACCCTAATTTGCATACCGCCCCAACAGATCCATAGATGATGCAATCTCAATTGCTCTCCAAACTGCCCTCACCCACCTAGATAAGAAGAATAGCCTATGTGAGAATGCGCTTCATTGACTACAGCTCAGCGTTCAACACCATTGTCCCCTCCAAACTCGTCACCAAGCTTAGGACTCACCTCCATCTGCAACTGGATCCTGAACTTCCTGACGGGCCGACCCCAGGTGGTGAGGGTAGGCAACATCACCTCCGCCACGCTGACCCTTAACACAGGGGCCCCACAGGGGTATGTGCTTAGTCCCCTCCTGTACTCCCTGTTCATCCATTATCAAGTTCGCTGACGACACGACGGTGGTAGGCCTGATTACCGGTAATGATGAGTCAGCCTACAGGGAGGAGATGTTCACAAAGTTTAACTAGCGAGTTCACATTTTCAGCTTAGCCGTGCACCACTAGTATACATTCCGCCATATTAACACAGAAATCATGGTCATTTATTTTTATGGTAACTAGTTACTTGACAATGTCCTACAATTTCAGAAGGATAAACATTTTCACAATTTACCCCTGTTGTTACTTTTAGGGTTAACCTCTGTACACCAGTCCCACTGCTGCCACCAAATGTCACTTATCTGTGGGTAACCTTATGACCGCATCCCAGGCCTGGGAACAACATCATGAAGTGGCTGGGGCCCAAAGAGCAGAGGGTCATCATCTTCTGCTGCACTCAGGGACATGTGCTGATCTGTGCTGCCTGGCTCATTGCTGCCCCTCCCTTGCCCTTTAGAAACACCCAGGACCAATGCTCTAAGATCATTCTGGAGTGCAGTGTGGGCTCCCAACTGGCATTCTGGTGCGTTCTGGGATACATCGGCCTCTTGGCCTGTCAATGCTTCATCCTGGCCTTTCTGGCCCGAAAACCACCGGGGCAACTTCAACGAGGCCAAGTTCATCACCTTCAGCATGCTGATCTTCTGTGCCGTGTGGATCTCCTTCATCCCAGCCTACGTCAGCTCTTCTGGGAAGTACACTGTAGCTGTGGAGATATTCGCCATCTTAGCATCCAGCTTTGGGCTGCTGTTCTGTCTGTTCGCTCCAAAGTGTTACATCATCCTCCTGAAGCCAGAGAAGAACACTAAACAACATCTTATGGGGAATAAAAAGTAGTCAATGAGTAATGAAAAATGTATTGTTATATTTCTAAATGCTCCTTCAGTGCCTTCAGAAAGTATTCACACCCTTTGAATTGTTCGACATTTTGTTGTGTTATTGAGATTTAGTGTCGCTGACCTACACACAAATCCGTAACGGCTCTCGCTGTATGACTGTATGGATGGATCCACAGCTTTGAAGTCAAGTGGCGAATTGCTCGCCTTGCAGCGGAATCCGGGGGTCCGACCTATGCAGGGAAGAGGATCGGCATCTATCCAGACCTGAGTGCCGAACTGCTAAAACAGCAAACTAAGCCTGAGATGCGGCTTTATCCACCCGGCAAAACGTATCTTGACCTTCCAGAACACAACACACACGTTTTCCACTGCCAATGAAGCTCAATATGATGAGTACTGAGTATACAAAGAGGCAGGACGCAAACGCAGGAATTAACAAGGTCAAGGTTTACTTAACAATGAGAAAGATAATAACAAAGTAAACGACACAAAGCTAAACAATTACACACAACATCTTCCAGAACAGTCCAGGGCTAAATAGGGGTGGTGATGAGATGATGAGGTGCAGGTGCACTGGAGGTGATTAGGGTGCGTTGGGTTTCCATTCCGGTGTTGCCGAGGTGGTGCGCTCAGACCGGTGGCTCAGTAGACCGGCGAATCAGAGCGCCGGAGGGGAGCAACGGGAGGAGACGTGACACTCAAGTCTTCTTCGATAAACACACAGAGTGGACAACTGCTGTCGGGAGACACTGACTCGACGCTGAAAACTTCGGAACACAATAACTCGGATACCTGTGTCAACATCTGCTACCAACTAGCCAGCTAGATAGATAGCTAGCTAGGTTGCAATGGAGCCCGCTTCCCCTGGAATAGCTAACGGACATGTTTACTACGCTCTTGTCCGGGACAATCCGGAGTTACAATGCACCAATTGTTTGCTAGTGGGGGATTACAGGAATGAGGTAGCTATGCTTAGCAAACAAATCTCAATTCTGCGCGAACTTATGGGGAAAACTCAAATTGGAACTTTCTTGTTCTCAACTCCTATGGCAGGACGCCGCTCGGGCCTAATGGATGTTTTCCCCGCCTTGTCATCTGTCCCTATCCGAATGGCCTGTGCTATCTGGAACTTGCCTGCCAAGGAAGTCGTCTCCATCTGCTTCTCCTCCTCCATCCTGTAGTTAAGTAGGTGGAGAACAGCAAGAAGAGTGTTTCAATTAGCACTGGACTGCTGCCTGAGCTACCTGCGCCTTCATCGCTGGCACTGCCTGCGACGGCGGTGCTAACTCCAACTACGCTGATTCCAGCAGCGACATCTACGTCGAGTTTGGCTCCTTTCCCTCTCTCTGGATCTGAAGGGGCACTGCCTGCTCTGGGAGGTCTGGAACTAACGTCGGGAGCAGCCGGCGTACGCTATCCTGCTTCTCGTGGGCCCGTGAAAGGCTCAACAAATTGTGTGAGGGATGGGAGTGAGCGGATTTCTCAATTCCCTTCTCCGGACGTTGTATTGGGCAGTTCAATGGTGAGAGATGTTTCAATCCCTGGAGCAAAAAACGTTGTGCTATCCAGGAGCACGAGTACAGGACATCAATAAGCTGCTTCCAAACAATTTAAACCAGAATCAGAAAATTGAGTCTATCATAATTCATGTGGGATTCAATTACATTATGAAGGGCAACTCAGAACTGATTGGGTCACTACTTGACACCAAAAACACCTGTTATCTGTCTCTCTGCCCTCCCTAAATCATGACATCGAACGGTTCAGCAGACTTTTAGCCTCCATAACTGGCTACGAGACTATTGCAGCTCTGTGGGTGTAACATTTATTTAACATTTTGATACCTACTGGAAACAAAGCTCGTATTATAAGGAGGATGGGATCCACCCAAATCATTTGGGTTCCTGGATCCTTTCACAGCATTATAAGGCTGCGTTGAGACAATGTCTTATCAAAGCTCATTTAATACCTACCATTGTGTCGCTGAATTGTCAAAATGCTTCAGCAAATTTACGTTATCCCAGGGGCGCTGGAAGACACAATGGAAGTAACCTAATTTATGTCCCTCTTACTGCCCTGAATGCCTCTGCTGATCCTACAGCTATTGTATGCACTAATCATGTGCCTATGAACCAGACTTATACTGTTGGCACCAAGGAGGAACGTTTGCAGCTCACCCTGACTAACATAAGTAACCTGAGCATGTATACCTCTGCAAAGCTTCCCAGTAAAGCAATAAAAACAATCAAGCATCCCAGAAAAGTGCTAAAAATATCCCACGTTAACATACAGTGCGTTCGGAAAGTATTCAGACCCCTTGACTACGTTACAGCCTTATTCTAAAATTGATTAAATAAAAAAATGTCCTCATCAATCTACACACAATAACCCATAATCACAAAGCGAAAACAAGTTTTTTGAAATGTTAGAAAATTTATAAAAAATATAAAACAGAACTACCTTATTTACATGAGTATTCAGACCCTTTGCTATGAGACACGAAAATTGAGCTCAGGTGCATCCTGTTTCCATTAATCATCCTTGAGATGTTTCTACAACTTCATTAGAGTCCACCTGTGGTAAATTCAATTGATTGGACATGATTTGGAAAGGCACACCCTGTCTATATAAGGTCCCACAGTTGACAGTGCATGTCAGAGCAAAAACTAAGCCATGAGGTCGATGGAATTGTCCGTAGAGCTCCGAGACAGGATTGTGTCGAGGCAAAGTTCTGGGGAAGGGTACCAAAAAATGTCTGCAGCATTGAAGGTCCCGAAGAACACAGTGGCTCCATCATTCTTAAATGGAAGAAGTTTGGAACCACCAAGACCCTTCCAAGAGCTGGCCACCTTGACAAACTGAGCAATCGGGGGAGAAGGGCCTTGGTCAGGGAGGTGACCAAGAACCCGATGGTCACTCTGACAGAGCTCCAGAGTTCCTCTGTGGAGATGGGAGAACCTTCCAGAAGGACAACCATCTCTGCAGCACTCCACCAATCAGGCCTTTATGGTAGAGTGGCCAGACGGAAGCCACTCCTCAGTAAAAGGCACATGACAGCCCACTTGGAGTTTGCCAAAAGGCACCTAAAGACTCTCAGACCATAAGAAACAAGATTCTCTGTTTTGATGAAACCAAGATTGAACTCTTTGGAATGAATGCCAAGCGTCACGTCTTGAGGAAACCTGGCACCATCCCTACGGTGAAGCATGGTGGTGGCAGCATCATGCTGTGGGGAAGTTTTTTAGCGGCAGCGACTGGGAGACCAGTCAGGATCGAGGGAAAGATGGAGCAAAGTACAGTGAGATCCTTGATGAAAACCTGCTCCAGAGCACTTAGGACCTCAGACTGGGGCGATGGTTCACCTTCCAACATGACAATGACCCTAAGCACACAGCCAAGACAACGCAGGAGTGGCTTCGGGACAAGTCTATGAATGTCCTTGAGTGGCCCAACCAGCACCCGGACATGAACCCGATCGAACATCTCCGGAGAGACCTGAAAATAGCTGTTCAGCGACGCTCCCCATCCAACCTGACAGAGCTTGAGAGGATCTGCAGAGAAGAATGGGAAAAACTCCCCAAATATAGGTGTGCCCAGCTTGTAGCATCATACCCAAGAATACTCGAGGCTGTAATCATTGCCAAAGGTGCTTCAACAAAGTACTGAGGAAACGGTCTGAATACGTAAATAAATGTGATATTTCAATTAATTTGCACACAAAAAATAAATAGGGCGGCATGTAGCTTAGTGGTTAAGAGCGTTGTGCCAGCAACGGAAAGGTCGCTGGTTCTAATCCCTGAGCCGACTAGGTGAAATCTGTCGATGTGCCCTTGAGCAAGGCACTTAACCCTAATTGCTCCTGTAAGTCGCTCTGGATAAGAGTGTCTGCTAAATAATGTAAATACATGTTTATGCTTTGTCAATATGGGGTATTGTGTGTAGATTGATGAGGGGAAAAAAACGATATAATCCATTTTAGAATAAGGCTGTAACGTAACAGAATGTGGAAAAAATCAAGTGGTCTGGATACTTTCCGAATGCACTGCACATAGGATCAGAAACCAGATGTGGGAGAGAAAAAGTGAGGTGTATATTTCTATAGGAAACAAGCCCCATTCTCTTTGTCTCTCCCACATCTGGTGTTGAGTTACACATACCCAGCAGAGACAGAGAAAGAGAGAGAGAGAGAGAGAGAGAGAGAGAGAGAGAGAGAGAGAGAGAGAGAGAGAGAGAGAGAGAGAGAGAGAGAGAGAGAGAGAGATAGGGTAAGTTTATGAGGGTGAGAGCACTTGGAGAAAGAAAATTAAGACTTGGTAAAGAAAATAATAATGAGGAGGGAGAGGGAGAGGAGACACGGGAGAGAGGGGAGAGAGAGGGGAGAGGGGAGAGAGGGGAGAGAGGGGAGGAGAGAGAGGGGAGAGGGGAGAGAGGGGGAGAGAGGGGGGAGAGAGGGGAGAGGGGAGAGAGGGGAGAGGAGAGAGGGGAGGAGAGAGGGGAGAGAGGGGGGAGAGGGTAGGAGAGAGGGGAGAGAGGGGGGGAGAGGGGAGAGAGGGGAGGAGAGAGGGGAGAGGGGAGAGAGGGGGGAGAGAGGGGAGAGAGGGGAGAGAGGGGAGGAGAGAGGGGAGAGGGGAGGGGAGGAGAGAGGGGAGAGAGGGGGGAGAGGGGACAGAGGGTAGGAGAGAGGGGAGAGAGAGAGAGAGAGGGTAAGTTTATGAGGGTGAGAGCACTTGGAGAAAGAAAATTAAGACTTGGTAAAGAAAGTAATAATGAGGAGAGGGAGAGAGGAGACACGGGAGAGAGGGGAGAGAGAGGGGAGAGAGGGGGAGAGAGGGGGGAGAGGGTAGGAGAGAGGGGAGAGAGAGGGGAGAGGGGACAGAGGGTAGGAGAGAGGGGAGAGAGAGGGGAGAGGGGAGAGAGGGGAGAGGGGAGAGAGGGGAGGAGAGAGGGGAGAGAGGGGGGAGAGGGTACAGAGGGTAGGAGAGAGGGAAGAGAGAGGGGAGAGGGGAGAGAGGGGAGGAGAGAGGGGAGAGAGGGGGAGAGGGGACAGAGGGTAGGAGAGGGGGAGAGAGAGGGGAGAGGGGAGAGATCGTAAGAGAGAGGGGAGAGGGTAGGAGAGAGGGGAGAGGGTAGGAGAGAGGAGGGTGTCTGCTAAATAATGTAAATACATGTTTATGCTTTGTCAATATGGGGTATTGTGTGTAGATTGATGAGGGGAAAAAAACGATATAATCCATTTTAGAATAAGGCTGTAACGTAACAGAATGTGGAAAAAATCAAGTGGTCTGGATACTTTCCGAATGCACTGCACATAGGATCAGAAACCAGATGTGGGAGAGAAAAAGTGAGGTGTATATTTCCATAGGAAACAAGCCCCATTCTCTTTGTCTCTCCCACATCTGGTGTTGAGTTACACTTACCCAGCAGAGACAGAGAAAGAGAGAGAGAGAGAGAGAGAGAGAGAGAGAGAGAGAGAGAGAGAGAGAGAGCGAGAGAGAGAGAGAGAGAGAGAGAGAGAGAGAGAGAGAGAGATAGGGTAAGTTTATGAGGGTGAGAGCACTTGGAGAAAGAAAATTAAGACTTGGTAAAGAAAATAATAATGAGGAGGGAGAGGGAGAGGAGACACGGGAGAGAGGGGAGAGAGAGGGGAGAGGGGAGAGATCGTAAGAGAGAGGGGAGAGGGTAGGAGAGAGGGGAGAGGGTAGGAGAGAGGGGAGAGAGGGGAGAGAGGGGGAGAGAGAGGGGATAGAGGGGAGAGAGGGTAGGAGAGAGGGGATAGAGGGTAGGAGAGAGATGGAAAATAGGGTAGGAGAGAGAGGAGAAAGAGTAGGAGAGATGGGAGAGAGAGGGGAGATGGAAGAGAGGGTAAGAGAGAGGAGAGAGAGGGTAAGAGAGAGGGGAGAGAGAGGGGAGATGGAAGAGAGGGTAAGAGAGAGGGGAGAGAGAGGGGAGAGGGGAGAGAGGGAGGAGAGAGGGGAGAGGGGAGAGAGGGTAGGAGAGAGGGGAGAGAGAGGGGAGAGGGGAGAGATCGTAAGAGAGAGGGGAGAGGGTAGGAGAGATCGTAGGAGAGAGGGGAGAGGGTAGGAGAGAGGGGAGAGAGGGGGGAGAGGGGGAGAGAGAGGGGATAGAGGGGAGAGAGGGTAGGAGAGAGGGTATAGAGGGTAGGAGAGAGATGGAAAATAGGGTAGGAGAGAGGAGAAAGGGTAGGAGAGATGGGAGAGAGAGGGAAGATGGAAGAGAGGGTAAGAGAGAGGGGAGAGAGAGGGGAGAGAGGGGAGAGGAGAGAGGGGAGGAGAGAGGGGAGAGAGGGGGGAGAGGGTAGGAGAGAGGGGAGAGAGGGGGAGAGGGGAGAGAGGGGAGGAGAGAGGGGAGAGGGGAGAGAGGGGGGGAGAGAGGGGAGAGGGGAGAGGGGAGAGAGGGGAGGAGAGAGGGGAGAGGGGAGGGGAGGAGAGAGGGGAGAGAGGGGGGAGAGGGGACAGAGGGTAGGAGAGAGGGGAGAGAGAGAGAGAGAGGGTAAGTTTATGAGGGTGAGAGCACATGGAGAAAGAAAATTAAGACTTGGTAAAGAAAATGATAATGAGGAGGGAGAGAGAGAGGAGACACGGGAGAGAGGGGAGAGAGAGGGGAGAGAGGGGAGAGAGGGGGGAGAGGGGAGAGAGGGGAGAGAGGGGGAGAGGGGACAGAGGGTAGGAGAGAGGGGAGAGAGAGGGGAGAGGGGAGAGAGGGGAGAGGGGAGAGAGGGGAGGAGAGAGGGGAGAGAGGGGGGAGAGGGGGGAGAGAGAGGGGAGAGGGGAGAGAGGGGAGAGAGGGGAGGAGAGAGGGGAGAGAGGGGAGAGGAGAGAGGGGAGGAGAGAGGGGAGAGAGGGGGGAGAGGGTAGGAGAGAGGGGAGAGAGGGGAGGAGAGAGGGGAGAGGGGAGAGAGGGGGGAGAGGGGAGAGAGGGGAGGAGAGAGGGGAGGGGAGGAGAGAGGGGAGAGAGGGGGGAGAGGGGACAGAGGGTAGGAGAGAGGGGAGAGAGAGAGAGGGTAAGTTAATGAGGGTGAGAGCACTTGGAGAAAGAAAATTAAGACTTGGTAAAGAAAATAATAATGAGGAGGGAGAGAGGAGACACGGGAGAGAGGGGAGAGAGAGGGGTGAGAGGGGAGAGAGGGGGGAGAGGGGAGAGAGGGGAGGAGAGAGGGGAGAGAGGGGGGAGAGGGGACAGAGGGTAGGAGAGAGGGGAGAGAGAGGGGAGAGGGGAGAGATCGTAAGAGAGAGGGGAGAGGGTAGGAGAGAGGGGAGAGGGTAGGAGAGAGGGGAGAGAGGGGAGAGAGAGGGGAGAGAGGGGGGAGAGGGTAGGAGAGAGGGGAGAGAGGGGGGAGAGGGGAGAGAGGGGAGGAGAGAGGGGAGAGGGGAGAGAGGGGGGAGAGAGGGGAGAGGGGAGAGAGGGGAGGAGAGAGGGGAGAGGGGAGGGGAGAGGGGAGGAGAGAGGGGAGAGAGGGGGGAGAGGGGACAGAGGGTAGGAGAGAGGGGAGAGAGAGAGAGGGTAAGTTTATGAGGGTGAGAGCACTTGGAGAAAGAAAATTAAGACTTGGTAAAGAAAATAATAATGAGGAGGGAGAGAGGAGACACGGGAGAGAGGGGAGAGAGAGGGGAGAGAGGGGAGAGAGGGGGGAGAGGGGAGAGAGGGGAGAGAGGGGGGAGAGGGGGACAGAGGGTAGGAGAGAGGGGAGAGAGAGGGGAGAGGGGAGAGAGGGGAGAGGGGAGAGAGGGGAGGAGAGAGGGGAGAGAGGGGGGAGAGGGGACAGAGGGTAGGAGAGAGGGGAGAGAGAGGGGAGAGGGGAGAGAGGGGAGGAGAGAGGGGAGAGAGGGGGAGAGGGGACAGAGGGTAGGAGAGGGGGAGAGAGAGGGGAGAGGGGAGAGATCGTAAGAGAGAGGGGAGAGGGTAGGAGAGAGGGGAGAGGGTAGGAGAGAGGGGAGAGAGGGGAGAGAGGGGGAGAGAGAGGGGATAGAGGGGAGAGAGGGTAGGAGAGCGGGGATAGAGGGTAGGAGAGAGATGGAAAATAGGGTAGGAGAGAGAGGAGAAAGAGTAGGAGAGATGGGAGAGTGAGGGGAGATGGAAGAGAGGGTAAGAGAGAGGAGAGAGAGGGTAAGAGAGAGGGGAGAGAGAGGGGAGATGGAAGAGAGGGTAAGAGAGAGGGGAGAGAGAGGGGAGAGGGGGGAGAGGGAGGAGAGAGGGGAGAGGGGAGAGAGGGTAGGAGAGAGGGGAGAGAGAGGGGAGAGGGGAGAGATCGTAAGAGAGAGGGGAGAGGGTAGGAGAGATCGTAGCAGAGAGGGGAGAGGGTAGGAGAGAGGGGAGAGAGGGGGGAGAGGGGAGAGAGAGGGGATAGAGGGGAGAGAGGGTAGGAGAGAGGGTATAGAGGGTAGGAGAGAGATGGAAAATAGGGTAGGAGAGAGGAGAAAGGATAGGAGAGATGGGAGAGAGAGGGAAGATGGAAGAGAGGGTAAGAGAGAGGGGAGAGAGAGGGGAGAGAGGGGAGAGGAGAGAGGGGAGGAGAGAGGGGAGAGAGGGGGGAGAGGGTAGGAGAGTGGGGAGAGAGGGGGAGAGGGGAGAGAGGGGAGGAGAGAGGGGAGAGGGGAGAGAGGGGGGAGAGAGGGGAGAGGGGAGAGAGGGGAGGAGAGAGGGGAGAGGGGAGGGGAGGAGAGAGGGGAGAGAGAGGGGAGATGGAAGAGAGGGTAAGAGAGAGGGGAGAGAGAGGGGAGAGAGAGGGGAGATGGAAGAGAGGGTAAGAGAGAGGGGAGAGAGAGGGGAGAGGGGAGAGAGGGAGGAGAGAGGGGAGAGGGGAGAGAGGGTAGGAGAGAGGGGAGAGAGAGGGGAGAGGGGAGAGATCGTAAGAGAGAGGGGAGAGGGTAGGAGAGATCGTAGGAGAGAGGGGAGAGGGTAGGAGAGAGGGGAGAGAGGGGGGAGAGGGGGAGAGAGAGGGGATAGAGGGGAGAGAGGGTAGGAGAGAGGGTATAGAGGGTAGGAGAGAGATGGAAAATAGGGTAGGAGAGAGGAGAAAGGGTAGGAGAGATGGGAGAGAGAGGGAAGATGGAAGAGAGGGTAAGAGAGAGGGGAGAGAGAGGGGAGAGAGGGGAGAGGAGAGATGGGAGGAGAGAGGGGAGAGAGGGGGGAGAGGGTAGGAGAGAGGGGAGAGAGGGGGAGAGGGGAGAGAGGGGAGGAGAGAGGGGAGAGGGGAGAGAGGGGGGAGAGAGGGGAGAGGGGAGAGGGGAGAGAGGGGAGGAGAGAGGGGAGAGGGGAGGGGAGGAGAGAGGGGAGAGAGGGGGGAGAGGGGACAGAGGGTAGGAGAGAGGGGAGAGAGAGAGAGAGAGGGTAAGTTTATGAGGGTGAGAGCACATGGAGAAAGAAAATTAAGACTTGGTAAAGAAAATGATAATGAGGAGGGAGAGAGAGAGGAGACACGGGAGAGAGGGGAGAGAGAGGGGAGAGAGGGGAGAGAGGGGGGAGAGGGGAGAGAGGGGAGAGAGGGGGAGAGGGGACAGAGGGTAGGAGAGAGGGGAGAGAGAGGGGAGAGAGGGGAGAGGGGAGAGAGGGGAGGAGAGAGGGGAGAGAGGGGGGAGAGGGGGGAGAGAGAGGGGAGAGGGGAGAGAGGGGAGAGAGGGGAGGAGAGAGGGGAGAGAGGGGAGAGGAGAGAGGGGAGGAGAGAGGGGAGAGAGGGGGGAGAGGGTAGGAGAGAGGGGAGAGAGGGGAGGAGAGAGGGGAGAGGGGGAGAGAGGGGGGAGAGGGGAGAGAGGGGAGGAGAGAGGGGAGGGGAGGAGAGAGGGGAGAGAGGGGGGAGAGGGGACAGAGGGTAGGAGAGAGGGGAGAGAGAGAGAGGGTAAGTTAATGAGGGTGAGAGCACTTGGAGAAAGAAAATTAAGACTTGGTAAAGAAAATAATAATGAGGAGGGAGAGAGGAGACACGGGAGAGAGGGGAGAGAGAGGGGTGAGAGGGGAGAGAGGGGGGAGAGGGGAGAGAGAGGGGAGGAGAGAGGGGAGAGAGGGGGGAGAGGGGACAGAGGGTAGGAGAGAGGGGAGAGAGAGGGGAGAGGGGAGAGATCGTAAAAGAGAGGGGAGAGGGTAGGAGAGAGGGGAGAGGGTAGGAGAGAGGGGAGAGAGGGGAGAGAGAGGGGAGAGAGGGGGGAGAGGGTAGGAGAGAGGGGAGAGAGGGGGGAGAGGGGAGAGAGGGGAGGAGAGAGGGGAGAGGGGAGAGAGGGGGGAGAGAGGGGAGAGGGGAGAGAGGGGAGGAGAGAGGGGGAGAGGGGAGGGGAGAGGGGAGGAGAGAGGGGAGAGAGGGGGGAGAGGGGACAGAGGGTAGTAGAGAGGGGAGAGAGAGAGAGGGTAAGTTTATGAGGGTGAGAGCACTTGGAGAAAGAAAATTAAGACTTGGTAAAGAAAATAATAATGAGGAGGGAGAGAGGAGACACGGGAGAGAGGGGAGAGAGAGGGGAGAGAGGGGAGAGAGGGGGGAGAGGGGAGAGAGGGGAGAGAGGGGGGAGAGGGGACAGAGGGTAGGAGAGAGGGGAGAGAGAGGGGAGAGGGGAGAGAGGGGAGAGGGGAGAGAGGGGAGGAGAGAGGGGAGAGAGGGGGGAGAGGGGACAGAGGGTAGGAGAGTGGGGAGAGAGAGGGGAGAGGGGAGAGAGGGGAGGAGAGAGGGGAGAGAGGGGGAGAGGGGACAGAGGGTAGGAGAGGGGGAGAGAGAGGGGAGAGGGGAGAGATCGTAAGAGAGAGGGGAGAGGGTAGGAGAGAGGGGAGAGGGTAGGAGAGAGGGGAGAGAGGGGAGAGAGGGGGAGAGAGAGGGGATAGAGGGGAGAGAGGGTAGGAGAGCGGGGATAGAGGGTAGGAGAGAGATGGAAAATAGGGTAGGAGAGAGAGGAGAAAGAGTAGGAGAGATGGGAGAGTGAGGGGAGATGGAAGAGAGGGTAAGAGAGAGGAGAGAGAGGGTAAGAGAGAGGGGAGAGAGAGGGGAGATGGAAGAGAGGGTAAGAGAGAGGGGAGAGAGAGGGGAGAGGGGAGAGAGGGAGGAGAGAGGGGAGAGGGGAGAGAGGGTAGGAGAGAGGGGAGAGAGAGGGGAGAGGGGAGAGATCGTAAGAGAGAGGGGAGAGGGTAGGAGAGATCGTAGCAGAGAGGGGAGAGGGTAGGAGAGAGGGGAGAGAGGGGGGAGAGGGGGAGAGAGAGGGGATAGAGGGGAGAGAGGGTAGGAGAGAGGGTATAGAGGGTAGGAGAGAGATGGAAAATAGGGTAGGAGAGAGGAGAAAGGATAGGAGAGATGGGAGAGAGAGGGAAGATGGAAGAGAGGGTAAGAGAGAGGGGAGAGAGAGGGGAGAGAGGGGAGAGGAGAGAGGGGAGGAGAGAGGGGAGAGAGGGGGGAGAGGGTAGGAGAGAGGGGAGAGAGGGGGAGAGGGGAGAGAGGGGAGGAGAGAGGGGAGAGGGGAGAGAGGGGGGAGAGAGGGGAGAGGGGAGAGAGGGGAGGAGAGAGGGGAGAGGGTAGGGGAGAAGAGAGGGGAGAGAGGGGGGAGAGGGGACAGAGGGTAGGAGAGAGGGGGAGAGAGAGAGAGAGAGGGTAAGTTTATGAGGGTGAGAGCACATGGAGAAAGAAAATTAAGACTTGGTAAAGAAAATAATAATGAGGAGGGAGAGAGAGAGGAGACACGGGAGAGAGGGGAGAGAGAGGGGAGAGAGGGGAGAGAGGGGGGAGAGGGGAGAGAGGGGAGAGAGGGGGAGAGGGGACAGAGGGTAGGAGAGAGGGGAGAGAGAGGGGAGAGGGGAGAGAGGGGAGAGGGGAGAGAGGGGAGGAGAGAGGGGAGAGAGGGGGGAGAGGGGGGAGAGAGAGGGGAGAGGGGAGAGAGGGGAGAGAGGGGAGGAGAGAGGGGAGAGAGGGGAGAGGAGAGAGGGGAGGAGAGAGGGGAGAGAGGGGGGAGAGGGTAGGAGAGAGGGGAGAGAGGGGAGGAGAGAGGGGAGAGGGGAGAGAGGGGGGAGAGAGGGGAGAGGGGAGAGAGGGGAGGAGAGAGGGGAGGGGAGGAGAGAGGGGAGAGAGGGGGGAGAGGGGACAGAGGGTAGGAGAGAGGGGAGAGAGAGAGAGGGTAAGTTAATGAGGGTGAGAGCACTTGGAGAAAGAAAATTAATACTTGGTAAAGAAAATAATAATGAGGAGGGAGAGAGGAGACACGGGAGAGAGGGGAGAGAGAGGGGTGAGAGGGGAGAGAGGGGGGAGAGGGGAGAGAGTGGAGGAGAGAGGGGAGAGAGGGGGGAGAGGGGACAGAGGGTAGGAGAGAGGGGAGAGAGAGGGGAGAGGGGAGAGATCGTAAGAGAGAGGGGAGAGGGTAGGAGAGAGGGGAGAGGGTAGGAGAGAGGGGAGAGAGGGGAGAGAGAGGGGAGAGAGGGGGGAGAGGGTAGGAGAGAGGGGAGAGAGGGGGGAGAGGGGAGAGAGGGGAGGAGAGAGGGGAGAGGGGAGAGAGGGGGGGAGAGAGGGGAGAGGGGAGAGAGGGGAGGAGAGAGGGGAGAGGGGAGGGGAGAGGGGAGGAGAGAGGGGAGAGAGGGGGGAGAGGGGACAGAGGGTAGTAGAGAGGGGAGAGAGAGAGAGAGGGTAAGTTTATGAGGGTGAGAGCACTTGGAGAAAGAAAATTAAGACTTGGTAAAGAAAATAATAATGAGGAGGGAGAGAGGAGACACGGGAGAGAGGGGAGAGAGAGAGGGGAGAGAGGGGAGAGAGGGGGGAGAGGGGAGAGAGGGGAGAGAGGGGGGAGAGGGGACAGAGGGTAGGAGAGAGGGGAGAGAGAGGGGAGAGGGGAGAGAGGGGAGAGGGGAGAGAGGGGAGGAGAGAGGGGAGAGAGGGGGGAGAGGGGACAGAGGGTAGGAGAGAGGGGAGAGAGAGGGGAGAGGGGAGAGAGGGGAGGAGAGAGGGGAGAGAGGGGGAGAGGGGACAGAGGGTAGGAGAGGGGGAGAGAGAGGGGAGAGGGGAGAGATCGTAAGAGAGAGGGGAGAGGGTAGGAGAGAGGGGAGAGGGTAGGAGAGAGGGGAGAGAGGGGAGAGAGGGGGAGAGAGAGGGGATAGAGGGGAGAGAGGGTAGGAGAGCGGGGATAGAGGGTAGGAGAGAGATGGAAAATAGGGTAGGAGAGAGAGGAGAAAGAGTAGGAGAGATGGGAGAGTGAGGGAGATGGAAGAGAGGGTAAGAGAGAGGAGAGAGAGGGTAAGAGAGAGGGGAGAGAGAGGGGAGATGGAAGAGAGGGTAAGAGAGAGGGGAGAGAGAGGGGAGAGGGGAGAGAGGGAGGAGAGAGGGGGAGAGGGGAGAGAGGGTAGGAGAGAGGGGAGAGAGAGGGGAGAGGGGAGAGATCGTAAGAGAGAGGGGAGAGGGTAGGAGAGATCGTAGCAGAGAGGGGAGAGGGTAGGAGAGAGGGGAGAGAGAGGGGGGAGAGGGGGAGAGAGAGGGGATAGAGGGGAGAGAGGGTAGGAGAGAGGGTATAGATGGTAGGAGAGAGATGGAAAATAGGGTAGGAGAGAGGAGAAAGGGTAGGAGAGATGGGAGAGAGAGGGAAGATGGAAGAGAGGGTAAGAGAGAGGGGAGAGAGAGGGGAGAGAGGGGGAAGAGGGGGAGAGAGAGTGGAGAGATGAGGGTGAGAGCTCTTGGAGAAAGAAAATTAAGACTTGGTAAAGAAAATAATAATGAGGAGGGAGAGGGAGAGGAGACACGGGAGAGAGGGGAGAGAGAGGGGAGAGAGAGGGGAGAGAGGAGAGAGGGGAGGAGAGAGGGGAGAGAGGGGGGAGAGGGGACAGAGGGTAGGAGAGAGGGGAGAGAGAGGGGAGAGGGGAGAGATCGTAAGAGAGAGGGGAGAGGGTAGGAGAGAGGGGAGAGGGTAGGAGAGAGGGGAGAGAGGGGAGAGAGGGGGAGAGAGAGGGGATAGAGGGGAGAGAGGGTAGGAGAGAGGGGATAGAGGGTAGGAGAGAGATGGAAAATAGGGTAGAGAGAGAGGAGAAAGGGTAGGAGAAATGGGAGAGAGAGGGGAGATTGAAGAGAGGGTAAGAGAGAGGGGAGAGAGAGGGTAGGAGAGAGGGGAGAGAGGGGGGAGATGGAAGAGAGGGTAAGAGAGAGGGGAGAGAGAGGGGAGAGGGGAGAGAGGGAGGAGAGAGGGGAGAGGGGAGAGAGGGTAGGAGAGAGGGGAGAGAGAGGGGAGAGGGGAGAGATCGTAAGAGAGAGAGGGGAGAGGGTAGGAGAGATCGTAGGAGAGAGGGGAGAGGGTAGGAGAGAGGGGAGAGAGGGGGGAGAGGGGGAGAGAGAGGGGATAGAGGGGAGATAGGGTAGGAGAGAGGGGATAGAGGGTAGAAGAGAGATGGAAAATATGGTAGGAGAGAGAGGAGAAAGGGTAGGAGAGAGGGGAGAGAGGGGGGAGATGGAAGAGAGGGTAAGAGAGAGGGGAGAGAGAGGGGAGAGAGGAGGAAGAGGGGGAGAGAGAGTGGAGAGATGAGAGAGGGTAGGAGAGAGGGGATAGAGGGTAGGAGAGAGGGGGAGAAGAGGGTAGGCGAGAGAGGAGAAAGGGTAGGAGAGAGGGGACAGAGGGGGGAGATGGAAGAGAGGGTAGGAGAGAGGGGATAGAGAGGGGAGAGAGGAGAGAGAGGGGAGAGGGGAGAGAGGGTAGGAGAGAGGGGATAGAGGGTAGAAGAGAGTGGAGAGGGTAGGAGAGAGGGGTGAGAGGGTAGGATAGAGGGGAGGGAGGGTAGGAGAGAGGGGAGAGAGGGTAGGAGAGAGGAGAGAGGGGAGAGGGTAGGAGAGAGGGGAGAGAGGGTAGGAGAGAGGGGAGAGATGGTAGGAGAGAGGGGAGCGGGTAGGAAAGAGGGGAGAGAGGGTCTGAGAGAGGGGACAGAGGGTAGGAGAGAGGGGAGAGAGGTTAGGAGAGAGGGGGGTAGAGGGTAGGAGAGTGGAGATAGGGGAGAGAGGGGGGAGAGGGGAGAGAGGGTAGGAGAGAGGGGAGAGAGAGGGGAGAGGGGAGAGAGGGTAGAAGAGGGGAGGGAGGGTAGGAGAGAGGGGAGAGAGGGTAAGAGAGGGGAGAGGATAGGTGAGAGGTGAGAAAGGGTAGGAGAGAATGGAGAGAGGGTAGGAGAGAAACAAGAGAGGGTAGGAGAGAGGGGAGAGTGGGTAGGAGAGAGGGGGGAGTGTTTAGAGAGGGGAGAGAATGTTGGAGAGAAGGGAGAGGGTAGGAGAGAGGGAAGAGAGGGTTGGAGGGAGGAGAGGGGGAGAGAGTGGGGAGAGGGGAGAGAGGGTAGGAGATTGGGGAGAGAGAAGGGAGAGGGGAGAGAGGGTAGGAGAGAGGGGAGAAGGGGTTTAGGGGAGAGGGGAGAGATGGGAGGAGAGAGGAGAGAGGGTAGTAGAGAGTGGAGAGAAGGTAGGATAGAGGATAGAGGGTATGAGAGAGGGGAAAGAGGGTAAGAGAGAAGGGAGAGAGGGTAAGAGAGAGGAGAGAGAGGGTATGAGCGAGGGGAGAGAGGGGAGAGATGGTAGGAGAGAGGGGAGAGAGGGGAGAGAGGGCAGAGAGGGTAGAAGAGAGGAGAGAGCGGAAAGAGGGGAGGAGAGAGTGGAGAGAGGGGAGAGAGGGAGGAGAGGGGAGAGAGGGTAGGAGAGAGGGGAGAGAGAGGGGAGAGGGGAGAGAGGGGAGGAGAGAGGGGAGAGGTGGTAGGAGAGAGGGGAGAGAGGGTTGGAGAGTGGGGAGGGAGGGTAGGAGAGAGGGGAGAGAGGGTAGAAAAGAGGAGAGAGAGGGCAGGAGAGAGGGGAGAGAAAGGGGAGAGGGGAGAGAGGGTAGGAGAGAGGGGAGAGAGGGCAGGAGAGAGGGGAGAGATGGTAGGAGAGAGGGGAGAGAGGGTAGAAGAGAGTGGACAGGGTAGGAGAGAGAGGGGTGAGAGGGTAGGAGAAAGGGGAGAGAGGGTAGGAGAGAGGGGAGAGAGGGTTGGAGAGTGGGGAGAGAGGGTAGGAGAGACGGGAGAGAGGGGGAGAGGGGGAGAGAGAGGGGAGAGGGGAGAGAGGGTAGGATAGAGGGGATTGAGGGTAGGAGAGAGATGGAAAATAGGGTAGGAGAGAGAGGAGAAAGGGTAGGAGAGAGGGGAGAGATGGTAGGAGAGAGGGGAGAGGGGGGAGAGAGGGCAGAGAGGGTAGAAGAGAGTAGAGAGGGGAAAGAGGGGAGGAGAGAGTGGAGAGAGGGGAGAGAGGGAGGAGAGGGGAGAGAGAGGGGAGAGGGGAGAGAGGGTAGGAGAGAGGGGAGAGAGGGTAGAAAAGAGGAGAGAGGGGGGGAGAGAGGGGAGAGAAAGGGGAGAGGGGAGAGAGGGTAGGTGAGAGGGGAGAGAGGGTAGGAGAGAGGGGAGAGATGGTAGGAGAGAGGGGAGAGAGGGTAGAAGAGAGTGGACAGGGTAGGAGAGAGAGGGGTGAGAGGGTAGGAGAGAGGGGAGAGAGGGTTGGAGAGTGGGGAGAGAGGGAAGGAGAGAGGGGAGAGAGGGTAGAAAAGAGGAGAGAGAGGGGGGAGAGAGGGGAGAGAAGGGGGAGAGGGGAGAGAGGGTAGGAGAGAGGGGAGAGAGGGCAGGAGAGAGGGGAGAGATGGTAGGAGAGAGGGGAGAGAGGGTAGAAGAGAGTGGACAGGGTAGGAGAGAGAGGGGTGAGAGGGTAGGAGAAAGGGGAGATAAGGGTAGGTAGGAAGGGAGAGAGGGTTGGAGAGTGGGGAGAGAGGGTAGGAGAGACGGGAGAGAGGGGGGAGAGGGGGAGAGAGAGGGGAGAGGGGAGAGAGGATAGGATAGAGGGGATAGAGGGTAGGAGAGAGATGGAAAATAGGGTAGGAGAGAGAGGAGAAAGGGTAGGAGAGAGGGGAGAGAGAGGGGAGATGGAAGAGAGGGTAAGAGAGAGGGGAGAGAGAGGGGAGAGAGGGTAGGAGAGAGTGGAGAGAGGGGGAGAGGGGGGAGAGAGAGGGGAGAGATGAGAGAGGGTAGTAGAGAGGTGATAGAGGGTTGGAGAGAGGGGGAGAAGAGGGTAGGAGAGAGGAGAAAGGGCATGTGTTGATGTGTTGAGAAATATGTTGTGAATGTATTGTAATATTTTTACAATTGTATAACTGCCTTAACATTTCTGGACCCCAAGCTGCTGCCTTGGCATCAATAAATACAAATACAAAATAATGTTAAAGTGGAATTACGTTTTTAGACATTTTTACAAATTAATTCAAAATGAAAAGCTGAAATGTCTTCAGTCAGTATGTATTCAACCCCTTTGTTTTGGAAAGCCTAAATAAGTTCAGGAGTAAAACATTTGCTTAACAAGTCACATAATAAATTGCATGGACTCACTCTGTGTGCAATAGTGTTTAACATTATTTTTGAATGACTCCCTCATCTCTGTACCCCACACATACAATTATCTGTAAGGTCCCTCAGTTGACCAGTGAATTTCAAACGCAGATTCAACCACAAAGACCAGGGAGGTTTCCCAATGCCTCAGAAAGAAGGGCCCCCATTGGTAGATGGGTAAAAAAAAAAAAAAGACATTGAATATCCCTTTGAGTATGGTGAAGTTATTAATTACACTTTGGATGGTGTATCAATACACCCAGTCACTACAAAGATACAAGCGTCCAAACTCAGTTGCTGTAGAGGAAGGAAACCGCTCACGGATTTCACCATGAGGCCAATGGTGACTTTAAAACAGTTACAGAGTTTAATGGCTGTGATAGGAGAAAACTGAGGATGGATCAACAACATCTTAGTTACTCCACAATACTAACCTAAATGACAGAGTGAAAAGAAGGAAGCCTGTACAGAATAAAAAATCTTCCAAAACATACATCCTGTTTGCAATAAGGCACTAAAGTAATACTGCCAAAAATGTGGAAAATAAATTTACTTTATGTCCTGAATACAAAGCATTATGTTTGGGGCAAATCCAACACAACCCATCATTCAGTACTACTATTCATATTTTCAAGCATGGTGGTGACTGCATCATGTTATGGATATACTCATCGGCAAGGACTGGGGAGTTTTTTTTATTTTTTATAAAAAGAAACGGAATAGAGCTAAGCACATTCAAAATCCTAGAGGAAAACCTGGTTCAGTCTGCTTTCCAACAGACACTGGGAGACAAATTTGCCTTTCAACAGGACAATAACCTAAAACACAAGGCCAAATATACACTGGAGTTGATTACCAAGACAACATTGAATGTTCCTGAGTGGCCTAGTTACAGTTTTGACTTAAATAGGCTTAAAAAGTTATGGCAAGTCTTGAAAATGGCTGTCTAGCAATAATCAACAACCAACTTGACAGAGCTTGAAGAATTATGATTTTTTAAATCTGAAAATAATGTACAATCCAGTTGTGCAAAGCTTTTAGAGACTTACCCAGAAAGACTCACAGCTGTAGGTGTTTCTTAATGTTTTGTATAATAATATAATATAATATGCCATTTAGCAGACGCTTTTATCCAGAGCGACTTACAGTCATGCGTGCATAATTGTTTTTTGCGTATGGGTGGTCCCGGGGATCGAACCCACTACCCTGGCATTACAAGCGCCATGCTCTACCAGCTGAGCTACAGAGGACCAGTGTATATTGTAGACTACATGGGATATACTATACATTTTATGTAACACAAAAGCGTATACAACACCTTCAGAAATGATTCACTCAGGGGTGATTTCTGTATTTCAATACATTTGCAAAAATTTCTAAAAACATGTTTTCACTTTTTCATTATGGGGATTTGTGTGTAGATTGGTGTGATTTTTTGAAACTTTTATTAATTTTTAATTCAGGCTGTAACACAACAAAATGTGGAATAAGTCAAGGGGTATGAATACTTTCTGAAGGCACTGTATGCTTTTGTGTTACATAAAACATATAGTATATCCCATGTAGGCTAAAATATACACTGAGTACAAAAAATATTAAGAACACCTGCTCTTTCCATGATAGACTGACCAGGTCAATCCAGGTGAAAGCTACGATCACTTATTGATGTCACTTGTTAAATCCACTTCAGTCAGTGTAGATGAAGGGAAGGAGACAGGTTAAAGAAGGATTTTTAAGCCTTGAGACAATTGAGACATGGATTGTGAATGTGTGCCATTCAGAGGGTGAATGGGCAAGAATAAATGTTGAAGTGCCTTTGAACAGGGTATGGTAGTAGGTGCCAGGTACACCGGTTTGTGTCAAGAACTGCAACACTGCTGGGTTTTTCACACTCAGAAGTTTCCCATGTGTATCAAGAATGATCCACCATCCAATGGACATCCAGCCAACATCCAATGGACATCCAGCCAAATATTGGAGTCAACATGGGCCAGAAACCCTCTGGAATGCTTTTGACACCTTGTAGAGTCCATGCCCCAATTAATTGAGGCTTTTCTGAGGGCAAAAGGGGGGATGCAACTCAATATTAGGAAGGTTTTCCTAATGTTTGTGAACTCAGCGTATTATGTTGGAAACGATGTTTAACAATTGTATCTTCCACCTCACCAACCTTTGAGTAGAATCTTGCTGCATGCAAATAAGGTGGCAAACAAAAATAAAATTTATATTTATTCATCTGGAGTTATTGTTGTTACTCTACTGTAATTGGTGCACAAAAATATGAAAACCTCAATACAAATATCCAAATTAGAGCACAGAAAAATCATGAACAAATGAAAACCACATAATCACACAGAAAAATCAATTGCAATACCACAGCAATTATGTTGACTGACAATTTATGGTTACAAACTGCTTAATTTAAGCATTAACATTCTTATTAATGGCTTTAAAACTCCATCGAGTCGATTTTTCCCGGCCTTTGTGAAAATAAAATTAGCATAATAAATACATCCCCGTAAAAATCTGTCAGTTTAAGCTAGCGATATTTTTTGCATTGGATGCGTCTCAGTCCACCAAATCCGCTGATGTCACACTTCCGCATCTGCGGTGGAAGGTGACAGAGCTAGAGCAGTGTTTGTCAGACCATGAGACATCCTGAAAATCGGTCTTCTCACAAAATCGTCTGAAGAGTCCGATCAGTTCATCTACAAACTCTATTGAAAGATGAGACTCTCACGAACACGATGGTGATCTTTGTTTTGCTCTATGACGCTCTTGGGACTCGTCTGAAGTCAGTACAGCCGATCCGCAAACTTCTGTCTGTAGCGTCCGAAGAGTTTAAAAGGTGAGACTCTCACAAACATGCACATGTAGGTTGTTTTGCTCCACGGGCCTCACAATACTCGTCTGAAGGTACCAGTAAAAAAAAAAGTAAATGAGGTATGTATGGAGAAAATGTTGCACTAAATATAAAGGGTTAAATAGATTACATGTATAAGAAAAAGATATGGGTATAGGACAGACACTTATAGGACAGACACTTGAGAACAAACTTCCTTTAGAGCCAGCGTGCCATGAGGACTAGACTGTAGGGGAAATACTGTGTAGAGCCAGCGTGCCATGAGGACTAGACTATAGGGGAAATACTGTGTAGAGCCAGCATGCCATGAGGACTAGACTATAGGGGAAATACTGTGTAGAGCCAGCGTGCCATGAGGACTAGACTATAGGGGAAATACTGTGTAGAGCCAGCATGCCATGAGGACTAGACTATAGGGGAAATACTGTGTAGAGCCAGCGTGCCATGAGGACTAGACTATAGGGGAAATACTGTGTAGAGCCAGCATGCCATGAGGACTAGACTATAGGGGAAATACTGTGTAGAGCCAGCATGCCATGAGGACTAGACTGTAGGGGAAATACTGTGTAGAGCCAGCATGCCATGAGGACTAGACTATAGGGGAAATACTGTGTAGAGCCAGCGTGCCATGAGGACTAGACTATAGGGGAAATACTGTGTAGAGCCAGCGTGCCATGAGGACTAGACTATAGGGGAAATACTGTGTAGAGCCAGCGTGCCATGAGGACTAGACTATAGGGGAAATACTGTGTAGAGCCAGCGTGCCAAGAGGACTAGACTATAGGGGAAATACTGTGTAGAGCCAGCGTGCCATGAGGACTAGACTATAGGGGAAATACTGTGTAGAGCCAGCGTGCCATGAGGACTAGACTATAGGGGTAATACTGTGTAGAGCCAGCGTGCCATGAGGACTAGACTATAGGGGAAATACTGTGTAGAGCCAGCGTGCCAAGAGGACTAGACTATAGGGGAAATACTGTGTAGAGCCAGCATGCCATGAGGACTAGACTGTAGGGGAAATACTGTGTAGAGCCAGCGTGCCATGAGGACTAGACTGTAGGGGAAATACTGTGTAGAGCCAGCGTGCCATGAGGACTAGACTATAGGGGAAATACTGTGTAGAGCCAGCGTGCCATGAGGACTAGACTATAGGGGAAATACTGTGTAGAGCCAGCATGCCATGAGGACTAGACTGTAGGGGAAATACTGTGTAGAGCCAGCGTGCCATGAGGACTAGACTGTAGGGGAAATACTGTGTAGAGCCAGCGTGCCATGAGGACTAGACTGTAGGGGAAATACTGTGTAGAGCCAGCGTGCCATGAGGACTAGACTGTAGGGGAAATACTGTGTAGAGCCAGCGTGCCATGAGGACTAGACTATAGGGGAAATACTGTGTAGAGCCAGCGTGCCATGAGGACTAGACTGTAGGGGAAATACTGTGTAGAGCCAGCATGCCATGAGGACTAGACTGTAGGGGAAATACTGTGTAGAGCCAGCATGCCATGAGGACTAGACTGTAGGGGAAATACTGTGTAGAGCCAGCATGCCATGAGGACTAGACTGTAGGGGAAATACTGTGTAGAGCCAGCGTGCCATGAGGACTAGACTGTAGGGGAAATACTGTGTAGAGCCAGCATGCCATGAGGACTAGACTATAGGGGAAATACTGTGTAGAGCCAGCGTGCCATGAGGACTAGACTATAGGGGAAATACTGTGTAGAGCCAGCATGCCATGAGGACTAGACTGTAGGGGAAATACTGTGTAGAGCCAGCGTGCCATGAGGACTAGACTGTAGGGGAAATACTGTGTAGAGCCAGCGTGCCATGAGGACTAGACTGTAGGGGAAATACTGTGTAGAGCCAGCGTGCCATGAGGACTAGACTGTAGGGGAAATACTGTGTAGAGCCAGCATGCCATGAGGACTAGACTGTAGGGGAAATACTGTGTAGAGCCAGCGTGCCATGAGGACTAGACTGTAGGGGAAATACTGTGTAGAGCCAGCGTGCCATGAGGACTAGACTGTAGGGGAAATACTGTGTAGAGCCAGCGTGCCATGAGGACTAGACTGTAGGGGAAATACTGTTTAGAGCCAGCGTGCCATGAGGACTAGACTGTAGGGGAAATACTGTGTAGAGCCAGCGTGCCATGAGGACTAGACTGTAGGGGAAATACTGTGTAGAGCCAGCGTGCCATGAGGACTAGACTGTAGGGGAAATACTGTGTAGAGCCAGCGTGCCATGAGGACTAGACTATAGGGGAAATACTGTGTAGAGCCAGCGTGCCATGAGGACTAGACTATAGGGGAAATACTGTGTAGAGCCAGCATGCCATGAGGACTAGACTGTAGGGGAAATACTGTGTAGAGCCAGCATGCCATGAGGACTAGACTGTAGGGGAAATACTGTGTAGAGCCAGCGTGCCATGAGGACTAGACTATAGGGGAAATACTGTGTAGAGCCAGCATGCCATGAGGACTAGACTGTAGGGGAAATACTGTGTAGAGCCAGCGTGCCATGAGGACTAGACTGTAGGGGAAATACTGTGTAGAGCCAGCATGCCATGAGGACTAGACTGTAGGGGAAATACTGTGTAGAGCCAGCATGCCAAGAGGACTAGACTCTAGGGGAAATACTGTGTAGAGCCAGCATGCCATGAGGACTAGACTATAGGGGAAATACTGTGTAGAGCCAGCATGCCATGAGGACTAGACTGTAGGGGAAATATAAGAGAGGCAGATTGTTATTGTGTGTCTACTGTATGTTTATGTCTATATAAACCATTACAGTCAACATAGGGCTTACACTGGTGCATAAACTCTCTATAGCTTAAAGAAGCAGGACCTGACTGGGTGAGCAGAGCAGCCTCTAGCCCCTCCCTCCCTGACAAGGCCATACCCACAATGTGATCCCCAGAGGAATCCCCACAGAAGAAGCCAGTGTCATGGTGGGTATTTAACTCAGAGTAGAGAGACAACCTGACCTACATGGGTCTGTGTGGCGCTGTGTTACCCCAAACCTTCTACACATCAGGGGAATGAGGCTCTCTCCGGCTCCTGCTCTGGATCCAAGTCTGGCTGGTAGTCTGGGTCTTCTACATCTGGCTGTGGTGGCTGGTGGGCTTTCCTTGCTCTGGTCTGCCTCTGCCTCTGGCTCTGGGCTGGAGTCTGTCAGATGCAGGCTCCAGGGCACCCCTCGTCCTCCGGCGTTCTCCCAGGACGGGGACTTTGTCATCGGGGGTGTTTTCTCAATGCACTACTACATGAATACTGTGGAACACAGCTACACCAGCCTGCCTGAACCCCTGCAGTGCACCGGGAGGTCAGTGAGCGCAAGAGGGACCAGGGGACAGGGACTGTGGCTGTGTGGGGAGACAGATAAACTGTGTTTGAAAGACAGAGAAACAGTGTGTTTAAAGACAGAGAACGAGTCTGTTTAAAGACAGAGAAACAGTGTGTTTAAAGACAAATAAATAGTGTTTTAAAGACAGATAAACAGTGTTTTAAAGACAGATAAACAGATAAACAGTGTTTTAAAGACAGATAAAGTGTTTTAAAGACAGATAAACAATGTGTTTAAAGACAGATAAACAGTGTTTTAAAGACAGATAAACAGTGTTTTAAAGACAGATAAACAGTGTTTTAAAGACATGTGTCATAGAGAGTAGGTTACAAAGGATCATATTTTCAAAATGGAAGCTATCCTACAATGTCCTCAATTGCAGAATACAAATGTGTACGCCTATAGACAGTGTGGAATATAAGGATAGATATTAGGCTTATTTGCCCTGGTAACTCTATTCAATAAAAATACATTATATAGGCTAGTTGACCATTTCGTCAAGAGGTGCTCACTCACCCATCTTCTATTTACAGTATGGATTCCCGTGAGTTGCGCTTCTCGCGCGCCATGGTCTTCGCAGTTGAGGAAATAAACAACAGTTCGGACCTGCTACCGGGTGTCACGCTTGGTTATCAAGTGCACGACTCGTGCGCCTCAGTCCCGATGGCCGTGAAAGTGGCCTTCCAGCTGGCTAACGGCCTGGACCCCATGTTTTATACCGGAGAACAGTGCTCGGGGTCGGCTACGGTGACAGCTATTGTGGGCGAGTCTGGCTCCACACCTACCATCAGCATGTTGCGCATCATCGGCCCTTTTGGCATTCCTCAGGTAAACTCCTGTGGAAAGAAATCATTCAGCTTCTTTTAACTTCCTGTATTCCAACATTAATCTCCTCTCTTTCAGGAAAGAAATCTACTTTTAACTTACTCTATTCCAACTGTATTCTCCTCTCCTTCAGAAATAGACATTTCTGTGTGAAATTATCTGGAGAAAGTGTGGAGAACGTCTGGAGACATTTAAACAATCTGAGGACTATCTTTCATAGGCTAGGTTGTTATGGGAGACCAGGGATTGGTGTCACACTATTTACTCATGTATTTCTCAGCACCAGTATGTCTTATTAAACTATTTTCAACATGAGTAGAATGACCAAGGTCTTGGATAGAAATGTGTATCCTTTTCATTCTGTCCTAATGAAAAACAATACATTGGGTTATTATTATTAATGTATCCCTAACATCATACTACATAGCTAAAGGGAAAAAATAAGGAAGTAGCCTATAAATGAGACTTGTTTGGCCGACATTATGTTCTTTTTCATGTTTTCGACTGTCTGTTTTTACCTAGGTGAGCCACTTTTCCACCTGTGCGTGTCTGAGTGATAAAAAACAGTATCCAACCTTCTTCAGAACCATCCCCAGTGACCAGTTCCAGGCTGCCGCTCTGGCCCGCCTCATCAGATACTTCGGCTGGACCTGGATTGGGGCGGTCCGTTCCGACTCCGACTACGGTAATAACGGCATGGCGGCGTTCCTACAGGAGGCACAAGAGCAGGGCATCTGTGTGGAGTACTCTGAAGCCTTCTACCGTACCAACCCACTCAGCAGAGTGCAACGGGTGGCCGACGTGATCCGCAGGTCATCCATGATTACTTGTGAACTTTTCATTCACACAAAACCATATTTGTAAAAGCTGCTATTGTTATTAATTTCTCTGTTTTCCCAAAGCTGACCTGTGAGACCAACACGATTTGCATATCTTAAGCATGACAAAAGTGTTGATTAATACTAATCATTATGTTCGCTTCACTGAGACATTCCAATGAATGACAAACATGACAAGCATGTTTTATGTTTTAATCATGTTCCCCAGCTCCACAGCCCGGGTGGTGGTTGCATTCGTAGCCTCTGGGGACATGAGGATCCTGCTGAAGGAGTTGGACCGTCTGCCCTCTCCGCCCCGCCAGTGGATCGGGAGTGAGACCTGGATCACCGACCCAGATATGTTGCGCTTCAGCCTGTGTGCCGGGGCCATCGGATTTGGCATCCAGCGCTCTGTCATCCCCGGCCTCAGGGACTTCCTCCTGGACCTCTCCCCCCAGAAGGTGTCCAGCTCTCCCCTGCTCACTGAGTTCTGGGAGGGAGTCTTTGGCTGTCGGCTGGAGATAGGTATCTACAGTGTCCTATCTATCTATCTATCTATCTATCTATCTATCTATCTATCTATCTATCTATCTATCTATCTATCTATCTATCTATCTATCTATCTATCTATCTATCTATCTATCTATCTATCTATCTATCTATCTATCTATCTATCTATCTATCTATCTATCTATCTATCTATCTATCTATCTATCTATCTATCTATCTATCTATGTATCTATCATCTATCTATCTATCTATCTATCTATCTATCTATCTATCTATATATCTATCTATCTATCTATCTATCTATCTATCTATCTATCTATCTATCTATCTATCTATCTATCTATCTATCTATCTATCTATCTATCTATCTATCTATCTATCTATCTATCTATCTATCTATCTATCTATCTATCTATCTATCTATCTATCTATCTATCTATCTATCTATCTATCTATCTATCTATCTATCTATCTATCTATCTATCTATCTATCTATCTATCTATCTATCTATCTATCTATCTATCTATCTATCTATCTATCTATCTATCTATCTATCTATCTAACGTTCTGTCTGTCTGTCTGTAGGGACTACTACAGGTGTAGGGGTTAAGGAGAAGGTGTGTGATGGCAGTGAGGATATACATCAGCTACAGACCCCCTACACAGATACATCCCAGCTGCGTGTCACTAACATGGTGTATAAAGCTGTTTACGCCATAGCACACGCCATCCACAGCATCGTTTGTGAAGAGAGAGCAAACTCCACTGTTAACTGTGACAAAAACCTCAATGTGAAGCCAACACAGGTGAATGACAAGACGATGGTGTTAGCAGTTGATGTTATTCTTCAATAACACAGACTTCAAACCAAATCAGGGGGTGAAAAATATTTATTCAAAGAGAACCAATCCTAGTTGTTATGCTGAAAAGTGGATGGTAGATGTTCATTCTTCCCTGTCCTCAATGTTTTTTTCCACTGAACAAAGAGACAGGATGTAGTTTATACCCAAGCATATTATGTGGTTGACCAATTAGAATTCTGTGCAGTAAAATAATGTGTGGTCAAATACCAAGTGTCCCGTTTCAGGCTCAGTGTATAGACAACTTTGACCAATGAGAACTTGCCACATGTAGCTATGAGTCCCAGGCTGGAACCCCTACACAGATTCTAAACAGATGTTGAACTGAAAAACAAATAGTTCCATTGACCTCTAGTTCTCTGCGTTGTGTATTTATGTTTGAACATTCTTACACTAGTATAATGTCCTGATAGATATGTTTATTTAGACTACATGCATGAAGGCCTATGAGTTCTCACTATACATTACAGCTGGTTCTAGAGTAACACCTCTGATAAATACATGAGGTAAATGAGGATTGTATTTCTCTCTCTCCCTCAATCCATCTCTCTCTTTCCCTCTCTCCATTTCTCTTCCCCTCGCTTCCCTTCTCTCCATCTCTCTTCCCCCTCTTTCCTTCGCTCCCTCTCTCCATCTCTCTCTCATATCGCTCTTCCCATCGCTCTCTCTCTCCATTGCTCTCTTCCCCTCTCTACATCTCTCTCTCATCTCTCTTCCCCTATTTCCATCACTCTCTCCCTCTCTCCATCTCTTCCCCTCTCTCAATCTCTCTCTCATCTCTCTTCCCCTATTTCCATCACTCTCTCCCTCTCTCCATCTCTTCCCCTCTCTCCATCTCTCTCTCATCTCTCTTCCCCTATTTCCATCACTCTCTCCCTCTCTCCATCTCTTCCCCTCTCTCCATCTCTCTCTCATCTCTCTTCCCCTATTTCCATCACTCTCTCCCTCTCTCCATCTCTTCCCCTCTCTCCATCTCTCTCTCATCTCTCATCTCTCTTCCCCTATTTCCATCACTCTCTCCCTCTCTCCATCTCTTCCCCTCTCTCCATCTCTCTCTCATCTCTCTTCCCCTATTTCCATCACTCTCTCCCTCTCTCCATCTCTCTCCCTCTCTCCATCTCTTCCCCTCTCTCCATCTCTTCCCCTCTCTCCATCTCTCTCCCCTCTCTCCATCTCTTCCCCTCTCTCCATCTCTCTCTCATCTCTCTTCCCCTATTTCCATCACTCTCTCCCTCTCTCCATCTCTTCCCCTCTCTCCATCTCTCTCTCATCTCTCTTCCCCTATTTCCATCACTCTCTCCCTCTCTCCATCACTTCCCCTCTCTCCATCTCTCTTCCCTTCTCTCCAATTACTCCACCTCTTCCCCTCTCTCCATCTCTCTTCCCCTCTCTCCATCTCTCCCTCCATCTCTCTCCCTTTCTACCTCTCTCCATCTCTACCCCTCTCTCCATATTTTTTACCCTCTCTCTATCCCTCTCTCCATCTCTCTTCACCTCACTCCATCTATCTCTCCCTCTCTCCCTCTCTCCCTCTCTCCATCTCGCCATCTCTCTCTCTCTCTCTCTCTCTCTCTCTCTCTCTCTCTCTCTCTCTCTCTCTCTCTCTGTCTCTCTCCATCTCTCTTCCCCTCTCTCCATCTATCTCTCCCTCTCTCATCTCTCTTCCCCTCTCTCCATCTATCTCTCCATCTCTCTTCATCTATCTCTCCATCTCTCTCTTCCCCTCTCTCCATCTATCTCTCCCTCTCTTTCCTCCCCACTCTCTCCCTTGCCCTTCCAACCCCCAGGTCCTGGAGAGATTGAGGAGGGTGAATTTCTCCCGTAACGGGTACCAGGTGTCTTTCGATGCCAACGGGGACCCAGTGGCCACCTATGAGCTGGTCAACTGGCAGATAGGGGAGAGTGGGAAGATGAAATTTGTGACAGTGGGGCGCTATGATGCATCCCTGCCCCCTGACCAGAGGTTTCACATCGAGAAGGAAATCACCTGGGTAAAGAACAGTACACAGGTGCCTGTGTCAGTGTGCAGTGAGAGCTGTCCCCCAGGCACTCGTAAGGCTGCACAGAAAGGAAAGCCTGTCTGCTGTTATGACTGTATCCCATGTGCAGAGGGAGAGATCAGCAATAACACAGGTAGGCCTATAGGAACAGTTGGCAGAAAATGTGTGGTCATTTCTGTCATTGTTTACTACGTAGTGGTTTATTCATATTACTAGTACTACAAAGGTAGTGTCTATCAATCACGTTCATGTTCTTATTATCTTATGTAAGCTGCACAGCAATTCAACATTCTTTATTGTAAACTGCCCATGTGCAGCATTGTGGGACATGTATTTGTATGTGTAAATAAATAAAACCTGAACCTGCTATTATTAACATTTGATGTCTGTTGTTTGGTCCTGGTCAGATTCTTCAGACTGTCTGATCTGTCCAGAGGACCACTGGCCCAACACTGAGAGAGACCGCTGCGTCCTCAAGCCTGTGGAGTTCCTGTCCTTCCACGAGGTTCTCGGAATAATCCTGACCACCTTCTCTGTGGGCGGGGCTTGTCTGGCCATCTCCACGGCAACTGTCTTCTACCACCACCGAACTTCTGCCATCGTCAGGGCCAACAACTCTGAGCTGAGCTTCCTGCTGCTCTTCTCCTTGACTCTGTGTTTTCTGTGTTCTCTTACTTTCATTGGCCGGCCCTCTGAGTGGTCCTGTATGCTGCGCCACACAGCGTTTGGGATCACCTTCGTCCTCTGCATCTCTTGTGTTCTGGGGAAAACAATAGTGGTGTTGATGGCCTTCAGGGCTACACTTCCAGACAGTAATGTCATGAAATGGTTTGGGCCTCCACAGCAGAGATTGTCTGTGGTGTCCTTCACGTTTGTCCAGGCTTTGATATGCACTCTGTGGTTGGTCCTGTCCCCTCCCTTCCCCGTTAAAAACCTCACTACCTACAAGGAAAAGATCATTCTAGAGTGTGATGTGGGTTCAGCTCTTGGTTTCTGGGCTGTGTTGGGGTATATAGGACTCCTGGCTCTCTTGTGCTTTGTGCTGGCTTTTCTGGCTCGAAAGCTGCCTGATAACTTCAATGAGGCCAGATTCATCACCTTCAGCATGCTCATATTCTGTGCAGTCTGGATCACCTTTATCCCAGCTTATGTCAGCTCTCCTGGGAAGTTCACTGTAGCTGTGGAGATATTTGCTATCATCGCCTCTAGCTTTGGGTTGTTCTTTTTATTATTTGTTCCAAAATGCTTTATTATTCTGTTCAGGCCGGAGAAGAACACCAAGAAACACCTTATGGGGAAGAACACATTGTAACATTCAGTGATACGGTATATCAAACAGTTAGGTAGCACTACTCTGACAGAGATTACCATGAATTTAGCAGATAATCATTGGTAACATTGTAACTAGAAACATGACACAGGGTCACTTTGGATATTGCAATGTTTTGAGATAGTGTTCAAATCTAGAGTGTTCAATCTAATTTGACCAGCTAAATGATGTGGTTAGCAGTAGCCTACAGAGTGGAACCACTTCCATTGTAAAACAATATGTATTCCTTTATGAATTGATATAACATGGAAGTGCATGTGTTCAATTGCTATTTTAATTCATCATATGATGTATTATAACAGTATACTACAATAAACATGTTCAGATACATCTGTGTCTTGTCAATGATTTGCTTGGCCTTTCAATGCACATTTGTTAGATACCTTGTTTTTTATATTCATTATATTTTATTAATTACAGATCACATACAACCAACTTTATCACATTATTCCAAACACTTCAACCCAGTGTCCAGTGATGGGCAGTCTTCTCATGCAAACGTCAACTACTAGAACAGTTGATTTAGTAATTAGGACACACACTGTACAAGAAGCCAAATGGTTGCTGCATTCTAGTGCAATGTAGTGGACAGCAACCATAATGAGTTATTTGTTAGGAGTAACACTTTACAATTCAAAGGTCTGACTGCACATAGATATTTGGGGAAAATGGTTACAACGGGGGACCAGAGTGTTTGTGTCTCAGGTGAAGAGGGTAGATCTGATCTCCATCACCTAGGACATGACATAGATTAAATAGATTAATCAAATCTCACATTGTTGTCCATTCTTGCTCAATCTTGCATGCTTTCTCAAACGGCTGTAACTGTATATGCATTCGTAAATCAGGTCCTTTCTTGATTTGGGCTCTGGGATGTAACAACCATTGAGCATCTAATCTTATGGTTGATTGTGGAGGAAAGGGGTTGAGTGTGTAAGCGTATGTGCGTGTATGTGTGTGTGTGTGTATCCCTCATCTGTTGCAAGGGGGTAAGGATGTTAGGGAGAATATAGGATGAATCACAATAATTGTTTGCCAAAATTCGGGTTATAGGTTCAAATAATACGCATGAACTGCCGACATTATTACGCATAATAATTGATAATAATGGATAATAAGATATGCAAGATATTTGAATAGATATATATTTTTTAAATAGCTATATAGAGAGAGAGGTGAGAGCATTGGAAATGCTTTTGGCGGTTTGCCTGCTTCTGTTTTGTGGGTGGCAGTGTGCGCTGTTTTAGATGGATGGGTCCTTGCCTCTCGGGGGCATAGGGATCCGGGGGACAGGGGTGGTCACCCGATTACTGGGATGACGTCCCAACTTGGGATGGGGAGGGACTTTAGCGGGGCAGTTAGTGGAGAACAATTGGAGGATTACTTAGTAACAATGCAAATATCATGGTATAGCTACAGTGAGGGAAAAAAGTATTTGATCCCCTGCTGACTTTGTACATTTGCCCACTGACAAAGAAATGATCAGTCTATAATTTTAATGGTAGGTTTATTTGCACAGTGAGAGACAGTATAACAACAACAAAATCCAGAAAAACGCATGGCAAAAATGATATCAATTGATTTCCATTTTAATGAGGGAAATAAGTATTTGAACCCCTCTCAGTCAGAAATATTTCTGGCTCCCAGGTGTCTTTTATACAGGTAACGAGCAGAGATTAGGAGCACACTCTTAAAGGGAGTGCTCCTAATCTCAGTTTGTTACCTGTATAAAAGACACCCGTCCACAGAAGCAATCAATCAATCAGATTCCAAACTCTCCACCATGGCCAAGACCAAAGAGCTCTCCAAGGATGTCAGGGACAAGATTGTAGACCTACAGAAGGCTGGAATGGGCTACAAGACAGCTTGGTGAGAAGGTGACAACAGTTGGTGCGATTATTCGCAAATGGAAGAAAAACAAAAGAACTGTCAATCTCCCTCGGCTTGGGGCTCCATGCAATATCTCACCTCGTGGAGTTGCAATGATCATGAGAACGGTGAGGAATCAGCCCAGAACTACATGGGAGGATCTTGTCAATGATCTCAAGGCAGCTGGGACCATAGTCACCAAGAAAACAATTGTTAACACATTACGCCGTGTGATCAGATTCCAAACTCTCCACCATGGCGAAGACCAAAGAGCTCTCTAAGGATGTCAGGGACAAGATTGTAGACCTACACAAGGCTGGAATGGGCTACAAGACCATCGCCAAGCAGCTTGGTGAGAAGGTGACAACAGTTGGAGGGAGCTGAAGGTTCGAGTTGCCAAACGTCAGGCTCGAAACCTTAATGACTTGGAGAAGATCTGCAAAGAGGAGTGGGACAAAATCCCTCCTAAGATGTGTGCAAACCTGGTGGCCAACTACAAGAAACGTCCGACCTCTGTGATTGCCAACAAGGGTTTTGCCACCAAGTACTAAGTCATGTTTTGCAGAGGGGTCAAATACTTATTTCCCTTATTAAAATGCAAATCAATTTATAACATTTTTGACATGCGTTTTTCTGGATTTTTTTGTTGTTGTTGTTCTCTCTCTCACTGTTCAAATAAACCTACCATAAAAATTATAGACTGATCATGTCTTTGTCAGTGGGCAAACGTACAGAATCAGCAGAATCAGCAGGGGATCAAATACTTTTTTCCCTCACTGTATATGGACACTCAATCACTATGGTATTTTTTATTGGTAAATTTACAAACATATATCATGACAAATAGATTTGAAACTTATATCTCATTATGGTATGTGGTGAAATAAGTATATCCAGTCATAATTGTAATGGCTTAGTAGATAATAACAAAAGAAGAACAATATTTACATGGCTCAAAGAGAAGGAATATAATATCTATTGTTTACAGGAAACCCATTCAACAATTCTAGATGAAGTTGCGTGGAAAATGGAATGGGGGGGGGGGAATATACTTCTCCCATCGGCTAAGAAACTCAAAAGGGGTGATGATATTAATTAACAGATACACAAGGTAGATGGATTATTTTAACTATGTTATTGGACCATAAACAGATATGGCTCATTAACCTTTAAGGACAAATAATGATGATCCACACTTCTTTGAAATATATATAATAAATTATCAACCTTGCAAGCAATTCAAGACTCTATTATTATGGTGGAAGATGATAATATCGTTTTAAATAGCTCAATGGACCGTAAAGGAAATCACACTACAAACAATCACCCTCATGCTCTTAAGGAAATCGTGAATGTCATGGATACATTAGAACTAGTAGATATATGGAGGCTTAAATATCCTGATCTAGTGAGATATACATGGCGGAGACACAATCAAGCTAGTCGTCTTGACTTCTTTCTTATGTCATTCTCGTTGGCACCAAAAGTTTAAAAAGTGTTGAAAGGAGACAGAATGCACTCGGACCATCATGTAATTGGCATATACATAACCATTACTGGATTTCCACGTGGGCGAGGATATTATACATTTTATCAAAGCCTATTGGATGATAACTTGTTTTTAACTAGGACAGAGGAATTTCTAACTGACTTTTTCCGACATAACATAGGTACAGCAAATCCTCTTATTATATGGGACACCTTTAAATGTGCCTTTAGAGGCCATGCAATTCAGTACTCATCTCGAAAACAAAAGCAATTTAGGTCAAAAGAGTCCACACTAACAAAGGAAATAGAAGGTCTAACAGAACAGATAGACAGCAATAAAAACTGTAACATAGAGGCTCAGAATAAATTGGAGGAAAAACAAAAAGAAATTGAGAAACTTATTCAAGAAAGATCAAGTGTAATATATTAGTAAAAAAAAAGGAAACTGGGTGGAATATTGGGAAAAATGCACCAAATTATCTTTTAATCTTCAACATAAGAATGCTACCAAAAATAATTTACTGAAACTGGTTACAAACGACGGAGTCACCCATGATTCACCAAATGATATTTTGAAGGAGGAAACAAAGTACTTTAAGCATATGTTTTCGTTTCAGTCGCCTCCATCTCCTCTAACTGAAGCAAATTGTAGACATTTTATTCTATTGATAATTTAAAATGAACAGCCATACAGAAAGACTCATGTGAAGGTGAAATTACAGAGGAGGAACTTCTGGATGCAATTAAAGACATTAAGTCCGGGAAAACTCCAGGGTTGGATGGCATACCTTTTTTGATATACTAAGAGGACCGTTATTAGCATGTTTTAACCACTCCTATGTAAATGGTAGATTATCAGCCACTCAAGAAGAAGGTCTGATTTCATTATTACTGAAACAGGATACAAGTGGAAAATATAAAGATCCAATCCATTAAAAAAATTCGAAAGCCCATTACACTTCAGTGTTGTGATGCAAAAATTCTAGCAAAATGTATAGCGCATAGAATTAAAAATGTATTGTCAGACATCATTCATTCAAATCAGACAGGTTTTTTACATGGGCGATACCTTGGAGATAATATAAGGCAAGTACTGGAAACAATAGAAAACTATGATAAATATGGGAAACCAGGCCTGCTATTCATAGCAGACTTCAAAAAGGCATTTGATAAAGTACAACTGGGGTTAATATATAAATGCCTGGAGCGTTTCAATTTTGGACAATCTCTTATAAACTGGGTTAAAATCATGTATAGTAACCCTAGGTGTAAAATAGTAAATAATGGCTATTTCTCAGAAAATGTTAAACTGTCAAGGGGAGTGAAACAAGGTTGTCCACTATCAGCATATCTATTTATTGTGGCAATCGAGATGTTAGCTATTAAAATCAGATCCAACAATAATATCAAGGGATTAGAAATCCAGGGCTTAAAAACAAAGGTGTCATTGTACGCTGATGATTCATGTTTTCTTTTAAACCCACAACTTGAATCACTCCACAGCCTCATAGAGGATCTAGATACATTTTCTAACCTCTCTGGATTACAACCAAATTATGATAAATTTACTATATTACGTATTGGATCACTAAAAAATACAATTTTTACATTACCATGTAGTTTACCAATAAAATGGACTGATGGTGATGTGGTTATACTAGGAATATATATCCCAAATGAAATAAATGATCTCACTCCAATACATTTTAATAGAAAGTTAGCAAAAATAGATTAGATCTTTCTACCATGGAAAGGTAAATACCTGTCAATTTGTAGAAAAATCACCCTGATTAACTCTTTAGTATTATCCCAAATTACCTATTTGCTTATAGTCTTGTCTACGCCTAGCGAACAGTTCTTTAAATTATATGAGAAAAAAATATTCCATTTTATTTGGAACGGCAAGCCAGACAAAACTAAACGGGCCTATTTATATAATGAATATGAATTCGGAGGACAGAAATGATTAAATATTAAAGCATTAGACCTATCACTAAAAGCTTCAGTCATACAAAAGTTATACTTAAATCCAAACTGGTTCTCTAGCAAATTAGTAAGATTGTCTCACCCAATGTTCAAGAAGGGACTTTTTCCCTTTATTCAGATTACAACCTCTCACTTTCAGTTATTTGATAAGGAAATCATCTTCCAAATATCACTATTTCTAAAAGAAGCCATAGAAAGTTGGTTGTAATTTCAATTTAATCCTCCAGAAATGACAGAACAAATATTGCAAAAAATATTGTGGTTAAACTCAAATATACTAATTGATCAAATAAACCTTTTTCTTTGAGAAAAAATTATATTATCGGTAGGACTGGTGGAGTTATGTCGCACATGTAAAGTCCATGGAGAATAAGAGCACTTCCTCCCAGCTGCCCACTGCACTGAGGCTAGGAAACACTATCACCACCGATAAATCTACAATAATCGAGAATTTCAACAAGCATTTTGCTACAGCTGGCCATGCTTTCCATCTGGCTACCACTAACCCGGCCACCAACTCTGCACCCTCTGCTGCAACTTGCCCATGCCCCCCCCCGCTTCTCCTTCACACAAATTCAGACAGCTGATGTTTTGAAAGCGCTGCAAAATCTGGACCCCTACAAATCAGCTGGGCTAGACAATCTGGACCCTTTCTTTCTAAAACTAGCCGCCGAAATTGTCGCAACCCCTATTACTAGTCTGTTCAACCTCTCTTTCATAACGTCTGAGATCCCCAGAGATTGGAAAGCTGCCGCGGTCATCCCCCTCTTCAAAGGGGGTGACACTCTAGATCCAAACTACTACAGACCTATATCCATCCTGCCCTGCCTTTCGAAAGTATTCGAAAGCCCAAGTTAACAAACAGATCATCGACCATTTCGAATACCACCGTACCTTCTCCGCTATGCAATCCGGTTTCCGAGCTGGTCACGGGTGCACTTCAGCCACGCTCAAGGTCCTAAACGATATTATAACCGCGATTGATAATAGACAGTACTGTGCAGCCGTCTTCATCGACCTGGCCAAGGCTTTCGACTCTGTCAACCACCGCATTCTTATTGGCAGACTAAATAGCCTTGGTTTCTCAAATGACTGCCTCGCCTGGTTCACCAACTACTTCTCAGATAGAGTTCAGTGTGTCAAATCGGAGGGCCTGTTGTCTGGACCTATGGCAGTCTCTATGGGGGTGCCACAGGGTTCAATTCCTTGGGCCGACACTTTTCTCCGTGTATATCAATGATGTCGCTCTTGCTGCTGGTGACTCTCAGATCCACCGCTACGCAGACGACACCATTTTGTATACATCTGGCCCTTCATTGGACACTGTGTTAACAAACCTCCAAACGAGCTTCAATGCCATACAACAATCCTTCAGTAGCCTTCAACTGCTCTTAAACACTAGTAAAACTAAATGCATGCTTTTCAATCGAACGCTGCTAGCACCCGCCCACCCGACTAGAATCACCACTCTCGACGGGTCTGACATAGAGTATGTGGACAACTACAAATATCTAGGTGTCTGGTTAGACTGTAAACTCAACTTCCAGACTCACATAAAGAATCTCCAATCCAAAGTTAAATCTAGAATCGGCTTCCTATTTCGCAACAAAGCCTCCTTCACTCATGCTGCCAAACATGCCCTCGTAAAACTGACTATCCTACCGATCCTTAACTTCGGCGATGTCATTTACAAAATAGCCTCCAACACTCTACTCAGCAAATTGGATGTAGTCTATCACAGTGCCATCCGTTTTGTCTCCAAAGCCCCATACACTACCCACCACTGTGACCTGTAGGCTCTTGTTGGCTGGTCCTCACTACATGTTCGTCGTCAAACCCACTGGCTCCAGGCCATCTATAAATCACTGCTAGGAAAATCCCCGCCTTATCTTAGCTCATTGGTCACCATAGCAGCACCCACCCGTAGTCTGCGCTCCAGCAGGTATATCTCACTGGTCATTCCCAAAGCCAACACCTCCTTTGGTCGCCATTCCTTCCAGTTCTCTGCTGCCAATGACTGGAACGAATTGCAAAAATCTCTGAAGCTGGAGATATTTATCTCCCTCACTAACTTTAAGCATCAGTTGTCAGAGCAGCTTACCGATCACTGCACCTGTACACAGCCCATCTGAAATTAGCCCACCCAACTACCTCATCCCTATATTGTTATTTATTTTGCTCTTTTGCACCCCAGTATCTCTATTTGCACATAATCTCTTGCACATCTAGCATTCCAGTGTTAATACTATTGTAATTATTCTGCACTATAGCCTATTTATTGCCTTAAATCCATAACTTGCTACATTTGCACACACTGTATATATATTTTCTGTTGTATTTCTGACTTTATGTTTTTTTTACCCCATATGTAACTCTGTGTTGTTTTTATTGCACTACTTTGCTTTATCTTGGCCAGGTCGCAGTTGTAAATGAGAACCTGTTCTCAACTGGCTTACCTGGTTAAATAAAGGTGAAATAAAAAAATAAAAAAAATAAAAAACATATGGAAATTTCTGCTCTACCCAAAATTACAACCAAATAATTGCACCATTACCGCAAAAATGGAAGAGGAAAGAGGAAGAAGGAAAAAAGTAAGGAACTTGTCTGTCGGCCTTGAATTAAAGAACAAAATTGGTTAAAGAAAATTGTGATAAATAAAAAAGTTGACCAGTTTCATTTAAGGACCAAAAGATTAACAGCCGTCCCATTGTCACGGATTCTGCCGAAGCTGCCCTTCCTCCTTGCTCAGGCAGGCTTCGGTGTTCATCATCACTGGAGTACTAGCTGCTGCCGATCTATGTTCTATGTTTCTATGTTCTACCTGTTGTTGTCAGATTGTTTCACACCTGTTTCCCATCTTGTAATTACTCCGTCCCTATTTAACCCTGTGGCTCCCATTGTGTTCTGTGCGTGTTTGTTTATTGTTTCGGGTGTCATTAGTGAGCGGGTTTGTTCCTCCCTGCGTGGAGGTTTTCTTGTTTCTTTACGTGTTCAGTAAAGTTACGTTTTCATTGAGTTCTGTGTCCTGTGCCTGACTTCGTCTACCGCATTACACTGACACCGTGACAGAAACACGCACCAATATGGAGTCAGCAGGAACAGCCGGATTTACCGAGACGATGGAGGAATGAGTCCAACGTCAAGAGACGATGATTCAGACTCTCTGTGCCACAATGGAACGAGTGTTCCAGATGATGGAACGATTGGAGAGAGGTGGTATCCCTTCACCATTTCCAACCACACAACCACCTACACTGGCTACCACTACGCCACCTGGGTCCAGTGGAATTCGGCTCTCGCTCCCGAGGGCATATGACGGTACACCTGCCGGGTGCCAGGGATTTCTCCTCCAGGTAGAGCTCTACCTGACCACTATTCACCCCGCGCCCTCGGGATACGAGTGGGGAGGAATAGACTCGAGAACTGTCCGCTACGAGGATTTCACCCGCCGCTTCTGGGCGGTATTCGATCATCCACCTGAAGGGAGAGCGGCGGAAGAACGTCTGTTCCACCTACGACAGGAGATGAGGAGCAAGCAGGATTTTGCGCTGGAGTTTAGAACTTTAGCAGCCAGCGTGGGATGGAATGAGCAGGGCCCTGATCGACCACTATCGTTGCAGCTTAAGGGAGGACGTCTGTCGTGAACTGGCCTACAAGGACACCAATCTCAACCTGGACCAACTGATGGACATGTCCATCAGGTTGAATAACCTGTTGGCAGCCCGCGGACGTTCTGATGGGGGGCCGTCCATTCCATCCCCCAGCACCTCCGAGCCTACCCCCATGGAGCTCGGAGGTGCTGCGGTTAGGGAGACTGGGAGAGGGACCGTCCCCTGCACCAACTGTGGCCGCAGAGGACACACTGCTGGTCGATGCTGGGGAGGGTTCTCAGGAGGTCGAGGCAGCAGGCAGAGCACTGGTCGACCGTCTCAGGTGAGTAGGCACCCGACTAACCCAGAGCTCCCTGTTGCTAATATGTGTATTGATATTATGTTTCCAGAATTTTCTCCCCATTCCCAGCATAAGGCGCTAGTAGATTCAGGCGCGGCTGGGAATTTTATTGATCGCCAGTATGCCTGTAGTTTAGGGATTCCTACTGTGTCTGTTGATAAACCTTTCCCTGTGCACGCATTAGATAGTCGGCCATTAGGGTCAGGCATAATCAGGGAGACCACCACTCCACTGCTGATGATGACGCAGGGGGGTCATGAGGAGAGGATTAGCCTCTATCTGATTGATTCTCCTGCGTATCCTGTGATGTTGGGACTTCCCTGGTTAACCATTCATGACCCCACGAATTCATGGCAACAGAGTGCTCTCAAGGGATGGTCCGGTCAGTGTTCAGGGAGGTGTTTAGGAGTTTCCTTGGGGGCAACTACTGGTGGAAAGTCCAAACCAGGTTTCCACTATGCACATTCCTTCCGAGTATGCCGATTTGGCTATCGCCTTCAGTAAAAAGAGGGCAACTAAATTACCACCCCATCGTCAGGGAGATTGTGCGATAAATCTCCAGGTAGGAGCTGCACTTCCCCGGAGTCACGTGTATCCTTAGTCTCAGGAGGAGAAGGCGGCTATGGAGACATATGTCACCGAATCTCTGAGGCAGGGATACATGCGGCCATCCACTTCACCTGTCTCCTCAAGTTTCTTTTTTGTGAAGAAGAAAGATGGTAGGTTACGCCCGTGCATTGATTACCGTGGCCTAAATCAGATTACCATCAAGTACAGCTATCCATTACCCCTGATAGCTAGTATAACGGAATCATTGCACGGGGCACGCTTCTTCACAAAATTGGATCTCAGGAGCGCGTACAACCTAGTGCGTATCTGTGAGGGAGATGAGTGGAAGACGGCATTTAGTACCACCTCTGGACATTATGAGTATCTGGTCATGCCATACGGGTTAATGAATGCTCCATCAGTTTTCCAATCATTTGTGGATGAGATTTTCAGGGACCTGCACGGACAAGGGGTAGTGGTGTATATTGATGACATCCTTATATACTCTGCTACACGGGCCGAGCATGTGTCCCTGGTGCGTAAAGTGCTTGGACGACTGTTGGAGCATGACCTGTATGCTAAGGCAGAGAAATGCCTGTTCTTCCAGGAGTCCATCTCTTTCTTGGGGTACCACATGTCCGCCTCAGGGGTGAGGATGGAGTGTGACCGCATTTCGGCCGTGCTTAATAGGGCGACTCCAACCACGGTAAAGGAGGTGCAGTCATTTTTGTTTTTTGCCAATTACTACCGGAGATTTATCTGGGGCTTTGGTCAGGTAGCAGCTCCCATTACCTAATTTCTGAAGGGGGGGCCGGTGCATCTGCGGTGGTCAGCTGAGGCGGACAGGGCTTTTAGTCGTCTGAAGGACCTGTTTACCTTGGCTCCAGTGCTGGCTCATCCGGACCCCTCCTTAGCCTTCACAGTTGAGGTGGACGCTTCCGAGGCTGGAATAGGCGCTGTACTGTCTCAGCGCTCGGGTACGCCATCTAAACTCCGCCCCTGTGCCTTCTTTTTGAAGAAGCTCAGCCCGGCGGAGCGCAACTATGATGTGGGGGACCGGGAACTGTTGGCTGTGGTCGAAGCTCTGAAAGCGTGGAGACATTGGCTTGAGGGGGCTAAACACCCTTTTCTCATTTTGACTGACAACCTCAATCTGGAGTACATCCGGGCAGCGAGGAGATTAAACCCTCGCCAGGCAAGTTGGTCCATGTTTCTCACCCGTTTTTTTTTCACCCTTTCTTACAGGCCAGGTTCCCAGAACACTAAGGCAGATGCTCTGTCCCGACTGTATGACACGGAGGGGAGTTCCGTGGAGCCCACTCCCATACTTCCGGCGTCGTGTCTGGTGGCACCGGTGGTGTGGGAGGTTGACACGGAGATCGAGCGGGCGTTGGGTAACAAACCCATTCCTCCCCTCTGTCCAGAGGGTCGTGTGTACGTACCGCTGGATGTCCGCGATCGTTTGATCTATTGGGCTCAGACGTCACCCTCCTCTGGGCATCCTGGCATAGGTCGGACAGTGCACTGTCTTAGTGGGAAGTACTGGTGTCCCACCTTAGCTAAGGACGTGAGGGTTTATGTTTCCTCCTGCTCGGTGTGCGCCCTGTGTAAGGCTCCTAGACACCTGCCCAGAGGGAAATTGCAACCCCTACCCGTTCCACACGACCATGGTCCCACCTATCGGTGGACTTCGTGACGGATCTTCCCCCCTCACAAGGGAACACCACGATCCTGGTCGTTGTGGATCAGTTTTCTAAGTCCTGCCGCCTCATTCCTCTGCCCGGCCTCCCTACGGCCCTACAGACGGCTGAGGCCCTATTTACACAAGTCTTCCGGCACTACGGGGTACCTAAGGATATAGCGTCTGATCGGGGTTCCCAGTTCACCTCAAGGGTTTTGAGGGCGTTCATGGAACGTCTGGGAGTCACGGTCAGTCTGACCTCAGGGTTTCACCCCGAGAGTAACGGGCAGGTGGAGAGAGTCAACCAGGAGGTGGGTAGGTTTCTGAGGTCGTATTGCCAGGACCAGCGGGGGGAGTGGTCGGTTTTCCTCCACTGGGCAGAGATAGCCAAGAACTCCATCCGCCACTCCTCCACTAACCTTTCTCCATTCCAATGTGTATTAGGTTATCAGCCGGTCCTGGCACCTTGGCATCAGAGCCAGATCGAGGCACCTGCGGTGGACGAGTGGTTTCGGCGCTCGCAGGAGACATGGAACGCTGCTCATTTACGTCTGCAGCGGGCCATCAGGCTGCAAAAGGCGAGCGCCGACCGCCACCGCAGTGAGGCCCCGGTGTATGCACCGGGGGACCGGGTCTGGCTCTCGACCCGAAACCTGCCCCTTCGCCTGCCCTGCCGGAAGCTGGGTCGGTGGTTTGTGGGGCCATTCAAAGTCCTGAGGAGATTGTACGAGGTATGTTATAGGTTACAACTTCCTACTAATTATCGTATTAACCCCTCGTTCCATGTGTCTCTCCTCAGGCCGGTGGTAGCTGGTCCACTCCAGGAGTCGGAGATATAGGAGGTTCCTCCGCCCCCACTGGACATCGAGGGGGCACCGGCGTATTCGGTTCGTTCCATATTGGATTCGAGGCGTCGGATGGGGGGCATGCAGTATCTCGTGGAGTGGGAGGGGTACGGTCCGGAGGAACGGTGCTGGGCTCCTAGGAGAGACATCCTCGATCCCTCCATGTTGAGGGATTTCCACCGCAATCATCCCACTCGCCCCACGCCACGTCCTCCTGGCCGTCCCCGAGGCCGGTGTCGACGCACGGCTGGAGCCGCGCGTCGGGGGGGGATACTGTCAAGGATTCTGCCGAGACTGCCCTTCCTCCTTGCTCGGGCAGGCTTCGGCGTTCGTCATCACCGGAGTACTAGCTGCTGCCGATCAATGTTCTATGTTTCTATGTTCTACGTGTTGTTGTCAGATTGTTTCACACCTGTTTCCCATCTTGTAATTACTCCGTCCCTATTTAACCCTGAGGCTTCCATTGTGTTCTGTGCGTGTTTGTTTATTGTTTTGGGTGTCGTTAGTGAGCGGGTTTGTTCCTCCCTGTGTGGAGGTTTTCTTGTTTCTTTACGTGTTCAGTAAAGTTACGTTTTCATTGAGTTCTGTGTCCTGCGCCTGACTTCGTCTACCGCATTACACTGACACCATGACACCCATATAGATTGCAAAATAGTTGGGAAGAGATTTTTGACGTACCGATCCCATGGCATAGTGTTTATGAACTGATACGCAAACAACACCGGATTCAAAACGTAGAATTTTCAATTAAAATTATTATATAAAATTCTTGCTACCAATAGAATGTTATTTGTATGGGGGATACAATCTTCCCAGCTCTGCAGATTTTGCTGCGAAGAGACAAAATCATTAGATCAATTGTTTTGGTACTGTCCATTTGTAGCTTGTTTCTGGACACAGGTCCAGGAATGGCTGAAGGATTGCAATATTTGCATGGAGCTGACCCTGCAGATAGCACTACTGGGTGATCTGAAAAGTCATAGTCAATCAATCAATAATATAATAATACTTTTAGCAAAAAAAAATATTTTCAATGTACAATCTGTAGAAACAATGAGAATAGAAAGGTTCAGAACTTTTGTAAAACATCACAGTACAGTTGAAAAGTATATGGCAAATAGAAATCCAATATGGATGGTGTTAAGAGATAGATGGGAGGTGTTGAATGGAGCTGAAGGATGGGACTAATAACAACAACTAATAACAACAAGATAACTAGTGTAAGGCATGCTGTGTCCATAATAAGTATATAGGTTATATATTGTGAGCTTTTGTGAAAGAGCACAGTTGGAAAGATATGGCATATAGAAGCAAACCAGATGGACATTATGAAAATGATTAGAGGAAGTTCAGGAGTAAAAACAAACAAAATATAATTATTGACTGTGTCCATAAAATGCATATAGTATGTATAAGCTGGAAGTTGAGGCCTAAGCATTGTTGTTCACTAGTTTACTCCAATTAGGGAAGGGATGGTGGGGTTGGAAAGTAATTAAGGGAAATATATATTTAAAAAAAGGATATGTATGTACAGTGGGGAAAAAAAGTATTTAGTCAGCCACCAATTGTGCAAGTTCTCCCACTTAAAAATATGAGAGAGGCCTGTAATTTTCATCATAGGTACACGTCAACTATGACAGACAAAGTGAGAATTTTTTTCTCCAGTAAATCACATTGTAGGATTTTTAATGAATTTATTTGCAAATTATGGTGGAAAATAAGTATTTGGTCACCTACAAACAAGCAAGATTTCTGGCTCTCACAGACCTGTAACTTCTTCTTTAAGAGGCTCCTCTGTCCTCCACTCATTACCTGTATTAATGGCACCTGTTTGAACTTGTTATCAGTATAAAAGACACCTGTCCACAACCTCAAACAGTCACACTTTAAACTCCACTATGGCCAAGACAAAAGAGCTGTCAAAGGACACCAGAAACAAAATTGTAGACCTGCACCAGGCTGGGAAGACTGAATCTGCAATAGGTAAGCAGCTTGGTTTGAAGAAATCAACTGTGGGAGCAATTATTAGGAAATGGAAGACATACAAGACCACTGATAATCTCCCTCGATCTGGGGCTCCACGCAAGATCTCACCCCGTGGGGTCAAAATGATCACAAGAACCACACGGGGGGACCAAGTGAATGACCTGCAGAGAGCTGGGACCAAAGTAACAAAGCCTACCATCAGTAACACACTACGCCGCCAGGGACTCAAATCCTGCAGTGCAAGACGTGTCCCCCTGCTTAAGCCAGTACATGTCCAGGCCCGTCTGAAGTTTGCTAGAGTGCATTTGGAGGATCCAGAAGAGAATTGGGAGAATGTCATATGGTCAGATGAAACCAAAATATAACTTTTTGGTAAAAACTCAACTCGTCGTGTTTGGAGGACAAAGAATGCTGAGTTTCATCCAAAGAACACCATACCTACTGTGAAGCATGGGGGTGGAAACATCATGCTTTGGGGCTGTTTTTCTGCAAAGGGACCAGGACGACTTATCCGTGTAAAGGAAAGAATGAATGGGGCCATGTATCGTGAGATTTTGAGTGAAAACTTCCATCAGCAAGGGCATTGAAGATGAAACGTGGCTGGGTCTTTCAGCATGACAATGATTCCAAACACACCGCCCGGGCAACGAAGGAGTGGCTTCGTAAGAAGCATTTCAAGGTCCTGGAGTGGCCTAGCCAGTCTCCAGATCTCAACCCCATAGAAAATCTTTGGAGGGAGTTGAAAGTCTGTGTTGCCCAGCGACAGCCCCAAAACATCACTGCTCTAGAGGAGATCTGCATGGAGGAATGGGCCAAAATACCAGCAACAGTGTGTGAAAACCTTGTGAAGACTTACAGAAAACGTTTGACCTGTGTCATTGCCAACAAAGGGTATATAACAAAGTATTGAGAAACTTTTGTTATTGACCAAATACTTATTTTCCACCATAATTTGCAAATAAATTCATAAAAAATCCTACAATGTGATTTTCTGGATTTTTTTTTCTCATTTTGTCTGTAATAGTTTGATGTGTACCTATGATGAAAATTACAGGCCTATCTCATCTTTTTAAGTGGGAGAACTTGCACAATTGGTGGCTGACTAAATACTTTTTTCCCCCACTGTATATGTGTATATGTACAATGAGGGAAAAAAGTATTTGATCCATTGCTGATTTTCTACGTTTGCCCACTGACAAAGACATGATCAGTCTATAATTTTAATGGTAGGTTTATTTGAACAGTGAGAGACAGAAAAACAAAACAAAAATCCAGAAAAATGCATGTCAAAAATGTTATAAATTGATTTGCATTTTAATGAGGGAAATAAGTATTTGACCCCTCTGCAAAACATGACTTAGTACTTGGTGGTAAAACCCTTGTTGGCAATCACAGAGGTCAGACGTTTCTTGTAGTTGGCCACCAGGTTTGCACACATCTCAGGAGGGATTTTGTCCCACTCCTCTTTGCAGATCTTCTCCAAGTCATTAAGGTTTCGAGCCTGACGTTTGGCAACTCAAACCTTCAGCTCCCTCCACAGATTTTCTATGGGATTAAGGTCTGGAGACTGGCTAGGCCACTCCAGGACCTTAATGTGCTTCTTCTTGAGCCACTCCTTTGTTGTCTTGGCCGTGTGTTTTGGGTCATTGTCATGCTGGAATACCCATCCACGACCCATTTTCAATGCCCTGGCTGAGTGAAGGAGGTTCTCACCCAAGATTTGATGGTACATGGCGCCGTCCATCATCCCTTTGATGCGGTGAAGTTGTCCTGTCCCCTTAGTAGAAAAACACCCCCAAAGCATAATATTTCCACCTCCATGTTTGATGGTGGGGATGGTGTTCTTGGGGTCATAGGCAGCATTCCTCCTCCTCCAAACACGGCGAGTTGAGTTGATGCCAAAGAGCTCGATTTTGGTCTCATCTGACCACAACACTTTCACCCAGTTCTCCTCTGAATCATTCAGATGTTCATTGGCAAACTTCAGACGGGCCTGTATATGTGCTATCTTGAGCAGGGGGACATTGCGGGCGCAGCAGGATTTCAGTCCTCCACGGCGTAATGTGTTACCAATTGTTTTCTTGGTGACTATGGTCCCAGCTGCCTTGAGATCATTGACAAGATCCTCCCATGTAGTTCTGGGCTGATTCCTCACCGTTCTCATGATCATTGCAACTCCACGAGGTGAGATATTGCATGGAGCCCCAGGCCGAGGGAGATTGACAGTTCTTTTGTTTTTCTTCCATTTGCGAATAATCGCACCAACTGTTGTCACCTTCTCACCAAGCTGTCTTGTAGCCCATTCCAGCCTTCTGTAGGTCTACAATCTTGTCCCTGACATCCTTGGAGAGCTCTTTGGTCTTGGCCATGGTGGAGAGTTTGGAATCTGATTGATTAATTGCTTCTGTGGACAGGTATCTTTTATACAGGTAACAAACTGAGATTAGGAGCACTCCCTTTAAGAGTGTGCTCCTAATCTCAGCTCGTTACCTGTATAAAAGACACCTGGGAGCCTGAAATCTTTCTGACTGAGAGGGGGTCAAATACTTATTTCCCTCATTAAAATGCAAATACATTTTTAACCATATCTTATTTAACGAGGAAAAGTATAAAAACCACTTCTGTGGTCATCACTATCCTCTTGCAATAGGACCAGCTGGATGGCAAAAACTGTGCTAATATTTCCTCAAAAAATATATATTTATCAAAAAATAACTATTGACCATGCCAAAAGAGTTGAAAAGAAAAGTTTTGAGTGAGGAAAAGAAGAGTTAAATTCTGCCTTTACTGGCAGAGGGATATAGTGAGCGTCAGGTTGCTTCCATCCTTAAAATTTCAAAGATGGCGGTTCATAAAACAAGGTCAAGAAGCAGACATTGGGGACAACAAAGGTACAGACCGGCAGAGGGCAAAAACAACTCCCTAATGACCGGGATGACCGCCAACTCATTCGAATGTCACTCAACAACCGTAGGATGACATCAATTGACCTACAAAAAGAATGGCAAACGGCAGCTGGGGTGAAGTGCTGTAGACTAGACTGTAGGGGAAATACTGTGTAGAGCCAGCATTGCCAAGAGGACTAGACTGTAGGGGAAATATTGTGTAGAGCCAGCATGCCAAGAGGACTAGACTGTAGAGGAAATACTGTGTAGAGCCAGCATGCAAAGAGGACTAGACTGTAGGGGAAATACTGTGTAGAGCCAGCATGCGAAGAGGACTAGACTGTAGGGGAAATACTGTGTAGAGCCAGCATGCCATGAGGACTAGACTGTAGGGGAAATACTGTGTAGAGCCAGCATGCCATGAGGACTAGACTGTAGGGGAAATACTGTGTAGAGCCAGCATGCCAAGAGGACTAGACTGTAGGGGAAATATTCTGTAGAGCCAGCATGCCAAGAGGACTAGACTGTAGAGGAAATACTGTGTAGAGCCAGCATGCGAAGAGGACTAGACTGTAGGGGAAATACTGTGTAGAGCCAGCATGCGAAGAGGACTAGACTGTAGGGGAAATACTGTGTAGAGCCAGCATGCCATGAGGACTAGACTGTAGGGGAAATACTGTGTAGAGCCAGCATGCCAAGAGGACTAGACTGTAGGGGAAATATAAGAGAGGCAGATTGTTATTGTGTGTCTACTGTATGTTTATGTCTAAATAAACCACTACAGTCAACATAGGGCTTACACTGGTGCATAAACTCTCTATAGCTTAAAGAAGCATGACCTGAATTGGTGAGCAGAGCAGCCTCTAGCCCCTCCCTCCCTGACATGGCCATACCCACAATGTGATCCCCAGAGGAATCCCCACAGAAAAAGCCAGTGGCATGGTGGGTATTTAACTCAGAGTAGAGAGACAACCTGACCGACATGGGTCTGTGTGGCGCTGTGTTACCCCATACCTTCTACACATCAGGGGAATGAGTCTCTCTCCGGCTCCTGCTCTGGATCCAAGTCTGGCTGGTAGTCTGGGTCTTCTACATCTGGCTGTGGTGGCTGGTGGGCTTTCCTTGCTCTGGTCTGCGTCTGCCTCTGGGCTGGAGTCTGTCAGATGCAGGCTCCAGGGCACCCCTTGTCCTCCGGCGTTCTCCCAGGACGGGGACTTTGTCATCGGGGGTGTTTTCTCCATCCACTACTACATGAACACTGTGGAACACAGCTACACCAGCCTGCCTGAACCCCTGCAGTGCACCGGGAGGTCAGTGAGCGCAAGAGGGAGGGGGGTCAGGGACTGTGGCTGTGTGGGGAGACAGATAAACTGTGTTTTAAAGACAGAGAAACAGTGTGTTTATAGACAGAGAAAGAGTCTGTTTAAAGACAGAGAAACAGTGTGTTTTAAAGACAGATAAAGTGTTTTAAAGACAGATAAACAGTGTTTTAAAGACAGATAAACTGTGTTTTAAAGACAGATAAACTGTGTTTTAAAGACAAAGAAACCGAGTGTTTGTGTCATAGAGAGTAGGTAAAGCCTACTGTTACAAAGGATCACATTTTCAAAATGGAGGCTATCCTACAATGTCCTCAATTTCAGAATACAAATGTGTAGGCCTATAGACAGCGTGGAATATAAGGATAGATATTAGGCTGTTTGCCCTGGTAACTCTATTCAATAAAAATACATTATATAGGCTAGTTGACCATTTCGTCAAGAGGTGCTCACTCACCCATCTTCTATTTACAGTATGGATTCCCGTGAGTTGCGCCTCTCACGCGCCATGGTCTTCGCTGTTGAGGAAATAAACAACAGTTCGGACCTGCTACCGGGTGTCACGCTTGGTTATCAAGTGCACGACTCATGCTCCTCAGTCCTGATGGCCGTGAAAGTGGCCTTCCAGCTGGCTAACGGCCAGGACCCCATGTTTGATACCGGAGAACAGTGCTCGGGGTCGGCTACGGTGACAGCTATTGTGGGCGAGTCTGCCTCCACACCTACCATCAGCATGTCGCGCATCATCGGCCCTTTTGGCATTCCTCAGGTAAACTCCTGTGTAAAGAAATCATTCAGCTTCTTTTAACTTACTGTATTCCAACTGTATTCTCCTCTCCTTCAGAAATAGACATTTCTGTGTGAAATTATGTGGAGAAAGTCTGGAGAACGTCTGTAGGCATTTAAACAATCTGAGGACTATCTTTCATAGGCTAGGTTGTTATGGGAGACCAGGGATTGGTGTCACACTTTTTACTCATGTATTTCTCAGCACCAGTATGTCTTATAAAACTATTTCCAACATGAGTAGAATGACCATGGTCTTGGGTAGAAATGTGTGTCCTTTTCATTCTGGCCTAATGAAAACCAATAAATTGGGTTATTATTATTAATGTATCCCTAACATCATACTACATAGCTAAAGGGAAAAAAATAAGGAAGTAGCCTATAAATGAGACTTGTTTGGCCGACATTATGTTCTTTTCATGTTTTCGACTGTCTGTTTTTACCTAGGTGAGCCACTCATCCACCTGTGCGTGTCTGAGTGATAAGAAACAGTATCCAACCTTCTTCAGAACCATCCCCAGTGACCAGTTCCAGGCTGCCGCTCTGGCCCGCCTCATCAGATACTTCGGCTGGACCTGGATTGGGGCGGTCCGTTCCGACTCCGACTACGGTAATAACGGCATGGCGGCGTTCCTAAAGGCGGCACAAGAGCAGGGCATCTGTGTGGAGTACTCTGAAGCCTTCTACCGTACCAACCCACTCAGCAGAGTGCAACGGGTGGCCGACGTGATCCGCAGGTCATCCATGATTACTTGTGAACTTTTCATTCACACAAAAGCAAAACCTTATTTATAAAAGCTGCTATTGTTATTAATTTCTCTCTTTTCCCAAAGCTGACCTGTGAGACCAAAACGATTTGCATATTTCAAGCATGACAAAAGTGTTGATTAATACTGATCTTCATGTTCACTTCACTGAGACATTCCAATGAATGACAAACATGACAAGCATGTTTTATTTTTTAATCATGTTCCCCAGCTCCACAGCCCGGGTGGTGGTTGCATTCGTAGCCTCTGGGGACATGAGGATCCTGCTGAAGGAGTTGGACCGTCTGCCCTCTCCGCCCCGCCAGTGGATCGGGAGTGAGACCTGGATAGCCGAACCAGATATGTTGCGCTTCAGCCTGTGTGCCGGGGCCATCGGATTTGGCATCCAGCGCTCTGTCATCCCCGGCCTCAGGGACTTCCTCCTGGACCTCTCCCCCCAGAAGGTGTCCAGCTCTCCCCTGCTCACTGAGTTCTGGGAGGGAGCCTTTGGCTGTCGGCTGGAGATAGGTATCTACAGTGTCCTATCTATCTATCTATCTATCTATCTATCTATCTATCTATCTATCTATCTATCTATCTATCTATCTATCTATCTATCTATCTATCTATCTATCTATCTATCTATCTATCTATCTATCTATCTATCTATCTATCTATCTATCTATCTATCTATCTATCTATCTATCTATCTATCTATCTATCTATCTATCTATCTATCTATCTATCTATCTATCTATCTATCTATCTATCTATCTATCTATCTATCTATCTATCTATCTATCTATCTATCTATCTATCTATCTATCTATCTATCTATCTATCTATCTATCTATCTATCTATCTATCTATCTGTCTATCTATCTATCTATCTATCTATCTATCTATCTATCTATCTATCTATCTATCTATCTATCTATCTATCTATCTATCTATCTATCTATCTAACGTTCTGTCTGTCTGTCTGTAGGGACTACTACAGGTGTAGGGGTTAAGGAGAAGGTGTGTGATGGTAGTGAGGATATACATCAGCTAGAGACCCCCTACACAGATACATCCCAGCTGCGTGTCACTAACATGGTGTATAAAGCTGTTTACGCCATAGCACACGCCATCCACAGCATTGTTTGTGAAGAGAGAGCAAACTCCACTGTGCACTGTGACAAAAACCTCAATGTGAAACCAACACAGGTGAATGACTAGATTAAAGTAAAATGTCCTGATAGATATGTTTATTTAGACTACATGTATGAAGGAGTTCTCACTATACATTACAGCTGGTTCTGAAGTAACACCTCTGATAAATACATCAGGTAAATGAGGGTTCTGTTTCTCTCTCCCTCAATCCATCCCTCTCTTTCACTCTCTCCCTCTCTTTCCCTCTCTCCGTCCCTCATCCCCTCTCTTCATCTCTCTCTCCATTTCGCTCTTCCCCTCTCTCCATCTCTCTCTTCCTCTCTCTCGCTCTCTCTCTCTCCATCTCTCTTCCCTCTCTCCATCTATCTCTCCATATCTCTCTTACCTTCTCTCCATCTCTCTCTCTCTCCACCTCTCTTTCCCTCTCTCCATCTCTCTTCCTCTCTCCATCTCTATCTCCATCTATCTCTCCCTCTCTCCATCTCTCTTCCCCTCTCTCCATCTCTCTTTCCATCTCTCTCTTCCCTTCTCTCCATCTCTCTCTCTCTCCACCTCTCTTCCCCTCTCTCCATCGATCTCTCCCTCTCTCCATCTCTCTTCCCCTCTCTCCATCTCTCTCTCCATCTATCTCTCCCTCTCTTTCCTCCATACTTTCTCCCTTGCCCTTCCAACCCTCAGGTCCTGGAGAGATTAAGGAGGGTGAACTTCTCCCGTAACGGGTACCAGGTGTCTTTCGATGCCAACGGGGACCCAGTGGCCACCTATGAGCTGGTCAACTGGCAGATAGGGGAGAGTGGGAAGATGAAATTTGTGACAGTGGGGCGCTATGATGCATCCCTGCCCCCTGACCAGAGGTTTCACATCGAGAAGGAAATCACCTGGGTAAAGAACAGTACACAGGTGCCTGTGTCAGTGTGCAGTGAGAGTTGTCCCCCAGGCACTCGTAAGGCTGCACAGAAAGGAAAGCCTGTCTGCTGTTATGACTGTATCCCATGTGCAGAGGGAGAGATCAGCAATAACACAGGTAGGCCTATAGGAATAGTTGGCAGAAAATGTGTGGTCATTTCTGTCATTGTTTACTACGTAGTGGTTTATTCATATTACTAGCACTACAAAGGTAGTGTCTATCAATCACGTTCATGTTCTTAATATCTTATGTAAGCTGCACAGCAATTCAACATTCTTTATTGTAAACTGCCCATGTGCAGCATTGTGGGACATGTATTTGTATGTGTAAATAAATAAAACCTGAACCTGCTATTATTAACATTTGATGTCTGTTGTTTTGTCCTGGTCAGATTCTTCAGACTGTCTGATCTGTCCAGAGGACCACTGGCCCAACACTGAGAGAGACCGTTGCGTCCTCAAGCCTGTGGAGTTCCTGTCCTTCCACGAGGTTCTCGGAATAATCCTGACTGCCTTCTCTGTGGGCGGGGCTTGTCTGGCCATCTCCACGGCAACCGTCTTCTACCGCCACCGAACTTCGGCCATCGTCAGGGCCAACAACTCTGAGCTGAGCTTCCTGCTGCTCTTCTCCTTGACTCTGTGTTTTCTGTGTTCTCTTACTTTCATTGGCCGGCCCTCTGAGTGGTCCTGTATGCTGCGCCACACAGCGTTTGGGATCACCTTCGTCCTCTGCATCTCTTGTGTTCTGGGGAAAACAATAGTGGTGTTGATGGCCTTCAGGGCTACACTTCCAGACAGTAATGTCATGAAATGGTTTGGGCCTCCACAGCAGAGATTGACTGTGGTGTCCTTCACGTTTGTCCAGGCTTTGATATGCACTCTGTGGTTGGTCCTGTCCCCTCCCTTCCCTGTTAAAAACCTCACTACCTACAAGGAAAAGATCATTCTAGAGTGTGATGTGGGTTCAGCCATTGGTTTCTGGGCTGTGTTGGGGTATATAGGACTCCTGGCTCTCTTGTGCTTTGTGCTGGCTTTTCTGGCTCGAAAGCTGCCTGATAACTTCAATGAGGCCAAATTCATCACCTTCAGCATGCTCATATTCTGTGCAGTCTGGATCACCTTTATCCCAGCTTATGTCAGCTCTCCTGGGAAGTTCACTGTAGCTGTGGAGATATTTGCTATCATCGCCTCTAGCTTTGGGTTGTTCTTTTTATTATTTGTTCCAAAATGCTTTATTATTCTGTTCAGGCCGGAGAAGAACACCAAGAAACACCTTATGGGGAAGAACACATTGTAACATTCAGTGATACGGTATATCAAACAGTTAGGTAGCACTACTCTGACAGAGATTACCATGAATTTAGCAGATAATCATTGGTAACATTGTAACTAGAAACATGACACAGGGTCACTTTGGATATTGCAATGTTTTGAGTTATTGTTCAAATCTAGAGTGTTCAATCTAATTTGACCAGCTAAATGATGTGGTTAGCAGTAGCCTACAGAGTGGAACCACTTCCATTGTAAAAAAATATGTATTCCTTTATGAATTTATATAACATGGAAGTGCATGTGTTCAATTGCTATTTTAATTCATCATATGATGTATTATAACAGTATACTACAATAAACATGTTCAGATACATCTGTGTCTTGTCAATGATTTGCTTGACCTTTCAATCCACATTTGTTAGATACCTTGTTTTTTATATTCATTATAATTTATTAATTACAGATCACATACAACCAACTTTATCACATTATTCCAAACACTTCAACCCAGTGTCCAGTGAGGGGCAGTCTTCTCATGCAAACGTCAACTACTAGAACAGTTGATTTAGTAATTAGGACACACACTGTACAAGAAGCCAAATGGTTGCTGCATTCTAGTGCAATGTAGTGGACAGCAACCATAATGAGTTATTTGTTAGGAGTAACACTTTACAATTCAAAGGTCTGACTGCACATAGATGCTTGGGGAAAATGGTTACAACGGGGGACCAGAGCGTTTGTGTCTCATGTGAAGAGGGTGGATCTGATCTCCATCACCTAGGACATGACATAGATTAAATAGATTAATCAAATCTCACATTGTTGTCCATTCTTGCTCAATCTTGCATGCTTTCTCAAACGGCTGTAACTGTATATGCATTCGTAAATCAGGTCCTTTCTTGATTTGGGCTCTGGGATGTAACAACCATTGAGCATCTAATCTTATGGTTGATTGTGGAGGAAAGGGGTTGAGTGTGTAAGCGTATGTGCGTGTATGTGTGTGTGTGTGTATCCCTCATCTGTTGCAAGGGGGTAAGGATGTTAGGGAGAATATAGGATGAATCACAATAATTGTTTGCCAAAATAATAATTGCTTGTTAAAAATGTAATGTAATACAATGGCAATTCGGTTTATAGGTTCAAATAATACGCATGAACTGCCGACATTATTACGCATAATAATTGATAATAATGGATAATAAGATATGCAAGATATTTGAATAGATATATATTGTCACGATCGTCGTTAATAGAGGAGGACTAAGGCGCAGCGTGTTGAGCGAACATACTTTAATTAGTTAAAGTGCACACACGATACAAAACAACAAAACGACAAAACGACTCGTAACGTCCTAGGTAACAATGACCAACTGGAACAAAAACCCACAAACACCAAGGGAAAACAGACAGTTTAAATATGGCTCCCAATCAGAGACAACCAGCCACAGCTGACACTCGTTGCCTCTGATTGGGAGTCACTCAGGCCAACAAAGAAACAGAAGAACTAGAACCCCCAACATAGAAATATAACACATAGAATGAACACACCCTGGCTCAACATATAGATAGATAGATGTAATAACAGCGCCGGAGAAGATGGCTGCCGTTTTACAGCCCTCTAACCAATTGTACTATTATGTGTGTTTTTCCTCGTTATTTGTAATTTATTTTGTACATAATGTTTCTGCCATCGTCTCTTATAACCAAAAAGAGCTTCTGGATATCAGGACAGCGATTACTCACCTCGCATTGGACGAAGATTTTTACTTCAACGAGGCGGCCGCGAAGGATATCCTACAGACACCCGACAAGGCCCAGATCCCCGTCATTCGCGTGAGGAAGAGACGGAGATATCGCGGACGCAGATCCGGGTGCCTTGTAAGGATCCGACGGGGAACTTGTAAACTGCCTCTTCCATCAATCCTATTAGCCAACGTTCAAGCTTTTGAGAATAAAATGGACGATTTAAGATTACGGTTATCCTACCAACGGGACATTAAAAACTGTAATATCTTATGTTTCACGGAGTCGTGGCTGAACGACAACAATGATAACATTCAGCTAGCAGGCTATACGCTACATCAGCAGGACAGAACGTCTGACTCTGGTAAGACAAGGGGTGGCGGTCTCTGTATATTTGTAAACAACAGCTGGTGCACAAAATCAAATACTAAGGAAGTCTCGAGGTTTTGCTCGCCTGAGGTAGAGTATCTTATGATAAGCTGTAGACCACACTATTTACCAAGAGAGTTTTCAGCTATATTTTTCATAGCTGTCTATTTACCACCACAAACCAATGCTGGCATTAAGATTGCACTGAATGAGTTGTACAAGGCCATTAATCAACAGGAAAACGCTCATCCAGATGCAGTGCTCCTAGTGGCCGGGGACTTTAATGCAGGGAAACTTAAATCCGTTCTACCTAATTTCTACCAGCATGTTAAATGTGCAACCAGAGGGAAAAAAAACTCTAGACCACCTTTACTCCACACACAGAGACGCATACAAAGCTCTGCCTCGCCCTCCATTTGGCAAATCTGACCATAACTCTATCCTCCTGATTCCTGCTTATAAGCAAAAACTGAAGCAGGAAGCACCAGTGATTCGGTTAATAAAAAAGTGGTCAGATGACGCAGATGCTAAGCTACAGGACCGTTTTGCTAGCACAGACTGGAACATGTTCCGGGATTCTTCAGACAGCATTGAGGAGTACACCACATCAGTCACTGGCTTCATCAATAAGTGCATCGATGATGTCGTCCCCACAGTGACCGTACGTACATACCCCAACCAGAAGCCATGGATTACAGGAAACATCCGCACTGAGCTAAAGGGTAGAGCTGCCGCTTTCAAGGAACGGGACTCTAACCCGGACGCTTATAAGAAATCCTGCTATGACCTCCGACGAACCATCAAACAGGCAAAGAGTCAATACAGGTCTAAGATTGAATCCTACTACACTGGCTCTGACGCTCGTCGGATGTGGCAGGGCTTGAAAACTATTACAGACTACAAAGGGAAGCACAGCCGCGAGCTGCCCAGTGACACAAGCCTACCAGACGAGCTAAACCACTTCTATGCTCGCTTCGAGGCAAGCAACACTGAAGCATGCATGAGAGCACCAGCTGTTCCGGATGACTATGTGATCACGCTCTCCGTAGCCGATGTGAGTAAGACTTTTAAGCAGGTCAACATTCACAAGGCCGCAGGGCCAGATGGATTACCAGGACGTGTACTCCGAGCATGTGCTGACCAACTGGCAAGTGTCTTCACTGACATTTTCAACATGTCCCTGACTGAGTCTGTAATACCAACATGTTTCAAACAGACCACCATAGTCCCCGTGCCCAAGAACTCTAAGATAACCTGCCTAAATGACTACCGACCCGTAGCACTGACGTCTGTAGCCATGAAGTGCTTTGAAAGACTGGTCATGGCACACATCAACAGCATAATCCCAGAAACCCTAGACCCACTCCAATTTGCATACCGCCCCAACAGATCCACAGATGATGCAATCTCTATCGCACTCCACACTGCCCTTTCCCACCTGGACAAGAGGAACACCTACGTGAGAATGCTATTCATTGACTACAGCTCAGCATTCAACACCATAGTGCCCTCTAAGCTCATCACTAAGCTAAGGATGATGGGACTAAACACCTCCCTCTGCAACTGGATCCTGGACTTCCTGACGGGCCGCCCCCAGGTGGTAAGGGTAGGTAACAACACATCTGCCACACTGATCCTCAACACGGGGGCCCCTCAGGGGTGCGTGCTCAGTCCCCTCCTGTACTCTCTGTTCACCCATGACTGCATGGCCAGGCACGACTCCAACACCATCATTAAGTTTGCCGACGACACAACAGTGGTAGGCCTGATCACCGACAACGATGAGACAGCCTATAGGGAGGAGGTCAGAGATCTGGCCGTGTGGTGCCAGGACAACAACCTCTCCCTCAACGTGACCAAGACAAAGGAGATGATTGTGGACTACAGGAAAAAAAAGAGGACTGAGCACGCCCCCATTCTCATCGACGGGGCTGTAGTGGAACAGGTTGAGAGCTTCAAGTTCCTTGGTGTCCACATCACCAACGAACTATCATGGTCCAAACACACCAAGACAGTCGTGAAGAGGGCACGACAAAGCCTATTCCCCCTCAGGAGACTAAAAAGATTTGGCATGGGTCCTCAGATCCTCAAAAAATTCTACAGCTGCACCATCGAGAGCATCCTGACTGGTTGCATCACCGCCCGGTATGGCAACTGCTTGGCCTCTGACCGCAAGGCACTACAGAGGGTAGTGCGTACGGCCCAGTACATCACTGGGGCAAAGCTCCCTGCCATCCAGGACCTCTATACCAGGCGGTGTCAGAGGAAGGCCCTCAAAATTGTCAAAGACTCCAGCCACCCTAGTCATAGACTGTTCTCTCTGCTACCGCACGGCAAGCGGTACCGGAGTGCCAAGTCTAGGTCCAAAAGACTTCTCAACAGCTTCTACCCCCAAGCCATAAGACTCCTGAACAGCTAATCATGGCTACCCGGACTATTTGCACTGCCCCCCCACCCCATCCTTTTTACGCTGCTGCTACTCTGTTAAGTATTTATGCATAGTCACTTTAACTCTACCCACATGTACATATTACCTCAACTACCTCAACTAGCCGGTGCCCCCGCACATTGACTCTGCAACGGTACCCCCCTGTATATATAGCCTCCCTACTGTCACTTTATTTTACTGTATATATAGCCTCCCTACTGTCACTTTATTTTACTTCTGCTCTTTTTTTCTCAACACTTTTTTTGTTGTTGTTTTATTCTTACTTTTTTTGTTTAAAATAAATGCACTGTTGGTTAAGGGCTGTAAGTAAGCATTTCACTGTAATGTCTGCACCTGTTGTATTCGGCGCATGTGACCAATAAAATTTGATTTGATTTGATTTGAACATATAGATTCCCAGATCCAGGGTGTGACAGTACCCCCCCCTAAAGGCGCGGACTGCGACCGCGCCTCCACTAGAACAAAACAGGGGAGGGCTGGGTGGGCATTCCTCCTCGGCGGCGGTTCTGGCTCCTGCCTTGCCCACCACCCTCCAATAAACCCCCCATAGCGCCCCTGGTCCGGTCTGGCCCCGCTGGCTGGAGCTGAACTGGACGTAACAGGAGTGGTTAGCTTCAGCTCCGTAGTGGAGCAGTTGACCGGTACCTTACCAGGCACCGGTGACCCAGGCACGGGTTGTGCTGGACTGACGACGCGCATCCCTGGCTTGGTGCGTGGAGCCGGAACGGGCCCGGACCGAGCTGACGACTCGCACCCCTGGCTTGGTTTGTGGAGTAGGAACGGGCCGAACCAGGCTGACGACTCGCACCCCTGGCTTGGTGCATGGAGTAGGAACAGGGCCGGACCAGGCTGACGACTCGCACCCCTGGGTTGGTGCGAGTGGCAGGAACAGGCCGGGCCGGGCTGGCGACGCGCACCGTAGACTTGGTGCGAGTGGCAGGAACAGGCCGGGCCGGGCTGACGATGCGCACCCCTGGCTTGGTGCGTGGAGTAGGAACAGGCCGGACCGGGCTGGCGACGCACACCGTAGGCTTGGTGCGTGGAGCAGGGACAGGCCGGACCGGGCTGGCGACGCACACCGTAGGCTTGGTGCGAGGAGCAGGGACAGGCCGGACCGGGCTGGCGACGCACACCGTAGGCTTGGTGCGTGGAGCAGGGACAGGCCGGACCGGGCTGGCGACGCACACCGTAGGCTTGGTGCGTGGAGCAGGGACAGGCCGGACCGGGCTGGCGACGCACACCATAGGCTTAGTGCGTGGAGCAGGGACAGGCCGGACCGTACTGGGGACACACACTACTGGCTCTATACCGGGATCTGGAACGGGCCGGACCGGACTGGTAACACACCCCAGTACCTCTCGCCGTGCCTCTAAACCTTCCTTCCCTTCCTTTACCAGTGACCCCCGTAACCTGGTGGCCCTCTGAATACGCCCCTTGTCTGCCTCCGTCAGCCCCGTCGTCCATGCCGTGTGCCCCCCCCTAAAAATTTTCTGGGGTTGCCTCTCGCCTGTCCGACGTTGACCCGTTTGGCGCCGCTGCTCCTCTCTCCGGCGCGCCTCCACCGTCTCTTCCCACGGACGCCGATCCATCCCGGCCTGTATCTCCTTCCATGTCCAGGCTGCCTGCTCCTGGACACGCTGCTTGGTCCTTGTATGGTGGGTTTTTCTGTCACGATCGTCGTTAATAGAGGAGGACCAAGGCGCAGCGTGTTGAGCGAACATACTTTAATTAGTTAAAGTGCACACACGATACAAAACAACAAAACGACTCGTAACGTCCTAGGTAACAATGACCAACTGGAACAAAAACCCACAAACACCAAGGGAAAACAGACAGTTTAAATATGGCTCCCAATCAGAGACAACCAGCCACAGCTGACACTCGTTGCCTCTGATTGGGAGTCACTCAGGCCAACAAAGAAACAGAAGAACTAGAACCCCCAACATAGAAATATAACACATAGAATGAACACACCCTGGCTCAACATATAGAGTCCCAGAGCCAGGGTGTGACATATATTTTTTAAATAGCTATATAGAGAGAGAGGTGAGAGCATTGGAAATGCTTTTGGCGGTTTGCCTGCTTCTGTTTTGTGGGTGGCAGTGTGTGCTGTTTTAGATGGATGGGTCCTTGCCTCTCGGGGGCATAGGGATCCGGGGGACAGGGGTGGTCACCCGATCACTGGGATGACGTCCCAACTTGGGATGGGGAGGGACTTTAGCGGGGCAATTAGTGGAGAACAAATGGAGGATTACTTAGTAACAATGCAAATATCATGGTATAGCTACAGTGAGGGAAAAAAGTATTTGATCCCCTGCTGATTTTGTACGTTTGCCCACTGACAAAGACATGATCAGTCTATAATTTTAATGGTAGGTTTATTTGAACAGTGAGAGACAGAAAAACAACAAAAAAATCCAGAAAAACGCATGTCAAAAATGTTATAAATTGATTTGCATTTTAATGAGGGAAATAAGTATTTGACCCCTCTGCAAAACATGACTTAGTACTTGGTGGCAAAACCCTTGTTGGCAATCACAGAGGTCAGACGTTTCTTGTAGTTGGCCACCAAGTTTGCACACATCTCAGGTGGGATTTTGTCCCACTCCTCTTTGCAGATCTTCTCCAAGTCATTAAGGTTTCGAGCCTGACGTTTGGCAACTCGAACCTTCAGCTCCTTCCACAGATTTTTTATGGGATTAAGGTCTGGAGACTGGCTAGGCCACTCCAGGACCTTAATGTGCTTCTTCTTGAGCCACTCCTTTGTTGCCTTGGCCGTGTGTTTTGGGTCATTGTCATGCTGGAATACCCATCCACGACCCATTTTCAATGCCCTGGCTGAGTGAAGGAGGTTCTCACCCAAGATTTGATGGTACATGGCGCCGTCCATCATCCCTTTGATGTGGTGAAGTTGTCCTGTCCCCTTAGCAGAAAAACACCCCCAAAGCATAATATTTCCACCTCCATGTTTGATGGTGGGGATGGTGTTCTTGGGGTCATAGACAGCATTCCTCCTCCTCCTAACACGGCGAATTGAGTTGATGCCAAAGAGCTCGATTTTGGTCTCATCTGACCACAACACTTTCACCCAGTTCTCCTCTGAATCATTCAGATGTTCATTGGCAAACTTCAGACGGGCCTGTATATGTGCTTTCTTGAGCAGGGGGACATTGCGGGCGCAGCAGGATTTCAGTCCTCCACGGCGTAATGTGTTACCAATTGTTTTCTTGGTGACTATGTTCCCAGCTGCCTTGAGATCATTGACAAGATCCTCCCATGTAGTTCTGGGCTGATTCCTCACCGTTCTCATGATCATTGCATTTCCACGAGGTGAGATCTTGCATGGAGCCCCAGGCCGAGGGAGATTGACAGTTCTTTTGTTTTTCTTCCATTTGCGAATAATCGCACCAACTGTTGTCACCTTCTTACCAAGTGTCTTGTAGCCCATTCCAGCCTTGTGTAGGTCTACAATCATGTCTCTGACATCCATGGAAAGCTCTTTGGTCTTGGCCATGGTGGAGAGTTTGGAATCTGATTGATTGATTGCTTCTGTGGACAGGTGTCTTTTATACAGGTAACAAACTGAGATTAGGAGCACTCCCTTTAAGAGTGTGCTCCTAATCTCAGCTCGTTACCTGTATAAAAGACACCTGGGAGCCTGAAATCTTTCTGACTGAGAGGGGGTCAAATACTTAATTCCCTCATTAAAATGCAAATCAATTTTTAACCAAATCTTATTTAACGAGGAAAAGTATAACAACCACTTCTGTGGTCATCACCATCCTCTTGCAATAGGACCAGCTGGATGGCAAAAACAGTGCTAATATTACCTCAAAAATAATATTAATCAAAAAATAACTATTGACCATGCCAAAAGAGTTGAAAAGAAAAGTTTTGAGTGAGGAAAAGAAGAGTTAAATTCTGGCTTTACTGGCAGAGGGATACAGTGAGCGTCAGGTTGCATCCATCCTTAAAATTTCAAAGACGGCGGTTCGTAAAACAAGGTCAAGCAGCAGACATTGGGGACAACAAAGGTACAGACCGGCAGAGGGCGAAAACGACTCCTTACTGACCGGGATGACCGCCAACTCATTTGAATGTCACTCAACATCCGTAGGATGACATCAAGTGACCTACAAAAATAATGGCAAACGGCAGCTGGGGTGAAGTGCTGTAGACTAGACTGTAGGGGAAATACTGTGTAGAGCCAGCATTGCCAAGAGGACTAGACTGTAGGGGAAATACTGTGTAGAGCCAGCATGCCAAGAGGACTAGACTGTAGGGGAAATACTGTGTAGAGCCAGCATGCCAAGAGGACTAGACTGTAGGGGAAATACTGTGTAGGCCAGCATGCAAAGAGGACTAGACTATAGGGGAAATACTGTGTAGAGCCAGCATGCCATGAGGACTAGACTGTAGTGGAAATACTGTGTAGAGCCAGCATGCCAAGAGGACTAGACTGTAGTGGAAATACTGTGTAGAGCCAGCATGCCAAGAGGACTAGACTGTAGGGGAAATACTGTGTAGAGCCAGCATGCCAAGAGGACTAGACTGTAGGGGAAATACTGTGTAGAGCCAGCATGCCAAGAGGACTAGACTGTAGGGGAAATATAAGAGATGCAGATTGTTATTGTGTGTCTACTGTATGTTTATGTCTATATAAACCACTACAGTCAACAAAGGGCTTACACTGGTGCATAAACTCTCTATAGCTTAAAGAAGCAGGACCTGACTGGGTGAGCAGAGCAGCCTCTAGCCCCTCCCTCCCTGACATGGCCATACCCACAATGTGATCCCCAGAGGAATCCCCACAGAAGAAGCCAGTGGGATAGTATTTAACTCGGAGTAGAGAGACAACCTGACCGACATGGGTCTGTGCGGCGCTGTGTTACCCCATACCTTCTACACATCAGGGGAATGAGGCTCTCTCCGGCTCCTGCTCTGGATCCAAGTCTGGCTGGTAGTCTGGGTCTTCTACATCTGGCTGTGGTGGCTGGTGGGCTTTCCTTGCTCTGGTCTGCCTCTGCCTCTGGCTCTGGGCTGGAGTCTGTCAGATGCAGGCTCCAGGGCACCCCTCGTCCTCCGGCGTTCTCCCAGGACGGGGACTTTGTCATCGGGGGTGCTTTCTCCATCCACTACGACATGAATACGGTGGAACACAGCTACACCAGCCTGCCTGAACCCCTGCAGTGCACCGGGAGGTCAGTGAGCGCAAGAGGGAGTGGGGGACAGGGACTGTGGCTGTGTGGGGAGACAGATAAACAGTGTTTTAAAGACAGATAAACTGTGTTTTAAAGACAGATAAACAGTGTTTTAAAGACAAAGAAACCGAGTGTTTGTGTCTTAGAGAGTAGGTATAAGGATAGATATTAGGCTGTTTGCCCTGGTAACTCTATTCAATAAAAATACATTATATAGGCTAGTTGACCATTTCGTCAAGAGGTGCTCACTCACCCATCTTCTATTTACAGTATGGATTCCCGTGAGTTGCGCCTCTCGCGCGCCATGGTCTTCGCTGTTGAGGAAATAAACAACAGTTCAGACCTGCTACCGGGTGTCACGCTTGGTTGAAAGACAGAGAAACAATGTGTTTAAAGACAGAGAAAGAGTCTGTTTAAAGACAGAGAAACAGTGTGTTTAAAGACAAATAAAGAGTGTTTAAAATATAGATAAACAGTGTTTTAAAGACAGATAAACAGTGTTTTAAAGACAGATAAACAGATAAACAATGTTTTAAAAACAGATAAAGTGTTTTAAAGACAGATAAACAATGTGTTTAATTACAGATAAACGGTGTTTTAAAATCAAATAAACAGTGTTTTAAAGACAGATAAAGAGTGTTTTAAAGACAGATAAACAGTGTTTTAAAGACAGATAAACAGATAAACAGTGTTTTAAAGACATATAAAGTGTTTTAAAGACAGATGAACAGTGTTTTTAAAGACAGATAAAGTGATTTAAAGACAGATAAACAGTGTTTTAAAGACAGATAAACTTTGTTTTAAAGAGAGATAAACAGTGTGTTTAAAGACAGAGAAACCATGTGTTTGTGTCATAGAGAGTAGGTGAAGCCTACTGTTACAAAGGATCATATTTTCAAAATGGAGGCTATCCTACAATGTCCTCAATTGCAGATAACAAATGTGTAGGCCTATAGACAGTGTGGAATATGAGAATAGATATTAGGCTGTTTGCCCTGGTAACTCTATTCAATAAAAATACATTCTACGTGCTAGTTTACAATTTAGTCAAGAGGTGCTCACTCACCCATCTTCTATTTACAGTATGGATTCCCGTGAGTTGCGCTTCTCGCGCGCCATGGTCTTCGCAGTTGAGGAAATAAACAACAGTTCGGACCTGCTACCGGGTGTCACGCTTGGTTATCAAGTGCACGACTCGTGCGCCTCAGTCCCGATGGCCGTGAAAGTGGCCTTCCAGCTGGCTAACGGCCTGGACCCCATGTTTGATACCGGAGAACAGTGCTCGGGGTCGGCTACGGTGACAGCTATTGTGGGCGAGTCTGCCTCCACACCTACCATCAGCATGTCGCGCATCATCGGCCCTTTTGGCATTCCTCAGGTAAACTCCTGTGGAAAGAAATCATTCAGCTTCTTTTAACTTAATGTATTCCAACATTAATCTCCTCTCTTTCAGGAAAGAGTTCAACTTTTAACTTACTCTATTCCAACTTTAATCTCCTCTCTTTCAGGAAAGAAATCTACTTTTAACTTATTGTATTCCAACTGTATTCTCCTCTCCTTCAGGAATATACATTTCTGTGTGAAATTATGTGGAGGAAGTCTGGAGAACGTTTGGAGGCATTTGAACATAGACTGAGGACTATGAGTCTGGAGAACGTCTGGAGGCATTTAAACAATCTGAGGACTATCTTTCATAGGCTAGGTTGTTATGGGAGACCAGGGATTGGTGTCACACTTTTTGCTCATGTATTTCTCAGCACCAGTATGTCTTATTAAACTATTTTCAACATGAGTAGAATGACCAAGGTCTTGGGTAGAAATGTGTGTCCTTTTCATTCTGGCCTAATGAAAAACAATAAATTTGCTTTTTATTATTAATGTATCCCTAACATCATACTACATAGCTAAAGGGAAAAAAGAAGGAAGTAGCCTATAAATGAGACTTGTTTGGCCGACATTATGTTCTTTTTCATGTTTTCGACTGTCTGTTTTTACCTAGGTGAGCCACTATTCCACCTGTGCGTGTCTGAGTGATAAGAAACAGTTTCCAACCTTCTTCAGAACCATCCCCAGTGACCAGTTCCAGGCTGCCGCTCTGGCCCACCTCATCAGATACTTCGGCTGGACCTGGATTGGGGCGGTCCGTTCCGACTCCGACTACGGTAATAACGGCATGGCGGCGTTCCTAAAGGCGGCACAAGAGCAGGGCATCTGTGTGGAGTACTCTGAAGCCTTCTACCGTACCAACCCACTAAGCAGAGTTCAACGGGTGGCCGACGTGATCCGCAGGTCATCCATGATTACTTGTGAACTTTTCATTCACACAAAACCATATTTGTAAAAGCTGCTATTGTTATTAATTTCTCTGTTTTCCCAAAGCTGACCTGTGAGACCAACACGATTTGCATATTTCAAGCATGACAAAAGTGTTGATTAATACTGATCTTCATGTTCACTTCACTGAGACATTCCAATGAATGACAAACATGACAAGCATGTATTATGATTTAATCATGTTCCCCAGGTCCACAGCCCTAGTGGTGGTTGCATTCGTAGCCACTGCGGACATGAGGATCCTGCTGAAGGAGTTGGACCGTCTGCCCTCTCCGCCCCGCCAGTGGATCGGGAGTGAGGCCTGGATCACCGACCCAAATATGGTGCACTTCAGCCTGTGTGCCGGGGCCATCGGATTTGGCATCCAGCGCTCTGTCATCCCCGGCCTCAGGGACTTCCTCCTGGACCTCTCCCCCCAGAAGGTGTCCAGCTCTCCCCTGCTCACTGAGTTCTGGGAGGGAGCCTTTGGCTGTCGGCTGGAGATAGGTATCTACAGTGTCCATCTATCTATCTATCTATCTATCTATCTATCTATCTATCTATCTATCTATCTATCTATCTATCTATCTATCTATCTATCTATCTATCTATCTATCTATCTATCTATCTATCTATCTATCTATCTATCTATCTATCTATCTATCTATCTATCTATCTATCTATCTATCTATCTATCTATCTATCTATCTATCTATCTATCTATCTATCTATCTATCTATCTATCTATCTATCTATCTATCTATCTATCTATCTATCTATCTATCTATCTATCTACTTATCTAACGTTCTGTCTGTCTGTCTGTCTGTCTGTCTGTCTGTCTGTCTGTCTGTCTGTCTGTCTGTCTGTCTGTCTGTCTGTCTGTCTGTCTGTCTGTCTGTCTGTCTGTCTGTCTGTCTGTCTGTCTGTCTGTCTGTAGGGACTACTACAGGTTTAGGGGATAAGGAGAAGGTGTGTGATGGTAGTGAGGATATACATCAGCTGCAAATCCCCTACACAGATACTTCCCAGCTGCGTGTCACTAACATGGTGTATAAAGCTGTTTACGCCATAGCACACGCCATCCACAGCATTGTTTGTGAAGAGAGCGCAAACTCCACTGTGCACTGTGACAAAAACCTCAATGTGAAACCAACACAGGTGAATGACTAGATGAAAGTAAAATGTCCTGATATTTTATGTCCTGTTTATTTAGAGTTCTCACTATACATTATAGCTGGTTCTGAAGTAACACCTCTGATAAATACATCAGGTAAATGAGGGTTCTGTTTCTCTCTCCCTCAATCCATCCCTCTCTTTCCCTCTCTCCCTCTCTTTCCCTCTCTCCGTCCCTCATCCCCTCTCTTCATCTCTCTCTCCCTCTCTCTCCATCTCTCTCTTCCTCTCTCCATCTATCTCTCCAAATCTCTCTTCCCTTCTCTCCATCTCTCTCTCTCTCCACCTCTCTTCCCCTCTCTCCATTTATCTCTGCCTCTCTCCATCTCTCTTTCCCTCTCTCTATCTATCTCCATCTCTTTTCCCCTCTCTCAATCTCTCTCTCCATCTCTCTTTTCCCTTCTCTCCATCTCTCTCTCTCTCTCTCTCTCTCTCTCTCTCTCTCTCTCTCTCTCTCTCTCTCTCTCTCTCTCTCTCTCTCTCTCTCTCTCTCTCTCTCTCTCTCTCTCTCTCTCTCTCTCTCTCTCTCACTCTCTCTCTCCCTCTCTCCCTCTCTCCATCTCTCTTCCCCTCTCTCCATCTCTCTCTCCATCTATCTCTCCCTCTCTCCCTCTCTTTCCTCCATGCTTTCTCCCTTGCCCTTCCAACCACCAGGTCCTGGAGAGATTGAGGAGGGTGAACTTCTCCCGTAACGGGTACCAGGTGTCTTTCGATGCCAACGGGGACCCAGTGGCCACCTATGAGCTGGTCAACTGGCAGATAGGGGAGAGTGGGAAGATGGATTTTGTGACAGTGGGGCGCTATGATGCATCCCTGCCCCCTGACCAGAGGTTTTACATGGAGAGGGAAATCACCTGGGTAAAGAACAGTACACAGGTGCCTGTGTCAGTGTGCAGTGAGAGCTGTCCCCCAGGCACTCGTAAGGCTGCACAGAAAGGAAAGCCTGTCTGCTGTTATGACTGTATCCCATGTGCAGAGGGAGAGATCAGCAATAACACAGGTAGGCCTATAGGAATAGTTGGCAGAAAATGTGTGGTCATTTCTGTCATTGTTTACTATATAGTGGTTTATTCATATTAATAGCACTACAAAGGTAGTGTCTATCAATCCCGTTCATGTTCTTATTATCTTATGTAAGCTGCACAGCAATTCACCATTCTTTAAGGTAAACTGCCCATGTGCAGCATTGTGGGACATGTATTTGTATGTGTAAATAAATAAAACCTGAACCTGCTATTATTAACATTTGATGTCTGTTGTTTTGTCCTGGTCAGATTCTTCAGACTGTCTGATCTGTCCAGAGGACCACTGGCCCAACACTGAGAGAGACCGCTGCGTCCTCAAGCCTGTGGAGTTCCTGTCCTTCCACGAGGTTCTCGGAATAATCCTGACTGCCTTCTCTGTGGGCGGGGCTTGTCTGGCCATCTCCACGGCAACCGTCTTCTACCGCCACCGAACTTCGGCCATCGTCAGGGCCAACAACTCTGAGCTGAGCTTCCTGCTGCTCTTCTCCTTGACTCTGTGTTTTCTGTGTTCTCTTACTTTCATTGGCCGGCCCTCTGAGTGGTCCTGTATGCTGCGCCACACAGCGTTTGGGATCACCTTCGTCCTCTGCATCTCTTGTGTTCTGGGGAAAACAATAGTGGTGTTGATGGCCTTCAGGGCTACAATTCCAGACAGTAATGTCATGAAATGGTTTGGGCCTCCACAGCAGAGATTGACTGTAGTGTCCTTCACGTTTGTCCAGGCTTTGATATGCACTCTGTGGTTGGTCTTGTCCCCTCCCTTCCCCGTTAAAAACCTCACTACCTACAAGCAAAGGATCATTCTAGAGTGTGATGTGGGTTCAGCTCTTGGTTTCTGGGCTGTGTTGGGGTATATAGGACTCCTGGCTCTCTTGTGCTTTGTGCTGGCTTTTCTGGCTCGAAAGCTGCCTGATAACTTCAATGAGGCCAAATTCATCACCTTCAGCATGCTCATATTCTGTGCAGTCTGGATCACCTTTATCCCAGCTTATGTCAGCTCTCCTGGGAAGTTCACTGTAGCTGTGGAGATATTTGCTATCATCGCCTCTAGCTTTGGGTTGTTCTTTTTATTATTTGTTCCAAAATGCTTTATTATTCTGTTCAGGCCGGAGAAGAACACCAAGAAACACCTTATGGGGAAGAACACATTGTAACATTCAGTGATACGGTATATCAAACAGTTAGGTAGCACTACTCTGACAGAGATTACCAAGAATTTAGCAGATAATCATTGGTAACATTGTAACTAGAAACATGACACAGGGTCACTTTGGATATTGCAATGTTTTGAGATAGTGTTCAAATCTAGAGTGTTCAATCTAATTTGACCAGCTAAATGATGTGGTTAGCAGTAGCCTACAGAGTGGAACCACTTCCATTGTAAAAAAATATGTATTCCTTTATGAATTGATATAACATGGAAGTGCATGTGTTCAATTGCTATTTTAATTCATCATATGATGTATTATAACAGTATACTACAATAAACATGTTCAGATACATCTGTGTCTTGTCAATGATTTGCTTGGCCTTTCAATACACATTTGTTAGATACCTTGTTTTTTATATTCATTATATTTTATTAATTACAGATCACATACAACCAACTTTATCACATTATTCCAAACACTTCAACCCAGTGTCCAGTGAGGGGCAGTCTTCTCATGCAAACGTCAACTACTAGAACAGTTGATTTAGTAATTAGGACACACACTGTACAAGAAGCCAAATGGTTGCTGCATTCTAGTGCAATGTAGTGGACAGCAACCATAATGAGTTATTTGTTAGGAGTAGCACTTTACAATTAAAAGGTCTGACTGCACATAGATGCTTGGGGAAAATGGTTAAAACGGGGGACCAGAGCGTTTGTGTCTCATGTGAAGAGGGTGGATCTGATCTCCATCACCTAGGACATGACATAGATTAAATAGATTAATCAAATCTCACATTGTTGTCCATTCTTGCTCAATCTTGCATGCTTTCTCAAACGGCTGTAACTGTATATGCATTCGTAAATCAGGTCCTTTTTTGATTTGGGCTCTGGGATGTAACAACCATTGAGCATCTAATCTTATGGTTGATTGTGGAGGAAAGGGGTTGAGTGTGTAAGCGTATGTGCGTGTATGTGTGTGTGTGTGTATCCCTCATCTGTTGCAAGGGGGTAAGGATGTTAGGGAGAATATAGGATGAATCACAATAATTGTTTGCCAAAATAATAATTGCTTGTTAAAAATGTAATGTAATACAATGGCAATTCTGGTTATAGGTTCAAATAATACGCATGAACTGCCGACATTATTACGCATAATAATTGATAATAATGGATAATAAGATATGCAAGATATTTGAATAGATATATATTTTTTATATAGCTATATAGATATATAGAGGTGAGAGCATTGGAAATGCTTTTGGCGGTTGTCCTGCTTCTGTTTTGTGGGTGGCACTGTGCGTTGTTTTAGATGGATGGGTCCTTGCCTCTCGGGGGCATAGGGATCCGGGGGACAGGGGTGGTCACCCGATCACTGGGATGACGTCCCAACTTGGGATGGGGAGGGACTTTAGCGGGGCAATTAGTGGAGAACAATTGGAGGATTACTTAGTAACAATGCAAATATCATGGTATAGCTACAGTGAGGGAAAAAAGTATTTGATCCCCTGCTGACTTTGTACATTTGCCCACTGACAAAGAAATGATCAGTCTATAATTTTAATGGTAGGTTTATTTGCACAGTGAGAGACAGAATAACAACAACAAAATCCAGAAAAACGCATGTCAAAAATGATATCAATTGATTTGCATTTTAATGAGGGAAATAAGTATTTGAGCCCCTCTCAGTCAGAAAGATTTCTGGCTCCCAGGTGTCTTTTATACAGGTAACGAGCAGAGATTAGGAGCACACTCTTAAAGGGAGTGCTCCTATTCTCAGTTTGTTACCTGTATAAAAGGCACCTGTCCACAGAAGCAATCAATCAATCAGATTCCAAACTCTCCACCATGGCGAAGACCAAAGAGCTCTCTAAGGATGTCAGGGACAAGATTGTAGACCTACACAAGGCTGGAATGGGCTACAAGACCATCGCCAAGCAGCTTGGTGAGAAGGTGACAACAGTTGGAGGGAGCTGAAGGTTCGAGTTGCCAAACGTCAGCCTCGAAACCTTAATGACTTGGAGAAGATCTGCAAAGAGGAGTGGGACAAAATCCCTCCTAAGATGTGTGCAAACCTGGTGGCCAACTACAAGAAACGTCCGACCTCTGTGATTGCCAACAAGGGTTTTGCCACCAAGTACTAAGTCATGTTTTGCAGAGGGGTCAAATACTTATTTCCCTCATTAAAATGCAAATCAATTTATAACATTTTTGACATGCGTTTTTCTGGATTTTTTTGTTGTTGTTATTTTCTCTCTCACTGTTCAAATAAACCTACCATAAAAATTATAGACTGATCATGTCTTTGTCAGTGGGCAAACGTACAGAATCAGCAGAATCAGTGTCAAACCCTAGCTCTGGGACTCTATTTGTTGAGCCAGGGTGTGTTTATTCTATGTGTTCTGTTTCTTTGTTGGGTGTTCTAGGTTGTGTTTTTCTATGTTGGTCTGATTGACTCCCAATCAGAGGCAACGAGTGTCAGCTGTTTGCTGGTTGTCTCTGATTGGGAGCCATATTTAAACTGTCGGTTTTCCTTTGTGTTTTGTGGGTTCTTGTTTCGAGTTGGTTGTGTTATACCGTGTACTGTCACGTTTCCGTCTTTTGTTCTTTTGTTCACGTTTCGCTAATAAACGAGTATGTTTGCCTGCAACGCTGCGCATTAGTCCTCATCTTTGGTAGACGATCGTGACAGAAGAACCCACCAAAACTGGACCAAGCAGCGAGTCGAGGAGCCATCGCCAGGGAGATCCTTAGCAGATCTCCGTGGCAGCCTCGACTGGGTCAAGCCGAGGGAAGAGCAGAGAGAGTGGACGTGGGAACAATGGAGGAAGAGCCTCGACTGGGTCAAGCCCATTGAGGAGCTGAATAGCGGGAGTTGGAAGCAGAGGAGTGAGAGTTGGGCAAGAAGTATAGAGGCCTGGCCCACGGGGAGGAGAGAACCCCAGAAATTTTTTAGGGGGGGGCTCACGACGTGGACGACGGGGCAGCAGGAGGCCGCGAAGGAGCGGTCCAGCGGGTGTGCAGAGGAGGCCGCCAGGTTAAGGGGGCCACTGGTCACAGAGGAGAGGGAGAATGTGGAGGCACGGCGAGAGGTACTGGGGTGTGTTACCAGTCCGGTCCGGCCCGTTCCTGATCCCTGCGTAGGGCCAGTGGTGTGTGTCCCCAGTACGGTCCGGCCTGTTCCTGTTCCTCGCATCGAGCCTGTGGTGCGTGTCGTCAGCCCGGCCCGGCCTGTTCCTGCTCCCCACACCGAGCCTATGGTGCGCTTCGTCAGCCCTGTCCGGCCTGTTCCTGCTCCCCGCACAAAGTCTGTTGTGCGTTTCGTCAGCCCTGTCCGGCCCGTTCATGCTCTCCGCACCAAGTCTGTGGTGCGCGTCGCCAGCCCAGTCCGGCCCATTCCTGCTCCCCGCACCAGGTCTGTGGTGCGTTTCGTCAGCCCTGTCCGGCCTGTTCCTGCTCTCCGCACCAAGTCTGTGGTGTGCGTCGCCAGCCCAGTCCGGCCCATTCCTGCTCCCCGCACCAAGTCTGTGGGGCTTTTCGTCAGCCCTGTCCGGCCCGCTCCTGCTCTCCACACCAGGCCAGTGGTGTGCGTCGTCAGTCCGGTGAGGCCCGTTCCGGCTCCACGCACCAAGCCAGGGGTGCGTATCGTCAGCCCGGTCCGGTCCGTTGCTGCTCCACGCACCAAGCCAGAGGTGCGCATCGTCAGCCAGGTCCGGTCCGTTCCTGCCTCACGCGCCAAGCCAGGGGTGCGCATCGTCAGTCCGGTGCCTGATCAGGTACTGGTTAGCTGCTCCACAACGGAGCTTAAGAAATCCGCTCCGTCGATGTCCAGTCCTGATCCAGTCAGCGGGGTCAGACCGGACCAGGGGCGCTACGGGGGGATTATGGAAGGGTGGTGGTCAAGCCCGGAGCCGGAGCCGGAGCCGCCTCCGAGGAGGAATGCCCACCCAGCCCTCCCCTGTTTGGGGTTTTGTTGAGGCGCGGTCGCAGTCCGCGCCTTTAGGGGGGGGTACTGTCACACCCTGGCTCTGGGACTCTATTTGTTGAGCCAGGGTGTGTTTATTCTATGTGTTCTGTTTCTTTGTTGGGTGTTCTAGGTTGTGTTTTTCTATGTTGGTATGATTGACTCCCAATCAGAGGCAACGGGTGTCAGCTGTTTGCTGGTTGTCTCTGATTGGGAGCCATATTTAAACTGTCGGTTTTCCTTTGTGTTTTGTGGGTTCTTGTTTCGAGTTGGTTGTGTTATACCGTGTACTGTCACGTTTCCGTCTTTTGTTGTTTTGTTCACGTTTCGCTAATAAACGAGTATGTTTGCCTGCAACGCTGCGCATTGGTCCTCATTTTTGGTAGACGATCGTGACAATCAGCAGGGGATCAAATACTTTTTTCCCTCACTGTATATGGACACTCAATCACTATGGTATTTTTTATTGGTAAATTTACAAACATATATCATGACAAATAGATTTGAAACGTATATCTCATTATGGTATGTGGTGAAATAAGTATAGCCAGTCATAATTGTAATGGCTTAGTAGATAATAACAAAAGAAGAACAATATTTACATGGCTCAAAGAGAAGGAATATAATATCTATTGTTTACAGGAAACCCATTCAACAATTCTAGATGAAGTTGCGTGGAAAAGGGAATGGGGGTGGGCAAAATATACTTCTCCCATGGGCTAAGAAACTCAAAAGGGGTGATGATATTAATTAACAGATACACAAGGTAGATGGATTATTTTAACTATGTTATTGGACCATAAACAGATATGGCTCATTAACCTTTAAGGACAAATAATGATGATCCACACTTCTTTGAAATATATATAATAAATTATCAACCTTGCAAGCAATTCAAGACTCTATTATTATGGTGGGAGATGATAATATCGTTTTAAATAGCTCAATGGACCGTAAAGGAAATCACACTACAAACAATCACCCTCATGCTCTTAAGGAAATCGTGAATGTCATGGATACATTAGAACTAGTAGATATATGGAGGCTTAAATATCCTGATCTAGTGAGATATACATGGCGGAGACACAATCAAGCTAGTCGTCTTGACTTCTTTCTTATGTCATTCTCGTTGGCACCAAAAGTTTAAAAAGTGTTGAAAGGAGACAGAATGCACTCGGACCATCATGTAATTGGCATATACATAACCATTACTGGATTTCCACGTGGGCGAGGATATTATACATTTTATCAAAGCCTATTGGATGATAACTTGTTTTTAACTAGGACAGAGGAATTTCTAACTGACTTTTTCCGACATAACATAGGTACAGCAAATCCTCTTATTATATGGGACACCTTTAAATGTGCCTTTAGAGGCCATGCAATTCAGTACTCATCTCGAAAACAAAAGCAATTTAGGTCAAAAGAGTCCACACTAACAAAGGAAATAGAAGGTCTAACAGAACAGATAGACAGCAATAAAAACTGTAACATAGAGGCTCAGAATAAATTGGAGGAAAAACAAAAAGAAATTGAGAAACTTATTCAAGAAAGATCAAGTGTAATATATTAGTAAAAATAAAGCAAAATGGGTGGAATATTGGGAAAAATGCACCAAATTATATTTAATCTTCAACATAAGAATGCTACCAAAAAGAATTGACTGAAACTGGTTACAAATGACGGAGTCACCCATGATTCACCAAATGATATTTTGAAAGAGGAAACAAAGTACTTTAAGCATATGTTTTCGTTTCAGTCGCCTGCATCTCCTCTAACTGAAGCAAATTGTAGACATTTTATTCTATTGATAATTTAAAATTAACAGCCATACAGAAAGACTCGTGTGAAGGTGAAATTACAGAGGAGGAACTTCTGGATGCAATTAAAGACTTTAAGTCCGGGAAAAGTCCAGGGTTGGATGGCATACCAGTCGAGGTATACCAAACCTTTTTTGATATACTCAGAGGACTGTTATTAGCATGTTTTAACCACTCCTATGTAAATGGTAGATTATCTGACACTCAAGAAGAAGGTCTGATCTCATTATTACTGAAACAGGATACAAGTGGAAAATATAAAGATCGAGTCCATTTACAAAATTGGAGGCCCATTACACTTCAGTGTTGTGATGCAAAAATTCTAGCAAATTGTATAGCGCATAGAATTAAAAATGTATTGTCAGACATTATTCATTCAAATCAGACAGGTTTTTTACATGGGCGATACCTTGGAGATAATATAAGGCAAGTACTGGAAACAATAGAACACTATGCAAAATATGGGAAACCAGGCCTGCTATTCATATCAGACTTAAAAAAGGCATTTGATAATGTACAACTGGGGTTTATATATAAATGCCTGGAGCGTTTCAATTTTGGACAATCTCTTATAAACTGGGTTAAAATCATGTATAGTAACCCTAGGTGTAAAATAGTAAATAATGGCTATTTCTCAGAAAATGTTAAACTGTCAAGGGGAGTGAAACAAGGTTGTCCACTATCAGCATATCTATTTATTGTGGCAATCGAGATGTTAGCTATTAAAATCAGATCCAACAATAATATCAAGGGATTAGAAATCCAGGGCTTAAAAACAAAGGTGTCATTGTACGCTGATGATTCATGTTTTCTTTTAAACCCACAACTTGAATCACTCCACAGCCTCATAGAGGATCTAGATACATTTTCTAACCTCTCTGGATTACAACCAAATTATGATAAATTTACTATATTACGTATTGGATCACTAAAAAATACAATTTTTACATTACCATGTAGTTTACCAATAAAATGGACTGATGGTGATGTGGATATACTAGGAATACATATCCCAAATGAAATAAATGATCTCACTCCAATAAATTTTAATAGAAAGTTAGCAAAAATAGATTAGATCTTTCTACCATGGAAAGGTAAATACCTGTCAATTTGTAGAAAAATCACCCTGATTAACTCTTTAGTATTATCCTAAATTACCTATTTGCTTATGGTCTTGTCTACGCCTAGCGAACAGTTATTTAAATTATATGAGAAAAAAATATTCCATTTTATTTGGAACGGCAAGCCAGACAAAACTAAACGGGCCTATTTATATAATGAATATGAATTCGGAGGACAGAAATGATTAAATATTAAAACATTAGACCTATCACTAAAAGCTTCAGTCATACAAAAGTTATACTTAAATCCAAACTGGTTCTCTAGCAAATTAGTAAGATTGTCTCACCCAATGTTCAAGAAGGGACTTTTTCCCTTTATTCAGATTACAACCTCTCACTTTCAGTTATTTGATAAGGAAATCATCTTCCAAATATCACTATTTCTAAAAGAAGCCATAGAAAGTTGGTTGTAATTTCAATTTAATCCTCCAGAAATGACAGAACAAATATTGCAACAAATATTGTGGTTAAACTCAAATATACTAAATGATCAAATAAACCTTTTTCTTTGAGAAAAAATTATATTATCGGTAGGACTGGTGGAGTTATGTCGCACATGTAACTAACAAAAACATATGGAAATTTCTGCTCTACCCAAAATTACAACCAAATAATTGCACCATTACCGCAAAAATGGAAGAGGAAAGAGGAAGAAGGAAAAAGTAAGGAACTTGTCTGTCGGCCTTGAATTAAAGAACAAAATTGGTTAAAGAAAATTGTGATAAATAAAAAAGTTGACCAGTTTCATTTAAGGACCAAAAGATTAACAGCCGTCCCATTGTCACGGATTCTGCCGAGGCTGCCCTTCCTCCTTGCTCAGGGCAGGCTTCGGTGTTCGTCATCACCGGAGTACTAGCTGCTGCCGATCTATGTTCTATGTTTCTATGTTCTACCTGTTGTTGTCAGATTGTTTCACACCTGTTTCCCATCTTGTAATTACTCCGTCCCTATTTAACCCTGTGGCTCCCATTGTGTTCTGTGCGTGTTTGTTTATTGTTTCGGGTGTCGTTAGTGAGCGGGTTTGTTCCTCCCTGCGTGGAGGTTTTCTTGTTTCTTTACGTGTTCAGTAAAGTTACGTTTTCATTGAGTTCTGTGTCCTGCGCCTGACTTCGTCTACCGCATTACACTGACACCGTGACAGAAACACGCACCAATATGGAGTCAGCAGGAACAGCCGGATTTACCGAGACGATGGAGGAATGAGTCCAACGTCAAGAGACGATGATTCAGACTCTCTGTGCCACAATGGAACGAGTGTTCCAGATGATGGAACGATTGGAGAGAGGTGGTATCCCTTCACCATTTCCAACCACACAACCACCTACAACACTGGCTACCACTACGCCACCTGGGTCCAGTGGAATTCGGCTCTCGCTCCCAAGGGGATATGACAGTACACCTGCCGGGTGCCAGGGATTTCTCCTCCAGGTAGAGCTCTACCTGGCCACTATTCACCCGGCGCCCTCGGGATACGAGTGGGGAGGAATAGACTCGAGAACTGTCCGCTACGAGGATTTCACCCGCCGCTTCTGGGCGGTATTCGATCATCCACCTGAAGGGAGAGCGGCGGAAGAACGTCTGTTCCACCTACGACAGAAGATGAGGAGCAAGCAGGATTTTGCGCTGGAGTTTAGCACTTTAGCAGCCAGCGTGGGATGGAATGAGCGGGCCCTGATCGACCACTATCGTTGCAGCTTAAGGGAGGACGTCCGTCGGGAACTGGCCTGCAAGGACACCAATCTCAACCTGGACCAACTGGTGGACATGTCCATCAGGTTGGATAACCTGTTGGCAGCCCGCGGACGTTCTGATGGGGGGCCTTCCATTCCATCCCCCAGCACCTCCGAGCCTACCCCCATGGAGCTCGGAGGTGCTGCGGTTAGGGAGACTGGGAGAGGGACCGTCCCCTGCACCAACTGTGGCCGCAGAGGACACACTGCTGGTCGGTGCTGGGGAGGGTTCTCAGGAGGTCGAGGCAGCAGGCAGAGCACTGGTCGACCGTCTCAGGTGAGTAGGCACCCGACTAACCCAGAGCTCCCTGTTGCTAATATGTGTATTGATATTATGTTTCCAGAATTTTCTCCCCATTCACAGCATAAGGCGCTAGTAGATTCAGGCGTGGCTGGGAATTTTATTGATCGCCAGTATGCCCGTAGTTTAGGGATTCCTACTGTGTCTGTTGATAAACCTTTCCCTGTGCACGCATTAGATAGTCGCCCATTAGGGTCAGGCATAATCAGGGAGACCACCGCTCCACTGCTGATGATGACGCAGGGGGGTCATGAGGAGAGGATTAGCCTCTATCTGATTGATTCTCCTGCGTATCCTGTGATGTTGGGACTTCCCTGGTTAACCATTCATGACCCCACGATTTTCATGGCAACAGAGGGCTCTCAAGGGATGGTCCGGTCAGTGTTCAGGGAGGTGTTTAGGAGTTTCCTTGGGGGCAACTACGGTGGAAAGTCCAAACCAGGTTTCCACTATGCACATTCCTTCCGAGTATGCCGATTTGGCTATCGCCTTCAGTAAAAAGAGGGCGACTAAATTACCACCCCATCGTCAGGGAGATTGTGCGATAAATCTCCAGGTAGGAGCTGCACTTTCCCGGAGTCACGTGTATCCTTAGTCTCAGGAGGAGAAGGCGGCTATGGAGACATATGTCACCGAATCTCTGAGGCAGGGATACATTCGGCCATCCACTTCACCTGTCTCCTCGAGTTTCTTTTTTGTGAAGAAGAAAGATGGTGGGTTACACCCGTGCATTGATTACCGTGGCCTAAATCAGATTACCATCAAGTACAGCTATCCATTACCCCTGATAGCTAGTATGACGGAATCATTGCACGGGGCATGCTTCTTCACAAAATTGGATCTCAGGAGCGCGTACAACCTAGTGCGTATCTGTGAGGGAGATGAGTGGAAGACGGCATTTAGTACCACCTCTGGACATTATGAGTATCTGGTCATGCCATACGGGTTAATGAATGCTCCATCAGTTTTCCAATCATTTGTGGATGAGATTTTCAGGGACCTGCACGGACAAGGGGTAGTGGTGTATATTGATGACATCCTTATATACTCTGCTACACGGGCCGAGCATGTGTCCCTGGTGCGTAAAGTGCTTGGACGACTGTTGGAGCATGACCTGTATGCTAAGGCAGAGAAATGCCTGTTCTTCCAGGAGTCCATCTCTTTCTTGGGGTACCACATGTCCGCCTCAGGGGTGAGGATGGAGTAGTGACCGCATTTCGGCCGTGCTTAATAGGGCGACTCCAACCACGGTAAAGGAGGTGCAGCCATTTTTGTTTTTTGCCAATTACTACCGGAGATTTATCCGGGGCTTTGGTCAGGTAGCAGCTCCCATTACCTCGTTGCTGAAGCGGGGGCCGGTGCATCTGCGGTGGTCAGCTGAGGCGGACAGGACTTTTAGTCGTCTGAAGGACCTGTTTACCTCCGCTCCAGTGCTGGCTCATCCGGACCCCTCCTTAGCCTTCACGGTTGAGGTGGACGCTTCCGAGGCTGGAATAGGCGCTGTACTGTCTCAGCGCTCGGGTACACCACCTAAACTCCGCCCCTGTGCCTTCTTTTTGAAGAAGCTCAGCCCGGCGGAGTGCAACTATGATGTGGGGGACCGGGAACTGTTGGCTGTGGTCGAAGCTCTGAAAGCGTGGAGACATTGGCTTGAGGGGGCTCAACACCCTTTTCTCATTTTGACTGACAACCTCAATCTGGAGTACATCCGGGCAGCGAGGAGATTAAACCCTCGCCAGGCAAGGTGGTCCATGTTTCTCACCCGTTTTTTTTTCACCCTTTCTTACAGGCCAGGTTCCCAGAACGCTAAGGCAGATGCTCTGTCCCGACTGTATGACACGGAGGGGAGTTCCGTGGAGCCCACTCCCATACTTCCGGCGTCGTGTCTGGTGGCACCGGTGGTGTGGGAGGTTGACGCGGAGATCGAGCGGGCGTTGCGTAATGAACCCATTCCTCCCCTCTGTCCAGAGAGTCGTGTGTACGTACCGCTGGATGTCCGCGATCGATTGATCTATTGGGCTCACACGTCACCCTCCTCTGGGCATCCTGGCATAGGTCGGACAGTGCACTGTCTTAGTGGGAAGTACTGGTGGCCCACCTTAGCTAAGGACGTAAGGGTTTATGTTTCCTCCTGCTCGGTGTGCGCCCAGTGTAAGGCTCCTAGACACCTGCCCAGAGGGAAATTGCAACCCCTACCCGTTCCACACGACCATGGTCCCACCTATCGGTGGACTTCGTGACGGATCTTCCCCCCTCACAAGGGAACACCACTTTCCTGTTCGTTGTGGATCAGTTTTCTAAGTCCTGCCGCCTCATTCCTCTGCCCGGCCTCCCTACGGCCCTACAGACGGCTGAGGCCCTATTTACACAAGTCTTCCGGCACTACGGGGTACCTGAGGATATAGTGTCTGATCGGGGTTCCCAGTTCACCTCAAGGGTTTTGAGGGCGTTCATGGAACGTCTGGGAGTCACGGTCAGTCTGACCTCAGGGTTTCACCCCGAGAGTAACGGGCAGGTGGAGAAAGTCAACCAGGAGGTGGGTAGGTTTCTGAGGTCGTATTGCCAGGACCATCGGGGGGAGTGGTCGGTTTTCCTCCACTGGGCAGAGATAGCCAAGAACTCCATCCGCCACTCCTCCACTAACCTTTCTCCATTCCAATGTGTATTAGGTTATCAGCCGGTCCTGGCACCTTGGCATCAGAGCCAGATCGAGGCACCTGCGGTGGACGAGTGGTTTCGGCGCTCGCAGGAGACCTGGAACGCTGCTCATTTACGTCTGCAGCGGGCCAACAGGCGGCAAAAGGCGAGCGCCGACCGCCACCACAGTGAGGCCCCGGTGTATGCACCGGGGGACCGGGTCTGGCTCTCGACCCGAAACCTGCCCCTTTGCCTGCCCTGCCGGAAGCTGGGTCGGTGGTTTGTGGGGCCATTCAAAGTCCTGAGGAGATTGTACGAGGTATGTTATAGGTTACAACTTCCTACTAATTATCGTATTAACCCCTCGTTCCATGTGTCTCTCCTCAGGCCGGTGGTAGCTGGTCCACTCCAGGAGTCGGAGATATAGGAGGTTCCTCCACCCCCACTGGACATCGAGGGGGCACCGGCGTACTCGGTTCGTTCCATATTGGATTCGAGGCGTCGGATGGGGAGCATGCAGTATCTCGTGGAGTGGGAGGGGTACGGTCCGGAGGAACGGTGCTGGGTTCCTAGGAGAGACATCCTCGATCCCTCCTTGTTGAGGGATTTCCACCGCAATCATCCCACTCGCCCCACGCCACGTCCTCCTGGCCGTCCCCGAGGCCGGTGTCGACGCACAGCTGGAGCCGCGCGTCGGGGGGGGATACTGTCACGGATTCTGCCGAGACTGCCCTTCCTCCTTGCTCGGGCAGGCTTCGGTGTTCGTCATCACCGGAGTACTAGCTGCTGCCGATCAATGTTCTATGTTTCTATGTTCTACCTGTTGTTGTCAGATTGTTTCACACCTGTTTCCCATCTTGTAATTACTCCGTCCCTATTTAACCCTGAGGCTTCCATTGTGTTCTGTGCGTGTTTGTTTATTGTTTCGGGTGTCGTTAGTGAGCGGGTTTGTTCCTCCCTGCGTGGAGGTTTTCTTGTTTCTTTACGTGTTCAGTAAAGTTACGTATTCATTTAGTTCTGTGTCCTGTGCCTGACTTCGTCTACCTGCATTACACTGACACCATGACACCCATATAGATTGCAAAATAGTTGGGAAGAGATTTTTGATGTACCGATCCCATGGCATAGTGTTTATGAACTGATACGCAAAACAACACCGGATTCAAAACTTTGAATTTTTCAATTTAAATGATTATATAAACTTCTTGCTACCAATAGAATGATATTTGTATGGGGGAAACAATCTTCCCAGCTCTGCAGATTTTGCTGCGAAGAGACAGAATCATTAGATCAATTGTTTTGGTACTGTCCATTTGTAGCTTGTTTCTGGACACAGGTCCAGGAATGGATGAAGGATTGCAATATTTGCATGGAGCTGACCTTGCAGATAGCACTACTGGGTGATCTGAAAAGTCATAGTCAATCGATCAATAATATAATAATACTTTTAGCAAAAAATGTTTATTTTCAATGTACAATCTGTAGAAACAATGAGAATAGAAAGGTTCAGAACTTTTGTAAAACATCACAGTACAGTTGAAAAGTATATGGCAAATAGAAATCCAATATGGATGGTGTTAAGAGATAGATGGGAGGTGTTGAATGGAGCTGAAGGATGGGACTAATAACAACAAGATAACTAGTGTAAGGCGTGCTGTGTCCATAATAAGTATATAGGTTATATATTGTGAGCTTTTGTGAAAGAGCACAGTTGGAAAGATATGGCATATAGAAGCAAACCAGATGGACATCATGAAAATGATCAGAGGAAGTTCAGGAGTAAAAACAAACAAAATATAATTATTGACTGTGTCCATAAAATGTATATAGTATGTATAAGCTGGAAGTAGAGGCCTAAGCATTGTTGTTCACTAGTTTACTCCAATTCGGGAAGGGATGGTGGGGTTGGAAAGTAATTAAGGGAAATATATATTTAAAAAAAGGATATGTATGTATATGTGTATATGTACAGTGAGGGAAAAAAGTATTTGATCCCCTGCTGATTTCCTACGTTTGCCCACTGACAAAGACATGATCAGTCTATAATTTTAATGGTAGGTTTATTTGAACAGTGAGAGACAGAAAAACAACAAAAAAATCCTGAAAAACGCATGTCAAAAATGTTATAAATTGATTTGCATTTTAATGAGGGAAATAAGTATTTGACCCCTCTGCAAAACATGACTTAGTACTTGGTGGCAAAACCCTTGTTGGCAATCACAGAGGTCAGACGTTTCTTGTAGTTGGCCACCAGGTTTGCACACATCTCAGGAGGGATTTTGTCCCACTCCTCTTTGCAGATCTTCTCCAAGTCATTAAGGTTTCGAGCCTGACGTTTGGCAACTCGAACCTTCAGCTCCCTCCACAGATTTTCTATGGGATTAAGGTCTGGAGACTGGCTAGGCCACTCCAGGACCTTAATGTGAATCTTCTTGAGCCACTCCTTTGTTGCCTTGGCCGTGTGTTTTGGGTCATTGTCATGCTGGAATACCCATCCACGACCCATTTTCAATGCCCTGGCTGAGTGAAGGAGGTTCTCACCCAAGATTTGACGGTACATGGCGCCGTCCATCATCCCTTTGATGCGGTGAAGTTGTCCTGTCCCCTTAGCAGAAAAACACCCCCAAAGCATAATATTTCCACCTCCATGTTTGATGGTGGGGATGGTGTTCTTGGGGTCATAGGCAGCATTCCTCCTCCTCCAAACACGGCGAATTGAGTTGATGCCAAAGAGCTCGATTTTGGTCTCATCTGACCACAACACTTTCACCCAGTTCTCCTCTGAATCATTCAGATGTTCATTGGCAAACTTCAGACGGGTCTGTATATGTGCTTTCTTGAGCAGGGGGACATTGCGGGCGCAGCAGGATTTCAGTCCTCCTATGGTCCCAGCTGCCTTGAGATCATTGACAAGATTCTCCCATGTAGTTCTGGGCTGATTCCTCACCGTTCTCATGATCATTGCTACTCCACCAGGTGAGATCTTGCATGGAGCCCCAGGCCGAGGGAGATTGACAGTTCTTTTGTGGTTCTTCCATTTGCGAATAATCGCACCCTGTTGTCACCTCACCAAGCTGTCTTGTAGCCCATTCCAGCCTTGTGTAGGTCTACAATCTTGTCCTGACATCCTTGGAGAGCTCTTTGGTCTTGGCCATGGTGGAGAGTTTGGAATCTGATTGATTGATTGCTTCTGTGGACAGGTGTCTTTTATACAGGTAACAAACTGAGATTAGGAGCACTCCCTTTAAGAATGTGCTCCTAATTTCAGCTCGTTACCTGTATAAAAGACCTGGGAGCCTGAAATCTTTCTGACTGAGAGGGGGTCAAATACTTATTTCCCTCATTAAAATGCAAATCAATTTTTAACCAAATCTTATTTAACGAGGAAAAGTATAAAAACCACGTCTGTGGTCATCACTATCCTCTTGCAATAGGACCAGCTGGATGGCAAAAACTGTGCTAATATTACCTCAAAAATTATATTAATCAAAAAATAACTATTGACCATGCCAAAAGAAAAGAAGAGTTCAATTCTGGCTTTACTGGCAGAGGGATATAGTGAGCGTCAGGTTGCTTCCATCCTTAAAATTTCAAAGACGGCGGTTCATAAAACAAGGTCAAGCAGCAGACATTGGGGACAACAAAGGTACAGACCGGCAGAGGGCAAAAACAACTCCCTACTGACCGGGATTACCTCCAACTCATTCGAATGTCACTCAACAACCGTAGGATGACATCAAGTGACCTACAAAAAGAATGGCAAACGGTAGCTGGGGTGAAGTGCTGTAGACTAGACTGTAGGGGAAATACTGTGTAGAGCCAGCATGCCAAGAGGACTAGACTGTAGGGGAAATATAAGAGAGGCAGATTGTTATTGTGTGTCTACTGTATATTTATGTCTATATAAACCACTAAAGTCAACATAGGGCTTACACTGGTGCATAAATTCTCTATAGCTTAAAGAAGCAGTACCTGAATGGGTGAGCAGAGCAGCCTCTAGCCCCTCCCTCCCTGACATGGCCATACCCATAATGTGATCCCCAGAGGAATCCCCACAAAGGAAGCCAGTGGGATAATATTTAACTCGGAGTAGAGAGACAACCTGACCGACATGGGTCTGTGTGGCGCTGTGTTACCCCATACCTTCTACACATCAGGGGAATGAGTCTCTCTCCGGCTCCTGCTCTGGATCCAAGTCTGGCTGGTAGTCTGGGTCTTCTACATCTGGCTGTGGTGGCTGGTGGGCTTTCCTTGCTCTGGTCTGCCTCTGCCTCTGGCTCTGGGCTGGAGTCTGTCAGATGCAGGCTCCAGGGCACCCCTCGTCCTCCGGCGTTCTCTCAGGACGGGGACTTTGTCATCGGGGGTGTTTTCTCCATCCACTACGACATGAACACTGTGGAACACAGCTACACCAGCCTGCCTGAACCCCTGCAGTGCACCGGGAGGTCAGTGAGCGCAAGAGGGACCAGGGGACAGGGACTGTGGCTGTGTGTGGAGACAGATAAACTGTGTTTTAAAGACAGAGAAACAGTGTGTTTAAAGACAGAGAAAGAGTCTGTTTAAAGACAGATAAACAGTGTTTTAAAGACAGATAAACAGTGTTTAAAGACAGATAAACAGATAAACAGTGTTTTAAAGACAGATAAAGTGTTTTAAAGACAGATAAACAATGTGTTTAATTACAGATAAACAGTGTTTTAAAATCAGATAAACAGTGTTTTAAAGACAGATAAAGAGTGTTTTAAAGAGAGATAAACAGTGTTTTAAAGACAGATAAACAGTGTTTTAAAGACAGATAAAGTGTTTTAAAGACAGATAAACAGTGTGTTTAAAGACAGATAAAGTGTTTTAAAGACAGATAAACAGTGTGTTTAAAGACAGATAAACAGTGTTTTAAAGACAGATAAACAGTGTTTTAAAGACATATAAACAGTGTGTTTAAAGACAGAGAAACCATCTGTTTGTGTCATAGAGAGTAGGTAAAGCCTACTGTTACAAAGGATCATATTTTCAAAATGGAGGCTATCCTACAATGTCCTCAATTGCAGATAACAAATGTGTAGGCCTATAGACAGCGTGGAATATAAGGATAGATATTAGGCTGTTTGCCCTGGTAACTCTATTCAATAAAAAGACATTCTATAGGCTAGTTTACCATTTAGTCAAGAGGTGCTCACTCACCCATCTTCTATTTACAGTATGGATTCCCGTGAGTTGCGCTTCTCGCGCGCCATGGTCTTCGCAGTTGAGGAAATAAACAACAGTTCGGACCTGCTACCGGGTGTCACGCTTGGTTATCAAGTGCACGACTCGTGCGCCTCAGTCCCGATGGCCGTGAAAGTGGCCTTCCAGCTGGCTAACGGCCTGGACCCCATGTTTGATACCGGAGAACAGTGCTCGGGGTCGGCTACGGTGACAGCTATTGTGGGCGAGTCTGCCTCCACACCTACCATCAGCATGTTGCGCATCATCGGCCCTTTTGGCATTCCTCAGGTAAACTCCTGTGGAAAGAAATCATTCAGCTTCTTTTAACTTCCTGTATTCCAACATTAATCTCCTCTCTTTCAGGAAAGAAATCTACTTTTAACTTACTCTATTCCAACTGTATTCTCCTCTCCTTCAGAAATAGACATTTCTGTGTGAAATTATCTGGAGAAAGTGTGGAGAACGTCTGGAGACATTTAAACAATCTGAGGACTATCTTTCATAGGCTAGGTTGTTATGGGAGACCAGGGTTTGGTGTCACACTATTTACTCATGTATTTCTCAGCACCAGTATGTCTTATTAAACTATTTTCAACATGAGTAGAATGACCAAGGTCTTGGGTAGAAATGTGTGTCCTTTTCATTCTGTCCTAATGAAAAACAATACATTGGGTTATTATTATTAATGTATCCCTAACATCATACTACATAGCTAAAGGGAATAAAATAAGGAAGTAGCCTATAAATGAGACTTGTTTGGCCGACATTATGTTCTTTCTCATGTTTTCGACTGTCTGTTATGACCTAGGTGAGCCACTCATCCACCTGTGCGTGTCTGAGTGATAAGAAACAGTTTCCAACCTTCTTCAGAACCATCCCCAGTGACCAGTTCCAGGCTGCCGCTCTGGCCCGCCTCATCAGATACTTCGGCTGGACCTGGATTGGGGCGGTCCGTTCCGACTCTGACTACGGTAATAACGGCATGGCGGCGTTCCTAAAGGCGGCACAAGAGCAGGGCATCTGTGTGGAGTACTCTGAAGCCTTCTACCGTACCAACCCACTCAGCAGAGTGCAACGGGTGGCCGATGTGATCCGCAGGTCATCCATGATTACTTGTGAACTTTTTATTCAAACAAAAGCAAAACCATATTTGTAAAAGATGCTATTTTTATTAATTTCTCTGTTTTCCCAAAGCTGACCTGTGAGACCAACACGATTTGCATATTTCAAGCATGACAAAAGTGTTGATTAATACTGATCTTCATTTTCACTTCACTGAGACATTCCAATGAATGACAAACATTAAAAGCATGTTTTATGTTTTAATCATGTTCCCCAGCTCCACAGCCCTGGTGGTGGTTGCATTCGTAGCCTCTGGGGACATGAGGATCCTGCTGAAGGAGTTGGACCGTCTGCCCTCTCCGCCCCGCCAGTGGATCGGGAGTGAGACCTGGATCACCGACCCAGATATGGTGCGCTTCAGCCTGTGTGCCGGGGCCATCGGATTTGGCATCCAGCGCTCTGTCATCCCCGGCCTCAGGGACTTCCTCCTGGACCTCTCCCCCCAGAAGGTGTCCAGCTCTCCCCTGCTCACTGAGTTCTGGGAGGGAGCCTTTGGCTGTCGGCTGGAGATAGGTATCTACAGTGTCCATCTATCTATCTATCTATCTATCTATCTATCTATCTATCTATCTATCTATCTATCTATCTATCTATCTATCTATCTATCTATCTATCTATCTATCTATCTATCTATCTATCTATCTATCTATCTATCTATCTATCTATCTATCTATCTATCTATCTATCTATCTATCTATCTATCTATCTATCTATCTATCTATCTATCTATCTATATATCTATCTATCTATCTATCTATCTATCTATCTATCTATCTATCTATCTATCTATCTATCTATCTATCTATCTATCTATCTATCTATCTATCTATCTATCTATCTATCTATCTATCTATCTATCTATCTATCTATCTATCTATCTATCTATCTATCTATCTATCTATCTATCTATCTATCTATCTATCTATCTATCTATCTATCTAACGTTCTGTCTGTCTGTCTGTCTGTCTGTCTGTCTGTCTGTCTGTCTGTCTGTCTGTCTGTCTGTCTGTCTGTCTGTCTGTCTGTCTGTCTGTCTGTCTGTCTGTCTGTCTGTCTGTCTGTCTGTCTGTCTGTCTGTCTGCCTGTCTGCCTGTCTGTCTGCCTGTCTGTCTGTCTGTCTGTCTGTAGGGACTACTACAGGTGTTGGGGTTAAGGAGAAGGTGTGTGATGGCAGTGAGGATATACAGTGGCTGCAGACCCCCTACACAGATACATCCCAGCTGCGTGTCACTAACATGGTGTATAAAGCTGTTTACGCCATAGCACACGCCATCCACAGCATTGTTTGTGAAGAGAGTGCAAACTCCACTGTGCACTGTGACAAAAACCTCAATGTGAAACCAACACAGGTGAATGACTAGATGAAAGTAAAATTTCCTGATAGACATGTTTATTTAGACTACATGTATGAAGGCCTAGGAGTTCTCAATATACATTACAGCTGGTTCTAAAGTAACACCTCTGATAAATACATCAGGTAAATGAGGGTTCTGTTTCTCTCTCCCTCAATCCATCCCTCTCTTTCCTTCTCTCCCTCTCTTTCCCTCTCTCCGTCCCTCATCCCCTCTCTTCATCTCTCTCTCCCTCTCTCTCCATATCTCTCTTCCCCTCTCTCCATTTATCTCTCCCTCTCTCCATCTCTCTTTCCCTCTCTCTATCTATATCCATCTCTCTTCCCCTCTCTCCATCTCTATCTCCATCTATCTCTCCCTCTCTCCATCTCTCTTCCCCTCTCTACATCTCTCTCTCCATCTCTCTCTTCCCTTCTCTCCATCTCTCTCTCTCTCTCTCTCTCTCTCTCTCTCTCTCTCTCTCTCTCTCTCTCTCTCTCTCTCTCTCTCTCTCTCTCTCTCTCTCTCGCTTCCCCTCTCTCAATCTATCTCTCCCTCTCTCCATCTCTCTTCCCTCTCTCCATTTCTCTCTCCATCTCTCTCTTCCCTTCTCTCCATCTCTCTCTCTCTCTCTCTCTCTCTCTCTCTCTCTCTCTCTCTCTCTCTCTCTCTCTCTCTCTCTCTCTCTCTCTCTCTCTCTCTCCCTCTCTCTCCACCTCTCTTCCCCTCTCTCCATCTCTCTTCCCCTCTCTCCACCTATCTCTCCCTCTCTCCCTCTCTTTCCTCCCCACTCTCTCCCTTGCCCTTCCAACCACCAGGTCCTGGAGAGATTGAGGAGGGTGAATTTCTCCCGTAACGGGTACCAGGTGTCTTTCGATGCCAACGGGGACCCAGTGGCCACCTATGAGCTGGTGAACTGGCAGATAGGGGAGAGTGGGAAGATGAAATTTGTGACAGTGGGGCGCTATGATGCATCCCTGCCCCCTGACCAGAGGTTTCACATCGAGAAGGAAATCACCTGGGTAAAGAACAGTACACAGGTGCCTGTGTCAGTGTGCAGTGAGAGCTGTCCCCCAGGCACTCGTAAGGCTGCACAGAAAGGAAAGCCTGTCTGCTGTTATGACTGTATCCCATGTGCAGAGGGAGAGATCAGCAATAACACAGGTAGGCCTATAGGAATAGTTGGCAGAAAATGTGTGGTCATTTCTGTCATTGTTTACTATATAGTGGTTTATTCATATTAATAGCACTACAAAGGTAGTGTCTATCAATCACGTTCATGTTCTTAATATCTTATGTAAGCTGCACAGCAATTCAACATTCTTTAAGGTAAACTGCCCATGTGCAGCATTGTGGGACATGTATTTGTATGTGTAAATAAATAAAACCTGAACCTGCTATTATTAACATTTGATGTATGTTGTTTTGTCCTGGTCAGATTCTTCAGACTGTCTGATCTGTCCAGAGGACCACTGGCCCAACACTGAGAGAGACCGCTGCGTCCTCAAGCCTGTGGAGTTCCTGTCCTTCCACGAGGTTCTCGGAATAATTCTGACTGCCTTCTCTGTGGGCGGAGCTTGTCTGGCCATCTCCACGGCAACCGTCTTCTACCGCCACCGAACTTCGGCCATCGTCAGGGCCAACAACTCTGAGCTGAGCTTCCTGCTGCTCTTCTCCTTGACTCTGTGTTTTCTGTGTTCTCTTACTTTCATTGGCCGGCCCTCTGAGTGGTCCTGTATGCTGCGCCACACAGCGTTTGGGATCACCTTCGTCCTCTGCATCTCTTGTGTTCTGGGGAAAACAATAGTGGTGTTGATGGCCTTCAGGGCTACACTTCCAGACAGTAATGTCATGAAATGGTTTGGGCCTCCACAGCAGAGATTGACTGTAGTGTCCTTCACGTTTGTCCAGGCTTTGATATGCACTCTGTGGTTGATACTGTCCCCTCCCTTCCCCATTAAAAACCTCACTACCTACAAGCAAAGGATCATTCTAGAGTGTGATGTGGGTTCAGCCATTGGTTTCTGGGCTGTGTTGGGGTATATAGGACTCCTGGCTCTCTTGTGCTTTGTGCTGGCTTTTCTGGCTCGAAAGCTGCCTGATAACTTCAATGAGGCCAAATTCATCACCTTCAGCATGCTCATATTCTGTGCAGTCTGGATCACCTTTATCCCAGCTTATGTCAGCTCTCCTGGGAAGTTCACTGTAGCTGTGGAGATATTTGCTATCATCACCTCTAGCTTTGGGTTGTTCTTTTTATTATTTGTTCCAAAATGCTTTATTATTCTGTTCAGGCCGGAGAAGAACACCAAGAAACACCTTATGGGGAAGAACACATTGTAACATTCAGTGATATGGTATATCATACAATTGGGTAGCACTACTCTGACATAGATTACCAAGAATTTAGCAGATAATCATTGGTAACATTGTAACTAGAAACATGAAACAGGGTCACTTTGGATATTGCAATGTTTTGAGTTATTGTTCAAATCTAGAGTGTTCAATCTAATTTGACCAGCTAAATGATGTGCTTAGCAGTAGCCTACAGAGTGGAACCACTTCCATGTTATTTGTAAAAAAATATGTATTCCTTTATGATTTGATATAACATTGAAGTGCATGTGTTCAATTGCTATTTTAATTCATCATATGATGTATTATAACAGTATACTACAATAAACATGTTCAGATACATCTGTGTCTTGTCAATGATTTGCTTGGCCTGTCAATCCACATTTGTTAGATACCTTGTTTTTTATATTCATTATATTTTATTAATTACAGATCACATACAACCAACTTTATCACATTATTCCAAACACTTCAACCCAGTGTCCAGTAAGGGGCAGTCTTCTCATGCAAACGTCAACTACTAGAACAGTTGATTTAGTAATTAGGACACACACTGTACAAGAAGCCAAATGGTTGCTGCATTCTAGTGCAATGTAGTGGACAGCAACTATAATGAGTTATTTGTTAGGAGTAACACTTTACAATTCAAAGGTCTTCCCCAAGCATCTCTGTGCTTGGTTTTCCCCAAGCACAGAGATGCTTGGGGAAAATGGTTACAACGGGGGACCAGAGTGTTTGTGTCTCAGGTGAAGAGGGTAGATCTGATCTCCATCACCTAGGACATGACATAGATTAAATAGATTAATCAAATCTCACATTGTTGTCCATTCTTGCTCAATCTTGCATGCTTTCTCAAACGGCTGTAACTGTATATGCATTCGTAAATCAGGTCCTTTCTTGATTTGGGCTCTGGGATGTAACAACCATTGAGCATCTAATCTTATGGTTGATTGTGGAGGAAAGGAATTGAGTGTGTAAGCGTATGTGTGTGTGTGTGTGTGTGTGTGTGTGTATCCCACATCTGTTGCAAGGGGGTAAGGATGTTAGGGAGAATATAGGATGAATCACAATAATTGTTTGCCAAAATTCGGGTTATAGGTTCAAATAATACGTATGAACTGCCGACATTATTACGCATAATAATAGATAATAATGGATAATAAGATATGCAAGATATTTGAATAGATATATATTTTTTAAATAGCTATATATAGAGAGAGGTGAGAGTATTGGAAATGCTTTTGGCGGTTGACCTGCTTCTGTTTTGTGGGTGGCAGTGTGTGCTGTTTTCGATGGATTGTTCCTGGTCTCTTGGGGGCATAGGGATCCGGGGGACGGGGGTGGTCACCCGATTACTGGGAAGACGGCCCAACTTGGGATGGGGAGGGACTTTAGCGGGGCAATTAGTGGAGAACAATTGGAGGGTTACTTAGTAACAATGCAAATATTATGGTATAGCTATATGGACATTCAATCACTATGGTATTTTTTATTGGTAAATCTACAAACATATATAATGACAAATAGATTTGAAAATTATATCTCATTATGGTATGTGGTGAAATAAGTATAGCCAGTTATAATTGTAATGGCTTAGCAGATAATAACAAAAGAAGAACAATATTTACATGGCTCAAAGAGAAAGGAATATAATATGCCTGGAGCATTTCAATTTTGGACAATCTCTTATAAACTGGGTTAAAATCATGTATAGTAACCCTAGGTGTAAAATTGTAAAAAATGGCTATTTCTCAGAAAGTTTTAAACTGTCAAGGGGAGTGAAACAAGATTGTCCACTATCAGCATATCTATTTATTATGGCCATCGAGATGTTAGCTATTACAATCAGATCCAACAATAATATCAAGGGATTAGAAATCCAGGGCTTAAAAAAAAGGTGTCATTGAACGCTGATGATTCATGTTTTCTTTTAAACCCACAACTTGAATCACTCCACAGCCTCATAGAGGATCTAGATAAATGTTCTAACCTCTCAGGATTACAACCAAATTATGATAAATGTACTATATTACGTATTGGATCACTAACAAATACAATTTCTACATTACCATGTAGTTTACCAATAAAATGGACTGATGGTAATGTGGATATACTAGGAATACATATCCCAAATGAAATAAATGATCTCACTCCAATACATTTTAATAGAAAGTTAGCAAAAATAGATTAGATCTTTCTACCACGGAAAGGTAAATACCTTTCAATTTGTAGAAAAATCACCCTGATTAACTCTTTAGTATTATCCCGGTTTACCTATTTTCTTATGGTCTTGTCTACGCCTAGCGAACAGTTCTTTAAATTATATGAGAAAAAAAATATTCCATTTTATTTGTAACGGCAAGCCAGACAAAATTAAACGGGCCTATTTATAAAATGAATATGAATTCGGAGGACAGAATCGATTAAATATTAAAGCATTAGACCTATCACTAAAAGCTTCAGTCATACAAAATTATACTTAAATCTGAACTGGTTCTCTAGCAAATTAGTAAGATTGTCTCACCCAATGTTCAAGAAGGGGCTTTTTCCCTTTATTCAGAATACAACCTCTCACTTTCAGTTATTTGAAAAGGAAATCATCTTCCAAATATCACTATTTCTAAAACAAGCCATAGAAAGTTGGTTGCAATTTCAATTTAATCCTCCAGAAATGACAGAACAAATATTGTAACAAATATTGTGGTTAAACTCAAATATACTAAATGATCAAATAAACCTTTTTATTTGACAACATTATAAAAAATGTATAATCTTCGCAAATGATATTATCGGTAGGACTGGTGGAGTTATGTCGCACATGTAACTAACAAAAACATATGGAAATGTCTGCTCTACACAAAATTACAACCAAATAATTGCACCATTACCACAAAAATGGAAGAGGAAAGTGGAAGAAGGAAAAAGTAAGGAACTTGTCTGTCGGCCTTGCATTAAAGAACAAAATTGGTTAAAGAAAATTGTGATAAATAAAAAAGTTTACCAGTTTCATTTCAGGACCAAAAGATTAACAGCCGTCCCATATAAATTGCAAAATAGTTGAGAAGAGATTTTTGACGTACCGATCCCATGGCATAGTGTTTATGAACTGATACGCTAAATGACACCAGATTCAAAACTTAGAATTTTTCAATTTAAATTATTGTATAAAATTCTTGCTACCAATAGAATGTTATTTGTATGGGGGATACAATCTTCCCAGCTCTGCAGATTTTGCTGCGATGAGACAGAATCATTAGATCAATTGTTTTGGTACTGTCCATTTGTAGCTTGTTTCTGGGCACAGGTCCAGGAATGGCAGAAGGATTGCAATATTTGCATGGAGCTGACCCTGCAGATAGCACTACTGGGTGATCTGAAAAGTCATAGTCAATTGATCAATAATATAATAATACTTTTAGCAAAAATGTTTATTTTCAATGTACAATCTGTAGAAACAATGAGAATAGAAAGGTTCAGAACTTTTGTAAAACATCACAGTACAGTTGAAAAGTATATCGCAAATATAAATCCAATATGGATGGTGTTAAGAGATAGATGGGAGGTGTTGAATGGAGATGAAGGATGGGACTAATAACAACAACTAATAACAACAAGATAACTAGTGTAAGGCATGCTGTGTCCATAATATGTATATAGGTTATATATTGTGAGCTTTTGTGAAAGAGCACAGTTGGAAAGATATGGCATACAGAAGCAAACCAGATTTACATCATGAAAATGATCAGAGGAAGTTCAGGAGTAAAAACAAACAAAATATAATTATTGACTGTGTCCATAAAATGTATATAGTATGCATAAGCTGGAAGTAGAGGCCTAAGCATTGTTGTTCACTAGTTTACTCCATTTAGGGAAGGGATGGTGGGGTTGGAAAGTAATGAAGGGAAATATATATTTAGAAAAAGGATATGTATGTATATGTGTATATGTACAGTGAGGGAAAAAAGTATTTGATCCCCTGCTGATTTTGTACGTTTACCCACTGACAAAGACATGATCAGTCTATAATTTTAATGGTAGGTTTATTTGAACAGTGAGAGACAGAATAACAAACAAAAAATCCAGAAAAACGTATGTCAGAAATGTTATAAATTGATTTGCATTTTAATGAGGGAAATAAGTATTTGACCCTTCTGCAAAACATGACTTAGTACTTGGTGGCAAAACCCTTGTTGGCAATCACAGAGGTCAGACGTTTATTGTAGTTGGCCCCCAGGTTTGCACACATCTCAGAAGTTCTTTTGTGTTTCTTCCATTTGCGAATAATCTCACCAACTGTTGTCACCTTCTCACCAAGATGTCTTGTAGCCCATTCCAGCCTTGTGTAGGTCTACAATCTTTTCCCTGACATCCTTGGAGAGCTCTCTGGTCTTGGCCATGGTGGAGAGTTTGGAATCTGATTGATTGATTGCTTCTGTGGACAGGTGTCTTTTACGCAGGTAACAAACTGAGATTAGGAGCACTCCCTTTAAGAGTGTGCTCCTAATCTCAGCTCGTTACCTGTATAAAAGACACCTGGGAGCCAGAAATCTTTCTAATTGAGAGGGGGTCAAATACTTATTTCCTTCATTAAAATGTAAATCAATTTTTAACCAAATCTTATTTAACGAGGAAAAGTATAAAAACCACTTCTGTGGTCATCACTATCCTCTTGCAACAGGACCAGCTGGATGGCAAAAACAGTGCTAATAGTACCTCAAAAGTAATATTGATAAAAAAATAACTATTGACCATTCCAAAAGAGTTGAAAATGAAAGGTTTGAGTGAGGAAAAGAAGGGTTAAATTCTGGCTTTACTGGCAGAGGGATACAGTGAGCGTCAGGTTGCTTCCATCCTTAAAATTTCAAAGACAGCGGTTCATAAGAACAAGGTCAAGCAGCAGACATTGAGGACAACAAAGCTACAGACCGGCAGAGGGCAAAAACGACTCCCTACTGACCGGGATGACCGCCAACTCATTCGAATGTCACTCAACAACTGTAGGATGACATCAAGTGACCTACAAAAAGAATGGCAAACGGCAGCTGGGCTGAAGTGCTGTAGACTAGACTGTAGGGGAAATACTGTGTAGAGCCAGCATTGCCAAGAGGACTAGACTGTAGGGGAAATACTGAGTAGAGCCAGCATGCCAAGAGGACTAGACTGTAGGGGAAATACTGTGTAGAGCCAGCATGCGAAGAGGACTAGACTGTAGAGGAAATATAAGAGAGGCAGATTGTTATTGTGTGTCTACTGTATGTTTATGTCTAAATAAACCACTACAGTCAACATAGGGCTTACACTGATGCATAAACTCTCTATAGCTTAAAGAAGCAGGACCTGACTGGGTGAGCAGAGCACCCTCTAGCCCATCCCTCCCTGACATGGCCATATCCACAATGTGATCCCCAGAGGAATCCCCACAAAGGAAGCCAGTGGGATAGTATTTAACTCGGAGTAGAGAGACAACCTGACCTACATGGGTCTGTGTGGCGCTGTGTTACCCCATACCTTCTACACATCAGGGGAATGAGTCTCTCTCCAGCTCCTGCTCTGGATCCAAGTCTGGCTGGTAGTCTGGGTCTTCTACATCTGGCTGTGGTGGCTGGTGGGCTTTCCTTGCTCTGGTCTGCCTCTGCCTCTGGGCTGGAGTCTGTCAGATGCAGGCTCCAGGGCACCCCTTGTCCTCCGGCGTTCTCCCAGGACGGGGACTTTGTCATCGGGGGTGTTTTCTCCATCCACTACTACATGAACACTGTGGAACACAGCTACACCAGCCTGCCTGAACCCCTGCAGTGCACCGGGAGGTCAGTGAGCGCAAGAGGGAGTGGGGGACAGGGACTGTGGCTGTGTGGGGAGACAGATAAACTGTGTTTGAAAGACAGAGAAACAGTGTGTTTAAAGACAGAGAAAGAGTCTGTTTAAAGACAGAGAAACAGTGTGTTTAAAGACAAATAAAGAGTGTTTTAAAGACATATAAACAGATAAACAGTGTTTTAAAGAGAGATAAAGTGTTTTAAAGACAAAGAAACCGAGTGTTTGTGTCATAGAGAGTAGATAAAGCCTACTGTTACAAAGGATCACATTTTCAAAATGGAGGCTATCCTACAATGTTCTCAATTGGAGATAACAAATGTGTAGGCCTATAGACAGTGTGGAATATAAGGATAGATATTAGGCTATTTGCCCTGGTAACTCTATTCAATAAAAATACATTCTAAGTGCTAGTTTACCATTTAGTCAAGAGGTGCTCACTCACCCATCTTGTATTTACAGTATGGATTCCCGTGAGTTGCGCTTCTCGCGTGCCATGGTCTTCGCAGTTGAGGAAATAAACAACAGTTCGGACCTGCTACCGGGTGTCACGCTTGGTTATCAAGTGCACGACTCGTACTCCTCAGTCCTGATGGCCGTGAAAGTGGCCTTCCAGCTGGCTAACGGCCTGGACCCCATGTTTGATACCGGAGAACAGTGCTCGGGGTCGGCTACGGTGACAGCTATTGTGGGCGAGTCTGCCTCCACACCTACCATCAGCATGTCGCGCATCATCGGCCCTTTTGGCATTCCTCAGGTAAACTCCTGTGGAAAGAAATCATTCAGCTTCTTTTAACTTACTGTATTCCAACATTAATCTCCTCTCTTTCAGGAAAGAAATCTACTTTTAACTTACTCTATTCCAACTGTATTCTTCTCTCCTTCAGAAATAGACATTTCTGTGTGAAATTATCTGGAGAAAGTGTGGAGAACGTCTGGAGGCATTTAAACAATCTGAGGACTATCTTTCATAGGCTAGGTTGTTATGGGAGACCAGGGATTGGTGTCACACTTTTTACTCATGTATTTCTCAGCACCAGTATGTCTTATTAAACTATTTTCAACATGAGTAGAATGACCAAGGTCTTGGGTAGAAACGTGTATCCTTTTCATTCTGTCCTAATGAAAAACAATAAATTGGGTTATTATTAGTAATGTATCCCTAACATCATATTACATAGCTAAAGGGAAAAAAGAAGGAAGTAGCCTATAAATGAGACTTGTTTGGCCGATATTATGTTCTTTTTCATGTTTTCGACTGTCTGTTTTTACCTAGGTGAGCCACTATTCCACCTGTGCGTGTCTGAGTGATAAGAAACAGTTTCCAACCTTCTTCAGAACCATCCCCAGTGACCATTTCCAGGCTGCCGCTCTGGCCCACCTCATCAGATACTTCGGCTGGACCTGGATTGGGGCGGTCCGTTCCGACTCCGACTACGGTAATAACGGCATGGCGGCGTTCCTACAGGAGGCACAAGAGCAGGGCATCTGTGTGGAGTACTCTGAAGCCTTCTACCGTACCAACCCACTCAGCAGAGTGCAACGGGTGGCCGACGTGATCCGCAGGTCATCCATGATTACTTGTGAACTTTTCATTCACAAAAAACCATATTTGTAAAATATTCTATTGTTATTAATTTCTCTGTTTTCCCAAAGCTGACCTGTGAGACCAACACGATTTGCATATTTCAAGCATGACAAAAGTGTTGATTAATACTGATCTTCATGTTCACTTCACTGAGACATTCCAATGAATGACAAACATGACAAGCATGTTTTATGTTTTAATCATGTTCCCCAGCTCCACAGCCCGGGTGGTGGTTGCATTCGTAGCCTCTGGGGACATGAGGATCCTGCTATCTATCTATCTATCTATCTATCTATCTATCTATCTATCTATCTATCTATCTATCTATCTATCTATCTATCTATCTATCTATCTATCTATCTATCTATCTATCTATCTATCTATCTATCTATCTATCTATCTATCTATCTATCTATCTATCTATCTATCTATCTATCTATCTATCTATCTATCTATCTATCTATCTATCTATCTATCTATCTATCTATCTATCTATCTATCTATCTATCTATCTATCTATCTATCTATCTATCTATCTATCTATCTATCTATCTATCTATCTATCTATCTATCTATCTATCTATCTATCTATCTATCTATCTATCTATCTATCTATCTATCTATCTATCTATCTATCTAACGTTCTGTCTGTCTGTCTGTAGGGACTACTACAGGTGTAGGGGTTAAGGAGAAGGTGTGTGATGGTAGTGAGGATATACGTCAGCTACAGACCCCCTACACAGATACATCCCAGCTGCGTGTCACTAACATGGTGTATAAAGCTGTTTACGCCATAGCACACGCCATCCACAGCATCGTTTGTGAAGAGAGAGCAAACTCCACTGTGCACTGTGACAAAAACCTCAATGTGAAACCAACACAGGTGAATGACTAGATTAAAGTAAAATGTCCTTATAGATATGTTTATTTAGACTACATGTATGAAGGAGTTCTCACTATACATTACAGCTGGTTCTGAAGTAACACCTCTGATAAATACATCAGGTAAATGAGGGTTCTGTTTCTCTCTCTCTCAATCAATCCCTCTCTTTCCCTCTCTCCCTCTCTATACCTCTCTCCGTCCCTCATCCCCTCTCTTCATCTCTCTCTCCCTCTCTCCATCTCTCTCTCCCTCTCTCTCCATCTCTCTCTTCCCCTCTCTCCATCTCTCTCTTCCTCTCTCTCGATCTCTCTCTCTCCATCTCTCTCTCTCTCTCCACCTCTCTTCCCCTCTCTCCATCTATCTCTCCCTCTCTACATCTTGCTTCCCCTCTCTCCATCTCTATCTCCATCTATCTCTCCCTCTCTCCATCTCTCTTCCCCTCTCTCCATCTTTCTCTCCCTCTCTCCATCTCTCTTTCCCTCTCTCCATCTCTCTTTCCCTGTCTCCATCTCTATCTCCATCTATCTCTCCCTCTCTCCATCTCTCTTCCCCTCTCTCCATCTCTCTCTCCATCTCTCTCTTCCCTTCTCTCCATCTCTCTCTCTCTCTCTCCACCTCTCTTCCCCTCTCTCCATCGATCTCTCCCTCTCTCCATCTCTCTTCATCTCTCTCTCCATCTATCTCTCCCTCTTTTTCCTTCATACTTTCTCCCTTGCCCTTCCAACCCTCAGGTCCTGGAGAGATTGAGGAGGGTGAATTTCTCCCGTAACGGGTACCAGGTGTCTTTCGATGCCAACGGGGACCCAGTGGCCACCTATGAGCTGGTCAACTGGCAGATAGGGGAGAGTGGGAAGATGGATTTTGTGACAGTGGGGCGCTATGATGCATCCCTGCCCCCTGACCAGAGGTTTTACATGGAGAGGGAAATCACCTGGGTAAAGAACAGTACACAGGTGCCTGTGTCAGTGTGCAGTGAGAGCTGTCCCCCAGGCACTCGTAAGGCTGCACAGAAAGGAAAGCCTGTCTGCTGTTATGACTGTATCCCATGTGCAGAGGGAGAGATCAGCAATAACACAGGTAGGCCTATAGGAATAGTTGGCAGAAAATGTGTGGTCATTTCTGTCATTGTTTACTATATAGTGGTTTATTCATATTACTAGCACTACAAAGGTAGTGTCTATCAATCACGTTCATGTTCTTAATATCTTATGTAAGCTGCACAGCAATTCAACATTCTTTAAGGTAAACTGCCCATGTGCAGCATTGTGGGACATGTATTTGTATGTGTAAATAAATAAAACCTGAACCTGCTATTATTAACATTTGATGTCTGTTGTTTTGTCCTGGTCAGATTCTTCAGACTGTCTGATCTGTCCAGAGGACCACAGGCCCAACACTGAGAGAGACCGCTGCGTCCTCAAGCCTGTGGAGTTCCTGTCCTTCCACGAGGTTCTCGGAATAATCCTGACCGCCTTCTCTGTGGGCGGGGCTTGTCTGGCCATCTCCACGGCAACCGTCTTCTACCACCACCGAACTTCGGCCATCGTCAGGGCCAACAACTCTGAGCTGAGCTTCCTGCTGCTCTTCTCCTTGATTCTGTGTTTTCTGTGTTCTCTTACTTTCATTGGCCGGCCCTCTGAGTGGTCCTGTATGCTGCGCCACACAGCGTTTGGGATCACCTTCGTCCTCTGCATCTCTTGTGTTCTGGGGAAAACAATAGTGGTGTTGATGGCCTTCAGGGCTACACTTCCAGACAGTAATGTCATGAAATGGTTTGGGCCTCCACAGCAGAGATTGACTGTAGTGTCCTTCACGTTTATCCAGGCTTTGATATGCACTCTGTGGTTGGTCCTGTCCCCTCCCTTCCCCGTTAAAAACCTCACTACCTACAAGGAAAAGATCATTCTAGAGTGTGATGTGGGTTCAGCTCTTGGTTTCTGGGCTGTGTTGGGGTATATAGGACTCCTGGCTCTCTTGTGCTTTGTGCTGGCTTTTCTGGCTCGAAAGCTGCCTGATAACTTCAATGAGGCCAGATTCATCACCTTCAGCATGCTCATATTCTGTGCAGTCTGGATCACCTTTATCCCAGCTTATGTCAGCTCTCCTGGGAAGTTCACTGTAGCTGTGGAGATATTTGCTATAATCGCCTCTAGCTTTGGGTTGTTCTTTTTATTATTTGTTCCAAAATGCTTTATTATTCTGTTCAGGCCGGAGAAGAACACCAAGAAACACCTTATGGGGAAGAACACATTGTAACATTCAGTGATACGGTATATCAAACAGTTAGGTAGCATTACTCTGACAGAGATTACCAAGAATTTAGCAGATAATCATTGGTAACATTGTAACTAGAAACATGACACAGGGTCACTTTGGATATTGCAATGTTTTGAGTTATTGTTCAAATCTAGAGTGTTCAATCTAATTTGACCAGCTAAATGATGTGGTTAGCAGTAGCCTACAGAGTGGAACCACTTCCATGTTGTTTGTAAAAAAAGATGTATTCCTTTATGATTTGATATAACATTGAAGTGCATGTTTCAATTGCTATTTTAATTCATCATATGATGTATTATAACAGTATACTACAATAAACATGTTCAGATACATCTGTGTCTTGTCAATGATTTGCTTGGCCTTTCAATCCACATTTGTTAGATACCTTGTTTTTTATATTCATTATATTTTATTAATTACAGATCACATACAACCAACTTTATCACATTATTCCAAACACTTCCACCCAGTGTCCAGTAAGGGGCAGTCTTCTCATGCAAACGTCAACTACTAGAACAGTTGATTTAGTAATTAGGACACACACTGTACAAGAAGCCAAATGGTTTCTGCATTCTTGTGCAATGTAGTGGACAGCAACCATAATGAGTTATTTGTTAGGAGTAACACTTTACAATTCAAAGGTCTGACTGCACATAGATGCTTGGGGAAAATGGTTACAACGGGGGACCAGATTGTTTGTGTCTCAGGTGAAGAGGGTAGATCTGATCTCCATCACCTAGGACATGACATAGATTAAATAGATTAATCAAATCTCACATTGTTGTCCATTCTTGCTCAATCTTGCATGCTTTCTCAAACGGCTGTAACTGTATATGCATTCGTAAATCAGGTCCTTTCTTGATTTGGGCTCTGGGATGTAACAACCATTGAGCATCTAAGCTTATGGTTGATTGTGGAGGAAAGGGGTTGAGTGTGTAAGTGCATGTGTGTGTATGTGTGTGTGTGTGTGTGTGTGTGTGTGTGTGTGTGTGTGTGTGTGTGTGTGTGTGTGTGTGTGTTTGTGTGTGTGTGTGTGTGTGTATCCCACATATGTTGCAAGGGGGTAAGGATGTTAGGGAGAATATAGGATGAATAACAATAATTCTTTGCCAAAATAATAATTGCTTGTTAAAAATGTAATGTAATACAATAGCAATTCGGGTTGTAGGTTAAAATAATATGCATGAACTGCCGACATTATTACGCAAAATAATTGATAATAATGGATAATAAGATATGCAAGATATTTGAATAGATAGATATTTTTTAAATAGCTATATAGAGAGAGAGGTGAGAGCATTGGAAATGCTTTTGGCGGTTTGCCTGCTTCTGTTTTGTGGGTGGCAGTGTGTGCTGTTTTAGATGGATGGGTCCTGGCCTCTCGGGGGCATAGGGATCCGGGGGACGGCGGTGGTCACCCGATCACTGGGATGACGGCCCAACTTGGGATGGGGAGGGACTTTAGCGGGGCAATTAGTGGAGAACAATTGGAGGGTTACTTAGTAACATTGCAAATATCATGGTATAGCTATATGGACACTCAATCACTATGGTATTTTTTATTGGTAAATTTACAAACATATATAATGACAAATATATTTGAAACGTATATCTCATTATGAGGTATGGTGAAATAAGTATAGCCAGTTATAATTGTAATGGATTAGTAGATAATAACAAAATAAGAACAATATTTACATGGCTCAAAGAGAAGGAATATAATATCTATTGTTTACAGGAAACCCATTCAACAATTCTAGATGAAGTTGCGTGGAAAAGGGAATGGGGGGGGGGGGGGGGGGGGGGGGCTAAATATACTTCTCCCATGGGCTAAGAAACTCAAAAGGGGTGATGATATTAATTAACAGTAATTTCGATCCGAATGTGCAAATTGTCCAAACAGATACGCTAGGAAGATGGATTATTTTAAATATGTTATTGGACCATAAACAGATATGGCTCATTAACCTTTACGGACAAATAATGATGATCCACACTTCTTTGAAAATATTTATAATAAATTGTCAACCTTGCAAGCAATTCAAGACTCTATTATTATGGTGGGAGATTATAATACCGTTTTAAATAGCTAAATGGACCGTAAAGGAAATCACACTACAAACAATCACCCTCATGCTCTTAAGGAAATCGTGAATGTCATGGATACATTAGAACTAGTAGATATATGGAGGCTTAAATATCCTGATCTAGTGAGATATACATGGCGGAGACACAATCAAGCTAGTCGTCTTGACTTCTTTCTTATGTCATTCTCGTTGGCACCAAAAGTTTAAAAAGTGTTGAAAGGGGACAAAATGGGCTCGGACATTCATATAATTGGCATATACATTACCATTACTAGATTTCCTTGTGAGCGAGGATATTGGAAATTTAATCAAAGCCTATTGGATGATAACTTGTCTTTAACTAGGACAGAGGAATTTATAACTGACTTTTTCCGACATAACATAGGTACAGCAAATCCTCTTATTGTATGGGACACCTTTAAATGTGCCTTTAGAGGCCATGCAATTCAGTACTCATCTCGAAAACAAAAGCAATTTAGGTTAAAAGAGTCCACACTAACAAAGGAAATAGAAGGTCTAACAGAACAGATAGACAGCAATAAAAACTGTAACACAGAGGCTCAGAATAAATTGGAGGAAAAACTAAAAGAAATGGAGAAACTTATTCAAGAAAGATCAAGTGTAATATATTAGTAAAAATAAAGCAAACTGGATGGAATATTGGGAAAAATGCACCAAATTATTTTTGTATCTTCAACATAAGAATGCTACCAAAAAGAATTTACTGAAACTGGTTACAAATGACTGAGTAACCCATGATTCACCAAATTATATTTTGAATGAGGAAACAAAGTACTTTAAGCATATGTTTTTTGTTTCAGTCGCCTCCATCTCCTCTAACTGAAGCAAATTGTAGACATTATTTTCTATTGATAATGTAAAAATAACAGCCATACTAAAAGACTCATGTGAAGGTGAAATTACAGAGGAGGAACTTCTGGATGCAATTAAAGACTTTAAGTCCGGGAAAACTCCAGGGTTGGATGGCATACCATTTTACATTACATTTTAGTCATTTAGCAGACACTCTTATCCAGTTCATATTTATTTTTTTCATACTGGCCTCCCAGGGGAAGCAAACCCACAACCCTGGCGTTGCAAACGCCATGCTCCACCAACTGAGCGACACGGAGAAAACCTTTCTTGATATACTCAAAGGACCGTTATTAGCATGTTTTAACCACTCCTATGTCAATGGTAGATTATCAGCCACTCAAGAAGAAGGTCTGATTTCATTATAACTGAAACAGGATACAAGTGGAAAATATAAAGATCCAATCCATTAAAAAAATTGGAGGCCCATTACACTTCAGTGTTTTGATGCAAAAATTCTAGCAAAATGTATAGCGCATAGAATTAATAATGTATTGTCAGACATTATTCATTCAAATCAGACATGTTTTTTTACATGGGCGATACCTTGGAGATAATATAAGGCAAGTACTGGAAACAATAGAACACCATGAACAATCTGACGAGAGCTGGGACCACAGTCTCAAAGAAAACCATTAGTAACACACAACGCCGTCATGGATAAAAATCCTGCAGAGCAAGCAAGGTCCCCCTGCTCAAGCCAGCGCATGTCCAGGCCCGTCTGAAGTTTGCCAAGACCATCTGGATGATCCAGAGGAGGAATGGGAGAAGGTCATGTGGTCTGATGAGACAAAAATAGAGCTTTTTGGTCTAAACTCCACTCGACATGTTTGGAGGAAGAAGAAGGATGAGTACAACCCCAAGAACACCATCCCAACCGTGAAGCATGGAGGTGGAAACATCATTCTTTGGGGATGTTTTTCTGCAAAGGGGACAGGACGACTGCACCGTATTGAGGGGAGAATGGATGGGGCCATGTATCACGAGATCTTGGCCAACAACCTCCTTCCCTCAGTAAGAGCATTGAAGATGGGTCGTGGCTGTGTCTTCCAGCATGACAACGACCCAAAACACACAGACAGGGCAACTAAGGAGTAGCTCCGTAAGAAGCATCTCAAGGTCCTGGAGTTGCCTAGCCAGTCTCTAGACCTGAACCCAATAGAAAATCTTTGGAGGGAGCTGAATGTCCGTATTGCCCTGTATGGAGGAGTGGGCCAAAATCCCTGCTGCAGTGTGTGCAAACCTGGTCAAGACCTACAGGAAACGTATGATCTCTGTAATTGCAAACAAAGGTTTCTGTACAAAATATTAAGTTCTGCTTTTCTGATGTATCAAATACTTATGTCATGCGATAAAATGCAAACTAATTACTTATAAATCATTCAATGTGATTTTCTGGATCTTTGTTTTAGATTCCGTCTCTCACAGTTGAAGTGTACCTATGATAAAAAATTACAGACCTCTACATGCTTTGTAAGTAGGAAAACCTGCAAAATCGGCAGTGTATTAAATACTTGTTCTCCCCACTGTATAAATGCCTGGAGCATTTCAATTTTGGACAATCTCTTATAAACTGGGTTAAAATCATGTATAGTAACCCTAGGTGTAAAATTGTAAAAAATGGCTATTTCTCAGAAAGTTTTAAACTGTCAAGGGGAGTGAAACAAGATTGTCCACTATCAGCATATCTATTTATTATGGCCATCGAGATGTTAGCTATTACAATCAGATCCAACAATAATATCAAGGGATTAGAAATCCAGGGCTTAAAAAAAAAGGTGTCATTGAACGCTGATGATTCATGTTTTCTTTTAAACCCACAACTTGAATCACTCCACAGCCTCATAGAGGATCTAGATAAATGTTCTAACCTCTCTGGATTACAACCAAATTATGATAAATGTACTATATTACGTATTGGATCACTAACAAATACAATTTCTACATTACCATGTAGTTTACCAATAAAATGGACTGATGGTAATGTGGATATACTAGGAATACATATCCCAAATGAAATAAATGATCTCACTCCAATACATTTTAATAGAAAGTTAGCAAAAATAGATTAGATCTTTCTACCATGGAAAGGTAAATACCTGTCAATTTGTAGAAAAATCACCCTGATTAACTCTTTAGTATTATCCCGGTTTACCTATTTTCTTATGGTCTTGTCTACGCCTAGCGAACAGTTCTTTAAATTATATGAGAAAAAAAATATTCCATTTTATTTGGAACGGCAAGCCAGACAAAATTAAACGGGCCTATTTATAAAATGAATATGAATTCGGAGGACAGAATCGATTAAATATTAAAGCATTAGACCTATCACTAAAAGCTTCAGTCATACAAAATTATACTTAAATCTGAACTGGTTCTCTAGCAAATTAGTAAGATTGTCTCACCCAATGTTCAAGAAGGGACTTTTTCCCTTTATTCAGAATACAACCTCTCACTTTCAGTTATTTGAAAAGGAAATCATCTTCCAAATATCACTATTTCTAAAACAAGCCATAGAAAGTTGGTTGCAATTTCAATTTAATCCTCCAGAAATGACAGAACAAATATTGCAACAAATATTGTGGTTAAACTCAAATATATTAAATGATCAAATAAACCTTTTTATTTGACAACATTATAAAAAATGTATAATCTTCGCAAATGATATTATCGGTAGGACTGGTGGAGTTATGTCGCACATGTAACTAACAAAAACATATGGAAATGTCTGCTCTACACAAAATTACAACCAAATAATTGCACCATTACCACAAAAATGGAAGAGGAAAGTGGAAGAAGGAAAAAGTAAGGAACTTGTCTGTCGGCCTTGCATTAAAGAACAAAATTGGTTAAAGAAAATTGTGATAAATAAAAAAGAAGCAAACCAGATTTACATCATGAAAATGATCAGAGGAAGTTCAGGAGTAAAAACAAACAAAATATAATTATTGACTGTGTCCATAAAATGTATATAGTATGCATAAGCTGGAAGTAGAGGCCTAAGCATTGTTGTTCACTAGTTTACTCCATTTAGGGAAGGGATGGTGGGGTTGGAAAGTAATGAAGGGAAATATATATTTAGAAAAAGGATATGTATGTATATGTGTATATGTACAGTGAGGGAAAAAAGTATTTGATCCCCTGCTGATTTTGTACGTTTACCCACTGACAAAGACATGATCAGTCTATAATTTTAATGGTAGGTTTATTTGAACAGTGAGAGACAGAATAACAAACAAAAAATCCAGAAAAACGTATGTCAGAAATGTTATAAATTGATTTGCATTTTAATGAGGGAAATAAGTATTTGACCCTTCTGCAAAACATGACTTAGTACTTGGTGGCAAAACCCTTGTTGGCAATCACAGAGGTCAGACGTTTATTGTAGTTGGCCCCCAGGTTTGCACACATCTCAGAAGTTCTTTTGTGTTTCTTCCATTTGCGAATAATCTCACCAACTGTTGTCACCTTCTCACCAAGCTGTCTTGTAGCCCATTCCAGCCTTGTGTAGGTCTACAATCTTGTCCCTGACATCCTTGGAGAGCTCTCTGGTCTTGGCCATGGTGGAGAGTTTGGAATCTGATTGATTGATTGCTTCTGTGGACAGGTGTCTTTTACGCAGGTAACAAACTGAGATTAGGAGCACTCCATTTAAGAGTGTGCTCCTAATCTCAGCTCGTTACCTGTATAAAAGACACCTGGGAGCCAGAAATCTTTCTGATTGAGAGGGGGTCAAATACTTATTTCCTTCATTAAAATGTAAATCAATTTTTAACCAAATCTTATTTAACGAGGAAAAGTATAAAAACCACTTCTGTGGTCATCACTATCCTCTTGCAACAGGACCAGCTGGATGGCAAAAACAGTGCTAATAGTACCTCAAAAGTAATATTGATAAAAAAATAACTATTGACCATTCCAAAAGAGTTGAAAATGAAAGGTTTGAGTGAGGAAAAGAAGGGTTCAATTCTGGCTTTACTGGCAGAGGGATACAGTGAGCGTCAGGTTGCTTCCATCCTTAAAATTTCAAAGACAGCGGTTCATAAGAACAAGGTCAAGCAGCAGACATTGGGGACAACAAAGCTACAGACCGGCAGAGGGCAAAAACGACTCCCTACTGACCGGTAGACCGCCAACTCATTCGAATGTCACTCAACAACTGTAGGATGACATCAAGTGACCTACAAAAAGAATGGCAAACGGCAGCTGGGGTGAAGTGCTGTAGACTAGACTGTAGGGGAAATACTGTGTAGAGCCAGCATTGCCAAGAGGACTAGACTGTAGGGGAAATACTGAGTAGAGCCAGCATGCCAAGAGGACTAGACTGTAGGGGAAATACTGTGTAGAGCCAGCATGCGAAGAGGACTAGACTGTAGAGGAAATATAAGAGAGGCAGATTGTTATTGTGTGTCTACTGTATGTTTATGTCTAAATAAACCACTACAGTCAACATAGGGCTTACACTGATGCATAAACTCTCTATAGCTTAAAGAAGCAGGACCTGACTGGGTGAGCAGAGCACCCTCTAGCCCATCCCTCCCTGACATGGCCATACCCACAATGTGATCCCCAGAGGAATCCCCACAAAGGAAGCCAGTGGGATAGTATTTAACTCGGAGTAGAGAGACAACCTGACCTACATGGGTCTGTGTGGCGCTGTGTTACCCCATACCTTCTACACATCAGGGGAATGAGTCTCTCTCCAGCTCCTGCTCTGGATCCAAGTCTGGCTGGTAGTCTGGGTCTTCTACATCTGGCTGTGGTGGCTGGTGGGCTTTCCTTGCTCTGGTCTGCCTCTGCCTCTGGGCTGGAGTCTGTCAGATGCAGGCTCCAGGGCACCCCTTGTCCTCCGGCGTTCTCCCAGGACGGGGACTTTGTCATCGGGGGTGTTTTCTCCATCCACTACTACATGAACACTGTGGAACACAGCTACACCAGCCTGCCTGAACCCCTGCAGTGCACCGGGAGGTCAGTGAGCGCAAGAGGGAGTGGGGGACAGGGACTGTGGCTGTGTGGGGAGACAGATAAACTGTGTTTGAAAGACAGAGAAACAGTGTGTTTAAAGACAGAGAAAGAGTCTGTTTAAAGACAGAGAAACAGTGTGTTTAAAGACAAATAAAGAGTGTTTTAAAGACATATAAACAGATAAACAGTGTTTTAAAGAGAGATAAAGTGTTTTAAAGACAAAGAAACCGAGTGTTTGTGTCATAGAGAGTAGATAAAGCCTACTGTTACAAAGGATCACATTTTCAAAATGGAGGCTATCCTACAATGTTCTCAATTGGAGATAACAAATGTGTAGGCCTATAGACAGTGTGGAATATAAGGATAGATATTAGGCTATTTGCCCTGGTAACTCTATTCAATAAAAATACATTCTACGTGCTAGTTTACCATTTAGTCAAGAGGTGCTCACTCACCCATCTTGTATTTACAGTATGGATTCCCGTGAGTTGCGCTTCTCGCGCGCCATGGTCTTCGCAGTTGAGGAAATAAACAACAGTTCGGACCTGCTACCGGGTGTCACGCTTGGTTATCAAGTGCACGACTCGTGCTCCTCAGTCCTGATGGCCGTGAAAGTGGCCTTCCAGCTGGCTAACGGCCTGGACCCCATGTTTGATACCGGAGAACAGTGCTCGGGGTCGGCTACGGTGACAGCTATTGTGGGCGAGTCTGCCTCCACACCTACCATCAGCATGTCGCGCATCATCGGCCCTTTTGGCATTCCTCAGGTAAACTCCTGTGGAAAGAAATCATTCAGCTTCTTTGAACTTACTGTATTCCAACATTAATCTCCTCTCTTTCAGGAAAGAAATCTACTTTTAACTTACTCTATTCCAACTGTATTCTTCTCTCCTTCAGAAATAGACATTTCTGTGTGAAATTATCTGGAGAAAGTGTGGAGAACGTCTGGAGGCATTTAAACAATCTGAGGACTATCTTTCATAGGCTAGGTTGTTATGGGAGACCAGGGATTGGTGTCACACTTTTTACTCATGTATTTCTCAGCACCAGTATGTCTTATTAAACTATTTTCAACATGAGTAGAATGACCAAGGTCTTGGGTAGAAATGTGTATCCTTTTCATTCTGTCCTAATGAAAAACAATAAATTGGGTTATTATTAGTAATGTATCCCTAACATCATATTACATAGCTAAAGGGAAAAAAGAAGGAAGTAGCCTATAAATGAGACTTGTTTGGCCGATATTATGTTCTTTTTCATGTTTTCGACTGTCTGTTTTTACCTAGGTGAGCCACTATTCCACCTGTGCATGTCTGAGTGATAAGAAACAGTTTCCAACCTTCTTCAGAACCATCCCCAGTGACCATTTCCAGGCTGCCGCTCTGGCCCACCTCATCAGATACTTCGGCTGGACCTGGATTGGGGCGGTCCGTTCCGACTCCGACTACGGTAATAACGGCATGGCGGCGTTCCTACAGGAGGCACAAGAGCAGGGCATCTGTGTGGAGTACTCTGAAGCCTTCTACCGTACCAACCCACTCAGCAGAGTGCAACGGGTGGCCGACGTGATCCGCAGGTCATCCATGATTACTTGTGAACTTTTCATTCACAAAAAACCATATTTGTAAAATATTCTATTGTTATTAATTTCTCTGTTTTCCCAAAGCTGACCTGTGAGACCAACACGATTTGCATATTTCAAGCATGACAAAAGTGTTGATTAATACTGATCTTCATGTTCACTTCACTGAGACATTCCAATGAATGACAAACATGACAAGCATGTTTTATGTTTTAATCATGTTCCCCAGCTCCACAGCCCGGGTGGTGGTTGCATTTGTAGCCTCTGGGGACATGAGGATCCTGCTGAAAGAGTTGGACCGTCTGCCCTCTCCGCCCCGTCAGTGGATCGGGAGTGAGACCTGGATCACCGACCCATATATGTTGCGCTTCAGCCTGTGTGCCGGGGCCATCGGATTTGGCATCCAGCGCTCTGTCATCCCCGGCCTCAGGGACTTCCTCCTGGACCTCTCCCCCCAGAAGGTGTCCAGCTCTCCCCTGCTCACTGAGTTCTGGGAGGGAGCCTTTGGCTGTCGGCTGGAGATAGGTATCTACAGTGTCCTATCTATCTATCTATCTATCTATCTATCTATCTATCTATCTATCTATCTATCTATCTATCTATCTATCTATCTATCTATCTATCTATCTATCTATCTATCTATCTATCTATCTATCTATCTATCTATCTATCTATCTATCTATCTATCTATCTATCTATCTATCTATCTATCTATCTATCTATCTATATATCTATCTATCTATCTATCTATCTATCTATCTATCTATCTATCTATCTATCTATCTATCTATCTATCTATCTATCTATCTATCTATCTATCTATCTATCTATCTATCTATCTATCTATCTATCTATCTATCTATCTATCTATCTATCTATCTATCTATCTATCTATCTATCTATATATCTACTTATCTAACATTCTGTCTGTCTGTCTGTAGGGACTACTACAGGTGTAGGGGTTAAGGAGAAGGTGTGTGATGGTAGTGAGGATATACGTCAGCTACAGACCCCCTACACAGATACATCCCAGCTGCGTGTCACTAACATGGTGTATAAAGCTGTTTACGCCATAGCACACGCCATCCACAGCATCGTTTGTGAAGAGAGAGCAAACTCCACTGTGCACTGTGACAAAAACCTCAATGTGAAACCAACACAGGTGAATGACTAGATTAAAGTAAAATGTCCTGATAGATATGTTTATTTAGACTACATGTATGAAGGAGTTCTCACTATACATTACAGCTGGTTCTGAAGTAACACCTCTGATAAATACATCAGGTAAATGAGGGTTCTGTTTCTCTCTCTCTCAATCCATCCCTCTCTTTCCCTCTCTCCCTCTCTATACCTCTCTCCGTCCCTCATCCCCTCTCTTCATCTCTCTCTCCCTCTCTCCATCTCTCTCTCCCTCTCTCTCCATCTCTCTCTTCCCCTCTCTCCATCTCTCTCTTCCTCTCTCTCGCTCTCTCTCTCTCCATCTCTCTCTCTCTCTCCACCTCTCTTCCCCTCTCTCCATCTATCTCTCCCTCTCTCCATCTTGCTTCCCCTCTCTCCATCTATCTCCATCTATCTCTCCCTCTCTCCATCTCTCTTCCCCTCTCTCCATCTATCTCTCCCTCTCTCCATCTCTCTTTCCCTCTCTCCATCTCTCTTTCCCTGTCTCCATCTCTATCTCCATCTATCTCTCCCTCTCTCCATCTCTCTCTCCATCTCTCTCTTCCCTTCTCTCCATCTCTCTCTCTCTCTCTCCACCTCTCTTTCCCTCTCTCCATCGAGCTCTCCCTCTCTCCATCTCTCTTCATCTCTCTCTCCATCTATCTCTCCCTCTTTTTCCTTCATACTTTCTCCCTTGCCCTTCCAACCCTCAGGTCCTGGAGAGATTGAGGAGGGTGAATTTCTCCCGTAACGGGTACCAGGTGTCTTTCGATGCCAACGGGGACCCAGTGGCCACCTATGAGCTGGTCAACTGGCAGATAGGGGAGAGTGGGAAGATGGATTTTGTGACAGTGGGGCGCTATGATGCATCCCTGCCCCCTGACCAGAGGTTTTACATGGAGAGGGAAATCACCTGGGTAAAGAACAGTACACAGGTGCCTGTGTCAGTGTGCAGTGAGAGCTGTCCCCCAGGCACTCGTAAGGCTGCACAGAAAGGAAAGCCTGTCTGCTGTTATGACTGTATCCCATGTGCAGAGGGAGAGATCAGCAATAACACAGGTAGGCCTATAGGAATAGTTGGCAGAAAATGTGTGGTCATTTCTGTCATTGTTTACTATATAGTGGTTTATTCATATTACTAGCACTACAAAGGTAGTGTCTATCAATCATGTTCATGTTCTTAATATCTTATGTAAGCTGCACAGCAATTCAACATTCTTTAAGGTAAACTGCCCATGTGCAGCATTGTGGGACATGTATTTGTATGTGTAAATAAATAAAACCTGAACCTGCTATTATTAACATTTGATGTCTGTTGTTTTGTCCTGGTCAGATTCTTCAGACTGTCTGATCTGTCCAGAGGACCACAGGCCCAACACTGAGAGAGACCGCTGCGTCCTCAAGCCTGTGGAGTTCCTGTCCTTCCACGAGGTTCTCGGAATAATCCTGACCGCCTTCTCTGTGGGCGGGGCTTGTCTGGCCATCTCCACGGCAACCGTCTTCTACCACCACCGAACTTCGGCCATCGTCAGGGCCAACAACTCTGAGCTGAGCTTCCTGCTGCTCTTCTCCTTGACTCTGTGTTTTCTGTGTTCTCTTACTTTCATTGGCCGGCCCTCTGAGTGGTCCTGTATGCTGCGCCACACAGCGTTTGGGATCACCTTCGTCCTCTGCATCTCTTGTGTTCTGGGGAAAACAATAGTGGTGTTGATGGCCTTCAGGGCTACACTTCCAGACAGTAATGTCATGAAATGGTTTGGGCCTCCACAGCAGAGATTGACTGTAGTGTCCTTCACGTTTATCCAGGCTTTGATATGCACTCTGTGGTTGGTCCTGTCCCCTCCCTTCCCCGTTAAAAACCTCACTACCTACAAGGAAAAGATCATTCTAGAGTGTGATGTGGGTTCAGCTCTTGGTTTCTGGGCTGTGTTGGGGTATATAGGACTCCTGGCTCTCTTGTGCTTTGTGCTGGCTTTTCTGGCTCGAAAGCTGCCTGATAACTTCAATGAGGCCAGATTCATCACCTTCAGCATGCTCATATTCTGTGCAGTCTGGATCACCTTTATCCCAGCTTATGTCAGCTCTCCTGGGAAGTTCACTGTAGCTGTGGAGATATTTGCTATCATCGCCTCTAGCTTTGGGTTGTTCTTTTTATTATTTGTTCCAAAATGCTTTATTATTCTGTTCAGGCCGGAGAAGAACACCAAGAAACACCTTATGGGGAAGAACACATTGTAACATTCAGTGATACGGTATATCAAACAGTTAGGTAGCACTACTCTGACAGAGATTACCAAGAATTTAGCAGATAATCATTGGTAACATTGTAACTAGAAACATGACACAGGGTCACTTTGGATATTGCAATGTTTTGAGTTATTGTTCAAATCTAGAGTGTTCAATCTAATTTGACCAGCTAAATGATGTGGTTAGCAGTAGCCTACAGAGTGGAACCACTTCCATGTTGTTTGTAAAAAAAGATGTATTCCTTTATGATTTGATATAACATTGAAGTGCATGTGTTCAATTGCTATTTTAATTCATCATATGATGTATTATAACAGTATACTACAATAAACATGTTCAGATACATCTGTGTCTTGTCAATGATTTGCTTGGCCTTTCAATCCACATTTGTTAGATACCTTGTTTTTTATATTCATTATATTTTATTAATTACAGATCACATACAACCAACTTTATCACATTATTCCAAACACTTCCACCCAGTGTCCAGTAAGGGGCAGTCTTCTCATGCAAACGTCAACTACTAGAACAGTTGATTTAGTAATTAGGACACACACTGTACAAGAAGCCAAATGGTTGCTGCATTCTAGTGCAATGTAGTGGACAGCAACCATAATGAGTTATTTGTTAGGAGTAACACTTTACAATTCAAAGGTCTGACTGCACATAGATGCTTGGGGAAAATGGTTACAACGGGGGACCAGATTGTTTGTGTCTCAGGTGAAGAGGGTAGATCTGATCTCCATCACCTAGGACATGACATAGATTAAATAGATTAATCAAATCTCACATTGTTGTCCATTCTTGCTCAATCTTGCATGCTTTCTCAAACGGCTGTAAATGTATATGCATTCGTAAATCAGGTCCTTTCTTGATTTGGGCTCTGGGATGTAACAACCATTGAGCATCTAAGCTTATGGTTGATTGTGGAGGAAAGGGGTTGAGTGTGTAAGTGCATGTGTGTGTATGTGTGTGTGTGTGTGTGTGTGTGTGTGTGTGTGTGTGTGTGTGTATGTGTGTGTGTGTGTTTGTGTGTGTGTGTGTGTGTGTATCCCACATATGTTGCAAGGGGGTAAGGATGTTAGGGAGAATATAGGATGAATAACAATAATTCTTTGCCAAAATAATAATTGCTTGTTAGAAATGTAATGTAATACAATAGCAATTCGGGTTGTAGGTTAAAATAATATGCATGAACTGCCGACATTATTACGCAAAATAATTGATAATAATGGATAATAAGATATGCAAGATATTTGAATAGATAGATATTTTTTAAATAGCTATATAGAGAGAGAGGTGAGAGCATTGGAAATGCTTTTGGCGGTTTGCCTGCTTCTGTTTTGTGGGTGGCAGTGTGTGCTGTTTTAGATGGATGGGTCCTGGCCTCTCGGGGGCATAGGGATCCGGGGGACGGCGGTGGTCACCCGATCACTGGGATGACGGCCCAACTTGGGATGGGGAGGGACTTTAGCGGGGCAATTAGTGGAGAACAATTGGAGGGTTACTTAGTAACAATGCAAATATCATGGTATAGCTATATGGACACTCAATCACTATGGTATTTTTTATTGGTAAATTTACAAACATATATAATGACAAATATATTTGAAACTTATATCTCATTATGGTGTATGGTGAAATAAGTATAGCCAGTTATAATTGTAATGGATTAGTAGATAATAACAAAATAAGAACAATATTTACATGGCTCAAAGAGAAGGAATATAATATCTATTGTTTACAGGAAACCCATTCAACAATTCTAGATGAAGTTGCGTGGAAAAGGGAATGGGGGGGCTAAATATACTTCTCCCATGGGTTAAGAAACTCAAAAGGGGTGATGATATTAATTAACAGTAATTTCGATCCGAATGTGCAAATTGTCCAAACAGATACGCTAGGAAGATGGATTATTTTAAATATGTTATTGGACCATAAACAGATATGGCTCATTAACCTTTACGGACAAATAATGATGATCCACACTTCTTTGAAAATATTTATAATAAAATGTCAACCTTGCAAGCAATTCAAGACTCTATTATTATGGTGGGAGATTATAATACCGTTTTAAATAGCTAAATGGACCGTAAAGGAAATCACACTACAAACAATCACCCTCATGCTCTTAAGGAAATCGTGAATGTCATGGATACATTAGAACTAGTAGATATATGGAGGCTTAAATATCCTGATCTAGTGAGATATACATGGCGGAGACACAATCAAGCTAGACGTCTTGACTTCTTTCTTATGTCATTCTCGTTGGCACCAAAAGTTTAAAAAGTGTTGAAAGGGGACAAAATGGGCTCGGACATTCATATAATTGGCATATACATTACCATTACTAGATTTCCTTGTGGGCGAGGATATTGGAAATTTAATCAAAGCCTATTGGATGATAACTTGTCTTTAACTAGGACAGAGGAATTTATAACTGACTTTTTCCGACATAACATAGGTACAGCAAATCCTCTTATTGTATGGGACACCTTTAAATGTGCCTTTAGAGGCCATGCAATTTAGTACTCATCTCGAAAACAAAAGCAATTTAGGTTAAAAGAGTCCACACTAACAAAGGAAATAGAAGGTCTAACAGAACAGATAGACAGCAATAAAAACTGTAACACAGAGGCTCAGAATAAATTGGAGGAAAAAACTAAAAGAAATGGAGAAACTTATTCAAGAAAGATCAAGTGTAATATATTAGTAAAAATAAAGCAAACTGGATGGAATATTGGGAAAAATGCACCAAATTATTTTTGTATCTTCAACATAAGAATGCTACCAAAAAGAATTTACTGAAACTGGTTACAAATGACGGAGTAACCCATGATTCACCAAATGATATTTTGAATGAGGAAACAAAGTACTTTAAGCATATGTTTTTTGTTTCAGTCGCCTCCATCTCCTCTAACTGAAGCAAATTGTAGACATTATTTTCTATTGATAATGTAAAAATAACAGCCATACTAAAAGACTCATGTGAAGGTGAAATTACAGAGGAGGAACTTCTGGATGCAATTAAAGACTTTAAGTCCGGGAAAACTCCAGGGTTGGATGGCATACCATTTTACATTACATTTTAGTCATTTAGCAGACACTCTTATCCAGTTCATATTAATTTTTTTCATACTGGCCTCCCAGGGGAAGCAAACCCACAACCCTGGCGTTGCAAACGCCATGCTCCACCAACTGAGCGACACGGGGAAAACCTTTCTTGATATACTCAAAGGACCGTTATTAGCATGTTTTAACCACTCCTATGTCAATGGTAGATTATCAGCCACTCAAGAAGAAGGTCTGATTTCATTATTACTGAAACAGGATACAAGTGGAAAATATAAAGATCCAATCCATTAAAAAAATTGGAGGCCCATTACACTTCAGTGTTGTGATGCAAAAATTCTAGCAAAATGTATAGCGCATAGAATTAATAATGTATTGTCAGACATTATTCATTCAAATCAGACATGTTTTTTTACATGGGCGATACCTTGGAGATAATATAAGGCAAGTACTGGAAACAATAGAACACCATGAACAATCTGGGAAACCAGGCCTGCTATTCATAGCAGACTTCAAAAAGGTATTTGATAAAGTACGACTGGGGTTTATATACAGTGGGGAGAACAAGTTTTTGATACACTGCCGATTTTGCAGGTTTTTCCTACTTACAAAGCATGTAGAGGTCTGTACTTTTTATCATGGGTACACTTCAACTGTGAGAGACGGAATCTAAAACAAAAATCCAGAAAATCACATTGTATGATTTTTAAGTAATTAATTTGAATTTTATTGCATGACATAAGTATTTGATCACCTACCAACCAGTAAGAATTCCGGCTCTTACAGACCTGTTAGTTTTTCTTTAAGAAGCCCTCCTGTTCTCCACTCATTACCTGTATTAACTGCACGTGTTTGAACTCGTTAACTGTATAAAAGACACCTGTCCACACACTCAATCAAACAGACTCCAACCTCTCCACAATGGCCAAGACCATAGAGCTGTGTAAGGACATCAGGGATAAAATTGTAGAGCTGGACAAGGCTGTGATGGGCTACAGGACAATAGGCAAGCAGCTTGGTAAGAAGGCAACAACTGTTGGCGCAATTATTAGAAAATGGAAGGAGTTCAAGATGACGGAAAATCACCCTCGGTCTGTGGCTCCATGCAAGATCTCACCTCGTGGGGCATCAATGATCATGAGGAAGGTGAGGGATCAGCCCAGAACTACACAGCGGGACCTGGTCAATGACCTTACGAGAGCTGGGACCACAGTCTCAAAGAAAACCATTAGTAACACACTACGCAGTCATGGATTAAAATCCTGCAGCGCACGCAAGGTCCCCCTGCTCAAGCCAGCGCATGTCCAGGCACGTCTGAAGTTTGCCAATGACCATCTGGATGATCCAGAGGAGGAATGGGAGAAGGTCATGTGGTCTGATGAGACAAAAATAGAGCTTTTTGGTCTAAACTCCACTCGACATGTTTGGAGGAAGAAGAAGGTTGAGTACAACCCCAAGAACACCATCCCAACCGTGAAGCATGGAGGTGAAAACATCATTCTTTGGGGATGTTTTTCTGCAAAGGGGACAGGACGACTGCACCGTATTGAGGGGAGGATGGATGGGGCCATGTATCGCGAGATCTTGGCCAACAACCTCCTTCCCTCAGTAAGAGCATTGAAGATGGGTCGTGGCTGTGTCTTCCAGCATGACAACGACCCGAAACACACAGACAGGGCAACTAAGGAGTGGCTCCGTAAGAAGCATCTCAAGGTCCTGGAGTGGCCTAGCCAGTCTCCAGACCTGAACCCAATAGAAAATCTTTGGAGGGAGCTGAATGTCCTTATTGCCCTGTATGGAGGAGTTGGCCAAAATCCCTGCTGCAGTGTGTGCAAACCTGGTCAAGACCTACAGGAAACGTATGATCTCTGTAATTGCAAACAAAGGTTTCTGTACCAAATATTAAGTTCTGCTTTTCTGATGTATCAAATACTTATGTCATGCAATAAAATGCAAATTAATTACTTAAAAATCATACAATGTGATTTTCTGGATCTTTGTTTTAGATTCCGTCTCTCACAGTTGAAGTGTACCTATGATAAAAAATTACAGACCTCTACATGCTTTGTAAGTAGGAAAACCTGCAAAATCGGCAGTGTATTAAATACTTGTTCTCCCCACTGTATAAATGCCTGGAGCATTTCAATTTTGGACAATCTCTTATAAACTGGGTTAAAGTCATGTATAGTAACCCTAGGTGTAAAATTTTAAAAAATTGCTATTTCTCAGAAAGTTTTAAACTGTCAAGGGGAGTGAAACAACATTGTCCACTATCAGCATATCTATTTATTATGGCCATCGAGATTTTAGCTATTACAATCAGATCCAACAATAATATCAAGGGATTAGAAATCCAGGGCTTAAAAACAAAGGTGTCATTGAACGCTGATGATTCATGTTTTCTTTTAAACCCACAACTTGAATCACTCCACAGCCTCATAGAGGATCTAGATACATTTTCTAACCTCTCTGGATTACAACCAAATTATGATAAATGTACTATATTACGTACTGGATCACTAAAAAATACAATTTCTACATTACCATGTAGTTTACCAATAAAATGGACTGATGGTGATGTGGATATACTAGGAATACATATCCCAAATGAAATACATGATCTCACTCCAATACATTTTAATAGAAAGTTAGCAAAAATAGATTAGATATTTCTACCATGGAAAGGTAAATACCTGTCAATTTGTAGAAAAATCACCCTGATTAACTCTTTAGTATTATCCCGGTTTACCTATTTTCTTATGGTCTTGTCTACGCCAATCGAACAGTTCTTTAAATTATATGAGAAAAAAATATTCCATTTTATTTGGAACGGCAAGCCAGACAAAATAAAACGGGCCTATTTATATAATGAATATGAATTCGGAGGACAGAAACAATTAAATATTAAAGCATTAGACCTATCACTAAAAGCTTCAGTCATACAAAATTATACTTAAATCTGAACTGGTTCTCTAGCAAATTAGTAAGATTGTCTCACCCAATGTTCAAGAAGGGACTTTTTCCCTTTATTCAGAATACAACCTCTCACTTTCAGTTATTTGAAAAGGAAATCATCTTCCAAATATCACTATTTCTAAATCAAGCCATAGAAAGTTGGTTGCAATTTCAATTTAATCCTCCAGAAATGACAGAACAAATATTGCAACAAATATTGTGGTTAAACTCAAATATACTAAATGATCAAATAAACCTTTGTCTTTGACAACATTTAAAAAAATGTATAATCTTCGTAAATGATATTATCGGTAGGACTGGTGGAGTTATGTCGCACATGTAACTAACAAAAACATATGGAAATGTCTGCTCTACACAAAATTACAACCAAATAATTGCACCATTACCACAAAAATGGAAGAGGAAAGTGGAGGAAGGAAAAAGTAAGGAACTTGTCTGTCGGCCTTGCATTAAAGAACAAAATTGGTTAAAGAAAATTGTGATAAATAAAAAAGTTTACCAGTTTCATTTAAGGACCAAAAGATTAACAGCCGTCCCATATAGATTGCAAAATAGTTGGGAAGAGGTTTTTGACGTACCGATCCCATGGCATAGTGTTTATGAACTGATACGCAAAACGACACCAGATTCAAAATTTAGAATTTTTCAATTTAATTATTATATAAAATTCTTGCTACCAATAGAATGTTATTTGTATGGGGGATACAATCTTCCCAGCTCTGCAGATTTTGCTGCGAAGAGACAGAATCATTAGATCAATTGTTTTGGTACTGTCCATTTGTAGCTTGTTTCTGGACACAGGTCCAGGAATGGCTGAAGGATTGCAATATTTGCATGGAGCTGACCCTGCAGATAGCACTACTGGGTGATCTGAAAAGTCATAGTCAATTGATCAATAATATAATAATACTTTTAGCAAAAATGTTTATTTTCAATGTACAATCTGTAGAAACAATGAGAATAGAAAGGTTCAGAACTTTTGTAAAACATCACAGTACAGTTGAAAAGTATATGGCGAATAGAAATCCAATATGGATGGTGTTAAGAGATAGATGGGAGGTGTTTAATGGAGCTGAAGGATGGGACTAATAACAACAACTAATAACAACAAGATAACTAGTGTAAGGCATGCTGTGTCCATAATAAGTATATAGGTTATATATTGTGAGCTTTTGTGAAAGAGCACAGTTGGAAAGATATGGCATATAGAAGCAAACCAGATGGACATCATGAAAATGATCAGAGGAAGTTCAGGAGTAAAAACAAACCAAATATAATTATTGACTGTGTCCATAAAATGTATATAGTATGTATAAGCTGGAAGTAGAGGCCTAAGCATTGTTGTTCACTAGTGTACTCCATTTAGGGAAGGGATGGTGGGGTTGGAAAGTAATGAAGGGAAATATATATTTAAATAAAGGATATGTATGTATATGTGTATATGTACAGTGAGGGAAAAAAGTATTTGATCCCCTGCTGATTTTGTACGTTTACCCACTGACAAAGACATGATCAGTCTATAATTTTAAAGGTAGGTTTATTTGAACAGTGAGAGACAGAATAACAAACAAAAAATCCAGAAAAACGTATGTCAGAAATGTTATAAATTGATTTGCATTTTAATGAGGGATATAAGTATTTGACCCCTCTGCAATACATGATTTAGTACTTGGTGGCAAAACCCTTGTTGGCAATCACAGAGGTCAGACGTTTCTTGTAGTTGGCCACCAGGTTTGCACACATCTCATAAGTTCTTTTGTGTTTCTTCCATTTGCGAATAATCTCACCAACTGTTGTCACCTTCTCACCCAGCTGTCTTGTAGCCCATTCCAGCCTTGTGTAGGTCTACAATCTTGTCCCTGACATCCTTGGAGAGCTCTCTGGTCTTGGCCATGGTGGAGAGTTTGGAATCTGATTGATTGATTGCTTCTGTGGACAGGTGTCTTTTATGCAGGTAACAAACTGAGATTAGGAGCACTCCCTTTAAGAGTGTGCTCCTAATCTCAGCACGTTACCTGTATAAAACACACCTGGGAGCCAGAAATCTTTCTGATTGAGAGGGGGTCAAATACTTATTTCCTTCATTAAAATGTAAATCAATTTTTAACCAAATCTTATTTAACAAGGAAAAGTATAAAAACCACTGCTGTGGTCATCACTATCCTCTTGCAACAGGACCAGCTGGATGGCAAAAACAGTGCTAATAGTACCTCAAAAGTAATATTGATCATAAAATAACTATTGACCATGCCAAAAGAGTTGAAAAGGAAAGGTTTGAGTGAGGAAAAGAAGGGTTCAATTCTGGCTTTACTGGCAGAGGGATACAGTGAGCGTCAGGTTGCTTCCATCCTTAAAATGTCAAAGACAGCGGTTCATAAGAACAAGGTCAAGCAGCAGACATAGGGGACAACAAAGCTACAGATCGGCAGAGGTCAAAAACAACTCCCTACTGACCGGGATGACCGCCAACTCATTCGAATGTCACTCAACAACTGTAGGATGACATCAAGTGACCTACAAAAAGAATGGCAAACGGCAGCTGGGGTGAAGTGCTGTAGACTAGACTGTAGGGGAAATACTGTGTAGAGCCAGCATGCCAAGAGGACTAGACTGTAGGGGAAATACTGTGTAGAGCCAGCATTGCCAAGAGGACTAAACTGTAGGGGAAATACTGTGTAGAGCCAGCATGCCAAGAGGACTAGACTGTAGTGGAAATACTGTGTAGAGCCAGCATTGCCAAGAGGACTAGACTGTAGGGGAAATACTGTGTAGAGCCAGCATGCCATGAGGACTAGACTGTAGGGGAAATACTGTGTAGAGCCAGCATGCCATGAGGACTAGACTGTAGGGGAAATATAAGAGAGGCAGATTGTTATTGTGTGTCTACTGTATGTTTATGTCTATATAAACCATTACAGTCAACATAGGGCTTACACTGGTGCATAAAATCTCTATAGCTTAAAGAAGCAGGACCTGAATGGGTGAGCAGAGCAGCCTCTAGCCCCTCCCTCCCTGACATGGCCATACCCACAATGTGATCCCCAGAGGAATCCCCACAAAGGAAGCCAGTGGCATGGTGGGTATTTAACTCAGAGTAGAGAGACAACCTGACTGACATGGGTGTGTGTGGCGCTGTGTTACCCCATACCTTCTACACATCAGGGGAATGAGTCTCTCTCCGGCTCCTGCTCTGGATCCAAGTCTGGCTGGTAGTCTGGGTCTTCTACATCTGGCTGTGGTGGCTGGTGGGCTTTCCTTGCTCTGGTCTGCCTCTGCCTCTGGCTCTGGGCTGGAGTCTGTCAGATGCAGGCTCCAGGGCACCCCTCGTCCTCCGGCGTTCTCCCAGGACGGGGACTTTGTCATCGGGGGTGTTTTCTCCATCCACCACTACACGCACACTGTGGAACACAGCTACACCAGCCTGCCTGAACCACTGCAGTGCACCGGGAGGTCAGTGAGCGCAAGAGGGAGTGGGGGACAGGGACTGTGGCTGTGTGGGGAGACAGATAAACAGTGTTTTAAAGACAGATAAACTGTGTTTTAAAGACAGATAAACAGTGTTTTAAAGACAAAGAAACCGAGTGTTTGTGTCTTAGAGAGTAGGTATAAGGATAGATATTAGGCTGTTTGCCCTGGTAACTCTATTCAATAAAAAGACATTCTATAGGCTAGTTTACCATTTAGTCAAGAGGTGCTCACTCACCCATCTTCTATTTACAGTATGGATTCCCGTGAGTTGCGCTTCTCGCGCGCCATGGTCTTCGCAGTTGAGGAAATAAACAACAGTTCGGACCTGCTACCGGGTGTCACGCTTGGTTATCAAGTGCACGACTCGTGCGCCTCAGTCCCGATGGCAGTGAAAGTGGCCTTCCAGCTGGCTAACGGCCTGGACCCCATGTTTGATACCGGAGAACAGTGCTCGGGGTCGGCTACGGTGACAGCTATTGTGGGCGAGTCTGGCTCCACACCTACCATCAGCATGTTGCGCATCATCGGCCCTTTTGGCATTCCTCAGGTAAACTCCTGTGGAAAGAAATCATTCAGCTTCTTTTAACTTACTGTATTCCAACATTAATCTCCTCTCTTTCAGGAGAGAAATCTATTTTTAACTTACTCTATTCCAACTGTATTCTCCTCTCCTTCAGAAATAGACATTTCTGTGTGAAATTATCTGGAGAAAGTGTGGAGAACGTCTGGAGGCATTTAAACAATCTGAGGACTATCTTTCATAGGCTGGGTTGTTATGGGAGACCAGGGATTGGTGTCACACTTTTTACTCATGTATTTCTCAGCACCAGTATGTCTTATTAAACTATTTTCAACATGAGTAGAATGACCAAGGTCTTGGGTAGAAATGTGTATCCTTTTCATTCTGTCCTAATGAAAAACAATAAATTGTGTTATTATTATTAATGTATCCCTAACATCATACTACATAGCTAAAGGGAATAAAATAAGGAAGTAGCCTATAAATGAGACTTGTTTGGCCGACATTATGTTCTTTTTCATGTTTTCGACTGTCTGTTTTTACCTAGGTGAGCCACTCATCCACCTGTGCGTGTCTGAGTGATAAGAAACAGTTTCCAACCTTCTTCAGAACCATCCCCAGTGACCAGTTCCAGGCTGCCGCTCTGGCCCGCCTCATCAGATACTTCGGCTGGACCTGGATTGGGGCGGTCCGTTCCGACTCCGACTACGGTAATAACGGCATGGCGGCGTTCCTACAGGAGGCACAAGAGCAGGGCATCTGTGTGGAGTACTCTGAAGCCTTCTACCGTACCAACCCACTCAGCAGAGTGCAACGGGTGGCCGACGTGATCCGCAGGTCATCCATGATTACTTGTGAACTTTTCATTCAAACAAAAGCAAAACCATATTTGTAAAAGATGCTATTGTTATTAATTTCTCTGTTTTCCCAAAGCTGACCTGTGAGACCAACACGATTTGCATTTTTCAAGCATGACAAAAGTGTTAATACTGATCTTCATTTTCACTTCACTGAGACATTCCAATGAATGACAAACATGACAAGCATGTTTTATGTTTTAATCATGTTCCCCAGCTCCACAGCCCGGGTGGTGGTTGCATTCGTAGCCTCTGGGGACATGAGGATCCTGCTGAAGGAGTTGGACCGTCTGCCCTCACCGCCCCGCCAGTGGATCGGGAGTGAGACCTGGATCACCGACCCAGATATGGTGCGCTTCAGCCTGTGTGCCGGGGCCATCGGATTTGGCATCCAGCGCTCTGTCATCCCCGGCCTCAGGGACTTCCTCCTGGACCTCTCCCCCCAGAAGGTGTCCAGCTCTCCCCTGCTCACTGAGTTCTGGGAGGGAGCATTTGGCTGTCGGCTGGAGATAGGTATCTATTTTATCTAACTATCTGTCTATCTATCTATCTATCTATCTATCTATCTATCTATCTATCTATCTATCTATCTATCTATCTATCTATCTATCTATCTATCTATCTATCTATCTATCTATCTATCTATCTATCTATCTATCTATCTATCTATCTATCTATCTATCTATCTATCTATCTATCTATCTATCTATCTATCTATCTATCTATCTATCTATCTATCTATCTATCTATCTATCATCTATCTATCTATCTATCTATCTATCTATCTATCTATCTATCTATCTATCTATCTATCTATCTATCTATCTATCTATCTATCTATCTATCTATCTATCTATCTATCTATCTATCTATCTATCTATCTATCTATCTATCTATCTATCTATCTATCTATCTATCTATCTATCTATCTATCTATCTATCTATCTATCTATCTATCTATCTATCTAATTTTAGATCTATCTTTATTTAATCCATTTTAGAATAATGCTAAACGTAACAAAATGTGGAAAAACTCAAGGGGTCTGAATACTTTCCGAATGCACTGTATTTGGCTGTCTGTCTATCGATATATCTATCTGTATCTATATATCTATTTGTCTATCTAACTATATGTCTGTCTGTCTGTAGGGACTACTACAGGTGTTGGGGTTAAGGAGAAGGTGTGTGATGGTAGTGAGGATATACATCAGCTACAGACCCCCTACACAGATACATCCCAGCTGCGTGTCACTAACATGGTGTATAAAGCTGTTTACGCCATAGCACACGCCATCCACAGCATTGTTTGTGAAGAGAGTGCAAACTCCACTGTGCACTGTGACAAAAACCTCAATGTGAAACCAACACAGGTGAATGACTAGATGAAAGTAACATTTCCTGATAGACGTGTTTATTTAGACTACATGTATGAAGGCCTAGGAGTTCTCAATATACATTACAGCTGGTTCTAAAGTAACACCTCTGATAAATACATCAGGTAAATGAGGGTTCTGTTTCTCTCTCCCTCAATCCATCCCTCTCTTTCCCTCTCTCCCTCTCTTTCCCTCTCTCCGTCCCTCATCCCCTCTCTTCATCTCTCTCTCCCTCTCTCTCCATATCTCTCTTCCCTTCTCTCCATCTCTCTCTCTCTCCACCTCTCTTCCCCTCTCTCCATTTATCTCCCCCTCTCTCCATCTCTCTTTCCCTCTCTCTATCTATCTCCATCTCCATCTATCTCTCCCTCTCTCCATCTCTCTTCCCCTCTCTCCATCTCTCTCTCCATCTCTCTCTTCCCTTCTCTCCATCTCTCTCTCTCTCTCTCTCTCTCTCTCTCTCTCTCTCTCTCTCTCTCTCTCTCTCTCTCTCTCTCTCTCTCTCTCTCTCTCTCTCTCTCTCTCTCTCTCACTCTCTCTCCACCTCTCTTCCCCTCTCTCAATCTATCTCTCCCTCTCTCCATCTCTCTTCCCCTCTCTCCATCTCTCTCTCCATCTATCTCTTCCCTTCTCTCCATCTCTCTCTCTCTCTCTCTCTCTCTCTCTCTCTCTCTCTCTCTCTCTCTCTCTCTCTCTCTCTCTCTCTCTCTCTCTCTCTCTCTCTCCACCTCTCTTCCCCTCTCTCCATCTCTCTTCGCCTCTCTCCATCTCTCTCTCCATCTATCTCTCCCTCTCTCCCTCTCTTTCCTCCCCACTCTCTCCCTTGCCCTTCCAACCACCAGGTCCTGGAGAGAGTGAGGAGGGTGAATTTCTCCCGTAACGGGTACCAGGTGTCTTTCGATGCCAACGGGGACCCAGTGGCCACCTATGAGCTGGTGAACTGGCAGATAGGGGAGAGTGGGAAGATGAAATTTGTGACAGTGGGGCGCTATGATGCATCCCTGCCCCCTGACCAGAGGTTTCACATCGAGAGGGAAATCACCTGGGTAAAGAACAGTACACAGGTGCTTGTGTCAGTGTGCAGTGAGAGCTGTCCCCCAGGCACTCGTAAGGCTGCACAGAAAGGAAAGCCTGTCTGCTGTTATGACTGTATCCCATGTGCAGAGGGAGAGATCAGCAATAACACAGGTAGGCCTATAGGAATAGTTGGCAGAAAATGTGTGGTCATTTCTGTCATTGTTTACTATATAGTGGTTTATTCATATTAATAGCACTACAAAGGTAGTGTCTATCAATCACGTTCATGTTCTTATTAGCTTATGTAAGCTGCACAGCAATTCAACATTCTTTATTGTAAACTGCCCATGTGCAGCATTGTGGGACATGTATTTGTATGTGTAAATAAATAAAACCTGAACCTGCTATTATTAACATTTGATGTATGTTGTTTTGTCCTGGTCAGATTCTTCAGACTGTCTGATCTGTCCTGAGGACCACTGGCCCAACACTGAGAGAGACCGCTGCGTCCTCAAGCCTGTGGAGTTCCTGTCCTTCCACGAGGTTCTCGGAATAATCCTGACTGCCTTCTCTGTGGGCGGGGCTTGTCTGGCCATCTCCACGGCAACTGTCTTCTACCACCACCGAACTTCTGCCATCGTCAGGGCCAACAACTCTGAGCTGAGCTTCCTGCTGCTCTTCTCCTTGACTCTGTGTTTTCTGTGTTCTCTTACTTTCATTGGCCGGCCCTCTGAGTGGTCCTGTATGCTGCGCCACACAGCGTTTGGGATCACCTTCGTCCTCTGCATCTCTTGTGTTCTGGGGAAAACAATAGTGGTGTTGATGGCCTTCAGGGCTACAATTCCAGACAGTAATGTCATGAAATGGTTTGGGCCTCCACAGCAGAGATTGACTGTAGTGTCCTTCACGTTTGTCCAGGCTTTGATATGCACTCTGTGGTTGGTCCTGTCCCCTCCCTTCCCCGTTAAAAACCTCACTACCTACAAGCAAAGGATCATTCTAGAGTGTGATGTGGGTTCAGCCATTGGTTTCTGGGCTGTGTTGGGGTATATAGGACTCCTGGCTCTCTTGTGCTTTGTGCTGGCTTTTCTGGCTCGAAAGCTGCCTGATAACTTCAATGAGGCCAAATTCATCACCTTCAGCATGCTCATATTCTGTGCAGTCTGGATCACCTTTATCCCAGCTTATGTCAGCTCTCCTGGGAAGTTCACTGTAGCTGTGGAGATATTTGCTATCATCACCTCTAGCTTTGGGTTGTTCTTTTTATTATTTGTTCCAAAATGCTTTATTATTCTGTTCAGGCCGGAGAAGAACACCAAGAAACACCTTATGGGGAAGAACACATTGTAACATTCAGTGATACGGTTTATCAAACAGTTAGGTAGCACTACTCTGACAGAGATTACCATGAATTTAGCAGATAATCATTGGTAACATTGTAACTAGAAACATGACACAGGGTCACTTTGGATATTGCAATGTTTTGAGATATTGTTCAAATCTAGAGTGTTCAATCTAATTTGACCAGCTAAATGATGTGGTTAGCAGTAGCCTACAGAGTGGAACCACTTCCATGTTGTTTGTAAAAAAATATGTATTCCTTTATGATTTGATATAACATTGAAGTGCATGTGTTCAATTGCTATATTAATTCATCATATGATATATTATAACAGTATACTACAATAAACATGTTCAGATACATCTGTGTCTTGTCAATGATTTGCTTGGCCTTTCAATCCACATTTGTTAGATACCTTGTTTTTTTATATTCATTATATTTTATTAATTACAGATCACATACAACCAACTTTATCACATTATTCCAAACACTTCAACCCAGTGTCCAGTAAGGGGCAGTCTTCTCATGCAAACGTCAACTACTAGAACAGTTGATTTAGTAATTAGGACACACACTGTACAAGAAGCCAAATGGTTGCTGCATTCTATTGCAATGTAGTGGACAGCAACCATAATGAGTTATTTGTTAGGAGTAACACTTTACAATTCAAAGGTCTGACTGCACATAGATGCTTGGGGAAAATGGTTACAACGGGGGACCAGAGTGTTTGTGTCTCAGGTGAAGAGGGTGGATCTGATCTCCATCACCTAGGACATGACATAGATTAAATAGATTAATCAAATCTCACATTGTTGTCCATTCTTGCTCAATCTTGCATGCTTTCTCAAACGGCTGTAACTGTATATGCATTCGTAAATCAGGTCCTTTCTTGATTTGGGCTCTGGGATGTAACAACCATTGAGCATCTAAGCTTATGGTTGATTGTGGAGGAAAGGGGTTGAGTGTGTAAGCGTATGTGCGTGTATGTGTGTGTGTGTGTGTGTGTGTGTGTGTGTGTGTGTGTGTGTGTGTGTGTGTGTGTATCCCACATCTGTTGCAAGGGGGTAAGGATGTAAGGGAGAATATAGGATGAATCACAATAATTCTTTGCCAAAATAATAATTGCTTGTTAAAAATGTAATGCAATACAATGGCAATTCGGGTTGTAGGTTAAAATATTACGCATGAACTGCCGACATTATTGCGCATAATAGTTGATAATGATGGATAATAAGATATGCAAGATATTTGAATAGATAGATATTTTTTAAATAGCTATATAGATATATAGAGGTGAGAGCATTGGAAATGCTTTTGGCGGTTGTCCTGCTTCTGTTTTGTGGGTGGCACTGTGTGCTGTTTTCGATGGATGGGTCCTGGCCTCTCGGGGGCATAGGGATCCGGGGGAACGGCGGTGGTCACCCGATCACTGGGATGACGGCCCAACTTGGGATGGGGAGGGACTTTAGCGGGGCAATTAGTGGAGAACAATTGGAGGGTTACTTAGTAACAATGCAAATATCATGGTATAGCTATATGGACACTCAATCACTATGGTATTTTTTATTGGTAAATTTACAAACATATATAATGACAAATATATTTGAAACTTATCTCATTATGGTGTATGGTGAAATAAGTATAGCCAGTTATAATTGTAATGGATTAGTAGATAATAACAAAATAAGAACAATATTTACATGGCTCAAAGAGAAGGAATATAATATCTATTGTTTACAGGAAACCCATTCAACAATTCTAGATAAAGTTGCGTGGAAAAGGGATTGGGGGGGGGGGGGGGGCTAAATATACTTCTCCCATGGGCTAAGAAACTCAAAAGGGGTGATGATATTAATTAACAGTAATTTCGATCCGAATGTGCAAATTGTCCAAACAGATACGCTAGGAAGATGGATTATTTTAAATATGTTATTGGACCATAAACAGATATGGCTCATTAACCTTTACGGACAAATAATGATGATCCACACTTCTTTGAAAATATATATAATAAATTATCAACCTTGCAAGCAATTTAAGACTCTATTATTATGGTGGAGATTATAATACCGTTTTAAATAGCTCAATGGACTGTAAAGGAAATCACACTACAAACAATCACCCTCATGCTCTTAAGGAAATTGTGAATGTCATGGATACATTAGAACTAGTAGATATATGGAGGCTTAAATATCCTGATCTAGTGAGATATACATGGCAGAGACTCAATCAAGCTAGTCGTCTTGACTTCTTTCTTTTGTCATTCTCGTTGGCACCAAAAGTTTAAAAAGTGTTGAAAGGGGACAGAATGCACTCGGACCATCATATAATTGGCATATACATTACCCTTACTGGATTTCCACGTGGGCGAGGATATTGGAAATTTAATCAAAGCCTATTGGATGATAACTTGTTTTTAACTAGGACAGAGGAATTTATAACTGACTTTTTCCGACATAACATAGGTACAGCAAATCCTCTTATTGTATGGGACACCTTTAAATGTGCCTTTAGAGGCCATGCAATTCAGTACTCATCTCGAAAACAAAAGCAATTTAGGTCAAAAGAGTCCACACTAACAAAGGAAATAGAAGGTCTAACAGAACAGATAGATAGCAATAAAAACTTTAACACAGAGGCTCAGAATAAATTGAAAAAAAAAAAAAAGAAATGGAGAAACTTATTCAAGAAAGATCAAGTGTAATATATTAGTAAAAATAAAGCAAACTGGATGGAATATTGGGAAAAATGCACCAAATTATTTTTAAATCTTCAACATAAGAATGCTACCAAAAATAATTTATTGAAACTGGTTACAAATGACGGAGTCACCCATGATTCACCAAATGATATTTTGAAGGAAGAAACAAAGTACCCTAAGTACTGTAGCTCAGCTGGTAGAGCACGGCGCTTGTAACGCCAAGGTAGTGGGTTCGAACCCAGGATGCACACATGACTGTAAGTCGCTTTGGATAAAAGCGTCTGCTAAATGGCATATTATTATTTATTAAGCAAATGTTTTCGTTTCAGTCGCCTCCATCTCCTCTAACTGAAGCAAATTGTAGAGATTTTTTTCTATTGATAATTTGAAATTAACAGCCATACAGAAAGACTCATGTGAAGGTGAAATTACAGAGGAGGAACTTCTGGATGGAATTAAAGACTTTAAGTCCGGGAAAACTCCAAGGTTTGATGGCATACCATTTTACATTACATTTTAGTCATTTAGCAGACACTCTTATCCAGTTCATATTTTATTTTTTCATACTGGCCTCCCAGGGGAAGCAAACCCACAACCATGCTCCACCAACTGAGCTACACAGGGAAAACCTTTCTTGATATACTCAAAGGACCGTTATTAGCATGTTTTAACCACTCCTATGTAAATGGAAGATTATCAGCCACTCAAGAAGAAGGTCTGATTTCATTATTACTGAAACAGGATACAAGTGGAAAATATAAAGATCCAGTCCATTAAAAAAATTGGAGGTCCATTACACTTCAGTGTTGTGATGCAAAAATTCTAGCAAAATGTATAGCGCATAGAATTAAAAATGTATTGTCAGACATTTTTCATTCAAATCAGACAGGTTTTCTACATGGGCGATACCTTGGAGATAATATAATGCAAGTACTGGAAACAATAGAACACTATGAAAAATATGGGAAACCAGGCCTTCTATTCATAGCAGACTTCAAAAAGGCATTTGATAAAGTACGACTGGGGTTTATATATAGATGCCTGGAGCATTTCAATTTTGGACAATCTCTTATAAACTGGGTTAAAATCATGTATAGTAACCCTAGGTGTAAAATAGTAAATAATGGCTATTTCTCAGAATGTTTTAAACTGTCAAGGGGAGTGAAACAAGGTTGTCCACTATCAGCATATCTATTTATTATGGCCATCGAGATGTTAGCTATTAAAATCAGATCCAACAAGGATCCATATCAAGGGATTAGAAATCCAGGGTTTACAAACAAAGGTGTCATTGTATGCTGATGATTCATGTTTTCTTTTCAACCCACAACTTGAATCACTCCACAGACTCATAGAGGATACATTTTCTAACCTCTCTGGATTACAACCAAATTATTATATGTATTACGTATTGGATCACTAAAACATACAATTTCTACATTACCATGTAGTTTACCAATAAAATTGACTGATGGTGATGTGGATATACTAGGAATACATATCCCAAATGAAATAAATGATCTCACTCCAATACATTTTAATAGAAAGTTAGCAAAAATAGATTAGATCTTTCTACCATGGAAAGGTAAATACCTGTCAATTTGTAGAAAACTCACCCTGATTAACTCTTTAGTATTATCCCAGTTAACCTATTTGCTTATGGTCTTGTCTACGCCTAGCGAACAGTTCTTTAAATTATATGAGAAAAAAATATTCCATTGTATTTGGAACGGCAAGCCTGACAAAATTAAACGGGCCTATTTATATAATGAATATGAATTCGGAGGACAGGAATGATTAAATATTAAAGCATTAGACCTATCACTAAAAGCTTCAGTCATACAAAAGTTATACTTAAATCTAAACTGGTTCTCGCGCAAATTAGTACGATTGTCTCACCCAATGTTGAAGAAGGGACTTTTTCCCTTTATTCAGATTACAACCTCTCACTTTCAGTTATTTGAAAAGGAAATCATCTTCCAAATATCACTATTTGTAAAACAAGCCATAGAAAGTTGGTTGCAATTTCAATTTAATCCTCCAGAAATGACAGAACAAATATTGCAACAAATATTGTGGTTAAACTCAAATATACTAATTGATAAAATAAACCTTTTTCTTTGACAACATTAAAAAAAAAGTATAATCTTCATAAATGATATTATCGGTAGGACTGGTGGAGTTATGTCGCACATGTAACTAACAAAAACATATAGAAATGTCTGCTCTTGTCACAAGCTGATGTGGATGCGGTGTTGGAGTCAGGCGCAGGACACAGAAGCTCAGTCAAAAAAGACTTTACTAGTCCACAAATACAATACAAAATAAACGGGCCTCAAATACTGGAGGCGAGCGATTACGCATACAGTGCGTAAAGACACTATCAACATGAGAACAAATATCTTACATCAAAGGACAGGCGGACAATCACACACAACTGCAAACAAAACTAAAGGAAACTTATAGGTGACCTAGTCAATACATAACACGAAACAGGTGCACTAACAAGACAAGACCAAACAAACATCGATACATCAAGTGGTAGTAGCTAGTACTCCGGGGACGACGAACGCCGAAGCCTGCCCGAGCAAGGAGGAGGAGCAGTCTCGGCAGAATTCGTGACAGTACCCCCCCCCCCCCCTTGACGCGCGGCTCCAGACGGCCAGGAGGACGCGGATCAGGGCGCGTGGGATGACTACGGTGGAACTCAGTCAGGAGGGATGGATCTAAAATGTCCCTCCTAGGCACCCAGCACCGTTCCTCCGGGCCGTACCCCTCCCACTCCACGAGATATTGTAGACCCCCCATCCGACGTCTCGAATCCACGATGGACCGGACCGAGTACGCCGGAGCCCCCTCGATGTCCAGTGGGGGCGGAGGAGTCTCTCTTATCTCATAGTCCTGGAGTGGACCAGCTACCACCGGCCTGAGGAGAGACACATGGAACGAGGGGTTAATGTGATAATCATTAGGCAGTTGTAACTTGTAGCAAACCTCGTTCAATCTCCTCAGGACTTTGAATGGCCCCACAAACCGCCGACCCAGCTTCCGGCAGGGCAGGCGAAGGGGCAGGTTTCGAGTCGAGAGCCAGACTTGATCTCCAGGGGCGTATACTGGACCCTCACTGCGGTGGAGATCGGCGCTCGCCTTCTGCCGACGGATGGCCCGCTGCAGATGGACGTGTGCAGCGTTCCACGTCTCCTCCGAGCGCCAAAACCACTCATCCACCGCAGGAGCCTAGATCTGGCTCTGATGCCATGGTGTCAGAACCGGCTGATACCCTAACACACACTGGAAAGGGTTCAGGTTAGTAGAGGAGTGGCGAAGAGAGTTCTGAGCCATCTCTGCCCAGGGGATATACCCCGACCACTCCTCCTGCCGGCCCTGGCAATATGATCTCAGAAACCTACCCACATCCTGGTTCACTCTCTCCACCTGCCCATTACTCTCAGGGTGGAACCCCGAGGTAAGGCTAACCGAGACCCCCAAGCGTTCCATGAACGCCCTCCAGACTCTAGAGGTGAATTGGGGACCCCGATCAGACACTATATCCTCGGGAACCCCGTAGTGCCGGAAGACGTGGGTAAACAAAGCCTCAGCAGTCTGTAGGGCAGTAGGGAGACCCGGCATTGGGATGAGACGACAGGCCTTAGAGAACCGATCCACAACGACCAGAATAGTGGTATTCCCCTGAGAGGGGGGAAGGTCTGTAACAAAGTCCACCGAGAGGTGAGACCACGGCCGTTGTGGAACGGGCAGGGGTTGTAACTTCCCCCTGGGCAGGTGTCTAGGCGCCTTACACTGAGCGCACACCGAGCAGGAGGAGACATAAACCCTCACGTCCCTAGCCAATGTTGGCCACCAGTACTTCACACTAAGGCAGTGCACTGTCCGGCCAATACCTGGATGTCCAGAGGAGGGTGACGTATGAGCCCAATAAATGAGACGATCACGGACCTCGAGCGGCACGTACGTCCGACACACTGGACACTCTGGGGGAGTAGGGTCGGTGCGTAACGCCCGCTCAATTTCCGCATCGACCTCCCATACCACTGGTGCCACCAGACAATACTCCGGCAGTATGGGAGTGGGCTCAACGGACCTCTCCTCTGTGTCATACCGCCTGGACAGGGCGTCTGCCTTACCGTTCTGGGACCCTGGGATGTAGGTTATCTTAAACACGAACCGGGTCAGAAACATGTTCCACCTAGCCTGACGAGGGTTCAATCTCCTAGCAGCCCGGATGTACTCCAGGTTACGGTGATCAGTCAGAATGAGAAAAGGGTGTTGAGCCCCCTCAAGCCAATGCCTCCACACCTTTAGAGCTTGAACCACGGCTAACAGCTCCCTGTCCCCTACGTCATAATTACGTTCCACCGGGCTGAGCTTTTTAGAATAAAAAGCGCAGGGACGGAGCTTAGGAGGCGTGCCTGAGCGTTGCGACAGTACTGCCCCAATCCCGGCCTCTGACGCGTCCACCTCTACCTGGAACGCTAAAGCGGGGTCCGGGTGCGCCAGCACCGGAGCCGAAGTGAACAGGTCCTTCAGTTTACCAAACGCCCTGTCCGCTTCAGCCGACCACTGCAAACGCACCGGGCCCCCCTTCAGCAGGGAAGTAATGGGAGCTGCTACCTGTCCAAAACCCCGGATAAACCTCCGGTAGTAATTGGCAAACCCCAAATTGCTGCACCTCTTTAACAGTGGTTGGGGTTTGCCAGTTACGCACGGCTGACACACGGTCAATCTCCATCTTCACCCCTGACGCGGACAACCGATGACCCAAGAAGGAGATGGACTTCTGGAAAAACAGACATTTCTCTGCCTTGACATTTTTTTTTTTTTTTTACATTTTTAGTCATTTAGCAGACGCTCTTATCCAGAGCGACTTACAGGAGCAATTAGGGTTAAGTGCCTTGCTTAAGGGCACATCGACAGATTTTTCACCTAGTTGGCTCGGGGATTAGAACCAGCGACCTTTCAGTTACTGGCACAACGCTCTTACCCACTAAGCTACCTGCCGCATACAAGTCATGCTCCAACAGCCTACCCAACACTCGGCGCACCAGGGCTACATGCTCGGCTCGTGTAGAAGAGTACACTAGGATGTCGTCAATGTACACTACCACACCCTGCCCATGCAGGTCCCGGAAGATCTCGTCCACAAATGATTGGAAGACTGAAGGAGCATTCATTAACCCGTATGGCATGACGAGATACTCATAATGACCTGAGGTGGTACTAAATGCCGTCTTCCATTCATCTCCCTCCCTAATGCGCACCAAGTTATAGGCGCTCCTGAGATCCAGTTTTGTGAAGAAACGAGCTCCATGCAATGATTCAGTCATACTCGCAATCAGAGGAAGAGGGTAACTGTATTTAACAGTGATCTGATTGAGACTACGGTAATCAATACACGGGCACAACCCTCCATCCTTCTTCTTCACAAAAAAGAAACTCGAGGACGCAGGGGAAGTGGAGGATCGTATGTATCCTTGTCTCAGGGACTCAGCTATATATGTCTCCATAGCCGCCGTCTCCTCTTGAGACAGAGGATACACATGGCTCCGCGGGATTGCCGCACCTGTCTGGAGGTTTATCGCACAATCTCCCTGTCTATGAGGTGGCAATCGCGTCGCCCTCGTCTTGCTGAACACGAGTGTCAAATCCTCATACTCAGGGGGAATGTGCATTGCGGGCACTTGGTTCGGACTCTCCACCGTGGTCGCCCCAACGGAAACACCTAAACATCGCCCAACACACTGGTCAGACCATTCCTTGAGAGCCCTCTGTTGCCACGAAATGGTGGGGTCATGGGTGATTAACCAAGGAAGCCCCTGCACCATGGGATACGCAGGAGAGTCAATCAGGTACAACTGAATGATCTCCTCATGACCCCCCTGCGTCTTCGTCTTTAGTGGCGCTGTGACCTCCCTAATCAACCCAGATCCCAACGGGCGGCTATCTAGGGCATGGACAGGGAAGGGTGCATCAACGGGCAGGAGGGGAATCCCTAACTTAGTACAACATTTCCGATCAATAAAATTCCCAGCTGCGCCTGAATCGACTAGCGCCTTATGCTGGGAATGAGATGCAACCTGAGGAAATACCACAGGTATACACAAGTGAACAACAGAGAGCTCTGGGTGAGTTGGGCGCCTACTCACCTGAAATGACTCCCCAGTGCGCGACCTGTTGCCCCGATTCCCTGGAGACCCTCCCCAGCACCTAGCCGCAGTGTGTCCTCCACGGCCACAGTTGGTGCAGGGGACGGCCCCCCTCGGGTTCACTCTCCTTCTCTCTCTAGCGCCGGCACCCCCGAGCTCCATAGGGCTCGGCTCGGAGGTGCTGGGGGATGGAATGGACGGCCCCAACTCGGGACGTCCGCGGGTGGCCAGCAGGGTATCCAGACGGATGGACATGTCCACCAGCTGGTCGAAGGACAGATTGGTGTCCCTGCAGGCCAGCTCTCGACGAACGTCCTCACGCAGGCTACACCGATAGTGGTCGATGAGGGCCCTCTCATTCCACCCCGCATCCGCCGCTAGAGTCCGGAAATCCAGGGCGAACTCCTGTGCGCTCCTCTTCCCCTGTCGGAGGTGGAACAGACGCTCCCCCGCCGCTTTACCCTCAGGAGGGTGATCGAATACAGCCCTGAAGCGGCGTGGGAACTCCGCATAGCTGATGGTGGCGGCGTCTATTCCCCTCCATTCGGCGTTGGCCCACTCCAACGCCTTGCCGGAGAGACAGGAGATGAGGGCGGAAACGCTCTCGTATCCCGAGGGCGCCGGGTGTATGGTGGCCAGGTAGAGTACCACCTGAAGGAGGAACCCCTGACACCCGGCTGCGGTGCCATCATACGCCCTCGGGAGCGAGAGCCGAATCCCACTGGATTCCGGAGCTGGTCTGGTGGGGCTGGCCGATGGTTGTGGTAATGTAGGAGGAGGTGTGGGCACGCCTCCCCTTTCCCATCGGCGCAGGGTGTTCATCACCTCCTGCATGGCGGAGCCGAGTTGCTGGATCCTGGCGTCCTGACAGCTGACCCGATCCTCCAGCGACTCGGTCGGCGCCGCTGCTACTGCTGACTCCATAGTAATGGTGTGTGATTCTGTCACAAGCTGATGTGGATGCGGTGTTGGAGTCAGGCGCAGGACACAGAAGCTCAGTCAAAAAATACTTTACTAGTCCACAAATACAATACAAAATAAACGGGCCTCAAACACTGGAGGCGAGCGATTACGCATACAGTGCGTAAAGACACTATCAACATGAGAACAAATATCTTACATCAAAGGACAGGCGGACAATCACACACAACTGCAAACAAAACTAAAGGAAACGTATAAGTGACCTAATCAATACATAACATGAAATAGGTGCACTAACAAGACAAGACCAAACAAACATCGATACATCAAGCGGTAGTAGCTAGTACTCCGGGGACGACGAACGCCGAAGCCTGCCCGAGCAAGGAGGAGGAGCAGTCTCGGCGGAATTCGTGACAGCTCTACCCAAAATTACAACCAAATAATTGCACAATTACCACAAAAATGGAAGAGGAAAGTGGAAGAAGGAAAAAGTAAGGAACTTGTCTGTCGGCCTTGCATTAAAGACCGAAATTGGTTAAATATATATATATTTTTTAATTGGTTAAAGAAAAAGTTTACCAGTTTCATTTAAGGACCAAAAGATTAACAGCCATCCCATATAGATTGCAAAATAGTTGGGAAGAGATTTTTGACGTACCGATTCCATTGCATAGTTTTTATGAATTGATACTCAAAACGACACCGGATTCAAAACATAGAATTTTTCAATTTAAATTATTATATAATATTCTTGCTACCAAAAGAATGTTATTGCTGTTCATTTGTAGCTTGTTTCTGGACACAGGTCCAGGAATGGCTGAAGGATTGCAATATTTGCATGGAGCTGACCCTGCAGATAGCACTACTGGGTGATCTGAAAAGTCATAGTCAATTGATCGATAATATAATAATACTTTTAGCAAAAAAAAAAAATTTCTATTTACAATCTGTAGAAACAAATGAGAAAAGAAAGGTTCAGAACTTTTGTAAAATATCACAGTACAGTTGAAAAGTATATGGCAAATAGAAATCCAATATGGATAAGCTGGAAGTAGAGGCCTAAGCATTGTTGTTCACTAATTTACTCCAATTAGGGAAGGGATGGTGGGGTTGGAAAGTAATTAAGGGAAATATATATTTAAAAAAAGGATATGTATGTATATGTGTATATGTACAGTGATGGAAAAAAGTATTTGATCCCCTGCTGATTTTGTACGTTTACCCACTGACAAAGACATGATCAGTCTATAATTTTAATGGTAGGTTTATTTGAACAGTGAGAGACAGAATAACAACAAAAAAATCCAGAAAAACGCATGTCAAAAATGTTATAAATTGATTTGCATTTTAATGAGGGAAATAATTATTTGACCCCTCTGCAAAACATGACTTAGTACTTGGTGGCAAAACCCTTGTTGGCAATCACAGAGGTCAGACGTTTCTTGTAGTTGGCCACCAGGTTTGCACACATCTCAGGAGGGATTTTGTCCCACTCCTCTTTGCAGATCTTCTCCAAGTCATTAAGGTTTTGAGCCTGACGTTTGGCAACTCGAACCTTCAGCTCCCTCCACAGATTTTCTATGGGATTAAGGTCTGGAGACTGGCTAGGCCACTCCAGGACCTTAATGTGCTTCTTCTTGAGCCACTCCTTTGTTGCCTTGGCCGTGTGTTTTGGTTCATTGTCATGCTGGAATACCCATCCACGACCCATTTTCAATGCCCTGGCTGAGTGAAGGAGGTTCTCACTCAAGATTTGATGGTACATGGCGCCGTCTTGTAGCCCATTCGAGCCTTGTGTAGGTCTACAATCTTGTCCCTGACATCCCTGGAGAGCTCTTTGGTCTTGGCCATGGTGGAGAGTTTGGAATCTGATTGATTGATTGCTTCTGTGGACAGGTGTCTTTTATACAGGTAACAAACTGAGATTAGGAGCACTCCCTTTAAGAGTGTGCTCCTAATCTCAGCTCGTTCACTGTATAAAAGACACCTGGGAGCCAGAAATCTTTCTGATAGAGAAGGGGTCAAATACTTATTTCCCTCAATAAAATGCAAATCAATTTCTAACCAAATCTTATTTAATGAGGATAAGTATAAAAACCACTTGTGTGGTCATCACTATCCTCTTGCAATAGGACCAGCTGGATGGCTAAAAGAGTGCTAATAGTACCTCAAATGTAATATTAATCAAAAATAACTATTGACCATGGCAAAAGAGTTGAAAAGGAAAGTTTTGAGGGAGGAAAAGAAGGGTTCACTTCTGGCTTTACTGGCAGAGGGATACAGTGAGCGTCAGGTTGCTTCCATCCTTAAAATTTGAAAGACGGCGGTTCATAAGAACAAGGTCAAGCAGCAGACATTGGGGACAACAAAGCTACAGACCGGCAGAGGGCAAAAACAAATCCCTACTGACCGGGATGACCGCCAACTCATTAGAATGTCACTCAACAACCGTAGGATGACATCAAGTGACCTACAAAAATAATGGCAAACGGCAGCTGGGGTGAAGTGCTACATAGCTAAAGGGAAAAAAAGAAGGAAGTAGCCTATAAATGAGACTTGTTTGGCCGACATTATGTTCTTTTTCATGTTTTCGACTGTCTGTTATGACCTAGGTGAGCCACTATTCCACCTGTGCGTGTCTGAGTGATAAGAAACAGTATCCAACCTTCTTCAGAACCATCCCCAGTGACCAGTTCCAGGCTGCCGCTCTGGCCCGCCTCATCAGATACTTCGGCTGGACCTGGATTGGGGCGGTCCGTTCTGACTCCGACTACGGTAATAACGGCATGGCGGCGTTCCTAAAGGCGGCACAAGAGCAGGGCATCTGTGTGGAGTAGTCTGAAGCCTTCTACCGTACCAACCCACTCAGCAGAGTGCAACGGGTGGCCGACGTGATCGGCAGGTCATCCATGATTACTTGTGAACTTTTCATTCACACAAAAGCAAAACCGTATTTGTAAAAGCTGTAATTGTTATTAATTTCTCTCTTTTCCCAAAGCTGACCTGTGAGACCAACACGATTTGCACATTTTAAGCATGACAAAAGTGTTGATTAATACTGATCTTCATGTTCACTTCACTGAGACATTCCAATGAATGACAAACATGACAAGCATGTTTTATGTTTTAATCATGTTCCCCAGCTCCACAGCCCGGGTGGTGGTTGAATTCGTAGCCTCTGGGGACATGAGGATCCTGCTGAAGGAGTTGGACCGCTTGCCCTCTCCGCCCCGCCAGTGGATCGGGAGCGAGACCTGGGTCACCGACCCAGATATGTTGCGCTTCAGCCTGTGTGCCGGGGTCATCGGATTTGGCATCCAGTGCTCTGTCATCCCCGGCCTCAGGGACTTCCTCCTGGACCTCTCCCCCCAGAAGGTGTCCAGCTCTCCCCTGCTCACTGAGTTCTGGGAGGGAGCATTTGGCTGTCGGCTGGAGATAGGTATCTACTTTATCTATCTATCTATCTATCTATCTATCTATCTATCTATTTATCTATCTATCTATCTATCTATCTATCTATCTATCTATCTATCTATCTATCTATCTATCTATCTATCTATCTATCTATCTATCTATCTATCTATCTATCTATCTATCTATATTATCTATCTATCTATCTATCTATCTATCTATCTATCTATCTATCTATCTATCTATCTATCTATCTATCTATCTATCTATCTATCTATCTATCTATCTATCTATCTATCTATCTATCTATCTATCTATCTATCTATCTATCTATCTATCTATCTATCTATATATCTATCTATATATCTATCTATCTATCTATCTATCTATCTATCTATCTATCTATCTATCTATCTATCTATCTATCTATCTATCTATCTATCTATCTATCTATCTATCTATCTATCTATCTATCTATCTATCTATCTATCTATCTACTCTATCTATCTATCGTATCTATCTATCGTATCTATCTACTGTATCTATCTATCTATCTATCTATCTATCTATCTATCATCTATCTATCTATCTATCTATCTATCTATCTATCTATCTATCTATCTATCTATCTATCTATCTATCTATCTATCTATCTATCTATCTATCTATCTATCTATCTATCTATCTATCTATCTATCTATCTATCTATCTATCTATCTATCTATCTATCTATCTATCTATCTATCTATTACATTTACATTTACGTCATTTAGCAGACGCTCTTATCCAGAGCGACTTACAGAAGCAATTAGGGTTAAGTGCCTTGCTCAAGGGCACATCGACAGATTTTTCACCTAGTCGGCTCGGGGATTAGAATATTCATTATATTTTATTAATTACAGATCACATACAACCAACTTTATCACATTATTCCAAACACTTCCACCCAGTGTCCAGTAAGGGGCAGTCTTCTCATGCAAACGTCAACTACTAGAACAGTTGATTTAGTAATTAGGACACACACTGTACAAGAAGCCAAATGGTTGCTGCATTCTCGTGCAATGTTGTGGACAGCAACCATAATGAGTTATTTGTTAGGAGTAACACTTTACAATTAGCATGGAAAAAAGAATGGGGGGGGGGGAAATATACTTCTCCCATGGGCAAAGAAATTCAAAAGAGGTGATGATATTAATTAATAGTAATTTCGATCCGAATGTGCACCTTTTTCAAATAGATACGCAAGGTAGATGAATTATTTTAAATATGTTATTGGACCATAAACAGATATGGCTCATTAACCTTTACGGACCAAATAATGATGATCCACAATTCTTTGACAATATTTATTATAAATGATCAAGCCTGCAAGCAACTCAAGACAATATTATTATGGTGGGGGATTATAATACTGTTTTAAATAGCTCAGTGGACCGTAAAGGAAATCACACCACAAACAATCACCCACATGCTCTTAAGGAAATTGTGAATGTCATGGATACATTAGAACTAGTAGATATATGGAGGCTTAAATATCCTGATCTAGTGAGATATACATGGCGGAGACTGAATCAAGCTAGTCGTCTTGACTTCTTTCTTATCTCATTCTCGTTGGCACCAAAAGTAAAAAAAAAAGTGTTGATAATGGACAGAATGCGGTCGGACCATCATATAATAGGCATATACATTACTCTTACTGAATTTCCACGTGGGCGAGGATATTGGAAATTTAATCAAAGCCTATTGGATGATAATTTATTTATAATTAGAACAAAGGAATTTATAACTTACTTTTTCCAACATAACATAGGTACAGCGAATCCCCTTATTGTATGGGACACCTTTAAATGTGTCTTTAGAGGCCATGCAATTCAGTACTCATCTCGAAAACAAACGCAATTTAGGTCAAAAAACTGTAACATAGAGGCTCAGAATAAATTAGAGGAAAAACAAAAAGAAATTGAGAAACTTATTCAAGAAAGATCAAGTATAATATATTATAAAAATAAAGCAAACTGGATGGAATATGGGGAAAAATGCACAACATTATTTTTTAATCTTCAACATAGGAATTTTACCAAAAATAACTTAATGAAACTGGTTACAATTGACGGAGTCACCCATAATTCACCAAATTATATTTTGAAGGAAGAAACAAAGTACTTTAAGCATATGTTTTATTTTCAGTCGCCTCCATCTCCTCTAACTGAAGCTAATTGTAGAGAAGTTTTTTCTATTGATAATGTCAAATTAACAGCCACACAGAAAGACTCATGTGAAGGTGAAATTACAGAGGAACTTCTGGTTGCAATTAAAGACTTTAAGTCCGGGAAAACTCCAGGGTTGGATGGCATACCAGTCGAGGTATACCAAACCTTTTTTGATATACTAAGAGGACCGTTATTAGCATGTTTTAACCACTCCTATGTAAATGGTAGATTATCTGACACTCAAGAAGAAGGTATGATCTCATTATTACTGAAACAGGATACAAGTGGAAAATATAAAGATCCAGTCCATTTACAAAATTGGTGGCCCCTTACACTTCAGTGTTGTGATGCAAAAATCCTAGCAAAATGTAGAGCGCATAGAATTAAAAAAGGTATTGTCGGATATTATTCATTCTAATCAGACAGGTTTTTTACATGGAAGATACATTGGAGATAATATAAGGCAAGTATTGGAAACAATAGAACACTATGGAAAATATGGGAAACCAGGCCTGCTATTCATAGCAGACTTCGAAAAGGCATTTGATAAAGTTCGACTGGGGTTTATATATAAATGCCTGGAGCATTTCAATTTAGGAGAATCTCTTATAAAATGGGTCAAAATCATGTATAGTAACCCTAGGTGTAAAATAGTAAATAATGGCTATTTCTCAGAAAGTTTTAAACTGTCAAGAGGAGTGAAACAAGGTTGTCCACTATCGGCATATCTATTTATTATGGCCATCGAGATGTTAGCTATTAAAATCAGATCCAATAATAATATCAGAGGATTAGAAATACAGGGCTTAAAAACAAATGTGTCATTGTACGCTGATGATTCATGTTTTCTTTTAAATCCACAACTAGAATCCCTCCACAGCCTCATAGAGGATCTAGATACATTTTCTAACCTCTCTGGATTACAACCAAATTATGACAAATGTACTATATTACATATTGGATCATTAAAAAATACAATTTTTACATTACCATGTAGTTTACCAATAAACTGGTCTGATGTGGATGTGGATATACTCGGAATACATATCCCAAAGGAAATAAATGATCTCACTTCAATACATTTTTATAGAAAGTTAGCAAAAATAGATAAGATCTTACTACCATGGAAAGGAAAATACCTGTCAATTTGTGGAAAAATCACCCTGATTAACTCTTTAGTATTATCCCAGTTTACCTATTTGCCTAAGCCTAGCGAACAGTTTTTTAAATTATATGAGAAAATAATATTCAATTTTATTTGGAACGGCAAGCCAGACAAAATTAAAAGGGCATATTTATATAATGAATATGAATTCGGAGGACAGAACTTATTAAATATTAAAGCATTAGACCTATCACTAAAAGCTGCAGTCATACAAACGTTATACTTAAATCCGAACTGGTTCTCAAGCAAATTAGTAAGATTGTCTCACCCAATGTTCAAGAAAGGCCTTTTTCCCTTTATTCAGATTACAACCTCTCACTTTCAGTTATTTGAAAAGGAAATAATCTCCCAAATATCACTATTTCTAAAACAAGCCATAGAAAGTTGGTTGCAATTTCAATTAAATCCTCCAGAAACAACAGAACAAATAATGCAACAAATATTGTGGTTAAATTCAAATATACTAATTGACAAAAAACCTTGATTTTTTGACAGAATGTTTAAAAAGGTATAATCTTCGTAAATGATATCATCGGTAGGACTGGTGGAGTTATGTCGCACATGCAGCTAACAAAAACATATGGAAATGTCTGCTCTACCCAAAATTACAACCAAATAATTGCAGCCTTACCGCAAAAGTGGAAGAGGAAAGTGGAAGGGGGAGAAAATAAGGAACTTGTCTGTCGGCCTTGCATTGAAGAACATAATTGGTTAAGGAAAACTGTGATAAATAAAAAAGTATATCAGTTTCACTTAAGGACCAAAGGATTGACAGCCGTCCCATATAGATTGCAAAATAGTTGGGAAGAGATCTTTGACGTACCGATCCCATGGCATAGTGTTTATGAACTGACACGCAAAACGACACCGGATTCAAAAATTAGAATCTTTCAATTTAAATTATTATATAAAATTCTTGCTACCAATAGAATGTTATTTATATGGGGGATACAATCTTCCCAGCTCTGCAGATTTTGCTGTGAAGAGACAGAATCATTAGATCATTTGATTTGGTTCTGTCCATTTGTAGCTTGTTTTTGGACACAGGTCCAGGAATGGCTAAAGGATTGCAATATTTACCTGGAGCTAACCTTGCAGATAGCATTACTGGGTGATCTGAAAAGTCATAGTCAATCAATCAATAATATAATAATACTTTTAGCAAAAATGTTTATTTTTAATTCACAATCTGTAGAAGCAATGAGAATAGAAAGGTTCAGAACTTTTGTAAAACATCACAGTACTGTTGAAATATATATGGCAAATAGAAATCCTATATGGATGGTGTTAAGAGATAGATGGGAGGTATTGAATAGAGTTGATGGATGGGACTAATAACAAATAACAACAAATAATAACAAAGATAGCTAATAATGTAAGCATACTGTGTCCATAGTAAGTATATAGGTTGTATGTTGGGAGCTTTTGGGAAAGAGCACAGTTAGAAAGATATGGCATATAGAAGCAAACCGGATGGACATCATGAAAATGATCGGAGAGGTTGAGAGTAAAAGAAGTTCAGGAGCAAAAAAAATATATATATATATATAATATAATTATTGTGAAATTAACTCTGTCCATAAGGTGTAGATAGTAAGTATAGACCGGAAGTAGAGGCCTGGGCATTGTGGTTCACTAATTTACTCCAAGTAGGGAAAGGATGGTGGAGTTGAAAAGTAATAAAGGGGAGTATATATATTTTAAAAAACATGGGGGATTGGAAGTGATGCAGACAATTACATTGATAGAAGATACAATCTATCTGCAATATTAAGCTGATCCACCCCCCCCCCCCCCCCCCCAATATATATATATATATATATATATATAACACTTTACAATTAGTTCTTCTTTTTACTTATGTAGTAACTCTAAATCTCAACTATGATCATCTCTGGTTTCCTTGGTGTTTCCCTGTCATCCCTTTCTTAGTGTTCCTCTCTGGTCTCAGTAAGATGATGTAACATTTAGGGGCAAATATACACAGCAGCAGTCCAAAACTTGACGCTAAGATGGCGAATATCTCCACAGCTACAGTGTACTTCCCAGGAGAGCTGACGTAGGCTGGGATGAAGGAGATCCACACGGCACAGAAGATCAGCATGCTGAAGGTTATGAGCTTGGCCTCGTTGAAGGTGTCAGGGAGTTTGCGTCCCAGGAAGGCTAAGAGGAGACAGAGAGAGGCCAGCAGGCCAATGTAGCCCAGCACCAAATAGAACCCTGGTGGCCAGGGCTCCTTACACTCCAGCACCATCATGCCGGTCAGACCCTGGTACGAAGAGTTCCTGAATGGGATGGAGGGAGCCATAGAGAGCCAGCCAGCACAGAGACACACCTGGGGGAAGTGGTGGAACAATAAGCATCATGTGGCCTGGCCATCATGACAAACATCAAAAGGTTATTTAGGTAAAACTACTGTTTGATGAGTTCAACAGCTCTACCTGAGGGGCGGTGGTGCAGAGAATCAGTGTCCTCTGATGGGAAGGTCCAAACAGCTTCATCAGGGCACTGGAGCCTGGTACAGTGGCCCTGAAGGCCAGCAGCACCACGATGGTCTTGACTAGGAGGCAGGAGAGGCAGAGCACGAAGCTAACCCCAAACGCTGCCTGGCGGAAACCACACGACCACGCAGACGGACGCCCAATGAACAGCAGCGAGCACAGGAAGCAAAGCTTGAGTGACAGGAGAAGCAGGAAACTCAGCTCTGAGTTGTTGGCCTTGACAACGGGCGTGGCCCGGAAACGGTGGAAGATGGCTGTGACGGTGGTTGTCGTGACAACACCCAGCAGGGAGAGTGAGACCAGGATGATGCCCATGGTGTCATAGAAGGACAGGAAGTCTTCTATCCCAGCGACGCACTTCACCCTGTCTCTGTCTGACCAGTAGAACTCAGGACACCTAATGCACTCTAAGGAACCTGCATGGGAGGACACGATGCACACACACATTGGCCTATATGAAACAACATAGAAATAAGAGCAGAACTTTTAAATGATGGTGAGTTGTGTCACTGTGTGTGTACCTGTCTGGTTGCTGATCTCCCCAGCAGCACAGGGCAGGCAGTCGAAGCAGCAGGGAGGCTCTCCTGGACGACGGGCCTGTCTGCTGCCAGGGGGGCAGGGAGCACTGCACAGAGACACTGGCACCTGGGGAGAGATACAGGACACAGTCACCACATAAGCCATCACCTGTGCCTATCAAATACTGCATAGGGGAGACCACTCTGAACCCAAACAAAGGCCCCTCATTTACTTTAGTTCTAGTCTTATTTGCGGAAAGTTGAATATTTCGCTTAAATGGAAACTCATTCCACACCCCGGCTTCTACTACAACCCACCTGTGATTTTCCTCCTGTCCACACGATGGCGCTCTCGTCCAACTGCAGCTGTTGGCTGAGGGGGGCAGAGCCATCATAGCTTCCTACTTTCTGGAACATGATATCTCCACTGCTGACCTTCTGCCAGTTAATAATGTCATAGAGGGGAACAGGCTCCCCGTTGGCATCAAAATGCACCTTCTCCCCAAACTGATTGGTGAAATTCACCCTCTTCAGGTGGTGTAAGAGCTGGATGAAATGAGAGGGTGAGGGGAGGAGATAATGTCGTAAAACCATGAAGGATTATTAAATAATGACTGTAAATAGATTAATAAATAATCGTACTTACTTACTCACACACACACACACACACACACACAAACACACACACACACACACAAACAGACATCATACCTGTCTGGGTGTAAAATATGT